>JANBPO010001371.1:5538412-6258823 GCA_024336825.1 Amorphophallus titanum | reverse complement strand
TTCACTGCGATCAAGGCCGTCATTGAAGACAACATCAACAGCTCGCCAGGTTCCTTGTGCTTGGACCCACGGTGCTCGGGGATGTCATCCCGAGCCTTTTGCTTGCCCTTATCCCGGGCACGGGAGAGACCCTCGCATGATCGGGGCTCACTCGGAGCAAGCATCTCCCCCAAATTGGTGGTCCCCTGCTCCAGCGGCTGCTCCCCCTTACCAGTCGTCCACCTCGAATCTGAGCAGCCAAAGCCAAATCTTCAGAAGGAGGCCCACTTACCCGACACAGAAGCATAAGGCGAGGCACTAAAGATCTTACCATCAGATGATAACGTTCGAGAAGGATATTCCTCGATGTTCGCCACCGTCATCAATTCAACGGTCAATTGGTGATGCTCCGGGAGAATCATTATCTCCTCTTCCAACTCCGTAAATATAGGAGGAATTTGACCAAAATTTAAACTTCTGGTGCCCTACAAGGTCGTGGTCTATCGAGCAACCACAACCTGAGGATGGCGGTCCAGTAGTGACTGCTACCATCTTCCGTGTTCGCAACGGCGAGAGACGTAGAGAACTTAGATCTTTCACGTCCTAATCTCTTTGGATCAAAGTAACCTGGCATGGGAAGCTATCTAGGACACTAATGGTATCAGATTGACTCTATCTAGGACTCCTAATTCAATCTAATCCCTCAGTCCTAGGTCAAGTTCTATAAATAGGATCCAAGTTCGACCTGCGTGAACCTTAGTTTTGGCTCGCATAGTTCGAAGGTGAGACGTCGTCATCTCTGGTTGGATCTTTGAAACTTTTTGTTCCTTTTAGTTTTGGCTAACTACCCTCTAAATCCCATGTCAGGAGATCGAGACCCTAAGAAGTCAGAAGCCTCAAAAATCACTGGTTCTCTGCAGATCGCATAGGGACAAGTGAGATTTTCTGAGGAAGATCAAAGGTTTAAAAACCCTAATAAAGGTAATTTCATGTTTTCTCTTTAGAACTATTTGTTCCCTTTTATGTGTTCTACTCACCCTCCTAAATTTCATGAGTTTAGGGCAAGAGGGTGAAGAGTTAGAAGGTCAAGAAGTTGCCAGTTCTACGTCGGATGCACAGGATCTAGCACCACCTTTCAATCAGAAATTAGAAGTCTAGCCCCTGTGCCAAAGGTAGGTTATCTCATGAATGGCACAAACAACGTGTCAGGATTAAAAGCCCTCTATTTTCATGAAATTTCATGCTTCCTACATGTCGTATTTCATGCTTTATTTTGACTACGCAATCAACGTATTTCTGCATACATGAACTATGCCCCTTTATTGGAAAAGTTAATAACTTTGGCCTAATCCGTGCAAACCCATGCATCTCCATGAGTTACTTTTGTCCCATCATCCCTTATCTATCTGTTCAGCATGTTTTCCATGTGTTTATTGCCCTAGAATAGGCCTGCATGCATGATTTTTGGTCCATCAGAGACCACTATCTCCAAATAGCGGCCGCCTGATAGACCGCAGATTGGTGATAGCAGCCGTGCCTTAACCACTACATGTTTTTGTAACCTATTTATATATATATATGTAATCCCTAGTATACTTGATAGTAATCATGCCCTAGCCCTATTATTTTTGGCACCCACTCGTGGTTTGAAGTTATTTTATCTTGTTCATGATTTATGCTACGTCTTGTTTCATGTTAGCATGTTTTAACTTTATTTTCATGTATGTTAATTTAATGCCAAAAATAATATAGTCTTGTATTAAAGTGTTTTCTTATGATGCTTGTTTTATAGATATTTTTGAACACTGCTTCACATGTTTCACTCTCATCTCTAGTCTTTTCTAGTTAAGTGTATAGCGTGTACTCTAGGTACGTTACTATTAGTTACACATACACTTGATAGGAACATCTCTTGGGCTTGTGATCCTCTCCATTGGATATTCCTTTCACCAGACTAGGTGATCTTGTTCAAGGACTCCGTAAGTCTCCGCAAGCCTGGAATTTTCACTAGGACGTCAAGCTGGTTGTACCCTAAAAATCTATTTATCTAGAAAGCACTTGTGTTACTAGTATTTTTCTGCACTCTGGACTAGTCGTGGCCATCAGCCGACCGCCACTATCAAGTAGCGGCCTTCCCATGACCGTGTTCTTCTAGAATTCCATTGCGTTGACCCATTCCTCTCTCTGGTGTCGACCATGTCTAGTAGCAGTTTTGACCAGACCGCCACTTCATGGTAGCAGTCCTTGCATGATTGCCTATTTAAGAAACAGTCTAGACATGACCGCTTTCTATCTCAGTGTGCTTTACCCAAGGTTTGACCCACTGGTTGATTCCTCTACGTTCCTAGATTGTCTATTGATTATCTAAACCTAACACCTTGTTTAATAAGTCATTAATGAATTACTAAAGTTAAAGAATGTACCATTATGCTATCAGATTCCTCCCGTAATTTGACCTAGTCTTTAATTCATTATTAAACTCTCATGTTTCATATCTTGGTGCATTCATATCTCAATTTACTTATCAAGAACCCTATTATTTGACTTATTAATTTCTTGCCAAACTTTATTGATATATTTTGTGGAAGTAGCTTGAAGAGACTTTCCTTTGACATCTTCATAGACCCTGCTCGGGCCAATTCCTCCCTGGGAGGAAATATCCACGATGGCTCATAGGACTCCATGTCATAAGAGGACAGGATCCTATGGCCTCCTGGTGATTTAGAGAGGAATTGACGGCATGAATGTTTGATGGGGAATGTTCCCCTCCCTGATTAATGGATTGATATTCGAGAGAAACACAGTATCCATGGTAGTGTTATGATATCACCCATTTAATAGGAAAGTGGGATAGGCCACATTGGACAGGCCCTCACCCTAACCTTCTCGGGGCAAAAGAGGGTGCAGCAATACATCATGCAATCATTAGACCATTGATAGTGGACTGAGCATATGAGGGGTTAGTTGGTTAGCATTTAGAGATTAGTCACGAGCATATGAGCTACAGGGATTGTAAAGGGGCAAAAGCCCGAACAGTTAGCAGATAGCATACATGGAAATGACCATGCCAAAAGATACTGAGCCCAGATGGTGGGGACGGCCGTGTTCTCTCCGGTTCATGGCTATGAACGGAGGAACTATGGGGAGCCCATCCCAAAGATGGTCGGAGATGCATACACAAGTATAGCTCCGGTGGTAAAACCCATAGTGAATAGAAGGGTAACTGGGTATGACCAGCCCATCAGAAGAATCCCAGGGAGGGGAGTGATATTAATGTAGCCCTTAGTTAGTCCAAGGTGTATCTGGCGTCAATGGGTGAAATCGGACAATAGCTCAGGCGAGATGAAAATAGATACAATCAGAGAAGGAGAGGAACTCAGATGCGCATATAGTATTCTCGTTCAAACCCAGGTTCAACACATAGCTTAGGAAATAAACGAAATGTTACATTCCAGACAAAGCCTGGCATTGTCGCACAGAGCCATTCCATTACATTTTCATATCACGAAATAAAAAGGTACAGGGAGCAAAATCTAAAAAAAGAAAAGAGAAAGGGTGAAAGAAGATTGCAGGCTCATGTCATTGCCCGTTTGCATATAGGTCACCACAAGGATATCGGTAGAAAAGGGGGAAAGGAGATGAGTAGACGAAGCGTACGAGCCCAACCTCTGTTCTTCACAGTAAAAATAGGGTATTAAAAAATGCCTTCTCTCTCTTTGCTCTGGATCCCTCTCTTCTGTAGTAGGTGGCGAGAATCGTAGCTCAGAGAACCTCTCTCCCAACCTTCCTTTTTCCCCATGCTTCTCTCCACTCCTTAAGTGTGACTATTTCTCTCTGCTTCCCTCTCTCTTTCCACGACAGTCTTATGGACCTAACCGGCGTGGCCTCACCCAACGTGGGGGGTGAACGTACCGGTTAAGACCTTGGCTTCATTCTTTTACGCACCGGATTTGGAGGGCGCCGATGGAAGTGGGGCGCGCCAGGTAAAGGGGGAGCCGGTTTACCCCTTTTCATGCTTGTTCGGGCCGAAGTCAGCATGTGGGTCTCGGACTGACTTCGAGGGTCGCCTTGATCTTTCATCTCATCGTGGCCCTGTGGAACCGCCATGAGAAGCATCAGGAAAGTCTCTAGGCCACTGATCGGCCAATTTCGGCATCGTTTGTGCCTTTAGTTCAGACACTCGGGTTCTTCACTGACATGGCCTTCAGCACTATGATCTGTGCTGCCAGGCCGGCTTCATTTATATTTGTAACATTCCAAGGGAGTGGGCCACTACCTAGGGTGTTGTCACCCTAGCCGGATGGCTATTTGGTCGCTAACAGACCTATCCAGCAAAAGGACGTACCGGTGCCGGGTCACTTGGGTCTTTCGCTGATACGGCCTTCGGCACCTTCTTCTGAGGGGTCAGAGATGTTCCTTCAACTCAGGAGGGTTTCTTATCAGGTGGCGGATCACCAGGTGCATTCTCGTCTTGACCGGACGACGGAGGGGGTTTGTTCGACACGACCAAGTCGATACTGGTTTGTTGGGCAGGACAAACATCAATGTCGGTTTGTTGTAGATTTCTTCCGACCCTCCTGAGGTGGAGTCCCTGACGCTCTTGTCAAGTGACCTGAGGCTTTAGCGGTTCGAAAGGACCCTTGTATATTGATTTTCTTTGGCTCTTGCACTTTGGTGGGCCAGATTCTTTCTGTCGTTCAAGTGTGATTGCCATTGATCATATTTCGAGTGCCAACAACACAAAGTTTTTCTAAAGGTGTCACGGGAGAGTACAAAAATCTAAAATAAATGTAGGAATTAAGGTGCTGAAATTAAAATTTACATTTACTAACAAATTTATACAATTTCCAATCCATATATACACAAGTCCAAAAAGTACAGTCCAACAAAAGAAAGGTACACAGCTGCTAGGGCATAGCCCGGCTAACACAAGGTGGCAACACTAGGGCCTCAAACACTGCTCAAGGTCTCCGAACGACGAGGAGGCAAGCCGACCTAAAAAGAAAAGGGGTAAGCCTCATCTCATTGGCTCACTAGGGGTCTCACAGATCCCCACCACACAAAATAAATAAAATAAATAGAGCAGCAAGTAATAAAATATAAGGAGAGTAAAACATGTGAAGCAGTAAAGAAGTAAAGCAGTAAAGAACGTTACTACCACAAGGAACATGCTAACCCACTAACTGCTGAAAACCTGCACACTATTGATTGGGATACCCCGAGTATCGAACACCACTCACATTGAAGCGGATCCTCGAAACTTGAGCCACAAAAAACTAGACACGAAGACCTATCTTGTGACACCTCTCCTAGGATACACACGCTAGGATTTAGGCTACTAGGTAGACCTCGATCGATCAACTAGGGAATGCAACTGCACAGCTGGATAGGACTCAGGAAGACAGCGAGGAACCATACCTCGAACACGAGTAACCAGGACACCGAGCCGCCAAAATGCTGAACCTCAGTAGAAGAAAACCTGAGTTGAAACTTCTCAGGTGACAGGATCTCTACCCACTAAAAGTAAGGCCGGAAGCATCCACTGACGTCTTAGTCTGCGCCCCTGGTGTCTCCCTACTCGCCCCAGGCGAAAACTGAGGCACACTAACTATGGAACCACAGAACAAGGACTAGCTGGGGTCACACTCGTTAGCGCGTGTCTGACGCCCCCAACCATGTATGCACACACAGACCATGCGCTCTAGGTCAGATCCTCTAGCTAGTTTTCCCCCCAGCCCAGACTCAGGCTGTAAAGATGAGAGGCCCAACAGTAACCAGCCTAAAAACTGTCACTAGGGGAAAGCTCTCCACCACTCCCAAGTGAGTTTGCACATGTGTGCGCAAGAAAGTTACGACTAGTGGGGAAGGTCACCAAAAGGTGAGAACTCGTTAAGAAATGGAAAGCCACCAGAACACCACCGGTCCGTACGTAACTAACCGTACGCCTGTAACACGACATGAGGCGGCTATGGACAGAACACAACTCCTTGGAACCTCTAACTGGGTGACTACTCTATGGACTGTCAGTGAAATTGGCATAGATAGGGACCACCGACACGTGAAACATAGAAGGACCGGAACACAGGCTGACAGGGTCTGGGCGGCCAACCTCCTGGCCGTCCACAACACTGGGCTGCCAACACCCTGGCCACCCATCAGACCTGGGTGGCCGGAGGGTTGGCAACCAAGCCTGGACTGCAGTGCCTGGGCGGCTAGACCAGTGGCCGCCCAGCACTGGCCTGGGAGGCCAGGGTTACCCTGGCCGCCCAGACACCAAGGCGGCCAGCCCTTTGGCTGCCTAGATGGGCATGGGCCTAGGCAGCCATCACCCTGTGATGGCCGCCCAGCACCCCTGGGTGGCCAGTAGCTTGGCTGGCCAACTGGGTTGGTCCCAATTTAAACCCTCCGAGAACCACCCTGGAGGCTCATCCCCTTGCATTATAGGCCCACATTGGGCTCGGAAGCCATCAGCTCGTGTAGGGAATCACCCCCAATCGCAATGCCACACACGAAACTCGATTTTGGCGAACTGATCCGATCACACACCCATAAACATGAAATTTCCCCGACAAGTGGTAAACCCTGTTCTCTCACTCAAAACTTGACCGCATGAAGGGAAAATGTAAAGGAAAGTAGTGTGGGCCCATCCCCCTACCTTTTGTGAAGAAAACCACCAAAAATTGCCTCACTCATGGGAGACGACCCCGTTCATGTGAGCCACCATGTTGCGCCACCGCCTTCGGTTTGTCACAATCATCCCCGCCACTCATTCACCACATCGTCCCCCAGTCCAGCCCACCGCCACTGTTCGTCGGCCCCCGGAGAGGTGGTGGGAGAGAAAGGGAGAGAGACGGGAGGGAGAGAGAGTGAGATGTGAGAGTGAGGGAGAGAACGGAGGGGGTGGCCACCCTCTACCTCCACTTACACCTCACCCTCCACAAGCCAACCATACGCTCCCATGAGTCAACCCTCCATGAGTCAACCTTCCACCATATATCCTTATGCCACATCCACCTCCACATATCAACCCTCCACGAGTCAGCCCTACACCTCTACATACCCGCCTTTGTCTCCACCTTGGGTCAAGAAAACACCACATCCCGAGTAGGTGGATGCCGTCTACATACCTCTTCCACATCCCACTCCACATGCGTTTCCACCAAATCCTTCTGCCAGTCACCATGCACCCGTGCCTACGTAACCTCCACTCCCATCACTACAACCATCTCCTCCCCATACTCCTTGGCATCCACCTTACCTGAAGTAGGCTCCCCCTCGGTCTTTATTGCTAGAGTCATTTACAGATATCTTCAGGGCTTTGATGGCCACTCACGCGTTGCTGCTCCCTTCGGTTGTGTCTTGCCAACCCGCAGTCAAAAATATGCTTCAGTTCTGTGAATTTCACTGCCAGCAGGGGCATTTGGTTGAGGATTGCCTCGAGTTCCAAGAGTACATTTACGGATTGGAAGCGAAGAAGAGGATTGATTGGGCCACCATTCGCAAGGACATTCTACATCTCTGCAGCAAGCAATAGCAGCAAGCGCCGCCTAGGCAGCCGTCTCCGTCTCTACAAGGCCAGGGGCACCCCTGTGATCCCTCATCTAGCACTACACCCACTCCGCTATCTACCTCATTGCCATCTCCATCTCCGCCTACCCCATTACCTTCACTACCTCTTACCCTGTCTCCATCACCTCCACAAACCCAAGCCTCTGCTCAAGCTAGTGCTTCCTTCACTTCCGCCGCCACTTCCACTAGTTTCACTCCCAACACCTCTCGGCGTGTCGTATCAATACACTAACGTTGGGCCCCACGGCCTTCAGCTTCAGCTTCATCCTCATTGCCATCTCCTTCCCCACCATTACCCTTTTTGCCCGAACCTGAGCAGACTATACCTACACCTACACCTACACCTCCACCTTCGCCTTTACCCCCTCTTACACCTCCACCTTTGCCTTTGCTTTCACCTGAGCCTGTCATTGCCACTATCCCTCCACCACTCGCATTGCCTTTACCCCCACTTACGCATTTTAAACCTTCACCTCTGCCTTCTAAACCTATTACCTCCACTTCTCCACCCACTTCCACCCCACGGAGCGGGTGTGCGCTACCTACGGTGCCCCTCGGGTCTGGTCCTAAAAAAGATGACGAGCCAAGTCAGGATAGTTCAATGCCAGTTGTTCCATTCAAGATTCAAGATTTCATCTACCGCATGACCATTCGCATCCTGGTCTCTAGATATTTTGGGGATGAGCCTGCCCTTTGAAAGATGGCTGCTAAGAAGAGTTCCCTTGCACTAGTGCCACTTTCTTCAAAAGTGAGGCCGGTGGCAATCTCTTTGCTCACCGGTGTAGGCGCCCGAGAGAATATGTGGTGTGGAATGTCTCCGTTTGAGGAAAGGAAAGAGGGGGGTGATGAGAAGAGGATGTCCTCCGTGCTCACCTCTTCGACCTTCCTGTGGCTGAGTACCTATGGAGGAACAAAAAGAAACATTAGAACATAGTGATCGCCAGAGGTGTTTACCTGAACCTCACAGGGGTGATGATCGCTGGGAGATAATCAAATAGGGAGACGAAGGGGTCCCTCTTCCTTGTCCTCGGCCGGCCAAGGGCAAGGAGCCCTGCTATGTTCCTTATGCTGAAGTCCTGCAACGTAGCTCAAAGAAGAAAGAAAAGAGAGGCCATTAGTAAAATAGAAGGTGTAATATCTACTCTAATAAGAACGAACAGAATGGGAATGATGGTGGCAAGATTACCTGGGGGTGGTGGGAAGGAGGGATGGCCGAGGCTTTCGACAACCCACCTTCCCATTTATTTTGGGAGGAAACCTCTAAGTGTAGGAGCTAAAGGGTTAAGCTACATGCAAGGTACTTACTTGGAAGCCATGATGCAAGTAGAGAGAAGGATCTATGGAGTTCAAACCAGACCAAGGGAGGCAGGAGGAAGACGACCGGCGCGACTCTTCTCACCCTCCGGGAGAAAACTCCGTGAGACTCTTCCACCAGAGCCCCTCTTCTGATTCTCCCCAATGCCACACTCTGCTCCGATCCACCCAATGGCTTGATCTTTACTCTATCTCTCTCTTGTCTCAACTAGAATGTAATACCTCCAGATTTCGGATTCCATGTTTTATAGGCTTCGAATCTATTTTACTGGGTAAATTAAAATTTTATTTTGGATCTAGTTCGGATCTTGAGGGAATTGTCAAGTTTTCATGGATTTTCCAAATAGTTTAATTAGATATGATAAGAGGAAGGGCATATTGATGATTTTGGTTTTTTCTGAGGTTTAGGGGAAATCCCAAAAGTTCCCCATTTTCCCATTATACATAGGGCCACTCCTCTCTCTCCTCATTCTTCCCCTCTCCGCTCTGATCGCGAGATGCCTCCCTCGCCTCTCTGGCTGCAGATGGCAAGTGCGGGGGCAAATCCGTTCGACGACGGTGGTGACTAGGTGAAGCGTGGGTGAAGGTGGTGGCGGCTTGTGTGTTCACGTGCGTGGCCGTTAGCGCATTCGCGGGTGCATATTCGGTGAGATCTGGTGAGGGTCGAGCCCCCCTTTGAGGTTTGAAGCATCCAATAAGTAGGGGGATGGATCCCTGACTCACCACTTTTGTTTTCCCTTCTGATCTAAGGTGATTGAGGCGAGTGAGATGGGTTATTGCATTTTCGGGAGATTTCATGTTAAACGGTCGTAAGAGCAGATTTCTAGCCTAAATCGGGTTTGATCGATGGTTTTGTAGTCGTAGAAGGCTTTCTCACGTATTCAGGGTTTATTCCGAGCCCATTGGGGGTGTAATGGGTGCGGGAATGATCCTCCGGAAGGAGGTTCCTAGAGGGGACCTGTAGCAGAGAGATGGCCATCAAAGTGGCCGTCTCCACCCATTAGGCGGCCAAAGTGCTAGCCGCCTAGGTGCTAAACCATCTGGGTGGCCAAAGGAGTGGCTGCCTAAGTGTCTGGGTAGATGCCGTATAGAGAGTGTTCTGTGCTATGGAGTGTGCAGAAGAGGAGTAGGTGATGTTGGCCACGTATCAGTTGCAGGGTTCGGTTCAGGCTTGGTGGAAGATAGAGTGGGAGTCGACATTTCATTCTCGCCCTCTCAGACAGATGCAGTGGCAGGAGTTCCCTAAAGCCTTCGAGCGTGTCTTTAGTCCAGAGCATGTCAAGGTAAAGAAGATGTATCAATTCATGGAGCTGACCCAGGGCGACATGTCAGTGATGTAGTATAGGTCCAGGTTTATAGAGTTGGGTTGATACGCTCCCCACGTTATGGCAAATGAGTGGTTAAAGGCTCAATAGTTTGCCAGGGGTTTAAAGCCAAAGCTCAGGTATGCTGTGATTGGGAATTGTGTTTTGGACTTGGGGTCAGCATATCAGGCTACAGCAGACTTGTAGGAGGATCTGCAGAGGACTCAGGTGTGGGCCAGGGCTGGTCAGTCTCACTCCGATCATGGACAGTAGAGGTTTGTACAACAGGAGAGTGTCTTTCAGCATCCTTTGGGCAGATTCAGGTTGTCGCCTTCCGTGCCATCGACAACTGGTTCATCATCCATCAGTTCGAACCTTAAGAGGATGTTCAAGAGAGGTATTAGTAGGAGACGTCAGGATTGCCAGGACCAGAGATAATCATTAGTGAGTAGTGTGCAGCAGCCCTCTCCACTTCAACGACAGGGTTCAACAGGTGGATAGCAGGGATCGTGTCCTCGATGCAAGTGACTTCCACCCTGGCAGGCAGTGTTCAGTGCCCGTGACGTGTTATCGGTGTGGTCAAGTGGGACACATGGCTCGGTAGTGTCCTTAGAGGCCGTGCCAGTCCCTCCACTTCCAGCCACAGTAGCAACAATAGGCCCAGCTTCCACCCCTTTCGAGGTCTGCTAGCATGGGACGACAGAGATCCCTAGGGCGTGTGATGTACATGACGAGAGCGGAGGCAGAGGCATCCCAGCTGGTAGAAGGTACCATTCTAATTCTTGGTCGCGTCGCCCGAGTTATGTTTGATTCTGATGCTTCTTACTCCTTTATATCTGAGGATTTTGTTACTTGCGCTGAGGAGCCCGCTGTAGAGATGTCTTGTGATTTGACAGTGGAGTTGCCCACTAGTGATTTCATGCTCACCCCTTATTGCCTTGAGAAGGTGCCGATGTGGATTAGAGGAGAGAACCGACCAGTCAGACTGTATGCCTTGTAGCTGAAGGATTTTGATGTGATTTTGGGCCTAGTGTTGGCATTGATGATGTAGAAAGTCACCTTGGATGCGAAATCATCGAGCACCAAGTCGACATCCACCCGGCCAAGGACATCCTTGGTATCTTGATTGAAGCCAGAGATCTTGGCCGCCTGAACCTTCTGAAGGTAGGGAGTCAGATATGGAGTCTTGAATGTTTTTAGGGGCATGATGTTGACGACAGCGCCGGCATCGACCAGGATTTGATTTACTTCATGCCCGTTGATTTTTTCCTTCACGTAAAGAGGGCGATTGCAACATGGAGGGGAGGGTAGCAAGTCTTTCTCCGTGAAGGTGACAGCGGCAGCGAAGGCTTCATACGTGGTGGCCTTCATTTCTGCCGCATGTGCCTCATAAACTTCTGGCTCTTGATAAGAGTTTCCCTTAACTCTTTACTCCAAGCAATGGCTTCCCAGATTGTGATACTGGCAGGGAAGTGTTTCATATGGTAGAGGACCTTCCGATCAGCTCGAGCCCGAGCATCCTCCAATGATGGTAATATGTCAAGCTGAGTTTTCTGCGGGCCGCCGTGCTACTCCTCGTCGGGGAGTTTCACCGCTTTGCCTTTGCCACTGGGGTCGGGCAGACCATGGTCACCTGTGGACTCCTGGAATAGGGGCACCAATGATGGCACTTCTGGGGATGGCTGGAGGCCGGATGGCCCTACCTGTTCAACAGGAGAAGTCAGAGTTGGCGTAGGAACTAGGGTGCTGGAAATGATCTCCTCCGAGCCAGCAGGATCGAAGATGCTGGGCCCCCCCGAACTTCCACCGATGGGATAGGGGTGGGTTGTTCTCATCGGAAGAGGATGATTCGCTCTGGGTCGAAGGTAGGCAGGAGGTGAGGTTACTCAGGGAGCCTCCCACGACCCCTTCCGCATCCACGGCCACGACCCCAACCGTGACCTATGTGTTTTGGAATCGACTGTAGCCCCAGTGGGGCGGTGGTCCTTTGTCTGGTTCGGGAGGCTACTGGCTCGCCTCGCTGGGAGGCATTAATGTTTTCTAGGGGTGGGATGGCCACCATGTTGTTGGGGCAGCCGTGAAGCATTTCTTCTAACTGCTCCACCGTGATCTCTTTGTCCTTATAGAACAAGGAGAGCTCTTCTGGGATGAGGAGAGTTTCGCCGTTCTTGACTTTCTGGATCACCTCATGGACCCAGTTTCTAAGGCGAGCCCGTTTCTACATTTCTTCCCACGGGATGTAGCTATCGAGTGGGATAGGACTGGTAGGATGAGGAGGGATGTATTCCTCCAGGCTGTCGATGAGTCGATGTAGCCTTTGGAGAGGCGTTAGCTCTACTGGGGATTGCAAGGCGGCTACCAGATCGGCTTGCTTCTTGAGCCACCTCTTGAGGTTCTTCCTTCTAATCCTCTCTTGTTTCTTGACGATGGTCGCCTCCAGGGGAGTAGGAGGAGGAGGCACTGGAACTGGAGCTGACTGATCCCCATGGGGATATCGTCGAGCTAATGTCTTGGCAGGGTGAGATCTGCGGCTTCTCTTCGCCTGGAACTCAATCCAGGCACCTTCCGCTTGTTGTATTTAGAAGGTGGCATTGATCGCCTGCTCGATGACCTCGGGTGGTAGCTTCTGGTTGGCTGGGATGCTAGGACTAGCGTCCGAAGATGTGGGCATGGTTTGATGCCTTACCCGCAGTGGCGAGAGAGGTAACTCCTGCTGAGCTGGAGTACTGGGGCCGGCGTCTGAAGACATATGCGCGATTTGATGCCTTACCCACGGTGGCTGGACCTTTTGCTGAGGAGTGGCCTGGGGAGCGTGCTTGACATCCTGCTTCATGATAAGGGAATGGATGAACTACTGATCTAGAGGGGGGTGAATAGATCAACCCTAATTTATGAATTCTACAGTAGCAAATAAAATGCAGCATGAAAGTTATACTGAGAAGCGGGCCGTCAATTCAAGCAGTGAATGTATCCGATGCAAACTAATGTTAATTCTAGAAGAATTAGCACACACAAATGTAGCAAACAACCAACAATCAATTCGAGTCCAAGGCGGAGATTCGATCTGGGATCTCCTCACGCAAGATGTGGATTGAGTAAATTTTTAAATTTTGAGGATGAAATTTATTTAAGGGTGAGAGATTTGTAACACCCAAATCTATTTGAAATATAAAAATAGTAGACCGTGAACAGTACCTTCCTGTCGGCATTCGACGCAGGCTTGAGCAGCATCTCGATGTGCGACTGGCGAATCTGGCGCAGCATGTCTTTCGATGCGCCACACCCTTGTGCGTTTGCCAGTTCCAGCCAATAGACGGCGCGCACCATGCTGCTGGCGCGGCCTTCGCCCTGGTTCCACGCATGGATGCCGCATTCATATTGCGCGCGGCAGTGGCCCAGTTCAGCGGCTTTTTGCCGGTAATGGCGCTGCAGCTCGGCATCGGGCCTGGTGAAGCGCGCACTGCCGTACAGCCGCGACAAGGCATACCAGGCATCGGCCATGCCTTGGCGCCCGGCCAGCGCCAGCCATTGGATTGCTTCATCCTGGTCGAGCGGGGTGGGGCAGCGCGGCCCGGGCTCGCCATCATCGTGCAAGCCTGCCAGCCATAAGCCATATTGCAATTGCGCTTGTGCGTCGCCGCTTGCGGCGGCACAGCCCCAGAACGTCCTGATATCGCGTTCGCTGGAGCCGGGGCGAATGGATAGTATCTCGGCACACTGCGCCAACGCGCTTACCTGTTCCGGTGTGAGTGCATGGCCGCGCCTGGCCAGCGCCTCGTTTCTTGCTGCGCGTGCCAGCGGCACGGCCCAGGCCAGGAAGCCGTCGTGATCGCCTTGTTCCCGCGCCTGTTCGGCCAGGGCCAGCCTTGCCGTCTCAAGGCCGCCTTGTGCGGCGCGCGTTTCCCAGGTCAAGGCCGTGGCTTCGCAATCACCGCGCCGGCGCAGTTCTCCCGCCCACAGCCATTGCGCTTCGGGCAAACCGCAATGCGCCGCAGTCTGCAGCGCGGCCAGGGCATGCTCTTGCATGTTGTGAGCGGCAAAATTCTTGTCGTGCAATACGAGCTTGGCAAACAGCAAGCCGGCTTCCGTGGTGCCGGCTTCGAAGGCTTGTTCGAACCAGCCGGCCAATGTGGCGGCATCGTGTGCGGCCAGCGCGCAGTCGAGCGGGATGTTTTGCGCGATCAGGCTGCAGGCATCGACACTGCCTTGCTGCGCGGCGGCGCCCAGCCAATGCATGGCAGCCTCGCGATTGGTCGGCAATGCGGCGCTGCCGCCAAGGTAGCGTGTGCCGAGGGCTAGCTGGGCTGCGAGCTTGCCGGCACGGGCTTCGCGGATCAGCGTCAATTCTTCATGTGTTGCCATGGTGTCGAACCGGGCTTGCTCCAGGTGCACGCGCCGGATTGATCTGTGTATCTCAATCGATTGTAATGAATGTAAGTCCGTATCAGGATTAAAGAAATTTAATGTTGTGTTTCGCAAAAAAAAGCGGACACCCGCATGAAGGTGTCCGCTGGGAGGCGAAAACGGTTAGGGGAAACCGTTTTCAGAAGCGTGTGCGCATGCCCACTGCCGTGATGTAGTTGGTCGTATTGTAGGCGGCGAAAGGCATGGAGAAGTTCGCGCCCTTGAACTGGTCGTACATGAAGCCGGCATACACGTCGGTGCGCTTGGTGAAGCTGTAGTCGAGCAGGGCCGAATAGTAATAGGCATTGCCGTTCAATTGCTTCTTGTCGTCCGATTGCTGGGGCTGGATGTCGTAGAAGCCCAGAGCCAGGTTCAGTTGCGGTGTGAAGTTGTAGTCGCCGCCGATGAACCAGATATCGGTGGTTTGGTCGGCCGCGCTGAAGTTGGCGGAAGCCGAGGTGGCATTGCCCACAGTGTAGCCGTACAGGCTGGTGACGCCCATTGAAGCCAGCGTGTCGGACGGTGCCTTCAAGGTATAGCTTTCATAGCCGCCGCGGATCGTGGCATCGCCGAAGTGATACTTGGCGGCGATGAAGAAGGCGTCGGTGTTGTAGTTGGTCAAGTTGATGTCGCCGGGCACCGTGCTATTGCCGGTCTTGAGCGCATCGGTGAATTCTTCGTAAGCGGCCTGGATGCCGAAACCGTTGGCTTCATAGCCGCCATTAAGGCCCCAGCCGCCTTGCGCCTGGTCGAGGCCGGCGACACCGCCGGCCTTGTAGAAGCCGCCGAAATTGAAGTCGCCGATCTTGTTCTTGTACTTGATGCTGTTGTCGATGCGGGCATCTTCCGACACGCCGCCGCCACCGCCATAGGTGCCGGAAAAGCCCAGTGGCGAGAACAGGTCGGCCGCTTGTACGGGGTCATAGGCGATTCATTCTCAAGTAAACCAACCTCATGTCAGCGGGCCCACTCCACCTTTCTGATAATCATTTAAAAACCCTTTAAATGCTTACCTTTGATCATGTTTTGAATAAACAACAAAAATAATAATGAAATCAACACCCCATCTTGTGGTATCTATTTCTTCTGCCTGTATGTCTACTTATATGCATACCTGTATATACGTATACCATTTGCCTCAACGTGTGCTTGCTTGTCCAAATCCATGGTATATATTAAATGATGATTTACGAAAAGCCAGATTACATCGACTGGAAGCTCTCACTATGCGTGATGGTGGTCTTCAGACCTATATTCTCCGCCATGTAGTGAAGGTCAGGATAATAAGAATAGTTACTCTACATGCTTAGATATATGTAGCATCGTTACGCAACTTACATATATACATGCACATAGTTACTCAGCCCAGGTGGTTCTTTATCTTGACAATTAATCAAGGGTCTTCCTCCTTCTCCGGAGGATGTAATTAACGTCATGGCCTTTATGGTATGACGGACTGTCAGTCCCGACATGGACTTCACATTCGTCTGATCGAGTCAGATCGAGCGCACAATAAACTTGTTACTCAGTGACTGACACGCCCTATACGAATAAACCCAATTATCCTAATAAACTAATAGTTGATAGAATTCCCATCCCCCACAAGTTGGCACGTCTGGTGGGACTGAGTCTCCCTTCATCTCTTTGTCAAGATAAATAGGCCCTGGGGGCTCTCCCAAGGAACACTAATTGTTCGTTTGTTTTTGTGATTTTGGGAAACAACAATGGTTGCCGAATTTGCTGCTTTGTCTTTCGGCCCTGCAATTGTGGCCGACCATGCCACCTATAGGTACCTCACGGTTCCGACAGTCTTCGACTCCTTTCCACCGGTGGTTGGCTTCCCCAACTTCTTGAGGGTGGCTTTTGCAAATGTGCTAGAAGTGGAAGCTGCCGAGCCGACCAAAGGAAGCAACAATGGGAAGCTTAGGGCCTACAATGCCCAGAGCCGCAAGGGCCTGCCATCAGGCCAGACTCAACTGACCAGCTACATGGTGCACCATGTGGCCCAGGGGGCTCGCCCAACTACCACAACAAGCCCGGGGGTCACCGCCAGGGGAATTCCCGAAGAAGGGCTGCCGCTCCTGTCACCGGACGGCTATCAGCGTCCGGCAAGTCCATCCTGATCGATGGTGTCCACATCTTCCTGGATGGACGCGACGCCCAAGCAATCCCAGATCGGGTGGTCCTTCTCGTACTAACCCACAACTCCTTCCAAGCCCTCTCCGGGAGGAGAGCCGAGAAAGAGGAAGATGGCCATTAAGGCCGAAGAGAGCTTGCCTCAAGGCCAAAAATATTCAAACAGGTGTGGGTCCCCAAGAAGATCTAGCTTGTTCATCAGGAGCTGCCTGTTCGCTGCCGCCCTGAGCCTGTTGAGATGGGGAGGAGGAATGAGAGGGGCTTGACCCCAAGAAGAGAAGAAATGGTTGTGGACCCTCCACGCCGTGTTAGCTTCAGGGCAGGCACCCAACAAGCCAATATCCCTTCAGTGGGGAAAAGATTTGAGCAACTTACTGGGAGAGCCTGGCTCGCCTACATCCCTCCGGCAGGAGGTCGACATCTACCCCCGGTTCTCCATCAAGGATGGGGCCAGGAAGAAATGACTGATATGGTCAGGAGCTATTTTAGGGGTCTAGGCAACCCCTCATTGGGCCAGCAGCGGCTACTCCAAGCAGCTGCGGCCGAAGAAGATGACTGCTTACCAACGGCAGTCGAAGAAGAAGAAGAAAGAAGAATGATGTCATCTGTTGACGACAATGGATATAAAGATGACCTGGATTATGAGGCCGATGAAGCTCCCTCCCGGCAGGAGGAGAGAAGAAGAATCTCTGTGTTTGGGAGATTGGCCTTCCCCGATCATGCGAAGAGGAAGGTCTACAAACAAAGGAAAGAAATGTGAGCTTTTACTTGCAACATGGCCGGGGTAGCCAGCAGGTATGGAGGATTACTTGAGGAACCCCAAGAATTGGCCCGATTGGCCGAAAGGCTAGGACCAACTACTAGGAGGATAGAAGCACCGAAAGAATTGATGAAAGTGGCGAAGGGAAAACAAATATTGCCTGAAAAAGTCACCACTCTGACTGTAAAGTCGATGAACTCAACAATAAACTCACCACTGGGTTCCGTAACTTGTACAAGAGAAAAACCCGCGTGGATCGTAAAATACAACTCAGGACCCACAAAAGTGATTCGAAAGCTCTCCGAATAGATCCGAAAGAATCTGGGGTGTTACACAGGCCACAGCAACTCGATCCTCAGCAGACCATCCTGCTCGTGTAGGAGTACAAAGGTCGCCAGCCAGTATGCCAAGTAAGCTGCTAGGTGCGTCACATCTGGTAGCCTGTGGGGGTTCCACCCCTCCAGTGGCACGTAGATGTACCTCGAGCACATCCAGAATCGGAGCTCTACCTCGGTGTACTCCTCCCAAGGAGTCTGGTCTCTCGTAAACTCCTGATAAAAATAGAAGGGCTCATTGTAGAAGTGGCAGACCCATACATTCAGCGGCACGCGGGGAGTCTGTGCAGCTCGCTCCCTCCCAGCCAAGGCTAAGTCCCGCCAGGTCTTCAGCTGATATCGATAGCTGTGAGAGACTAGGTATCACCCCTACCCGTCTGTGTGGCAATGGTGGAGGTCATCCAGCACCACCTCCTCATACCCCTCGTCGCTGAGCGGTAGCCTAGAAATCCTGAATAGAGACCACAAATCCAGCGAAGTCTTGCCCTCAGCCATCGCCACCTTGTTCCATCGGCGGTTGAAGCGCTCCACCAACGCCTGTATCAACCCCGTGTAGCATGGGTAGCCATATAATGTTGTCGTCACGGCATATTTGATGTCAGCTCTATCTAGTAGCACCCAATAATAATGTACGATCCCCATCAGCCATTTAGTCGCCCCCTGATGGTACTGGTGTGAGGGGATCACCACCTAGCAACCATACCAGATGACAATTGTCTACTGCAGAATTCCATCCAGAAGGCTATGGTCGTTGTAGCCCTCTCCAGCATACTGCAGCCCTGATGGCTCCAGCACCCACCCCATAGTACCCTCTGTCTCTGTCCGGTGGTGGCCGTGCAAGTCCTAAGAAGCGAGACCCATTACTCCGACATGGACCCTAAACTTGTCTGCCCTGTTGAAGAAACCCAAGCACTAGGCACTGGGGAACTGACACTGCCTCTAGTAGTCCATAGAAAAAATCGGGAAGCCGTAGAGGGCGACCCCATGCAGGCTGTCCCTGCCCACCAAAATCACTTTCTCCAGTCGGCGGCGCTCTCCAGCAACTCGGGAGTCTCCCTCCTCCATGCTAGATGAGATGTAGCTCCTGATGAACTCAAACAAGTGGCGGTCCACTAGAAACTCCACCGAGTAGCCTCCAGTGCGGTCATAACTATAAATCCCGCCTGCCTCCGAGATCTGGGCCAGCTCCATGGTCCCGGCTCCCCTCGCCCCCTCTCCAACGGGGCCCTCAGCCACCAGCATGCGCCCTAGGTCGAGATGGTCCACGCTAGCTGCAGTAACAATAGGCAGGCCAAGAGGAGGCAAGGGCCCCCCAGTCCTCCTCGCCCAGTGGTCCTCCTTGCGGGCTACACGCCCCGGACTCACTCATCTCTACCAAATCTCGCCATCACTGCAAGATAAATTGCACAAAAATGGTAAGCATACCAAAAGGTCAACATGTACAACACAGCAAAAGAAAGGCACATGAAGTGTCAAAATACAACAACTACAACCCAGAATGAGGAGCTCACAGGCTGTACGCCCTCATCTCCGCCTCTGATACACGCCCCATGAGGGGCATTTGTTGTACCCAGATAATTTCCCAGCAAGATATTAAGGAATAAGGGTTCGGGAATTTCCTCGAACACCTTTAAGGCATGGGCTACCCAGCCCCTCCTATGGCTTAACGGGCCCAACCAAGGGTCCCAACTAGCTAGTCGTGACCCACGACATGATGGGGTGATCGGTGATCCTCTCTGATTACAGGTTAAGGGATTGGAGTATGCACGGCTGAGATCCAGAGGGGGGTGAATGGATCCCAGTGAGGAATTTTTACGAAATTAAAAATAAAACTTACTCTTACTGACCTAAAGCAAATATCAGTGATCTATTCACAGAGAAAACCATCAAATATCACTCTGATGAAACAAGTGCTCAAACAACCAATTAAAGTACCTGGCGGAGGTTCGATCTAAGATCTCCTCATGCAAGAGGTGACGTTTCAGATAGGCCTGACCTATCCTTCCTGTCACACCTTTTAATATACTAATTGGGTGATGAAGCACTCAGATCATTAGACTTTAATTACATTCAAAATTGAACACTAAACAATAGTGTTCCTAATCATGCATCTAGCAGAGTAAAATACAAACAGACAATCACATAAGAGGCAGAGGATTTTTAGGTGGTTCAGTCTCAACTTGAGACCTACATCCACCCCACACTTAGATCTAAGTGTGGCTTCTGCTGTCACACAGCTTAACCGCTGATCCACAGCTTCGGGGACGAATCCCTACAACTGCTAACTAACAGCTTGATCTGCTGAGCCTCACAGCTTGCTAACAGCTGAGCACCATAGCTTGCTGTCCGAGGAACAACTCCTCACCGCTGAGCATCACAACTTGCTTTGCTAACTTACAGCTTGATGACAGTAATGAAGAAAAAAATAAAGAACAGAAAATGATGAATAGATGTAACAAGAGAAACAATATAGCTTGAAGATGAGCAAACGATCCTGGATATGATCTAGAGATCGTGAGTACAACAGCTCTCCTTTCTTCTCCTCTTCTGATACTTTGTTTTAAGCCTTCATCTTAAATCTGCAACTCACTCTTCACTTTTCTCTCAGAAGCTCCTCACTGCTCTCAGATTTCCCTTATCTACTTTTCTCCTCTTCTCTATTTCCTGCACTACTATCTCTCTCAATTGCTCTATCTGTGTTTGCCTTCTTCTTTCTATCTTCTTCTCTCTGTTATTTTCTTCGTTTGTTCTCTCTGTTGATCCCTTTGCTTCTCAAAGATCCTCTTCTATATATACCAGCGAGTCGGATGGCGTGGACCTCGCATAGATTGGCTCCGACGCGTGGAGGGAGAATTCTCGCCAAAGGCTCTATCAGGAAAATGATTCCACGTGTCAAATATTGAGGATTGGGCGAATCCACATGTCTGAGTGTTCTTGGAGAGCAAGTCACCTTGGATCACGTGTTTTCTTAACTTGGGTCTTGGATCACGTGCCCCCTTGAGTATCTGTTACTCTCAGTTCATTAAGTGTTTGAGTTAATCCTATCAATAAAAAATGAGTCATTTTGTCAAACACCTTCATTATCACTATTACTTATGAGAATGCATACTTAGACAATATCAGAAAATTCAGATGCTCAGACTGAGGAAGTGTATGATTATGTAAATGCCTTAAGATATGGATTTTATGCACAGACTTGATGACCTGAATCCTCATGTGCATCGACCCTAGTTTCTTCATGTGCACAGACCTGGATGGATCATATGCACAGACCCTATATGTGCACGGACTCTACATGTGCTTAGACATGTATATGCATAGACTCTATGGATGCACAGACCTTAGACTCTATATGTGCATAGACCAAGTACAGTATGCTAGATCATATGCATCGACCTTATGGTGTATGCTACATTACATGCATCGACCTATAAGACATGCTGTAAAACATGCATCGACCTGAAGTGCATAGCACAAGCATGAGCATCGACCTTATAGAATGAGTATAAGGATGTGCATCGACCATGCTTTACACAAGATGCAATGTGCATCAACCTTGCCTTACACAAGGTACAATGTCCAACAACATTGCTTTGCTCAAGGCACAATGTGCATCGACCTTGCTTCACGTATGATGCAATGTGCATCGACCTTGTCTTACACAAGGTACAATGTGCATCGACCTTGCTTCACACAAGATGCAATGTGCATTGACATTGCTTCACGCAAGATGCAATGTGCATCGACCTTGCTTCACGCAAGATGCAATGTGCATCGACCTGAATGACTTAATGCAAAAACATGCATCGACCTTATTTTTCAACGTAGTCTAAAGATGCATCGACCTGTGTGGATGAAGTTAAATGCATGCATCGACATGACACACTTGATATGAAAATGTGCACTGACCTGTTATACTTAAACCTAGAATGTCCATTGACCTATCATACTTGATGCAAAAATGTGTATTGACCTTATATGAAGAAAGTGTGAATATGTATTGACCTGTCCAACTCGGATGCGAACAAGCATCAACTTTACTTAACTAAGACCTGAACTTGCATCGACCTGAGTTCTGACACTTAGAGAAATAAGTGGATTGTTCAATGTAGAGGATCTTATGCAGTTCAGTCTCATCATGATTCATAGGGTGTCATCATCAAAATCAGGGTTCCAACAATCTCTCCCTTTTTGATGATCACAACTATGAGTCATGTATGTGTATGCACAAAATAAAATTGATGTACTTATTCACACATTCAATCATTGATCCACATTCATTCACTCAAAGTATCATTTATTTCAAACAAGAGTATGCAACTAGCAAAGTTTCATTTTTCATTTCATTGAGCCAAAACACAGTACAAGTATGATAACAAAGCATGACAAATGCAAGACTAGCTAAAATGTTCTAACTGACTAACACACTGTGTACATTAAGAAAAAAAAATGTTGTTTGTCTCAAAACAACACACAATGCTTCAACATCATCTTCTTCAGCATATACAGTCTTCAGCACATCAAGACTGCTCTCCCCTTGCCAAACAGTATTACAACAGCTCACATTCTCAGACTGAACATCATCATCATCTTCAGCGTAGCACACATCATCATGACTGCTCTCTCCCCCTTTGTCATTATCAAAAAGAAAAAGTAGCAGGAATTTGGCTTCCTCAAGGGTGTCCCAGACTTTGGCCGCCCAGCCCAGTCAACCCTGAGGTGCCGCGTTTCGCCTCTCGATCACCCCTGGGTGTCCGTATGTGACGCGATTTCACGGAAGAGGTGTCCGAGTGGTTCTTCGTGATCCGAGAACCCTGTGAATATCCTTGTGGGACATCCTTGTCTGTTGGTGGAGTAGGGACAGTCACTCTTGTGTCGAGCTACTCGTGTCGACTGTCCCTGCGAGAGTCTCGTGATTGCGGAGGGTGTTCTCGCGTGAGGGCTGTGATCGCGGCTAGGTGTTCCTGTAGGAGCCATAGACTGTGGTCCTTGTGTTCTCGTCCGGTGCTTGGGCTAGTCTTTTGTGGACTGGCAATTGGGATTTAGCTGACCGATTAGTGGTCCTTGGTTCTCGTGCTAGTGAGTCATCTTGTGGTGGCTTGGTGTGGACTGGTGGTACTCCGATTGTTTTCGTTGTTGCGACGAGTTCTTAATGACTCTACCCACTAGACGTAGCTGACATTGGAGTGTTTGTGTGCCGACCCACTTGGGAGTGGTGGAGGTTTGTCCCGTGTAGTGATTTTTAGGCCTGTTACCTGAGGACCCCTTGCCTTTATAGCCTGAGTCCGACTGGGGGAAAAATCGGCTAGAGGACTGACCTAGAGCAGTTGGTCTGTGTGTGCACACGTGATCGGGGGCAGTGGACACGTGCTGACGAGCGCGACCCCAACTAGTCCTTGTCTTGTGGTACTGCGTTGGTGTCTCAGTTTTCGCCTGGGGCATGTATAGAGACACGTGAGGCTACGATATAAGTCGTCAAAGGACGCTTCTGGTCTCATTGTCAGTGGAGTTAGTACTCCTATCACCTACGAGGTTTCAACGTGGATTTCTCCTCGGTGTGGTTTGTTGTGTTGATGGCTCGGTTTGTTCCATTCTGTGTGGTGTGATTATTTCCCTATGCCGTGAAGGTGGAGGTACCGACTAGACTGTCGTGGCCCTTCCGGCTAAGGGATTGGTGTTGCCCTATGTGCGTGGGCATGGGTCTTCCGCTGGTTCTAGTTCGGGGTCGAGAGATTCCCTCCACGGTGTCAGTTCTGTGTGTGGCCATGTGGCTGTGTCTGTGGTTCCATCGGTCCGGACGGGCTGTCCGACTGTGGGAGTCAGGGTTGTTTTTGAGGACAGTGTGTGGTCCCTTCCGTTTACTGTCTTTGGGTTCCAGTCACCGTCGTTGGGTCGTGCCGGTGTTGGTGTGTTGTGGCTACTGCTCTTGTTCTTTACTTGTTGCTCCTTGTCCTTCCTGTTAGTTGTTTACTGCGCTTCCTTTGGTTACTACACTGTTGTTCCGTTGTGTGTAGTGAGGTTCCGCGGGACCCCTACTGAGTGTAGATCTAATTAAAATCCACTAAAAAAATAAAATAAAAAGCATTAGGATGCTAAATGGAGGGTGATCGCCAGAGACACGCGGGCCTCAAAGGACATAACAAATAATTAATGGAGGGATCGTGATATAAATACCTTAAACATGGGAGATTGTGAGTCGATTTTCTTCCCTTCCTACCGACCGGTTGATGGAGGGAGTTGTTCTTTGATTACCCTTGTAAGAAACAAAGACAACAACCAACAAAAGATTGGAATTCGTAAGTCCAAGGTGTAGTATCAAATCCACAATATGAATATAAATATGAAAGTATGGATTACAACACACCTTAGGGATGTTGACCCTTTAAACCCCTATGCAAAGGGTGGGAGGTATGATGTGAGTGATAAAAATGAATGTGCAAGTATTGCACTGTGAGAGGAGCCTCAACGTGGTTGAGGAAGTGAGAAAATGGGTAAAAAGGGTGATATGCATGCATGCAGTTAACAAAAATTAAAGAAAAGAATAAAAAAGAGAAAATGCAGAAAGGGAGCCTATTTTTTCTTCTCTCCTGTGACTTTTATGCACGCTCAGGAAGGAGTCCCCTTCAAAGCAATGAGGCTTTAGATGCGCCGGGTGCTCCCTCCGTGAGCCAAGAATTTGGCAGCACCTCCCCCTCTGTTATGAAGTCGGTCCCCCCAGAGCAAGAGCTGCAGGGCTCCATTTATAGGGAAAGATGAGGGATTTTGATTTCGGGGAAGGGATAAAACAGGGGAAGACTCCTTCCCAAGGCAGACAACAAAACAAGGAATGGAATCGACGGCGAGCCGAAGGGCGGCCCGGGGGGAGGAGCAGCGAGGATCGGGCCTCGGAACGAGAGACGGTGGCAGTGTGAGGCGTTTCGCGAATTCGTTAACCGGTCGCGGGATTCACGGCGATTCGAGCATGGATCGGCATCCCCTCTTCGTCGTTTCTTCGTAAGAGGTAGGGAGATGGATCCTTACCCTTCCCACGTTATTTTCCCACAATTTCATGCCGATCGGTGCGAGATTGAGCAGGTTTCCTTTTGTTGGGAAAATTGCATGTTTCGGAACGAGAGACAATTTCGTCGTTTCAGACGACGATTCTTAGTGTTTTAGTGGATTGGATATTGGGGAATGTTTCCCCCGCTTTTCCTCGTGTTTTCGGGCCGTGGTAAGGCCGAGAGCTGGTTTCGTTCTTGTTCAGGATGAGTTTCAGCATGTTTCAGGGTGAGCGACGATTTCGCGGTTTTAATCGTCGATGTACGACCCATTGGGCCCCATTAAGTGTGTTTGAGGTTGGGGAGTGGTTCCCCAAGTTTTTCGCTCGCTTGGAGGGTGAGACGGCATGGGACGGGGCCCCCCACGGGGTCTTCCCGTTGATTGGTCGCCGGAATCGATCGACCAATTGGTCGACTGTTCTGGCAGACCTAAGGCTAGCTCTGCTGCTGGGTTCGGTGTCGACTGAACCCCTTGGTTCGGTCAACCGATCCAATGTGAGGTCGACCCCCTATGAGGGTGCGTCGACCTGTTTGCAAGGGCTTTCACCCCTGGTAATTTCGATCGACCAACCAGCTCTAGTTGGTCCATCGAACTCCTTTGACACTGGTTTTAAGTGGCTGTTTCAGCCCCTAATGCATGGTTTTTCTCCCCGAACACAAAAATGAGTATTTTACTCACCTAAACCCATGGGAATTGGGCCATTTCAATCCTGTGAGGGTGACGGTCGCCTGAGGATAAATTCTCATGGTTTGAGGGTTCATGGGTTCCCCTTGGTAGGTTTTGACCGTGCACTCGTAGCAAACTTTCCACATGGCTTATGCGCCCGTGGTAAGTCAATTACCGCGTGAGTTCAGTGACCGTGGAGGGTCATATCCGCGTGAGTTCTATGATCGCGGTTAGGTGGTTTTTATGTGAATTAGTGGGCCAGTGTCCACTAGTTTCACTATCCGGTCGGGGTGGTTTCTTTGACACCCCTCTTGTGTCATACCTGTTGACACCCGTTTTCAGCCTACAAGTTGAGTTATTTCTCTTATTCATCTCTTGTAATGTCCTGAATTACCCATTATTTTGGAGCCATTCTTGAGCTCATTTCGAGTCTATTTCTTAATCATTTTTCAAGCCCATTGAGCTTTGGAGGCCTTTCACTTCAATTCCCCAACTTCTGGGTCACTTTCGGGCTGTCTAGAGCATCGAACGGGCGTCCGAAACTCATCTGCGCAAGCATGGCAGCTCCCCTCTAGTAGCCATCAAGAGTTGACCGCTATCATGAGGTGGTGGTCAACTATTGACCACTACCTTAAGGGGGTGGTCAACTGTTGACCACTACCTTGAGGTGGCAATCAATAGTTGACCACCACCTTTTTTTTAAAAAAAAACCCACAAGTAGCGACCTAGGGAAGATCGCTACCTTGAGGTAGCGGTATCCCCTAGACTGCTACCTTCCTCTCTGTGCCCAGACGGCCTCGGCTCCATTCTCCTCGATCTTTGGACTCTTCCTTTGATCCTACCAAGTTGCGGTCACCCCTAAGACTGCCATATTCTAATTGTGGCCCTGCGAAAGACCATTTTTTCGTTACAGATTACAGCTGATTCTAGGCTCCAATTTCTTTGCCGTAGGACTCTTTGGACTCCTTGTTGACACCATTTTTGAGGGAGATAAGCCTCCACCATGATCTCCATCGATCCAGGGCTCTTACCCTTGATATTATCTCGAGTTTAATCACATATATCCCCAAAATTGGGTGTTTATCTCAAATTTTAACCCAAGGGTTTCTGCAACTCTATAAAAACTACCCAGTTCGCAGTGCGCGATCGGGGGGCTCTTCTTCGGTTCGGGGCAAAGCCTTGCCAAATCGCTACCTCGTTTCTTCTTCCTTAGCCTAAAGAGGGAAGTATTGGCTACGTTTTCCATCTCTTTGGGCTTCTTTTCATCATTTCTTTTCTTAGTAATTTAAATTCTCAATATCAATAAAATTATATTTTGTTGAATTAATGGCTCCATGTGTTTGAAATGTTATTTATGTATCGATTTGATTTCTGCTCTGATTGTCATGATTGTTTCGCTGTCACGTTCCGAGCAATGCTTCCCGCTACTATCGGTTCGGGGCGTGACAAGATCTACTGTCAAAAATTTTAATTTAAAAACTCTCAAGCATGGCACTTAGATCTAGCACAAAAAAAAGGAATAATTCACCATATCGATCAGTTCAGGCAACCAAGCAAGCAGCACATACGCATAAGCAATAAAGGATGGAGTATGATAGGAGAAGAACTAAACTCAAACTATCAGGCAATCAAAACTGCGAAATGTCAATTAATCACAAACCAAGATTAGTACTTGGCGGAGATTTGATCCAAGGATCTCCTCGTGAAAGGGGCGATGTTTTGGATAGGCGTGACCTATCTTTCCCACCACATCTTTGGATATACATCTTGCTTGTGAGCAATTACAATTGATAGTTAAGAACACACATCACAAAGCAGAGATGCAATTTTTTAGGTGGTTCGATTGTTGCCCACAATCTACATCCACCCCTCACTCCCTTGGAGTGAAGGTTCCTTGCTCAAACAAAGCAAATAGCAGACTCAGTCTGCGACAATGGCTGATACCACAGCTTGACACCAAGGGAGACAAATCCCTTGAACATCGATCCTGCTCCCAACAGAGACCGACCCCACTACACAATGTAGTATCTGGAGGATCAGCCTCCCTTCTTCTGATTTCTTAGAAGGAATCGTGAGCAATGCCCAGTTATCCATAACCAGAGGAGGAGTTCTCTCTTCCTCTGGAACACAGAGGGAGCCCAGAGAATGAATCTCCCTTCTTTTGATTGAACAGAAGGCACACCTTGGTTTTCCCACAGAAGACCACACACAGACTACACTGTGTGCAAACACCTTATGTGCTCGAAGCACCACAAGGTAAGAACCCAAAACAAAATGAAAAGAAAAATAACAAAACAAGAAGAGAAAATGCTGAACAGAACAACACAATTAGAATAAAATGATGAAATCAAAGATCTTTAGCTTCAATAGAAGCACTTCAATGAATCTAGAGCTCTGTTTTCTTGCTCTCCCTTTTTCTGAACTGGCAGCCCTCTCCGATCACTGCTCCCTCATTTTTTCTTCTTCCTCCTCTTCTCTCTCTTGTTGATCACCAGATCACTCTCAGTTTCTTCTTTAATCCTCCTTCTTTTTCTTCGACTAAACCTCTCTTGCTTTCCTTTCAGTTCTCCTATTCTCTCTTTGGCTCTTCCCAGTTCTCGCCTCCTTCTTCCGGAGATGATAGATATATATATATATCTTAGCAGAGAATCACCTTTTTCCAAAAATTTGATCTAGAACTAGAATTACTTCATTGGTCTAGGTGGAATGGGAATATTCTGCCAATCTGAAACTTCTAGAAATCAGCCACGTGGAAAGAAATCTCGCGCCAAGGTTTTTGGAGCGCTAGCATGTGATTCACTTTAATTCATCACGAGCTTACTGTCTGAGAGGAGCTAGGTCGAGGCATTGCGTCGCCAGGTCGAGGCAGAGTGTAGCGTCATATCGCTCATATCCTATCGTGTCGGATCATCAGTTTACTGCTTCGACCTTGTTGGCTTCCAATCACTAGTTCCAAGCTGAGTGCATCGATGCACTCCTCGGATGCATCGAGGCAGCTATTGAGCAACATACTTCAAACTCTAGCTTCTTACTTGATACGTCGGTGCAGCTACTTTGGTGCTTCGATGTAGTGTGACTTTAGGACTGGTTTTCTTCTTGATACGTCAGTGCATGTCACGCCCCGAGACATATGTACAACAAAAGTAATATTGGGGAACATGAGTAGTCAGTAATACGTTTCAAGTTAGCAATATAATCAGAAGGTAATTACATTCCCACACAAAGAGGAATGTACAATATTTGATCAAACTAGCTTTTATTGATAAAATAATTCAAAAGTTACATAATATTTACACTTCTTACTACTAGACTCAAGAAAATAAAATTATAGGACTAGACTTAATAAAGGAAAAACACATCATTGACTTATGACTACTAAACAATCTAGGCTTCTCTTGACCTTCAATCACTCTCGGACCCATCATTAGCATAGTCGTGTGGGTGAGTTAGGTTCTAACTAAGTCATCTTATATTCAGCAATAACTCCTTACTGTCTAAAGACGTTTGGCTGTCTGTCTATCCAGACTTGTTCTTATTGCATTCATGTTATTGGCAGCATTGGTTTGATTGAAGACTAGTTAAGTAGTGTCAATTCAGTTTTTAAGTGGGCACCATTCTGCCATAGGATATATTCACCCCCCCATCTAGATCCAATTGTGCACCCAACACCACGTTGATACCCAATCAAAGCACACATTGGCTGCCAAGAGGGCAGCCAAGAAGAATGTTGGTATGTTGCAAGGTCGGGTCTCCACATCGGGCAAGTCCTTCATGATCGAAGGCATCCGAGTTTTCCTGAATAGCCGGCAGGCCATGATCGCACCCGATAGGGTGATCCCAGCAGTGCTAGTGCACAACCAATTTCTAGCAGTGGCCCGAGATAAAGCAGACCACACCGGGTCCAAATTAGAGCGTCGGTTGGTCCCGAAGTTGACCAGATTTAAGCAAACGCGAGTGCCCAAGCGACTGGCCCCAGCCCTAGTTTAGCCTGAGCCTGTCGTGATTAACAAGTTTAGAAAAGAAATGGAAGATGAAAATAATAAGACCAAAATGCCAGTTCGAGTGTCTCAAAGGCTAGCCTTCCGAGCTTATGGCCGGTAGACAAACATTTACTCAAATGATGGAAGCTACGGCAAGATACCCGAGTGATGGCACCTTGCCTATAGATCCCCCGCACCAATTAGAGAGCCGCCACCTAGGTCTGCCACACCAATGGGCAAGATGTTGTTACTCAGGCCGTATGAGGGTACCACCATGGCCTTGGAAGCACCCTTTTGGCAACATAGCGGCTCCAAGAAGCCATAAATGATGTAGAGAGAAGTCGGGGGCAACAAGTCAACCTAGGAAGAATAGAAGATGCAGAGTCGAGATGCTATGGGCCACCCCTCGATGAAAAAGCTACATCGAGAGTCTCAGTATTCGATAGATTAACTTTCCTAGGACAACCAACCAGGAAGGTGATCCGAAGGAACAAGAAGCTACAGATTTACACCTCCAATATGGCCGGTGTGGCTAGCCAGTATGGGACCCTCCCCGAAGACCATGATGATGTGGCCAGGCTCACTGAAAGGCCAGGTCCTATCACCAGAAGAAGGAGAGGCGCTGCCAAGGTTGTACAAGCCCTCATCGATGAAACAAGATCAGATGTGGTCACCATGGCGGCAAACGTGATTACTACTGAAGATGAAGGAGAAAGGCCAGCACAGCCTCCAGATACTCCATTGGAAGGGGGAGGCCAAGTTCCCAGCCTATCTACCCCTGATCCAATAATGATGATGCTACTCTAGAAGTATCAATAGGAGATTGAAGCATTGAAAAGGCAAGTAAGCAAACTGACCATGCATGCTTCTGCCACAAAACAAGTCAAGGCCCCTCTTGAAACGTCTCGACGAGGCACTGATGAATTTGAGGGTTCGCCTCAGATGACGGCTTCTTAGCTGACACCTAATTACACTAGGGGCACGGCCCTAATACCACGGGCTCCCCAACACAAAGGAACCACTATTGTACCCCAAGCGATGCTGTTGACAACGCCACAGATGCAGCTAGCTCATTTCTACCAAGAACCGATGGACCTGACAATGGTGAATAAACTGATGATCGGGCAGATAATTAGGATGATGCTGGCAGATCGAGGCAGTGATGAATATGCTTCTTTTGATGTGCACAAGGTGACTTACCCTATCTATCATGCGGCCAAGAGATTTCCTCCAGGGGTCAACAAGACACCAAAGTTTGAAAATTCAATGGGCAAGGTTCACTGAAGGAACATATACCCTATTACATCAATGTGATGGGCAATCTGGCAATCGATGAATTGTACCTATTGAAGTTCTTTGGGTCTTCACTCACAAGGCTCGCCTTTGAATGGTACTCAAACCTACCGACAGAGTCCATCTGTCACAGCTTGGATTTTTCCTATCAGAATCCATGGGTTTCGAAGTGCTTCGTGGGTCTCGGATTGCATTTTGTGATTTAATCAGATTTTTGGCTGTTTAGCCTTCAGACCACTACATTGGGTGAACCAACGTATTTTCGAGCTCTAAGATGTTGCAGGAGCCTTGTGCGTTTTTAGAGGATCATGGGAATCAAACCCCACTAACCCTTCAGGGGCCTCATCAGCCTCTTAGGGGGCGTCCTCAGTTCTTGGTAGTGGTGATCCGATGTTATCGGGTTATCGGTACCTGGAGCTCTGGGTCGTTACAGGGCTTGTGCATGCTAATCTGATGATAGTCAGGGTAGGCATCTAAGAAGCTTAGCATTTCATGCTCGGCCGTTGCGTCGACTAGCTGGTTGATCCGTGGCATGTGAAAGCTATCCTTGGGCGTATCTTTGTTTAGATCGGTGTAGTCGACGCACATCCGCCACTTCCCATTACTCTTGGGGACCAGGACCACGTTGGCTACCCAGTATGGGTATTGAGTAGGCTTGAGTAGCCCTGAGCGTAGCTTTTAGCTCACCTGCTCCCTGATAATAGCCTGTCGCTCGGGGTTGCAACGCCTTCGGCGCTGCTATACCGGGTGGCAAGCGAGATCCAACCTAAGTTGGTGCATGATAACCTCTGGTGGGATTCCGGGAAGCTCGTCCTCGGACCAAGCGAACACATCTTGGTTGGCGGTAAGAAAACTCGTATAGGCTTGCTTGTCGTGCTCGGACAGGTTCACACCGATCCTCAGTGTTCTGCTTGGATCCTCTCCCATCTGGATGAGGTACCAGTCTTCGACCAGTGCGCTCGTAGTCAGGCCTAGATCTTGGGTCCTCACCTTCTTATCTGGCGGTACTTCTTTAGGATGTTGATCACGTGTGGAGATGAGTTAGCTTCTCCTGGACTCCCTTTGATCTCCCCAGACCTCCCCTACCCCGTGGGGGGTGGAGAATTTAAGCTTTTGATGGTAAGAGGAAGGAACACCTCGAAGCGTGCCGAGGATCTCCCGGCCGATGATGGCGTTATATCCTGTCATCGTACGAACTACGGTAAAGTCGGCGAGGGAGGTTACCTCTTTCGGCGCGGTCCTGAATGTGAATGGGAGTGAGATGCGTCCTTCCGGGTGGAGAGTGGTGCTAGAGAATCCATATAGTGGTATGTGCAACGACGCAAGTCGAGACATATCCACACCCATAAGTACCAGGCAGTCGTACACAATAACATCGGGTCTGCTCCTATTATCAACTAATATGCGATGTACGGTACACTGATTGATGGTGGCCTAGACCACCAGAGCATCAGAATGGGTTGTGGTCACACCGTCTAGGTCATCCTCAGAGAAGATAATGGGGTCTCCCAGGCGACCCGAGGTGGAGGTCCCACGCTGGGTGTCGTCACCTTGATGTTTAGTGTGGACGGCAGTCGCATATCGTTGTCTCCTGCTCGCGCTATCTCCCCCCGCGGTCGGTCCCCCAGAGATCAACACGATCTCCCTCCCATTGGACCGGTTGTCGATCGACGGGGGCGTCTTCTGCCGCCGCTCTGCTGCTTTTGCGAGGAACTTGTCGAGGAGTCCTTTCCGGATGAGGTCCTCGATGGCATCCCTCAAGTTGATGCAGTCGGCTGTGTCGTGACCGTGGTCGCGGTGGTAGAGGCAATATTTCTTCTTGTTTCTTGTGCTCAGATCTGACTTCATCTGGGGAGGCCACTTGAGGAATGACTCCTCGCGGATCTCCATCAGGATCTGGTCAGGCGGAGCCGTCAGGGGCGAGTAATGGCGATAGCTGCCCCTTTCCTTTTCGGGGTGGTCGCGGCGGTCTCCGTCGCGTCACTCCCGGTTACTACGACCCTCTCGTGGTGGGTCAGCGGATCTCTTGTGATCGGACTGCTCGGCTCCAGCTCGTAGCGTGCGTGCTTCTGTGCCAGGGCGAGGAGGTCAGGAAGGGTCGTCAGGGCCTCGACCCCAAGGGTACGTTGAAGGATGTGGTCCCATGTTCCCTGGGTGAGGGCTGTAATGGCGATGCCGATGTCGAGATGTGGGATCCATAGTGCCTCCGCACGAAAGCGGGAGACGAAATCCCACAACGTCTCTTCTTTGCCCTACCTGAGGGTGAGCAGAGTCACCACAGACTTGGCCACCTTTCGGCAGCCAATAAAGTTCTCCTTGAACAGCTTCTTGAGCTGCTGAAAGGAGGAAATAGTCCCAGCCGGTAGGGACTTGAACTAAGCCCGGGTGTTCTCCCGGAGGGTCATTACGAATGCCAGGCACTTCACAGTGTCCGAGGCCCGGTGGAACACCAGATGGGACTCGAAGCTATGCTAAGGACCTCTACGCAACGCCCTCGAACCTCGAGGAAGAACCGCCGCACCTGAAAAGCAGGGATGAGTCTCCAAATAGAGACTCAGTAGGGATCCCGCAAAACCCCAACTGAGAAAACAACGACAGAAAGGAAAGCTACGCTAGCTAAGCAACATCAACGATAGGAGGAGTACAACGACGATGAAGGGGACAGTCGTACTAAACTGCAGAAGCCAATAACTCACGGCAATAAGGCTACTCCTACCGGTGACCAAAAAGGGGAAATCTCGATCTCCCAATCGGGAAATGGACCACTCTAACACCAGACCTACCGAGAAAACACTCACGGCAACCCTACCGCGGAAGCCTACCTACACAAGCATGACCAACCAGGACCGCACAGTCCCACGCTGGCCCTGCGAGGCCTCGATAATCCTTACCAAGCACCTCTGGCCACCACCTCGGGAAAACACGTTGGAATAGTCCAGAAGCCACGTCTCGCAGACGAGAAGTAGAACCCGAAAATAGAGGAGTCACGACTCACGTGACAGGAGTACCTGCCCACTAGAAGCAAGACCGGACGCGTCCACTGACGTCTTAGACTGCGCCTCAGGTGTCTCACTATGGCGCCCCAGGTGGAGACAAAAGGCACCGTACAGTAACCTATACCACGAACAAGAACTAGCTGGGGTCGCACTCGTCAGCGCGGGTCCAACTGCCCCCGACCACGTGTGCACACACTGACCATGCATCCTAGGTCAGGCCTCTAACTGGTTTTTCCCTCAGTCAGACTCTGGTTGCAAGATGTGGGGCCCTACGATAACCAGTCTAAAAATCATCTCTCTCGAGTAAGCCTCGCCACCACTCCGTGGTGGGACCACACGCATGTCGGAAGGCTACAACTAGTGGGGAGTCACTGATGTGACCATTCTCCAAGGAAAAACTCCGAGAACCATGCATGCACCCTGCGCGAAAGTCGTGAAGAACCAAGTAGCACTAAGCCATTGGACTCTAGACAGTCCTCTAAACTCACTAAATCCAACGGTCCTCGAGTCACAAGACTCGAGGTTAAGACCGTTGTACTGAACAACGCCATGCCATCAATCTACCCTAACCCCAGGGTCAGAAACCTCGGCACGATGACTCATAAGTAGTTCACGACTTCCAAGACCATTTCCTCAAAAAGGGAATCAAGAAAACCTCCAGCCCCAAGCTGTTAAATGGGACTCACAGTCCACAGGCCACACACACGGCCCACGCAGAAAATACAGAAGCACAGTTCCCAAGGTAACTCACAAGCTGCCAAGCCGATCCCCAATCCCAGGGAAAAGTAGGAAACCTCTACCCCCAGGCTGGGTGACTGGACTCGCAGCCCAAGGCCTTACGCATGGCCCACTCAAAAAACCACTTTTCGGAGAACTCGCGACGTGCGGGGAAAATCTCAACGCACTCACACTGACCCACGGTGACTCGACCAAGCGTAACACAAAAGTCTGGAACACGTGGAGTCACCCGGACTCTCAAATCTATGGGCACATTAATCGAGATAACGCTGTACCTCCAGACACCCCAAAATATGGACACGAAACCCACGGGGTGCCCAGAACACTTATGAGACCGAAGGTCGACCACTGGGTCATAACCAGGTCGACCGAGGGTCTACGCCGCACAACCAGAGCATAACCGACACAAAAGCAGAGTGGCAGTCCTTCCTAGACCGTCACCATGAAAGGCGGTCCTCCATGAACCGCAAAGCTCCAACTAGCGGTCCTCCATGGACCACAAAACCTGACAAGCGGCCCACAACAGACCACAACTAACCAGGATCAGGCGGTCAAAGGGGTGGTCACCATTGGGCCGCACCAAAGCTAGGCGGTCTTGCCCTCGCCGCTATTCAGAGAGTAGCGGCCAGTTGCGAGGCCGCACACAAATTAGGGCGGTCTCCTCCAGACATCCACAGAAGCACTACACTAGGTACCCTAGGCGGTCTTGGCCTAACCACTTACCCACGATAGTGGTCAGTCGTGAGGCCGCTTATGACCCAGGCGGTGTCCCTCGGACCGCTACGCATGTTGACAATACAGTAACCGAATAGTGGTCCCCAGATGGCCGCTTAAACCCCTTGGCGGCTGGCCCACAGCCGCCCAGCCATATGGAACAGTCTGGCTCAGACATCCACGCATTTGCATTTCTAAGAAAAATCCAAAAAAGATCATATTTCCATTAAGTTAAGAGCCATGTAGATGCATGTGTCCATAAAGAAGGGAAAATAGGGGGAGGGAGTAAGATAGCTCTCAGGCCGGTCCTACTCCCGGACCCTTGCTATCACCAATGTCCTCATGCTTCTTTTCAGGCGGGCCCATGGCTGTGCTGCCCTCCTCGCGTTGTCATCCTCTCTCCGCCTCTTCATTCCTCCAGTGGCCGGAGGAGCTGGTAAGGTAGTCCTAGTATGCGCTGCTCCGCACACCACTCTGCGATGCTCTCCGCTCAGGGCCTCTGCCTATCATCCAGATGATCCGCTCCATGGCCCATGGCTCGATCTTCAGCTTATAGGCCTGCCGCCGAGCCTCCTTCGCCTCTGTACGGTAGCAGTCCACCTCTGCCTCCCTAGCTCTCAGGCGCTCCACCTCCGCTCAGAGATGGGCCACCTCTGCTACTTCCACCCGAAGTCGCTCTGCCTCACTCACCGTGACTGCTAGCTCCCTCGTCTACATGAGCATTTATGTGACGACCCAGCATCCAGGCTCGGGTAAACCCGAAACCACTTGCATCCTGAGAGGCCTCCCAAGAGCAGTAAGACTCTGAAGGGATAAAAAGGTATATGTGAGTACATTGAACGTCAATATAAAGTAGTAAATAATTTCTATGTTTGATCAGGATTGCTAAAATAGTAGAAATAAAATTACATTTTTAATTAAATAAATTAAACTATAGCTACAACAGCTAGAAAAGTCCAGTCTAACTAAAGATAAGTACAGTCCAATAGAATGGGAAACGTACCCTCAAGTCGGGGGAAGCCCGACACTGGCAAAGCTTGCACTAAGAATCACGCACTGCACCTCTAGACCATGAGGAAGAAGTGCAGCCACACCTGAAAAGTCAGGGATGAGTCTCGTGTCAGTGGCTCGGTAAGGGTCCTGCAGATCCCCACCAAGAAACCAAAGTAGTAACAACAGTAACAACAACAAGAGTGACAGCAGGAGCAGGAGTAACTATAGCAAAAGTAAAGAGGAAAAGCCATACTAAATAGAAACACACAGCAGCCGATAAGATCTCGGCCCTCTAAACTACTCCTAATCGGAAAAACATGAATCCCCAAACACTTAGTAGGGAATCATTAACCGATATAAGAAAATCTAGCTAAACTACCAGGACACATCACGACACCTCCATCATGCATGCTCATCTACTGAGACAAACCCAACTCAAACCACACGATCTACATGATCTCACTGTCATGTAGGCTACACCGACTACAGGTGAAGCCAAGCACAGACTACCCGAAGCAGTACGTGAAGGAACTCACGCTACATAAGAAATCACATGAATCATGAGAATCACAAGAGTTAGCATCCTATGACAGAAGTACCTCCTCACTAGAAGCAAAGCCAGATGCGTCCACTAACATCTTACACTGCACCTCAAGCATCTCACACTCACCTTGAACATGGTGACTGAGACACTATACCAAGTGCAAGGAACAACAGTAACGAGTGACTAGTCAGGGTCACGCCCGTCGGTGCTCGTCCAAACGCCCCTGACCACGTGTGCACACACAAGTCCAATGCCTTGAGCCAAGCCACTAGCTACTTTTTTCCCCCAGTAGGATGCTACTACAAAGCAAGGGAGCCCACGAAAACTAGCCTAAAAATTGTATCTCGGGAACTCGCCCTGCCACCACTCCCAGGAGGGTCGACACCAAGTGTCGTCAGGCTACGACTAGTGGAGGCTCACTAGACATAGTGACTCTCCGAAAGAAACTTTGAAGTGTGGACATGGTAAATACTCACCTGCCACACGCACTACGAAACACAAGGCACAAGGCAGTACACAGAACTGTCGCCAGACTCAGGATAAACAACTAGACCTACACACAACGATCCTTGAGTCACACGACTCGGGTCAAGACCATCACACATCACGGCAACATACCGTTAATCAGCCTAGTCCCTAAGCCAAAATCATGATAAAGCACAAGTCCTCAGCCCCTAGGCTACACATAGGACTCTCAACTCCATATAACACAAACCACGGAACATGCGGGAACATCGCTACCCTCAAACCACATAGGCATGTAAACTGAGGTACGATGGTACCTCTGTGCATCCACCTAAAAATTGAGCGTGCATTGTGTTTGATTGTCTTATCTGATTCGCTAGATGAATGCTTAGGTCCGAACAACCTCCTCTTCCAATCTAGCAAGCATTTCATCTGCACTTTGCATGTTTGCCCTTGGTCTAATGCGAGTTGGATGACTTAGGATCTGTTTATCAGTCTAATTCGCAGAACTCTGTAAATCTGGTTATCTGTCATTCACTCATCACTTGTAGAGAGCATCTCATTCATCCCAGGGATTTGTTCACTCTGCTTCCGCATTTCTGACAACTAATTTTTAAATAGTCAAGTTTTTTATAGAGGGATTCATTTACCCCCCCCTTTGAATCCATCGCATCTATCCCATCAGAGCTCTGCTAGCACGAGGATGCCTCTCTCTGTGTGTGTGTGTCTCTGGATGCGAGTATCTATAGGCATATATATGAGTCCCCTCTGGGTCCGATTGGGGACCTATTTATATGGATTGTGGGGGCATTGGCCGTTCTCCAATTTAAAAATGGTGTAGATCGTGTAGTAACGTCTCCTTGATTATGGGGGTTACTAGTTGTATGCTTGCCCGCTCCCGAAAGGGAGGTTTCGTGATGGGGATCTCGACAGCATGAGTGTGACTTGATCCACGCTAGGGATAACCTTGTGATGGCAGTGATAATGTTCGTATGTTGATGAGTTCTACGACATTCAGAATCTATGCACATAGTAATTCTACTAGTAGATTAGCGGAGCTTCATTGGGCCTCAACTCGGCCACATTTTTTTAATATAAAATGCCTAAGAAACCGATCTTAAGAGAGCACACACCGTCTTTAGGAAAGAGGTATGGACTCGCTCCACCAAGATTAGGATTTTAGGCGTATTTTTTATTGATATTGAAAAAGAATACATGGATCTCCAGGGCATACCCCTGATGTACATAAGTGATGAGAATAAAAGTAGAATATAAACAAATATAATGATTGCATGAAGGCTAAAGGAAATATGGATCAAATTAGTCTACAACTTGGTAGGCCAGAAGCATCAAGGACTGCAGAACCGCAGGCCTTAGTCGGTAGCTAGTTCCAATTTTGATAATATGTATTTTTTTTGGTCTCGCAAGCATGGTATGCTAGAGCATCTGCCCACTGTTGCATTCTCTGAAAATGTGCTGCAGGTGCAACCCATGTGTCTGAAATAGATGCCAAAGCTCATCCCACCCTTTCCTTATGGACCAAGGTGAGTCTTTGTTGCGTTGTATAAGCGATAGTAGAACTTGAGAATTAGAGTATCTGATTGATAAGGGAATGGAAAGCTATAGAGCATTTCTTACACCATGAAGAAGAGCACGGGCTTCTGCAGATATATTGGATCCTTCGCCATAGAAATATGCATATCCAAAGTAGACAATTCCTCGCCCATCTTTAATACATCCTCCACCACCAGCCAGGCCTAGGTTACCCTTTGAGGAACCATCAACATTGAGTGCGTATCTGAGAGTAGGAGGCAGCCATTTGACAATGTGTGGTTCTTGCATTTAACTTTGTATTTGTCACGTCTCGACGCGGAATATTGAGGCGCAACGAGTCGTACACTTGTGTCGATCAGAGCATGTATAATAGGGTCCAAACCATAAGAAGAGATAAAAAGCAAAGATAATTCTATTTCATCGAAATAAAGTTTTACAACATTCTTAAGCCTTAAGAGGCATAATACAACTTTTAAAGACATAATTCTAGTAATAGCATATTCATAAACCTAGATAACTAAGGTAACTTGATCCCTTGTTCACTCTAGCCCATCCCCAAGTGTTTGGGGTTCGTCGACGGAATTACCTGCGATGTTAATTGAAAATGTAGGGTGAGCGACATGCTCAGTAGGATTTTATGTCTCTATATACCAGATAATGTTAAAGTAATTAACATATTTGGATAAAGGTAAATTACCATGTCGGGAAAACGTAAATAAACTTGGATCATGAGTAGGAGAGAGAGTAATGATATGCAAGAAATTGGAATGATATGTAGACAAGATATCAAAAGTAAAGTTTAAGTAAAGAATGAACATGTAGAGACTATTATCATCGAATTGGCCATTTCACGTAATGTATACAAGTTAAGCAATTCAAGTAATTCATGTATTCAACGTGTATTCAAACAAGTAATTCACGAACTGTGCGGTGGTTCAATTTGCGAAGGTGTTTTGGGGCGGATTAGTCACCCATGGCGTTCGATTTCGTCGGTGGAGGTAGGGAGATGGACCCCCTCGATGTTCTGCATGTTTTTCCTGCAGTTTTGCGTAGTTTAGTGTCCGATCGGGGGAGATCGGGCTAGTTTAACGTAAAGCGTGATTTTTGGGGTTTGTAGGGTTCGCTAGAAAATGGCAACCATTCGCGACATAGTTAGTGTCAAAACGACCACTGGGATGTCTGGATCCCATTCACGTAGATTTCGTGTCAATTGGTCGTCATCTGGGGCCGGTAGGAGTTCGGGAACCCCGGTGATATGTTTTGGGTCGATTCGTCACAATCGCCCCGATCTCGCGATTTAATGCGTTTCGTTGGATGCATGTTGTGTTGTTGGGCTCCCGGAGTGATTTCCCATCGATTGGGTGTATTTCCCCTGTGTTATGGTGTGCATGGGACGTGGAACGGGCCGATTCAACCGTTTCACCATTTTGATCGTCGGATGGCTTTAACGGTCCTACCGGAGGCCGTTATGTGCATAACGGTCCCTCGATAGACCGTTATGTATCGTTCGTCATTTTTTATCTTCTGAGGTCTTGGAGCATAACGGACCAAGACTGGTCCGTTATGTGAGCATAACGCACCTATCCAGGCGCGTTATGGTCGGGTTGTTTTCGAGGCCGACTGTTGTTGTCAGCCCTCCACGACCATGTTCACCTCGAAGACTGTGTCAGTCAGTTAGCAAAACAGACTCCTCCCCGTGCGTTATGGTCAATATAACGCCTAGGTGCCGATCCATTATGGTCTGTTGACCGATGGTTGTCTGGGCATGGCAGTTGATATAACGTGCCTTACCCTGTGCGTTTTGTTGCTATGGCGGACTAGCCTTAGTCCGTTATATGCTTTTTGTCCTCGTTGGCATTTTGGAGTCCGTTGGGTATAACACACCTACCCTTGTGCGTTATAACAGTATAACGTGCCTATTGTGGTCCGTTATACTTCACTTTATTAGTGTATTTGTCTGTTGAGCATAACGCACATGCTCTGGTGCGTTATGTCGATATAACGCCCTTAGCTTCGTGCGTTATGTCGTCTGTATGTGATTTTGATCTGTTGGACATAACGCCCCTATGCTGGTGCGTTATGTTTATATAACGCCCCTATGCTGGTGTATTATATCATTTGCGTGTGGTTTCAGGTCTAGTTGGCATAATGCCCCTCCCTTGGTGCGTTATGTGGGTATAACGCCCCTATGCTGGTGCATTATAGTCCTGTTTGCCGTGATGACCGTTGGTTGGTTCTGTGTTGTCTGTCCGTCTGTCTTAGGTCCTTATTTAGGGCGGTGTTTGTTTATCGGTAGTTGTCTGGATTGGTCAGTTTAGGTGACTGACTATGGTCTTTTTCTAGACTACGACAGTACCCTAACGACTTAATCTAGAAGCCGCCATTGTCCTTGTCTCTGGTCACGTAGCGGCTATCTCTTGACTACTGGGTTTCCCCTAGCAATTGACTGACAGGTTGCTCTACCCAGAGTGTTGTCGTCATCCTCCACTCTTGTTCCAATTGGTTCTACTTGTTTGTGTTGCTGTGGCGGTGGATGTGTTAGTGTGTCGGTGTCGTGTCTGGGTCTGGTCAACTCGGGATCACCCAGTGGTTGACAGGCAATCTTGTTGTGTCTCGGCGGCCTTGTCCAATTCGAGACATTAGTTCTGGGTGTCTCGAGATACCATTCTACCTCAGTTTACGTGCCCAGGTGTGCTGAGGGTTCTCGGTGTCCCCTCAGGTCTTCGTGCATCATTTTTCTAGAGTGTTGTTTTCCATGGCTTAGGATTAGACCGATTGGCAACTTTGTTCCACTGTGTACGATGATCCTGACTCAGAGTCGTAGGACTCAGGGACCGTTGTAGTGGTAGGTCTAGTTGCCTTTCCCCGAGGTTGTCGGCAGTCTCCTGTGCTACCTTCGGTGCTTTGAAGTGCGTATTATAGGGCATTTTGGCCTGTCTGTACTTCGGCACTTGTGTTTTGTAGTCTCCAAGTTTTGTGGCTCCTCTTTGGTCGGTGCCTTACTGCATGCTTTGGCGTGACAGCTCTTGTAGTGGGGCACTTTTCCCGAGACATAATTTTTAAGCTAGTTCCGTATGCTCCCGCTTGTGGTTCCATGTGAATGCTCTCGGATAGATGAATGCTATAGGACCGATATTTCTTATACAGTCTAGCATCTGTGCTTGAGTTAGCTGCACCTCGTTTCTAGTTCTGAGTATTTAGTATTAACTGCGAATAGAAGGGGCTGATCTATTCACCCCTCCCCTCTAGATCTGTCTATCACCATCTAATAGTAGGGACACCCCCAACAACCACTGACATCCTCATCCTCTGAGTCACCTGCCATGCTCCCCCAAAAAAGAAATCGTAGCGGCCGGACGCTCTGCTGGAAGGAAGAAGATTGCGGGAGAGCTTTGAGGGATGAAGATGCCCTTTAAAGCCTTTTTATAGGCTAAAGGGGAGACCCTAACCCTAACTTAGTTCCCCCTCGAAGAGACGTAAAAGGCGGGAACATTTCCCCAAGAGTGAGTGCGCTGTAATCCTCGATGGCCCTCTCGTCTATACGAGCGAAATTCACGCCAAGCCTAAAAAAATGGAAGGATGCCAGTACTGCACTAGCTGTCTGCCCGATCTGCACGTGAGATATCCGCAACAAAATTGCTGCCTCTGTACTAATTACGGATATGGCAGTCAAATCGTACTAGAGACGGTAAGGAGCAATCAATTCCGCCTTCGTTACCATCATACACAGAAGGTTGACTAGCACTGGATCTGGAAGTTCCTGGAGAACCACCACAGTCAGAGCCTAGCACTCCTTCAGAAGAAGAAGGACCGGCTCAAGAGGCTCCCCTACGTGGAGGCATGACTATGAAGTCGGTAGACAATGGAGAAAGAAGAATCCTCACCGAGTCAGGGGAGGAAGACGCCTACGGTGAGTACTGCAACCGGCAAGATGTGGATGGAGACTACAGGGAGACCACGCAGTCACCCTTATAACCACCCACGACAGGCCAGAGCCACTCTTCGCGAGACAGGTGAAAAGGCGCCTGTCACAAGTCAGGCGACCGTTTGGAGCCCACGCTCTCAGAACAAGACAAGACCTAGGTCATCATTACCCGTATGGCCGCTGCCACCGCCAAAAGCGCCTTGCGCTCCAAGCCAGTCCTAAAGCTTCCAACACCGATACAAGGAGTCTAACATCGGGCCGTGCGCTCCAAGGAGACCCTCTCTTGATCGACTCTCAACCCCCTACCGAGTGCTCGACGACTGAGAGTAAGGGGGAAGTGAGGAGGGTAAATCTGGTTAAGTCCAGAAATAGCCCAGTAACGATAGGCCCACTGAGAATCAAGCACAACAAGCCTACCAAGGGACAGGTGCACATGCTCGGCCCAATAAGAAGATGCCCAGCCCAGAAGGGCATCGGATTCTAAATGCGTAGTGGCTACGGCCCAAGCGCGGTCATCGCCGGAAGACTCTTCGGCGACCGACCGTTGCCCCCACAACACCGGCCTTAACCCCATAACGGGCGAGCATGCCCCATGAGCGCCGTAAGACTCACCCCAGGACCAGTCGACGTCGGGGTAGTCACCCTCTAACAGGAAATTCTCGTTAGAATAGCGAAGAAATGTTACTCTACTACGAATGCCATTCCCTATCAAGGGATGAGGCCTCTCGCTCCAGGACAACCCCATATAAAAGGGATATCAACAGAAGAGAAGAACATGGTGGTTCACTCCACTATTACGCTACTTCAGAGAATAGAGCCACTAGCCCTGCTATACAAGATGAAGAAGAGAGCATCTGCCTACACTCTGAGAGGATTTCCCCCCAGTGACCTTACCAGCCAGTGGGCACTCTGCGGGTGAGCCCTGGGACTGGCGAGCACTCGTTTGGGAGATCTCCATCGGCTCTTCGACCTCTTGCGGCGGCCTCTCTCTCTCTCTCCCTCTCTCCTGCTCTTCTCTGTACTCTGTTAATCCTTTGCTGATTTAAGCATCTGAGAGTTGTCCCCTGGGGTAACACCCGGGACTCCTTCTCATGCCGCTTTGGTTTCCTACAGGTGGTTTGCAGGCTTCCACGAGCACAAGATGACTTCCCCAACAAATAAATAGAGAAGGTGGTACGTGGCCTAGGAACCATTTTCATCAAAGCTGGTTCTCTTGGTGAAGGCTTAACTACTTGAGAGAGATCCATAGCTAATCCCAGTGCTTCATTTCTCTATAGTAAGGGTCAATCTTTTATTTGTCCTCTATTGTTCTAACACTTTAGCCTATCATCATTAATAGTAATTGAGGAGGGTAAATTCGGCTCAGCCCATAACGGGCCCATCTACAACAAGCCCAACTTGGCCCAAGGCCTGCCAACGCTCCCAAGGGCATGCGATAGCTGCGGCCCATGTAAGCACGGCCCAATACGACTCGACATTGGATTCGACAATGCTGGAAAGGCTACAACCCAGGTGCAATGACTGCCTAAAGACCCTTCGACTACCAACCGTTACCCCCCACGACGTTGGCTCTTACCCCGTAACAGGCGAGCACGCCCCACAAGCGCCGTAAGACTCGCCTAGGGATCGGTCGACTCTGGGGTAACTACCCTCCAATGAAAAACTCCCGTCATGATTGCGGGGAATGTTACTCCACTACTCACGCCCTTCCCTGCTAAGGGATAGGCCCTCAATGCTAGGACAATCCCGTATAAAGGGACCTTGACAGAGAAAAGAAGAACATTGTGAAATTTCTGCCAAAACTACACACAGAGAATAGAGCCACTGGTCCTACTACAATGAACGAGAGGTCACACCCTTCCACGCCCTGAGAGAGCATCCCTCCTGCAAGACCTTACCACCCAGCGGGCACTCTCTAGGTGCCCACTGGGAGCGGTGAACACTCGTTCAGAGGGCCTACACATCTCTCAGATCTCCTACGGTGACCTTCAACATTCTCTCTCTCCTCAGCTCTTCTATGCTCCTTCTTAGACCGCTACTGACTTAAGCATCGAAGGGTTGTCCCCTGGGGTAACGCCCAGGGCTCCTTCTGATGCCATTTGCTTCTGTTGTTTGTAGGATTCCACAGGTGTCAAACGACTTCCCCAACAAATAAATGGAGAAGGTGGTACGTGGCATAGAAATTAGATTTCTGCCTCTACACTTCTTGGCACCGTCTGTGGGAACACGAGTGAAAGGCCATGGCACCACGTGGGAGTCTTCATAATGCCAGCAATCGGGGGCGCAGTTCTCTTCAAGGAGGCAACTCCCAGTGTGGATTGCAAGAAGTATCCTATGCTCATCCACGCCAAGAAGTCACGCCAGGCGATCTCACTAAGATACGCCAGCAGATCGAGGCCCTGACGGGGTATGTTAAGACCTCTTGAACTGGCAAGGGGAGCCTCCACGCTCTCTGTCCAGATGATGTCAGAATGAGGAGGCCCAGATTGCGATGAACTCTCACCAAGTGCGGGAAGCCTCCTACATCTCCGTCGCGAGAACATGACGATCGCGCAGCTCGCCCGTACCAAGGGTGTGTAGCCCGCTTCATTCTAACCTGGAGATGGATCAGTGGCTCCAGCGCATTGACAAGATAGAGGACAAGGTCCATTACCTGGATGATGTTCTCCTTACCACCAAGAATCGGGGCCTCATTGACGATGACCAAGACTTTCACGCTCCCTTTTCCAAGGAGATCATGGAAGCCCCCATTCCACCGAAGCTCTAGTTGCCGTCCTTCACCCCGTACGGCGACACCACTGACCCGGCCGACCATATGCATTGCTTCGAGTCCCATCTTATCTTTCACCGGGCCTCAGACATTGTAAAGTGTCTGGCATTTGTCACTACTTTTCGGGAGAACACTCAGGCTTGGTTTGAGTCTCTACCGAATGGGACCATCTCCTCCTTCCAGCGGCTAAAGAAGTTGTTCAATGAGAACTTCATTGGCTGCCAAAATGTAGCCAAGTCTATGGTGACTATGCTCGCTCTCAAGCAGGGGCGAGAAGAGATGTTGTAGGACTTTGTTTCCCATTTCTATACGGAAGCACTCCGGATCCCACACCTCAATGTCAGCATCACCACCACCGCACTCACTCAAGGAATGCGGGACCACATCCTCCGATGCGCGCTCAAAGTCGAGGCCCCGATGACCCTCACTGACCTCCTTACCATGGCGTAGAAGCATGCACAGTGCGAGGAAAATATTGTGGCCCTGGGCCGCGCGGCTGGAACCAAACGATCTGACCGGAAGAGATCCACCGACTAGCCATGCGAAGGGTAGAACAAGTGGGAGTGACGAGACCGAGATGGTCGTGACCGCCCAAAAAAGGAAAGGGGCAACTACCGAAACTACACGCCCCTAACGGCTCCTCCTGACCAAATCTTGATGGAGATCCGTGAGGAGCCATTCCTCAAGTGGCCTCCCTGGGCTTGTTCGGACTGCCGTTTCTTCTCCCCCTCGTGCCCCAAATTTGTCAAATCTCGACAGGCATTGGGGACCTCTTCTCACTCTACATGGCGCAGAGCTAAAGTTACCAGATCAGCGAGGGAGGTGGGGGGATAGAGCACCAGTTCTCTCTGGAGGCTTTCATCGCGGGTGCCTCTAGTCAATGCGGTGATGGCAGAGACTACGTCCAGGCGAGGGATGCATAGGGCCTCTACTCTAAAGTGATTGATATAGGCCGTTGGAGAGCCACTACCGGTGAAACTTTCTTTGAATAGGCGCCCAAACTGTCGGAAGCTAATGATGCTTTCGGGGGTGAGCACTCGGAACCAGGCCTGAGCACCCTGGACCAGAGTGGTCACGAACGCTCGGCACTTGACGGTGTCAGATGCCTCGTGCAGAATCATGAGGGCATCGAAGCTATCATAGTGATCGCCCGGATGGCCCCGACTGTCAAAGAATTTGAAGGTCGGCAGGGAGACTCTCGGTGAGATTTTTTCCTCCAAAATGTCAACGGAGAACGGAAATTGCTCATCATCCTTCTTTCTAGAGCTCTATTGTAGGTCGTGAAGGGCGCACTCCCGTTCGGCAAAACGTCGCTCAAGGTATCGCAGACGGAGGGAAAGCTTCGGCTGGCATCGGGATGGGGCCAGGGGCTCGGGGCATTCCCTCGGATTCTTCCCTATTGTATCGTGGCAGGGGCATCTATCTCTGTTCGCTGGCGAGGTGACCCAGATTTTCTTCGCTGTGGATTGGAAGAGGCTTCTTGTTCCGCAGGTAGGGGTTGGGAGGTTCCACCTGGCCCCTTCCGGATGAGATGTCTGCCTTGGAGGGTAAGATGACCTCTGGTTGTTAGTCGGAAAGCTTCTACGCGGGGGGGACTTGCCCGGGAATGGTGGGACCACTCCTCCCTGGCCACTTGGGTCCTCATTAAATGAATTAGGATATCAAGTTTGGCGTTGAGGGATCGGAGGGGTCCGGATCTCCAGAAGTGGGTTGTCCCCCTACGGCCCGCGGAGGTAGGACATTGGCTGAGTTGTTGGAGAGGGGACCCATTGAAGAGTCTGAAGGCATAGGTTCCCTATCCCCGGTCGCTAGTGCCTTCCCTTTTTCACTGGTGTTTCTCCTACTGTGACTTCTCTGCACCATATTGGCTCTTTGTTCGTTTCCCACAGATGGTGCCAGATGAAGAGGCGTAATCTCATGCTGCGACCTGAGCCGTCCAATCTTCTATGGACACTTGATGATAGCAACGCTAGTTCAAGATTCTACAAGGCAGGAAATAGATCAGAGGAGCCCAAGGTGATAACCCCAGAAAAAATCCTCCGATGCTTAAGTCAGCAAAGTGGTAGAGCATGGTGTAGAGAATAGAGAGAGTATGGGGCACAAGATTAATCTTCACCAATTGGGGTGGCTTAGAGTACTCAGATCACTTACCTTCTTAGAGAGTTTTCCTTGGTTTATATAGCGGCTCGTTGTGCTTCAGGAGTAGGGGGAGAGAGAGCGATCGGGAGGCGTTACCCCCTTTTAATGAAGGTTTTCTCCCTTCCTAGGGCACTTACCCTTCTTAACTCTTGTCTCCCGAGCTTCCCTTGGTTGGTTATGCTCGGCTGCCATTTGGGCTCTCCTGAGTGACCATTACTCAAACATTCCCAGGCCTGGAGGCCGCTTAAGGTATGATGGTCCGAATCAAATTGGGCTTCTTGGTGAGTGGGCCTAGTAATCAGACTGTCACTGTGGAGTTTGACCTTGTTGGGTGTAGCTGGACCTAATGGGGCCGCTCCGAGCCACAAGTCTTTTGGGCCGCTAATTTACCCCCCTCCAAGTATTATCTTTAAACATTTAAACAATCAAATGAATTCTAAAAAGAGGGACAAGCTTTTCAGAGCAATGGTTTTGGTTTATTGAGAAACCAACATCATTCACCCTTGAAGTGAAGAGAGTTGAGTCATGAAGTGCCAAACTAGATCTAATTAAAAAGGCATGCCCAGCTGGGACATCATGTGTAGGATATGACTGGCCGAGTTAGAGGAATCAGGAAGGGAGGATTGGGCTCCTTCAACTGGGGTAGGCGGAGGAGGAGGGAGGGACCCCTCCCTTGCCGGGAAGGAAATGACCCTAGATGGGTCAGCCAGATGGGAAGGGGAGAACCCCCACACACCTTCCAAAGTAGCCTCCATCTCCGCTTCCTTGGCAAAAGAGGCCTCAGAAGAGGAAGAGCTCGAGCTTGAACTTGTCAGGTACCTCCTGACCCGTTGGAGGGAGTCAACAGAACTCTCATCTATCTCCATTGCCATGTTGCTATTGCTCAAAGAGCCGGATGAGGCCTCCGAAGAGTTCCCAGACACGGGTGAGCTAGTGGTGCCTACAAATCAATGGACCAAGCCAGGTCACCAGGCAATCCAACCTCATGTGAAAGCAACTTTTCGATCAGGGGTTTTAGATGAGAAACTCACCAATGGGGGCGCCCCCTTCAGAAACCCCCTCGATGTTGATGATCTTCTCGTCGCCCCCAATCAAAGCTGCGGCACCAGGCTCGTCCCCTGCTACCCTGGTTGTGTCACGGGGTAGCTCACCCTCTTCTAGAGGGGAAGAAGCACCTATAACCAGCACCAAAGGGAGCTTAGCATTAATGGGCAAACCATAAAGTCCACTACAAGTGGCTAAGTGCTCGGTCACATACCTGAGGGCCCCACACTAGAGGACCCGACCAGTCCCACGATGCAGGCCGACACCACAGTGGGCAAAGGTGGGGTAGGCATCCTCACCATCAGCTGTGGTACTACGCCCAGTGCATCCCCCGCAACAGGTGGAGGTAAAGGGGCCACCTGCTCAGGCTCGCCTCCAAAGGACGGAAGAGCCATTGATGGGCTAGCGCTAGCCAACTTCTGGATCATCTCCAGAGTGGCAGCCGCATCCTCACCTAGTAAACATACAACACAAACTAGTCAGTACCTCTAGCCCATCAAAAGCACAACAAAGGCAAGGCAATTCCCCTCACGACAATCTAATGCTTACTTGAGTTGTCTCGGGCCACTACTGGTGTCTGCTCTCCCACTGTGTGGGTGCCACGCCCTGTACCTCGGAAGGGCCCGTGCCCCCAACACCTCTGCCACCCCTACATAGTGTGAAAGCATATGTCAGTAGCCACTACCAGGCAAAGTCACAGCCAGCATATGTCCAGTGTCAGAAGCCCTCACCGGAACGGGCCTCCTCTGAAGCCTTCCACGACTCGAAGTCAGGGAATGTCTGGATGTTGGGGGCAACCTCATCCATCACGTGAAGGAACCCCTCCACGTCTATCTCATACTCGACCCCATCATCAGGTAGAGGGTCAATCTCTTCGGGGGGCGAGAAGGCTACCTCTACACCAGTCTCCAGTGGCGCTACAAGAAACAAATCTAGCAAGACAGGGTTAGTCAGTCGTCATGGCTAAACCTTCAAGAAGCAGAGAGGTGAGTGCGTTGCTTACTGAACGTCGGCTCTGCTTTGATCTACTCCCTAGCCTTGGGTCCCCTGGAGGACTCGTCGACTCTGGCCGCCTTGGCATCCACTCGAGGGCGCTTCCGTCTAGGCTGTAGGCCCCCGTCTCCCCTCCCTGAGGATGTCTCCATGGAGGGGTGATCGCCCTCCGCCGCAAAGCCAGTCAACAAGCACGACAATATACACCACCTCAGTCACATACCCCAGAAAATAATGAAGCTAAGACAACACAGTAAGCAAGGAATCTTACCTTAGGCCCCAAAAGGGGTCAATGGTAGAGGCACTAGCTGCTCTGGCTTTAGCCCCAACACCCGAGCAGCCTTCGCGATTGCCTCTCGAATGTCCCTCAGAGTGTGGGTACACTTGATATGGGACACAAACTCTACGGACCCAGCCGACCTAATCGCGTGACTGATATGTCACCTCAAGTCGTCGACCGTCGTATCAGCAAAGCTCCCTACGGGGGTGGAATGTGTCAAATAGACATGTTTTTTAGAGGGAGAAGATAATAATATGAAGGATTATTCATAGAAGGATGATAGTTATAAAAAGAGGATGGAAGCATGTGATGCCTCTAAGGAGTGTGATCGCCAGAGGAATTACCTTGAAATAAGAAGAGTGATCGCAAAGAATACCTGGTAAGCGGTTGTGATTATGGATTCTGTCTTCCTCCTCCAATCGGCCAGTCGATGAAGAGGGTTCTTACTTTGATTACCTGATAAGAAAGAACAATCAAAACAAATAAATTGGATTAGCCAAAGTGTATAGTATCAAATCCTAGATGTATGATGTTGTGCAATTGGGCAATCCCATCACCCCTATCCACCCCTACTACACCTATCACCATCTTGCACACCCAGTTCGCAGGCAGCAGCAGAAGCCCTGCTTGCAGAGCTTGCTCTGGGGTCATCCGACGACTTCTGGAGACGTACCATACACCGACGGAAAGCTCTTCCAGTCAGCTTCGTCGGAGAGGTGATCCTGTCTTCATCCAAGGTCAGGGCAGTCCGGGAGGTCCATGCTCGTCAGAGTGCGCATCTAGCATCTGAGGGAAGACCAGAGCACTAGTGCAGAAGCTGCTACATCCACACCCCAGCTTCCCTTGGTGCATCGTTTGGCTGGGACGTTCCTCCTCCAATCCTCTATCCAACACATCTGGCGGAGACTCATTTGGAGTCCAGAGCTATCCGTTCCAAATTTTCTCCCCCAGGCGCACAGGTCAGTCCACCTAGAATCAGAACAGACACCGCTCCACTCTACATCTCCTACCACCCTACTCTGACCAGCCCTGGCGGCCTTCCTGGTTGGAGACCAAATAGGATCCATTCACGGATGTTCCCATTTTGGTCGCGCACCATTTCGACCATGGGAGTGATCGTGACGACTTCGTCTACCTGCTGCTACGACCTGAGAGCAGTCCCTGCCTGAGTAGAGCACCCCGGTTCCAGAGCCAGCCACGACCAGCGACGACACCGGACGATTCCTCAAAAATTCTGGAGCCTTCCTGGACTAGTCAGCGAAGGATTGGCGCTGGTTTCGGCGTCTTCCAAGTTCGGTACAATCCGTGGCGGCAGCGACAGCGACCCACTATCGGCCAGTTCCAGGCCTAGACGGAGCGGGACATTGCCCTCCCGACGCGAGCTTAGCTAATCTCCCCTCCCCGCCTGGCCAGCTTAGCGCCCCTCCCTGTGTGGAGGTAGTATTTTATTGTAATCTCAAGTTCCCCTCCCCTAGTCCAACCCCCCCTGTGTGGGGAGTAGTGCATGTAATTTTAAATAGGGGAAGCGACTTCGGCGCAGTGTGCGGGGAACCCACACTTCCCCGCTCGCCCTCGTCTCCAAACGGGGTTGGTTTCTTCAAACCAACCAGGTAAGCTCCAAACCTCACTCTATCACTAGTACTTGTTCATACAATATCTGTTAGTTTGCTCTGTTGAGCGAGAAAGAGAGCGCCTGACCCCGGAGTATTTCACTTTCGAGTAGTCACCGTGGGTTGTGAGAGAGAGCGACCTAGTGCCCCAATTGGCACCCGGCCAGCCCTTGAATTGTGGGCTTCGTACCCTTGGGAGAGACACCTAGGCCCTGTTGGCACTCTACCAGCTAGGGACTTGATCCACCACCTCCACTCGGCATCACCGGGTCACCCCGGGTTCGTGTGTGTTCAACGGTGGTTTGGCCACTTTCGAGGACCTCACTTTTCTGATTGATTGTGTTTGTGGGATAGGTCCAAGGACCATTGTCTAGGTGCTGCCCTTCTACCTAGTGGTGTCACATCACTTCCTCTAACTAGAGGGAACCCACAAGTGACGCTCAGCCACTTATAAACTGGAGAACAATTCTCCCTTCTCCTGAAACCACAGGAGGGACCCCGACCTCAAACTTGAGGATCGAAAAGGTACTGAAGAAAATATGAAAAGATCAAAATGAAAAACAAACAAGAGAAACAAAAGGAAATATAGCTCCAAGGAGCACAACGACTATGGATTTGATCCACTAGTCAATACATGATCAGATCTTCAGGATGCACTGGCTGCACACTCTTTCTCCTTCTCACGATCTTCTTCTTTTTCACTCTGGCTCACAGGCTTCTTTTTCTCACTATCTGTTATTACCTCTGCTCTGTTGCTACTCTCTTTTTCTTGCTCTATCTTCTCTGCTCTTTCTTTTCTGCTCTCTCTCTCTCTGATGATCCTTCTTCGTTTCTGCCGTAGACTTGTATCTTTCTTGATTGCAGAAGGGTCCTATTTATTTGCCCCCTGTCTGAAGACACCCTAGGTGTGTGGATAAAGCACTCCACCTTGGATCACGTGCTTATCCAATTTTCCATAAAACATTACCTGTTGAGATAGAAACAACATTAGTTCAGTTGAGGATATTAGATAGAAGAAGATGCACAGGGTATGAATGAACGTGCAAGAACATTGTTTCAGTGAGAAACCTGCACGGGGAATTATGTTCACCTGTAGCCATTTGGGTGGTGTTTATGCTCAACTCTACAACAGGCTTCCAGGAGAACATGTCATAGGAGGACAGACCTCCTGGAGCCCTGAGTGATTCGGTTCCACGAAAATCAGATGAGAGGTGATGAACGGAAAAAGAAGAATATCCCCCTCCCCGTTAGTGAATAGACACATATATAACTTAATACCATCGAATAGGGCAGAGTGACCACGGCTCATTCTCGAGTAAGGAGAGGCACAGTTCACATTATAGGGTCATAAGGCCTCTGTCGCGCCAGGGACAGCCATCGACGAGCCACTACATAGTGGGTTTAAGCAATTCTCTTCAATGGATGAAGGGAGATGGCATAAAACCAAAATTCCCTAGGGGGATCATAGGCCCACACCAACCTCTGCAGATGTGCACGAGCATTGCCAGGGGAAAAGAAGTACTTCAGAGATGAATGGTCAAACACCGAGAGTGACATATATAGTGAGAGATAGGGGTTCAGTGTGAGGGCCTATTAGACATTCAGTAAAACATACAGGCATTACATTTGACAAAGGACAGAGGATCCCAGGGAGGGGATTTGGTGTCTCCCTGTTGGGCGCGGCCATCGGCCAATGTCGGGAGTATCATCGCATTAGCTTTCCCCTCCAAGTGATCCTAGGATTCTGGGTGATTATAGCCCTCAAGGGCCTCCTCACACTCGGAGGGTGGCAGAGAGAAATCAACAAACTCAGACGAAAGAAATTGACAATGCACACAAAAGATAATGGACGAGCTAAAAGTCAGAGATGAGAAGGAGTACAAACTCTTCTTTTATTCCGAAAAGAAAACAACATCAAGGGATACAGTGAACAATTATTACATTGAGATAGGAATCTAGAGATACAATCATCGGGGAGGGGAAAGGGGAACAGTGCAGAAGACCCCTATCTTGCTACCCACATTCCTTCTCTTCTCTATCTGTGCTCTCTGCTACTTCTTTCTTCACTCCACTCTTCTCTTCCTCACTATCTTCTCGTACTCTGTCCCTCCTCTTCTATGTGTTCTTCTTCTTCTATTCTCTCTCTCTCTCTTTTTGTCCCCTTTGATTGAGGGCAAACGCCCATTCTTATAGATGGATGGGAGAAGGGGAATCGGTGCAGTTAGCACCGACTTGCCGGCCCATCACGCAGGGATGCCACCGACTCGTCGGCCCGCCATGGCCATGTGGCACCACCGATTCAACCACAAAGAGGCACTGCCGACTCAAGTGCAATGAGCCCTTGAACGCCACCGAACCAGGGCACCGCCAAATCAAATGATAAGCGCCACTGATTCAGCATTCAAGGTGCCACTGACTCAACGAAGGGCATTTTTCATAATTTTGACATTTTTTTCTGAAATTGACCCATCGAGAGCTTGTCGTCTAGAGTAGCCCTGGAGTTGATATAGTGGCCCCGGAATGTGCTTTGAAGCCCTGATTTGGGGTTTCCAGTGATTTTTGGCACGTGCCAAACCCGTATCAATTTTCTCAGATTTTGCCTTGATTCGACCTTTGGCACTATGATTTGTACTGCCAGGCTTGCTTTAGAGCCATGTGGGGCTTCTTCATTGAGTGGATCATTTATCGAAGCATTTTCACCTTCATTGGGCATCCTTCAGGTCATCTACGACTCCTTTTCTGGTGCCGTATGTACTTGAATCGGGTAACCCAAGTTTCCCCTAATTAGCATTCGACACGTTGATTTGTGCCGCCAACTCCACTTTGAGGGCATGTGGAGGGTCTTCATGAGGAGGGCCATCCCCCAAAGTGTTTTTGCCTTGACTGGACATCTTTGTGGTCTCTTACGGACTGTTCTGACATTTTGTGTGTGTGGAGGAGATTTCTCGGGTTTTCTGCTGATATCACCTTCGGCACCACACATCGTGCTTTCAGGCCTACTTTACACTTATAGAAAGTGTCTTCATTGAGTGGGCATCCATCTGGGAGATTTTCACCCTTACAGGATAGCTCTTTAGTCATTTACGGACCACTTTGGCATCCCGGGTGTCCTGATCGGCTCACCCGATTTTTTCGCTGATTTAGTCTTCGGCTCCCTGTCTCGAGGAACCGGGGACATTTCTTCATCTCGGGGGGCTTCTCTATCAGGTGGGGAATCACCTGGTACATTCTTGTCCTTGCTGGATGGGTATGAAATTGTATTCTGTATGATTGGTTCGATGCCAGTTCATTAGCTCTGACCGTCATACGGCCTTAGTGAGCTGTGGTAGCTAGTTTATCCCGAGATAATGAAATGTGGGGGTTCCGGTACTTCTTATGAGGTGACCTGAGACTTCAGCGGTCCAAGTAGACCTATTATTGACTTTCAGTTGGCTCCTTCAGGCATATAATTATTGCCCAGTAACATTTTAGATGTCAACAGGCATCCCTGCCGACAGCTGCAGTACAGACGCGTCTCTAGCAATAAGGGCGACAAGGCTACCTACTACTCCTGGCTCGCCCTCAAAAGAGGGGAGTGCCACCAATGGTCCAGTACTAACCAGCTCTTGGATCATCTCCAAGGTAGCAGCGGGGTCCTCATCTGGCAAACCAAATCATAAACACAGTCAGCAACCTCAGTATGTCAAACGCCAGACAAATAGAGGACAACCCTCCTTATAATGGTTCGGCACTTACCCGAGCCGTCCCGGATCACTGCCGGTTCTTGCTCCTCAATCGGGAGGGACACTTCACCTCACGCCTTGGGCGGGGCCATAGCCCTTGGCATCCCTGCCGCCTCTGCATGAAAGTCATGGCTACGTTAGCCTCCAAAAACAAGCACAATCATAACCAGAATATATTCAGTCCCAGAAGACTCTACCTAGCCGAACATCCTTGGAGGCCTTCCATGAATCATAGTCAGGGAATGTCTCGACGTTGGGGCCAGTCTTGTCCATCATGCGGAGAGCCTCGTCAACGTCGAAGTCACACTCGACCTCGTCATCCGGCAAAGGATCGACCTCCGGGGGCGGTGAGAAAGCCACCTTCACCCTAGTCTCTAGCGGAGCTGCAAGAAAACTAGTCAAGCAATGCAAGGTTAGTCAACCATAATGGCTAAACTGGCAAGAAACAAAGGGTGGACATGGTGCTTAGTCAAAGTTGGTTCCGCCTCTATATGCCCATCTGTCCTGAGTCTTTGAGAGGACTCGCCAGCCTCCATCGCTCCAGTATCCACCCGGGGTCGCTTCCACCTAGGTTGAAGATCCCCATCCCCGCTCCCAGAAGATGCCTCTACGGAGGGATGATCTTCCTCTGTCAGGGAACCTGTCAAAGAGATATATCAACACATAACATCTCAGTCATGCACACAAAAAGGTAAGACTGAGGCAATGTAATAAAGAAAGTGACTTACCAGAAGCCACGAAGGGAGACAATGGCAGAGGAACTAGCTGCTCCAGCTTCAATGTCAGCATTCGGGCAGCCTTTGCAACCGCCTCCCTGATGTCTCTCAGCATGTAGGCATGCTCGATATGAGCGACGAACTCTACCGATCCAATCGACCTGATCGTGTGAGTGATGTGGCATCTCTAGTCACTGACAGTAGTGTCAGCAAAGCTCCCCTCCGAGAGCACCCTATCTAGGGAACCCTTCTTCCCAAAGCTGTAGTCGGCCTAGAATTAGGTCCACCAAGTCCTCAGCATCCTCCACCGTGATGCACTAACACCAGCACCTGTAGGCGTCACCTGCACCGGCCTTAGGGGCTTGAGGGCCCCACTATAACCTTGACCTGATGACGAAGAAGCTTGGCTGCCTCGAGGCCACTGCTGTGTAAGTTGCTCCACATCTCGACAGATCTGGGAGAAGCGAGTCCTCAAGTACTCATCGTCCAACAAGATAGGAGGCTGATCCTCCTGCAGAAGCTGGCTCTCCTCAGCCTTTCGGATCGCCGAAGTCTTTTGGTGATATAGATGTTTGTACTCGAACCACCACCTGGCATAGTGGATGTCGAACCTCCCGCAGCAGTCTAACCCAGGTGTCGGTAACTGCTCTGGCTCCCTGCGACAATAGAAGTCCCACCAAGTAGCTACTAACAAGTGGTTGTCCAACCCTTGTACAATTGGCTCACCAAAGGGTACTCCTAGTTTGGCGGAATCACCTGGTCATACCCAAAGTTCCAGGAAAATCGGTGTGGGTAGTAAGGCTCTAGAACTCTCGAAGCATACAAGTGCACCACTAACACCGTCGACGAGTGCTGATCACCCACTCCATGTACATCACAACATCCGGCTCTCACTGGTGTGGAAGGGCATAGGCCGCCCCATCGCTCGAAGGCACCGGAACCAGACGAAAGTCTCTCGAAGCGCCGTCAAATGGTATCCCATCCTCACCTCTGCTAGGAAAGTAAGATAGGGCCCTCCTAGCTCCCTCCAGCTGTGCCATGGCATCTCCATCCAACTATCTTGTAAAGCTGAATAGCAAAGGGGCCGTTGGGTTCACCACCGTTGTCTGTGTCACCAGTTCAGGAAATAGTAAATCGGCCCACACGCTGAGGTAGTGGGTCGGCAGAAGCAAGCTCTGCTCGCCTGGTGTAGGATGTGCTGACAATACTCCCAACCCATGGTAGATGTTGGCCAGCACTGCAGGAGCCAACACCAGCCTCCGCCCCTCTGCCAGTAAGCACGCTGGCCATAGTAGCTCGACCCTCAGAAGACTGTCCTCCCTGTGGGGGACCACAAATGTCGCCAACTAATATGCCAGATACGCAGCTAAATGTGTCACATCTGGCAGTCCGTGGGGGTTCCACCCCTCTCGCAGTGCATAGATGTATCTGGAGTAGGTCCTGAACCATAGCTCCACCTCTGTATACTCCTCCCACAGATTATTCTCCCAATGTGGTCAAAATAAGAAATTATAAAAATGGGTAAATGGGGTGGAGAATATTTAATACCCACATGGGGACAAAAGAGGGGGGTGGCCCCCTCTTGCAGTCAACCAGAGGGGCTGGTCCTCCTTGGACCATTGACCACCCCAAGGGGCCCTAGAGAGCGTCGGTGGCCCAATGGGAGAGAGGGTGGGGATCCCACCGGGCCTACGTGGCCTTTTTGCAAAGAAATCCACTAATTCCTAATGACTAACCCTTTGGCTTATAGTGCCATACAATTACAACCCAATTAACCCAGGGGAATAAATGTAAAATAAAAGTCACAAATGCAAATAAGAGTTAGATGTCTTACTCCGATGTCCCATCAATTCTCCCCGGATGGGAAGAACTCGACCCCGTTGAGTAAGGGGTGTGATTGCTCGCTCCTGTGAAACTTTATCTCTACGGTCGTATTCTCCACCGTACTAGGTAGTGCGGGTACGCCCTACTCCTAGGAATCGTCACCTACTCATTCTGTATATCTTCTATATGCTCACTCTACTGTAGGAATGGGGCGAGTGGACACTCAGGGGTAGGGTCACTCATAAAGGGAGGAGATGACTGAAAGTCTTGCTAGGCATCACTGCTGGGTCCCAATAGGTGACTAGATTCGATACACTGAAGGGGGAGCTGATTCCTCAATCCGCAGGCAAGTCCACAACATGCGCGTTAGATCTGACTTGCCTCAATACTCGAAAAGTATGGGCACCATGAGCTTGACCGACTCGACTTGACATATGCAGACTCTCAATAGACTGTACGAAACAAAGACTCACACATGACCCTAGGCAAACTTAGACACTTAGACACAAACACAAGGGATGCACTAAGGTAGACTCGATAAGACTTATGGATACCTTCTACATACACTAGGTGTAAAGTTAGGTTGACCCACAACTTGACACTGTGAGTCTCAACTCTCGTCAACTGTCTCCAGTTCGAGAAGACTCACTCGCGGGTATGGAAGTTCGGGAGGATGAGGAGGCAGGTGATGGGAAGGTAATCCAGAGGCCTGGTGTGGAGCATGAAAAAGGGGAAATCCAGATGTTGTCTCTTGTACTCACAGCAAAAATTAGACCATACTGCATCAACATTGGGTGTCGACAGTGGTAGGGTAGTTACTAGCGACTGCGCTACCGTAAGAGAGACGGGTAAAAGTGGGATGGCTGACTACTGCTTGGGAGTGACTATCAAAAGAGAGGTGACAGACTGGTCAGGGCCGTCAAGAGAACCTAGGATGGGTGACAACACGAGGTCATCCGGTGAGGCGGGGGTGACTGACAGACCCTGGCCCTCTAGGTGATCTATTGGATTGCTCCCTACCCCCTCAACCTCAGCGAGGTACTCCTCGGCCAACTCTTGGTCAGCCTCATAACTCACTAGAATGACCCTGGGTGGGGGATCCTACGAACGCATGTCCTATAAGATAGGTGAAAGTGAAGGACACTAGTTGGAGATATGGCTAACATGGGCGGGCACCGGGAGTGGTGGCTGACGTGAGCTCCGAGGTGGAGCGGGCTGCTGCGGTTGGGTGGGTGGCGAAGTTGCGGTGGTCGGCTGAATGCCATCGTGGAAGATGAACTCACCGGGTAGGTGAGTTGCGCGTAAGGTGCAAGTCCTCCTGTCCTAGTCAAAGGTCGCTCTCCTCACTTCCAACGACGTTTGCCCTAAAATAATGCATGGACCAGCAAGTGTATCGATCTTGCACCATGCTCCATCATCATATAGAATGTGGCCGAACCTCCATTGGAACTCTACGAATGCTAAGCCACCATTGAGAACAATCTCCGCGATCTTAGAGAGTGACTCGACAATGTCCTGAGAGACATAATTAGATGACTCCCGACTGATGAAGTCGACCTCCGTATGCAACCCATTAGGTAGGATGGCAGTGGACACTATAGGGCGCTGGAACGACTCGGTCGTCGGCATAGGGGTCGGGTCAACTGGTGGTAGAATGATAGGGGCGAGATCTAGGGGTCGGGCCATGAGAGCCTCGAATTGGGCCACCAGGGATGACCACTTGGATGCATGGTCTCGGGGAACGGCCATGGGCTGGTGGGTAGTTGGACATGCAGACAACTGAGTGACACTCTAATGGACTAGACACGTCAAGCTGTCTCGATCTGCCAGCAAGGCCCCTTCAGCGCGTCGAGCTAAAATGACGTCGCGCTTCCCAAACAAGTTTAAGCGCTTTATGAAGTCCGTCAGATGTTTGTCCTTTGCATGGTCCGGTCGAACTCCGTCTCCCCGCTCGTACTTGAAATGGTCCCCGGGGAGGATCATCAGCCGGCTAGTATCTACTGTATCAGTCTCTGAGTCGGATGATTCTGCAACCACGACTACTTTCTTGAGCCCTCGGTTCAAGGAATGAATGTTCTCCCACGTTACAGCAACGCGGGAAGTAGACGAAGAAGGACCAGATGCCACGTTATCTGTAAAATGACATCCAGAAAAAATTAATAAATAGAGTTAGAGATCAGTTAATTGAAAAAGAATTTCTGACGAAATTTTGGCAGAGTCTCCCCAGTCTGGAGTTTGCCAGAAGAGAAGCGGGAACCATCCACCAAGGGAGCGGCCCCTAAAAGTAGCCATAGGCTTGAAGCCACGGCCAAATGGGACACCCGAGGGATCTAGCTCCGAGGACAAGTCCTACTAGGAGCCTCCTGAGGCCCGAAGATTGGGTTTAAAAACCTGAAAGGAATGACCAACACTCACCCTCTCAAACTCGCCCTCACTCACTCGACGCCACGGTGGAGAAGAAGCTGAGGAGAGAGAAAAAGTTGGAGAAAATGAAAAGTGAAAGTTAAAAACCAATGGTGGAAGCCTTTTTATAATGGGGCCTTGAACCCTTTAAAATGGCGCACCCCGGGAGCGCGCCGTTTCAACCATTTGGCGTGCCGACTAGGGCGGCGCCGTTTTAAACATTCAAACGAGGGGCGCGCCGGTTAACCCTGTGCTGTTTCAACATACAAAGTAACCCCGTGCCGTTTAAAGCCCCAGTCGCGTCATTCAATCATCTGACTCCAGAATCAAGTGCCATTTCGAGCTTTCGCTATCAGAGGAGATTAATCTGAACGAAGCTCATCCATCGATCCCGCTACACTCGTGCCTCGCTTGCAGCACCCACGTCTGGGGGGCATTTGTTGGCACTCAAAATATGACAACTAGTGATTAAGCCGTAAAGACCAATGATATGGCCCATCGAAGCACAGAAGCCGGTGAAGAGTAACCTGCTGAAGACTTCTCAAGCTGCCAGAGCCCTAAGTCACCTGGAATGAGTGTCGGGGACTTCACCTCAGGAAGGTCGAGATGATTCCACAACCAACCGGTAGTGCGACCAAGCCTGTCCAATGATCCGGTGTCGACTCTGTCGCGCCGCTACCCTACGCCACAGCCCGACCAAGAACGGTGGTCTACCCAATAGCTTCACACCCCAATGAAGACTCTCCTGAGGAAGAAGAGCACCATCGGCCATTCACAACGGGAAGCTGGAGGCTCTGGCAGTAGAAGGACCCGGTCACCCGACATGGGTTCGGCTTCTTGCGAAGGTGGGTCTGTAAGAGGCCAAATGACCGCCAGTCGAGGCGAAACATCATCCCACATGGGAGCTCTGAGCACAAGTCAGACTAAGCCAGAAGCACAAGTCATGGTGGTGAAGGTCGTGTCAGCAGAAGACGCACGTGCTTAAACCAAATACACACGGAGTCCGGACCTAAGCTGTACCGCATGCTGAGAGCTTTGTCAATGCTCTGCCAGGCTTCTTTTAGGAGTCATGGCCCAAAAGTTCATCAACGGCGACCTTTGGGATCATCCCCAGACTCATCGGCCGACGTTTGGCGAGTGAATGAAGCTGAACCGGCGCCACGGTTCTCCGACGCGCCCTTGAAACAGTGCCATTCTTCCCAGCAAGCAAAGGCCAAAAGTGATAAGGGCCTTCCCGACACGGTCTTCCCCGACGTGCCCCTTTATGGCACCGGGGAACAGTAGCCTATAAAGGCCTTTGATAAAAAAGGAAGAGAAAGAAAAAAAGGAGAAAAGAGAGAGAGAAGAGAGGCCAATTAGAGGGGAGGGGTTTTTTGAGGGTTTCTTGTCGAGCAAGCTCTCCCGAGCGTCCTGGCCGCCATCATTCCTCTGCTGTGCACCAGCTCTCTGGCACCGGAGAAGAAGGGTGCTGCTATTGTTTCTATAGGTGGTTCACCGCCATGTTTTCCCCGCCGATTCTCCCCCTTTTCGAAGTTCATCAAACTAAACGAGAGAGGGTCAATAACTTCAAACCAGCGCTGGAAAGGCATCCCATCCGTCAGTCAGATTGGAGTATTTTTTTCAAAATCGTCTCATCCGTCAGATTGAACTTAATAACTGCAAACGTGCGTTGGAGACGCTGCGGTTTAAGCAGCGGTGAGGGAGAGGGAAGGGGCCGGCCGGCAAGATGCGCATGGGAAGGCTGCTGCAACCATGGCCAGAGCAGCTCTCCCATGCCCAGACCAGGACCTGCTTCACCTCGTTCCATTATGCCGGCATCGCCTCCTCTTCTACCTCCCTGGGCGGAGGAGGCGTCGAGGAAGCAGCAGAGGCGCCATACGCGGAGGTGCCCCGACGGAGGAGGTGGGAGAGGAAGCCCTACCCCACACCAGTGAAGGAGCTCATCCGCCGGGCCAAGGACGAGCGCAGGGAGCGCCTCGCCAACCCCTGCCGCCTCCTCGAGACCCCCCCGGCCAACGGCCTCCTCGTTCCCGACCTCGTCCCCGTCGCCCTCCGCGTCCACTCTGCCTGGCGTTCACTCCTCGGCGGCCTCTCCCGCCTCCTCGCCCACCCCTCCTTCCGCGCCGCTGTCCAACGCTGTAGCTTCTGTGAGGAGCTCCACATCGGCCGCGGCGGCGGCCACCTGATCCGGAGCTGCGAGGGTCCCGGGAGCGCCGCCAGGGGCGGCGCCCACTCCTGGGCATGGGGGGGCATCCGCGACGTAGCGCGCCTCCCCTACTGCTACCACTTGCACGATCGGGTCGGCAAGCCAAGGATCGGACACAAGGAGCGGCTCCTCGTCCCGCGGCTCCCCGCTGTCGTGGAGCTCTGCATCCAAGCAGGGCTCGACCTGGAGGGCTACCCGGCCAAGCGGAGAACAAAGCCTGTCTACTCCATCGACGGGCGGATCGTCGACTTCGAGCCGGAGGATGCTGCGGCGCCGGCGGAGGCCGGGGGCTCGCAGCCTCCCATTACGCCGAGCGAAGAGGAGGAGGAGGAGGAGGAAGGGGGCGAAGGGGAAGAGCAGCTGAGGAAAGTGGCGGGGAGGACGCTGGAGGCGTGGTTAGAGATGAGGGTGGGGGCGGAGAGGCTGATGGAGAAGTACGCGGTGCAGACCTGCGGCTACTGCCCAGAGGTGCAGGTGGGGGCGAAGGGGCACAAGGTGAGGATGTGCCGGGCGGCGGGGCACCAGTTCCGGGCCGGCCTCCACGCTTGGCAGGAGGCCACCGTCGACGACCTGCTGGGGACGGCCTACGTGTGGCACCTGAGGGGGGACCCCCGTGGGGCGCCGCCGGCCAGCGAGCTCAAGAGGTTCTACGGGAAGGCACCTGCCGTGGTGGAGCTCTGCGTGCAGGCGGGCGCCCCACCACCAGGGCTGTACCAGAGCATGATGCGGCTGGACGTGGCCCTCCCTGGCCTCGACGAGCGGGACCTCGTCGCCTGAGCTGTGTCTGTGAGGGAGGGAGTGATGCAAGAAGAAGGGAGGCAAAGGAAGAAGACCACCATTGATCTCTGAAGTGGAAGAAAAACTGTGTACAGGTTAGAATGGAATGGAAAGGGGAATGCTTAATGACAGCAATCGCAGGTGCTGAACAGGAATTGAGAATGGCTTACCATGGGATTAAAGAGAGAATGTCTCACAAGAATTGCAGGTTTAGCAGGAGATGATCAAGTAAGGTGGAAGCCTCAATTTCAGCTGAATGGAGGAGGAGAGCTGTGTACAGCTTACAAAGAAACACGAAGAAATGCAGCCATAGAATAGAACATGCAGGTATTGAACCTGAAGGAGAAAAAAATTGAACAGAACACTGCTTAAAATGGAGTTAAGGAGGGAATGCTTCATAGCAATTGCATACGGTCAAGAGGAAAACATCAAAGCAATTGCAGGTATGATGGACGGGTTTCTCACTTTCTCTGGATCGAGTCATGGACAATAAACTAGCCACAAAAAGCCTTGCAACCCCGAGAAGAAAAAGTGGCCATCGACCATTGCCAGGTGAGGTGAAAACTGCTAGTTTTTATTGGGAAAATACTTATTTTTGACCATGAAAGGGTGCTGAATATTTACTTAGACGTGACATGCGACTCATTTATATAAATATTAGCTAGGACGAAGTAGCCGAGGGTTGGGTCTCATACAACTTTTGGCAATGAATAAAATCACAAGGGCTCGACCAATGTGGAGCCGATCAACAATGACCCTCCGGCCAATGAAGTCCAAGAGGTGACTCTTGAGACTCTTATGAAAGAGAATCAGCACTTGAACGCCCTCCTACAAGACCTATTGTAGGAGCGTGACCTCCACCCTCAACCGCCTATCGAGCCTTCGACGGAGACGTCGGCCCCGCCAGGTGGGCAAAATGGCACTAATACCTCAGTAGTAGCTGCCTAAACCCATACAATAAATGGGTTCGACACGCCCCTAGCCGAGGCCCAACCACGGCCATCCAACACGCCGGTGCCCGAAAACCTCATGGCACAATGCCAGATGATCGAGCAGATCGTTGAGACCAAGCTTGCTCAGTTTGGGGAAGGGGTCGCGACTGTGGACCTCTACAGTGTCCCCTACCGGCTGCATTACTAGCTCAAGAAGCTTCCTACGGAGTATGCCAAGCCGCCAAAGCTGCAGAAATTTGACGGTCAGGGATCTCCGCACGAGCACTTGGCCTACTATGTTACGGCCATGGGCGAGCTCTCGTTGGAAGAATCCCATCTCCTTCACTATTTCGCCACTGCGCTCACGGGAATGGCCTTTCACTGGTATTCCTGCCTGAAGCCCAACTCAGTCATCGACTGGGCATATCGGCAAAAAAAGTTCCTTGACCATTTCCAAACGGCAGAGTGAAAGATCTCCCTAGTCGAGCTCTGCTCACTCCGACAGAGGAAGGGCGAGAGTGCTCTCGACTTCATCAAGAAGTGGCGAGACCTCAGCATGAGGTGTGTCAACCCACCGGTCCAGGAGGATGCCATCACTATATGCCACCATGGTTTGGCGACTGAGGTTGACGAAAAGCTTCTCGACACCAATATCAGGGGCTTCGACCAGCTTAATTCGACCGTCGCTGAAATTGAGATGTTTTTCACCGATAACCCAAGCTACATATCTGTGAAGGGCAAACAAGCATGGGAATGCCAGTCCGGCAAGGAGGTGAACATCGTCAAATTCACCCCCACCGCTAAGGCCAGCAAGGGGGACGGGACAAGTAGTTCCGACAAAAGGCCAGCTGATAAGCCAGCCGCTCTCTCCTTCTCAGAGCGTATGAAGATGCCCTTCTCTTTCAAGAAGGAACATACGAAGATGCTCTTTGACCTCTATATGGCCCAGAAGATCATCGAACTACCTGAAGTCTGCAAGCTAGACGAGGCCCAGAAAATTGACGATCCCAGCTACTTCTCCTACCACTGCATGCTGGGTCACCTAATTAAGGACTATTACGTCTGCAAGACTCAAGCCCAGAAGTTGATCCAAGATTGCCTTATTCAAATGTAGAGTGGTATCGTCGATCCTCCGCAACCACATGCGTGGTCTAGGCCAGCTAAGGCAGCGCGAGTGGTACACCACCAGGCTAATGTGATCCACATGATGGCTGCATTTTCTCTTTCTGATGACGAGTCAGAGGAGCCCAGCACTAGTCAAAGGGGACGTTCGATCTGGTATCTAGGGTGGAGGCCCTGGCACGATCGCAGACCTCTCTCCTTCCCCAGAGAGAGAACCCGGCGACTCTTCAACGTTCTCGTCGAGAGGGGGAAAATCTTACCCCGAGACCCGCTAGCAGACTACACTCATTGGGGCTTTAGCCATCCCCAGTATTGTCCCTTCCATGCATGAATCTGCCACACAATTGAGTCCCGTGAGGAAGTCCAATACCTCATCCAGGAACAGATCCAGTGGGAGCAGATCGATGCCAAGGGGAATTCCATGGCACTTGTTCGGCTGCATCAAGCGGTCGAAGAAACTCTGAGCACTGCTAGAGATGTGCCGGAACAACCAGATCCTCCCCAGGAAAATGGACACGATTTGCCTTATCAATATCCCCTAGAATGGCTCGAGTTCTAAACTGATAATCGCGAAGCACTCGAGCGATTGCGGGGGCAAGACGCCAATTCAGAGGCGGCACTGAGCACCTTTTCGGTCAATGTCATTCATTCTCCTGCTCCATCAGTCTCTCCTGATTCCTCAACACCACAGACCGGTCAACCGGCCCTTGCCACTCCAGCCGCGCAATGGCGACGCTGGCAGGAGCTAAAGTCTCTGCCCTTTTCTAGAGAAGACACTGCTAGGCTCCTCTGAGTCCTTCTTGGCTGAGAGGATGTCCTGGTGGGCGAGAGGCCCCTTCCAAACTTCGATCTCCAGAATAGGGGTAGGGTCCTCCCCTCGAAAGAGGATGATTCGCTCTGGGTCGAAGGTGGACGGGTGAAGTGGTAGCTCGGCAATCCTCTCGCAGCCTCTACCACACCCTCAGCCATGACCTCGACCGCGGCCTATATTTTTCGGGGTTTGTTGTAGCCCAAGTGGTGCGGTGGTTCTTTGTTTGGTCTAGGAGGCCTCTGGCTCACCTCGTCGAGAAGTGTTGATGTTGTCAGGGGGTGGAATGGCCACCATGATGTAGGTGCAGTCTCGAAGCTTCTCTTCCAGCTGCTCTGTGGTGATCTCCTTATCTTTGTAAAACAAGGAGAGTTCTTCTGGGATGAGAAGCCTCTCGCTGTGCTTGATCTTCTAGATCATCTCTTGGACCCAGCTTCTAAGGCGAGGTCGCTTCTGCATTTCTTCCCATGGGATGTAGCCATCGAGTGGGAGAGCCCCAGTGGGACGAGGGGGGGTGTATTCCTCCAAGTCGTCAATGAGCCGTTGTAGCCTCTGGAGAGGAGTTAGCTCAATTGGTGACTGTAGGGCAATTACCTACTCAGCTTGCTTCTTGAGTCACCTTTTGAACTTCTTCCTCCTATTCTACCCCTTTTTCATGGCGATGGCTACCTCTGGGAGAGTAAGAGGGAGAGGTACTAGAGCCAGAGTGGACAAATCCCCATGAGGATATCTCTGAGATGACATCTTGACAGGGTGACATCAACGGCCTTTCTTTGCCCGAATTTCAATCCAAGCACCTTCCACTTGCTGTATTTGGAAGGTGGCATTAATCACTTGCTCGATGACCTTAGGTGGTAGCTCCTGGTATGCCAGGATGCTGGGGCTGGCGTCCGAAGATGTATGCGCGGTTTAATACCTTACCTACGGTGGTGAAGAAGGTAGCTTTTGATGCACTGCTATACTGGGGCCAGCATTTAAAGACGTATACGCGATTTGATGCCTTACCCGCGGTGGTAGAGGAGGTAGCTTTTGACACGCAAGTATACTAGGACCAGCATCCGATGACGTATGCACGGTTTGTTGCCTTATCCGTGGTGGCGAAGGAGGTAGCTTTTGAGATGCTAGTATACTGGGACCGGCGTCTGAAGATGTATGCGCGATTTGATGCCTTACATGTGATGGTGAAGGAGGTAGTGTTTGACACGCTAATATACTAGGACCGGCCTCCGAAGACGTTTGCACGGTCTGATTCCTTACCCATGGTGGCGAAGTCCTTTATGGAGATGTAGACTGGGGGACTCGCCTAGAGTCTTGCCCCTTAGACTTGCCTTTATTATATGGCTTGGAGCGATGTCTGGTGGTAGCTGAAGATGTAGCGGGATGTTGCCGCTCCTGGTAGTCACCCTGTCTTTGTGCATTGACTGGGCCTTGTGGTAAAGGGCCACACTTGCTGGCGAGAGTCGCTGAAGACTTTGAAGATGTCTTCTCTACGATTTGGACTGGGTTGTAGGGTATACAGAGAGAACCCAAAGGCTCACTAGATGGGGAGACACAACGCGATCGTGCCACGGCCTCACCCTGCTTTTGCTACCCCTTTTTATCTCCTGGTATAGAAGGTAGAGACGGGGCAGGAGAGTAGCAAGAGGAGCATGGGGCACCCATCGTCGTCTCACTTACCAGGACATCCTCTCGGCCGAGAAGGACTCATACTTTCCATACTTTACCATAGAAAGTATTCATCTCCATGTAGAAGACCTCGATCATCCCACAGCAGAGGCCTTTGGAGATCGGATATCCATACCGGGAGGCGTACACATTGTGATAGACGCCGGCCCGGACCAATATAGGAGCATAATTGAACAACACGTAGTCCGTGAACTCCACTGCCCCCTCTCTAAAGCTGTGTGCATCCTGAAGCTTCAGCTCTCCAAACCAGCCCAGCGATAGCTCATGTTTGAACCTGATTGCCAGGCAGTCGAGGATGAAGGGCTCCTCCCTGTAGCCCCACTTCAACGGGGCCAGAAATAAGCCATAGCGGTGCCGCTCGCCATGGACGTGCCCCGCAGCATTGTCCCACCTGGCAGGGGTAAAGCCCGGGGTTGGTGCGGACACCCGAGCACTTGACCGATCCGGGCGGGCGAGCCACCGGTACCGTACGAGGAGCACCATGCGAGCCCCCCTTGCTTTTAGCATTTCATGTTTCCCTCATGGGCATATAGTTAGGTTTGCATGATTCATGCACCAGGTTTCATACAGGAATCCCATATGTGAACTCCTTAAACATTCAGAATCCCCCCGTGCCATGCTCTCATGACACTACTTGGGTTGTTGAGGTGTTCAAATTCCTGGATTGATTGAGGTGTTCCGATTGCCACCACAAAAAAAGGGCTGAAAGTCAGTTAAAATCAGAAGAAATGAAGAAAGGTCAAGGTGGTCAATGAAGTCAACACCAGTTAATGAGAAAAGTCAATAGTCTAGTTCGACCAGTCAAAGTTCTAGCTAGCATAAGCCAGGGCCGGTGCACCTCTTGCCAGCATGCAGCCAAGGTCTGTGCACCTCTTGCTAGCACATAGCCAAGGTCTGTGTAGCTCTTGCCAGCACGCAGCCAAGGTCTATGCACCTCTCGCCAGCATAAGCCAAGGTCGGTGCACCTCTTTCTAGCACGTAGCCAAGGTCTGTGCACCTCTTTCCAGTATAAGCCAAGGTCGGTGCACCTCTTACCAGCACACAGCCAAGGTCTACGCACCTCTTGCCAGCACGCAGCCAAGATCTGTGCACCTCTTGCCAGCATGCAGCCAATGTCTGTGCACCTCTTGCTAGCATAAGCCAAGGTCGCACCTCTTGCCAACAAGTAGTCAAGGTCTGTTCACCGCCTGCTAGCATGCAACCAAGGTCGATGCACATCATGCCAGCCCAAGACGAAGGCCTGTGCTCATCATACCAGCCCAAGTGAAGGTCGATGCACATCCTGCCAGCATGCGGCCAAGGTCTGTGCACATCATGCCTGCCCAAGTGAAGGCCAATGCACATCCTACCAGCATGTAGCCAAGGTCTGTGCACATCATGCCAGCCCAAGTGAAGGTCGATGCACATCATGCCATCCCAAGACAAAGGTCGATGCATATTATATCAGCACAAGACCAAGGTCGATGCACCCCCTGCCATCTCAAGACCTAGGTCGATGCACATCCGGCCACCATGCAGCCAAGGTCTGTGCACATCATGCCAACCCAAGACCAAGGTATATGCACATCATGCCAGCCTAAGTGAAGGTCGATGCACATCCTGCCAGGATGCAGCCAAGGTCTGTGCACATCATGCTAGCCCAAGTGAAGGTCGACGCACATCCTGCCAACATGCAGCCAAGGTCTGTGCACATCATGCCAGCCCAAGTAAAGGTCGATGCACATCATGCCATCTCTAGATCATGGTCGATACACATCCTGCCAGCATGTAGCCAAGGTCTGTGCACATCATGCTAGCCCAAGTGAAGGTCGATGCACATCATGCCATCTCAAGACGAAGGTCGACGAACACCCTGCCAGCATGCAGCCAAGGTCTATGCACATCATGCCAGCCCAAGTGAAGGTCGATGCACATCCTGCCCGGATGCAGCCAAGGTCTATGCATATCTTGCTAGCCCAAGTGAAGGTTGATGCACCTCCTGCCAGCATGTAGTCAAGGTCTGTGCACATCATGCCAGCCCAAGTGAAGGTCAATGCACATCATGCCATCTCAAGACCAAGGTCGATGCACATCCTACCCGCATGCAGCCAAGGTTTGTGCGCATCATGGTAGCCCAATTGAAGGTTGATGCACATTATGCCTGCACCAGATGAAGGTCAATGCACGTTATGCCAGTACAAGCCAAGGTTTGTGCACATGTGAACTCTAAGGTGGGTACATGTCTGCTTTCAATGTAGCAAGGTCAGTGCAGGTTTTGCCCTCAGCATTACAAGGTCTGTGCACATGTGAACTACAAAGTCTGTGCACATATGAACTCTAGGGTTGATGCACATTTGGTTTCAGAGTTACAAAACCAAGGTCTACCTTCCTTTGTGCAAAGATCCTTTAAGGTCTACCTGTCTTCAACCTTGAATGCATTGGGGTCTACCTATCTCCAGCCTTGATTTCACCAAGGTCAACTTGTCCTCAGGACAGGTCAACCCCCCCAGCTTCTTTTGGCTTATCCTTCCATGCATGCTTTGCACTCAGAATATAATAATATGATAAAAATATGATAATCAAAATATGTATATAATAAATAAATAAATAATAAATAATGAGATAAAAAGGGATAAAAATGGCATAATAATAAAAAGGGTATCATCCAGTCATTGGCTTCCCCAACTTCCTCGGGGTTATGTTCGTGGACCTCTTGGACATCAAGGAGGCCGAGCCCCTCGCCCCCGTGGAGGCGACACCCAAAGCTGTGAAGATGGTGTGCTGCTACGTCCACAACATTGATGCAAAGAAGAAGCGCACTTTGGCTGCCAGGTGGGCGGCGAGGAAGGCTACCGGTACACCGCAAGGTTGGCTCTCACTCTCGGGCAAATCCATGATGATTGTAGGAGTCTGAGTGTACTTGAATGGCCATCAGGCAGTGATCTCGCCCGATCGGGTGATCCCAGCGATGCCACTACACGATCAGTTCCTAGCGTTGGCCCGAGAGTGAGAGGACCGCACCAGGTCCATGCCAAAGTAAGAGTCAGCCTAGAGGCCAACTAAATTCAGGCAAGCATGGGTGCCCAAAAGAAGGGCCCCAGCCCCAGCCCTAACCCAACTGGAGCCAGTCAGGACTGACCGGTTCAAGAAAAGATGAAGGAAGATGATGAAGAGAAGATTGGGGCGTCAACTCAAGCGTCCCAAAGACCTGCCTTCCGTGCTCACGGCTGGCAGACGGACATCTATTTGAATGAAGGAAGATACAATAGGATGCACGAGCGGAGGCGGCTCGCCTATAGGCTGTCGGTGCAAGCATCACCACCAATTGTCTGCCCCACCCAGGGACAAGACAATATCACTCAAGCTGTGTAGGGATATCTCCGCGGCCTTGGAAACACTCTGCTGGGAACTCAGCGGCTCTTAGAGGCTATGAATGACGCGGAAAGGAATCGGGAGCAACAAGTCAACCTGGAAGACATCGAAGATGCGGAGTCGGGATGCTATAGGTCGCCCCTCCGTAAAGAAGTCCCACCGAGAATCTCGGTGTTTAACAAGTTAACTTTCCCTGGGCAGTCAACCAAGAAAGTGACCTAAAGAAACAAGAAGTTTCAGGTTTATACCCGCAATATGGCCAGAGTGGTCGGCCAGTATGGGGCCCTCCCCGAAGATCAAGAAGAAGTGGCCATGCTTGCTGAGAGGCCGGGTCCCGTCACCAGAAGAGGAAGAGCCGCAGCCGAGGTAATACAAGCTCTCGTAGGCAAAACAAGTTCAGATGCGGTCGCCATGGTGGCGAACGTGATTACCAACGGAGATGAAGGAGAAATGGTAGCACCTTCTCTAGATACTCTGACGGAAGGGGGAGGCCAAGCTCCTAGCCCATACACCCCCGACCCGGGGATACTGATGCTGCTTCAAGCCTATCGGTAGGAGATCGAAGCTTTGAAGTGACAAGTGGGTGAACTGACCATGCATGCTTCCACCTCAAAGTAGGTCGAACCACTCCAGAAACATCCAGGCAAGGTGCTGGAGAATTTGAGGGTTCACCCCAGATGACGACTTCTCAGCCAATCCCAAACTATGCTGGGGGCATGGCCCTAATAACCCCTCCGGGGCCTCAACACCAAGGAACCACCACTGTACCACAGGCGACGGTGTTGGCAACACCACAAATGCAGCTGGCTCATTTCTACCTTGAAGCAGTGGACTCGACGATGGCTAGTAAGCTCATGATCGAGCAGATAGTCAAAATGAAACTGACTGATCAGAGCAATGAATAATATGTCTTGTTTGATGTGTACAAGGTACCCTACCCTATCCATCATGTGGCAAAGAGATTTCCTCTTGGCGTCAACAAGATGCCGAAGTTTGACAAATTTAATAGCCAGGGCTCGCCAAAGGAACACATAGCCTATTACATCAATGTGATGGGCGATCTAGCGATTGATGAATCGTACCTACTGAAGTTCTTTGGGTCCTCGATCACAGGGCTCGCCTTCGAATAGTACTCGAACTTGCTGGCGGGGTCTGTCAACAACTGGCCCGACTTACAAAGGAAATTTTGGGAGTAGTTCCATGTAACCGAAAGGGAGGTCACAGTGGCCGAGCTCAATGCAGCCAGGCAGAAGAATGATGAAACTGTCTGGGAATTCATCAAGAGATGGCGGAATCTCAGCATGAGGTGTAGACGCCTGCCACACCAAGAACATGCGGTTCAGATCTGCAAGTAGAATTTGAAGCACAAAGTTTTCAAGAAGACGATCGGGATGGAGATCAAGTCATTTGATCGATTAAAAATGTGGTGCTGAAAATCAAGTCCTACCGGGCGCGAGACTCAGACACGCACAGTAACCAAAGTACCACAAACAAGGACTAGCTGAGGTCGCGCTCGTCAGCGCGAGTCTGAGTCCTTAACCTCGTGTGCACACTCAGACCATACGTCCTACGTCTATCCTCTAGCTGGTAATTCCCCCACCAAACCCGGACCTGGCGGTACGCGGGGGCCCTACGGTAACTAGCTTACTAACCGTCTCTCTCGGGTACACCACACCAGTGCTCCTAGTGGGCCGACACACGCGTGCCGTGGAAGTTACGACTAGTGAGTGAGTCACCGGAAGCACAGACCCTCAAGTCACGAAAATCGACTCCAAAAGTAAACGAGTACAAGGATCGCTCCTCTTACGACACTGACTCCTGGTGACGTAAGCCGAAGACGTCACATCTCGGGACCCCTCACGGTGCCCCACACTTGGTCCCCACGTGATGCCCGGTATCAGTCAGATCATAGGTCAGTACGTGGATCGAGGTCTGCTCCCCCGGGACTCGAATCAGCATGAAAAATCATCGGCTAAGCCTCGGATGATGAATGGTCCATCATTGGCCACACGGAAGAAGGGCGGTTATGACCCCGCCGCTCAAGGGCATGGGCGGTCCCATCACGGTCGCCCTGGCCAGGAAGAACGGCCAAGCAGTGGCCGCTCAAGGGATATGCGATCAGACCTTAGCCGCTCAATCCCGACATTGCGTAACCGTAAGAAAGCTTGTGCGGTTGGGATCTAGCCGCACAAGGCAAGTGCGGTCGAACTCTGGCCGCACGACCTGCCACGACTCCAAGGAATGCACGGCCAGACACAGGCCGCACAAGGGTATGTGCGGCCAGTCCCTAGCCGCACACCCCAAAACACTGTGTAACGGTAATGGGCAACGGTCAAAACTCTCAGGATGAGTGGTCCATCCTGGGCCGCTCAGGGGTTGTATGGTCACTGACAGGCCGCACAAGCCCACTGCGGGTCGAGCCAAAAAGGTATCGGAGACGTGTGGCCAGCCCACGGCCACACAAAGGGTTATGCGGCCAGACCCTGGCTGCGCGTCCCAGTGCACTGTATAACGGTCAAAACAACGGTCAAAACCAGAAGATAGGCGGTCAGCTTAGGGCCGCACGAAGGGATATGCGGTCTCCCGATAGACCGCATAACTCCACTGCGCGTCGAGCCTGAGTCGAAGTGCGTCGAGCCGATGTGCGGCCAGGCCAGGGCCGCACAATGGATGTGCGGTCTCTGGTTAGACCGCACAACGTCCGCCGGTGTGAAAACGGTGAACCACACCGAGATCACCCATCCGGCCGCAAACAAGCCCCACGGAGGGAGAAAATGAAGAGGAACGAACCCCCAAGCCCCCTAGCATGATTCTACGCCCCCAAAGCGCGGATTCGCAGCTTAAAACGGTGGATCAGGCGAACTCTCCCCTAGGCATGCTCACCCTTCCCGGCATGAAATAAACCCCTCTCGGCCTCGCCTCGGCCAACAAATCGCGGGAATGGAAAGGCAATGAGTTAGGGATCGTCACCCTACTTCCGGTTCGCTACAAGACGCCGATCCGAGCTCGATCCCGCGAAGAACGCCGTTGAAAACCTCACCTCCCCACGCTTCCCACGCTCACCGCATGTCCACACAATCGCCTCGCCGTCACCCACGTCATCGCGCCGTCGCCCCGCCGCCATCTACAGCGGGTACAGAGCTTCCACCGCGTCGAATGGGCGAGAGAGAGGGAGAGGAACGCACGTAGGAGTGAGAAGAAGAAATGAAAAATGAAAAGGAAACGACTTATTTATAGAAAATCTCAAAATTCGTAAAAATATCAAAAAATAGAAAATCACGTTTTCGCGATCCTTGGAACGTACCGATCGCAACGGCACCACTCGCGCCAGGGTGAACGACCACGTTCGCCCGCAACGGCGTGCCGAAGGATTCCGCCGAAAATCGAGCCGAAAATCAAAAAATCACACGGGAAAAGCCGCGGAACGCCTCCGGCCTCCGAAACGACCCCGGATCGCGTCGATTCGGACACGAAAGATGCCCGAAACGTAATTTCAGACACGACAGAGCCGAACGCTCCGAGAAAATAGATCCGGGACCTGAAAACAAGGCTCCGAGAGGGTCCGGGATATTACAGCCCTCCCCCCTTAAACAAATTTCATGGTCGCTTGCTCAGTGGGGCATGGACATGGTGGGGCCGCTACCACCATCTTCATCAGGGTGTAGATATATCTTAATAGCTACAGATTACTTCTCTAGATGGACAGACGCAATAGCACTAAGAGATGTGATGGGAGAGTCAGTTGCAAGATTCTTCTGGCAGAATATAATATTCTGGTTCGGGGTTCCCAGTCATATTATCTCTGATAATGACAGTCATTTCAGAAACCAGAATGTTTATTGACTGGCCGATAAATACAAGATTGATTGGAGGACGTCATCCCCTTACAACTCCCAAGCCAATGGACTTACAGAAGCCTTTAACAAGATGCTATGCACGGTGCTGGCAAAGACTGTCAAGTCTAATAAAAAGGAGTCAGAAGAAAGGATGTACGAAGCACTTTGGGCCTACTGTACAGTCTATAAAACCCCAACCGATTGTTCACCATTCTCCCTCGTATATGGGTCGAAGGCTATGGTGCCATTTGAATTGGAAGTCCCTTCGCTGCGAGTCGCCATCCAGTAGGGGTTGGCTAGTGATGAACAAACCAACATAAAAAGAAGATTGGAAGAGCTCGTTGAGCTCGAAGGAAAGCGTCTCCGCACGCAACAAAATATCCAACTCTACCAAGCTCGCATGGCTCATACTTTCGATAAGCTGGTCAAGGGATGAGAATTCAAGAAAGGAGACCTGGTAATGGTCAAAAGAAAATAAGTGATGGCCTCCAACCAAAAAGGGAAGTTGGTTGAAAACTAGGTCGGACCATATGTTTCCGCCGAGTATATGAAGGGGGTGCCTACGTCCTTGTGGATCACAAAGGAGTCGTTCAGTTCTCTCCCCTTAATGGAAAGCATACGAAGCTGTACCACACAGTTCAACTGGTGTTCCCAGAATGACTGAAATACATCTTGGTTTAGTGGCACTCTGCCCTGGCCGAGCTCTCAAAAATGTAAAATCCCTGACAGACCTTACGTCGGAATCGGCAAAAATTCATCCTTTGCCTTAGCATTACCTCCTTGCTAACGAATAAATCTCTTTCCAGCGCAAGACTTCGTGTCCTAGCCGATTGTCATGCAACATCCCCGAAGGACCTTACGTCCAAATCGGTGGAAATCCATCCTTTGCGTTAGCATTATTTTCCTGTTAACGAATAAACCCCTTTTCGGTGCAAGACTTCGTGTCCTGGCCAACTGTCATGTAATATCGTCATTACGGGCCTTACGTCTGAATCGACAGAAATTCATCCTTTGCGCTAGCATTACCTTCTTGCTAACGAATAAACTCCCTTTTCGGTGCAAGACTTCGTGTCCTAGCCAACTATCATGCAATATCACCATTACGGGCCTTACGTCCGAATCGGCGAAAATTCTTCCTTTGCGCTAGAATTGCCTTCTTGCTAATGAATAAACCCTTTTTCTGGCGAAAGATCTCGTGTCCTAGCCGATCTCCTCACGATATTGCCATTATGGGCCTTACGTCCGAATCGGCGTGAAATGCATCCCTTGCGTTGGCATTGTCTCCCCTTGCCAACGAATAAACTAATTTTATTGGTGCAAGGCACTGGGCCTCAGCCAATAGCTATCTACCGTCACCAAGGGTCCGACACCACGTCTTGACCTGCCAACATTCCTTCGTCGTATATTCAAAAAAGAAAAGAAAAAAGAAAAGAAAAATGGAGCTTAAAATAGAGGTGCCATGCCAGCCATGTTCCTATACTAGGACGAGGGCAAAAAATTGCTATAACCCGACTGCAGTAAAATCCCGAAAGGGCGCTGCAGGTAAAATCGGGTACCCCATCACGTAAAAACCTGGAAAGGTGCATGGGCAAAAGCAAGAGGGGGCCAGCTTCGGCGAAAATCTGAAAGGGCGCTTGAGTCAGTAATGTGGTAATTTAAAGTTCCTCTTCACCCTCATCATAATGAAACTCTGAAAAGGATGATCACCACAAGTCCCACCGGAGATCCTTTTTCTACAAACTCAGGTTTGACCTTTGTCATCATCAGTAAGATCGGTCAGCATTCCCTTAACTTGAACGTTTTGTCCTCATTAATGAATAAATTTTCTTTGCTTCGACATTTAACCAATGTCGACTTCCATGTCTCGAACCGATAGCAGCGGGAAGTGATGCTCAGAACGTGACAGCGAAATAATCATGAAGCAAACAGGCCAGAATATTGACAGGCTCATGGTGACTAAATTAAGATTCACACTGAGTCACTTTGTTGCTGTCATTAAAATAAAATAATATATGTTGCTAGCATCAAAACTAAACAACATATATATACTTGTGCCCTAGGGGACACAACAGTATGGTCTCAGGTTTTCCGTTCTGCTAAATGCACGGCCTAAGATTGACCATTCATATCCTTCGGACGTACATCCTTGAACCATTTAGTTCCTTCTTTTGGCTCTGACCAAGTAGCGTTCAACGGACTATTTTGGACCGTGTAGGAGCTTGGGCGGCTGCCAACTGACCATTCAGATCCCTGCCACACTATTTTGTCTCCTTTCGTATCGTTGAGTGCTAGAGTCGATACGTCTCTCCTCTCACGTGTCTCACCCGTAAGTCGGTACACTCTCTCGCGTGTCTCTGCACTCAGCTGAGACTTCTCTCTACTCACCACTCTCTCGTCTCTCGCGTAGGTCGGAACGTCCTCACCACTCTCTCGTGTCTCTCTCAGGTAGGAGCATCCTCACCACTCTCTCATCTCTCCCGTGCCTCAAAGTCGGTGCGTCTCTCTCCTCACCGCTCTCCCATGTCTCAACTCTCAGTAGGAACGTCCTCACCCCCTCACGTGTCTCTCTGCACTCAGTCGAAATGTCTCTCTCTCCTCACCACTCTCCCGTGTCTCCCTAAGGTCAGTTGTCCGCATTTGCATCCATACATCTGCACATTCATATGTTCACATTCATTCATAAAAGAAAATTAACTAAAAAATCACATCATGTCATATCATATCATATCATGTACAAAAGTCATGTCTAGGGTACAAAGTCAAGCCGCTCCCTCTGGCATGTCATTGTCTCCTCCACCCTCCTGTCTCTTCAATGGCGGGGCCATCGCAGAGGTCGTGTCCTCCTCCCTCTGGCATCGTCATCGTCACTCATCCTCCTCATTCCTCCAGTGATCGGAGGAAGTAGTGAAGAAGCTACGGACGGAGCCGTGGGTGCCCTGGCTGTCGCTTGGGGCTGCTCTGCTACGCTCCCGACTTGTCTCTCTAAGGCCCTCCACTAACCCCTCTAGCTTCGCCACCTGAAGTCGGGCTTTATCCGCCTCGGCCTGGTAGCGCTCCGCCTCTCCAGCACTAGCTCTGAGCTGCTCCAACTCGGCTGGAAGAAGCGTCGTCTCCAGTGCGTTCACGGGCCGGCTCTGTGCTAGCTATTGTCGGAGAAGCACCGTCTCCTCTCGTAGTCGGGCACTCTTGCCCAGGGCTACCGTCAGCTCACTCGCCTACATATATGCATTATCATCATTAGTCAAATAGCATTTCATATAAGCATAATTTACAAGGGAAAGTGTAGTGAACGTACCCTCTCGGAGAGTGCTGCCTCCGCTGCCTCGGCGCGGGCCACCATCCAAGCAAACTTGGCATCTCGCTCGTCCCTATCTGTGGGAGTCTGGGAAGAGGAAGGAGCATCAGACCCCTCCCACTGGGTCCCCTCAGCTTACTGCATTTAGAAAATTCAAGAGTCAGTCATCTCATAGCATAATCATAATCAGAGTGCATAATTTAAGGTTTAAGGGTTAGGAAAATCACCAGTAGGGCCAGGGCCTACTGGGCCTCGTCTCGCTCTCAGATCATGGAGTACCGCAATCCGTCCCTGGGGGTCGATCTGCATTTAGAAAGTCCAAGTGTTAATGCACAATCATATAGGAATCATAAGCATAATAGAAAAAAGTATAGGGTTAGAAGTCGTACCAGTCAGCGGGCACCTCGGAACACCTGGTCCCGATAGTGCCTGGCATACGCTGTGTAGTACGCCGAGTCACTCTGTGCTCGGGCGGAGAGGACCTGCCCGAGTGCGATCCAGTTAGCGATCTACTCTGCAGCTCGTGTCGTCCAGTCGAGCACTGTCGCCACGCCCCTCGGGTGTCGCCCCCCGTGCTCCCCCAGCTTCTCCGGCGCCGGGAACTCTACTACTAGCTGATGGATGCCAATCATCCTCATCACTAGTCTAAATTAGAGAGGCTCCACTACATTCATGCAGTAAAGCCACACATCCCGCCCAGAGAAGGCGAGGGCCCCTACCACCCAGGGCTGGCCCTCGTGCCCCTTCTCTACGTAAGGTGTCCACCGTACCTATCAAAATAAGAAGTCACATTAGTATCACAAGCATATAGAATTGCATTTTATTAACGAGTCTGAGTTTAGAGTCGTACCGAGGTGTACGGTAGGGTGTCTAGATCATCCTGGAGCCCCCAGACCTATCTCCGAAGCCCTCCCATCTCTCGAGGTGCCATCCACCTCCTGGCGATCGACAGGAGATCAGGGTGGGTCTCCTCGCCTCTGCCTAGCCCACATAGTCGTACGTAGGCCCACACCTACATCGGATCATGCGTCAGCATGTAGGACACATGTAGGAATTGCACAATCAAGCCTAGGGGTCGAGTCATACCTAGAGAAGAGGGGAGAAGCCCTCGAGCATCATCCGATGGCTAGTAGAGCTCAGAGTGTCAAATAGAAAAGCAAGGACTGCAGCTCCCCACGTGGAGTCGCCAACGTGGTCGACGTCCTAGAGTGGCGGAAGGAAGCGATAACTTATGACGTCTGCTCTCGTAGCAAAAAAGAAGTTGTCCGAACAACAGCATCAGAAATCTCCTCAACACATGGTCAGCCTCCTATCCTGCCTCGGTCGCAACCCTCAGTCTCGCTCGGTCTGCCAGCCTCTGGAGGTGCTGCTCGGGCAACTCCCCTGTCGCAATCCCGAAACGCCGCAGCCCAAGGCTATCCTGGAGTGCTGCCCTGGTCAAGGTTGTGGACTGCTACTCAAGGTGCAGTAGCTCCAACCCCAGGAGCTCCTGGGCCATCTCCCGATAGTCAGGATATGTGCTCCCACTAACCGGGGACCCGTGCATGCGTAGGCCCCTGAGTCGGGCCACGTCCTCCAACGTGGGAACCATGTGCCCCCACGGAAAGAGAAATGTACAACTCACTGGGTCCCAGCGGTCGTCCAGAGCATAGAGGAGCGGTGTGTCAAACTGGCTCACCTCTATACTCAAGAACTCCGAGAACCCCATGGCTGCCAGCCTCTCACGCTGGAAGTCGGGCCATGCCAAGTGCACCACCCGGACCTGCAACCATGAGATCTGGGTCCTACACTTTCCCTGCATTTAGAACAATTGCATACATCCCATAAATAATCATGCATTTCACAAAAGAAAAGGAAAAATAAAAATGCACTCTGCTAAATAAACGGTTGGCTCTTGCCCATTCAGCTCTTCCACGGTTTTGGATTAACTGTCCCTTATGGCCTCCGTTCACAAGTCTACGGTTATATCCCAGCCGCTCAGTGACTCCATGGTAGCCCATTTACCGTGTTGTGTCCCTTTCAAATCCCCCATCTCCTAAGTTTGCACGGCTCTCCTCTAACTGTGTGTCTTTGGGCGGACCGATATGGCCCGTTTTGTTTTCAATGCTTCATATTCTACACGGATCAGAATGATCCATCCTAGTCCATCACGGCTTCCCCCAAACCGTGCTAGATTCCACTCCCTCCGTCGGTTCAATTGCCCCAGGACGACTGCCCATGAGCTGTAGAGGTCTTCAACGGCTCCATATGAGTCGTGTAAGTTTTCCTGGGTAGTTCCTACTGAACCGCCCAGTTACCATCTTCCCCGACCGCGTCAAGTCCTTTCCCCGCCGAAGGTGAGGGCCCCATGGCCTCCCAACCGGCCCCCAAGGGGTTGTGTGCCCCTGTTTTCCCCTTAGGGCTAGCATGCATGGTTGAAAGTGAGAAATAGGGGGAAGTTTTAGGGCACCTACCTCGGGGTCCCGTGGCATTTTCACCTTTGCCACCATGGCCGATGGTGCTTGGGCGTCCTCGTCCTAGGCAGCGGCCGCTCCGGCCACCTCCTCCTTAACTATAGGTGGCGGTGCGACGTCCTCCTCAGACATCAGTACCTCCTCCACGGCCATCGGTGGCAGTAAACGTTCCCCTTCACCGGCCATGGTGGGGCGTTTTGACTGGTGCTTAGTACGCATAGGTTAGGGGAATGAGGGGGGAGGAGAGATTGAGAGAATGAGAGAGAGATTTTGAGAGGGGGAAGGGAGGTGGTGAACGTGGGAAATGGGAGCGCTTCCTTCCCTCCCGCCGTCGGTTGCGGTGGGGAGGGAGGGAGATGAAAGGTTTTCTTCTTTTAAAATCACCAGTAATTGCACGGTCTATTGTAGGACCGTGCAGTAGCTGGACGGTTAGCATAAGACCGTTTAACCTCCAACGGTACTCTAATGTAGAGCGGCTAGGGTTCGACCATTCTAGTCATTGGACGGTCTTATGTTGGCCATTCTCCTCTTCATTCACGTTCAAATTACCATTGTTTGCACGGCTTGGACAAAGCTATTTTTTGGCCATGAGCGGCCTTCCCTTGACCATTTATTCGTTGAAATAATGTTGAAACATTTGAGCCTCTCATTATTGCTGCATTATGTGTTCAAATTAATCATTTCATGATATATATATTGCAAATCTTGTTCATAACCTTCTTTGCAGTATTGCTTCACTTGCCTTTCATCTCCGTCAGGTTAGTCAGGTAAGTATTCCGATTCCTATACCCCTTATTGCATTACTATATTGTACCTATGTTATATTATCTCGAGAACCAGTTGGTTGCTTACGTGTTCCAGGATCTGATGTTCCCCTTTAACAAAAATGATGATCATCTAGGTACATACATTTGATCACCGGATAGGCCGTTAGGTTGGGAAAATTAGGGGACGATGGTTCTATCTCACACGCCGTGGTTGCAGATAGTGTCTTGATCCAGCAACTGAAGGTCGATGCTACTTTCCAAAGTCGATGCCACCTTGACCAGGAACAGTAATGAAGGTCGATGCACGTTTGCTAAGCTGAGAACTAAGGTCGATGCTAGTTTTACTTTCAAGCATTCAAGGTCGGTACAGACATCAGGTCGATGCTAGTTTTGCTTTCAAGCATTCAAGGTCGGTATAGACATCAGGTCGATGCTACTTTCCAAAGTCGATGCCACCTTGACCAAGAATAGTAATCAAGGTCGATGCATTTTTGCATATTGTTTCATAAGGCATTTCATCAAATAGTCTGAAGACCAGTTGGCAGAAAAGATTGCCACTTTACAAGTGGACAAATGGCAGCTCATCTAGGTGGACCAAACTAAGCTGTCTAAGCCTTTGTCTCCAAATCCTTATGGAGACTTTGTTTAAGTTAAAGAGTGCCTCCTTATGTGAAAGTACAAGATCTGGATGACCAGTTGGCAGAAAAGATTCCCACTTTACAAGTGGACTAATGGCAACTCATCCTGGCGGACCAAACTGAGCTATCTAAGCCTTTGTCTCCTAATCCTTACGGACACTCTATTTTAGTTAAAGAGTTCCTCCTTCTGTGAAAGTACAAGATCTGGAAGACCAGTTGGTAGAAAAGATTCCCACTTTACAAGTGGACCAAGGGCAACTCATCTAACAGGAGTCTACGTCCAAAAAGGGGGTCAAACAGTGAGGAGATAGGCTTGTACTGGGTGAAGATATGCTGGGCAGCTAATGGAAACTGTAGTGTACCGCTCGAAGTAGTCTGGGCATCCAATGAGAGCTCACTGCACCTTATCACCTCTGAACCAATCAGACGCTATCTCGCTCTGGTGCTCAGGCCACTATTCAAAAAATAGAGGGCCCAGATTACTTCTTACCAGATGAGGAGCTACAATCTTTGTACGCTAGGAGAAAGCAAAGGAGAAGGTCTGAACCAAAAGAGGATAAAGTGGAGACATACTCTGATGAAGAAGGTTGAATAGCCAGTCCAAGGAAAAAGGGGTTCATTCAAGAATGGAAAAGAAATGCTTGGAAGAATGCAAGCCATTGAGCATATATACATAGATGACCAAAAGGGAGAAAGATATACGAGAGGAGCACTATAAGGCCCGTTCTTTAATGGATCCTTTCTAGTATTGAAATAGAATTTAAACCATGAATTTAGGAATTTTTAATAGATTTAATGGGCCCCAGTTCCTGGTAGTGGTAATCCGATATTATATCAGGTTATTGGTACCCGGAGCTCTGGGTCGTTACAGCTTACAAGCCACCGAGGTGATCTCTCATCCACGGGACACATGGAAGACTTCTAACCCCTGGCTGGTTGACTGGACTCGCAGTCCAAGGGCTAAACTCATAGCCCACTCAGAAATCACCTTCTGAAAAATCTAAGGGCGCACTTATCGAGATAATACGATACCTCTAGACACCCAAAAATACGGACTCAGGACCCCCGGATGTCCAGGACACTCACGGGATCATAGGTCGATCATTGGGTCTCAACTGGACCGACCAGAGACCAACATAACACGAAACGGTCACGACTAGCACGAAAAATCACCTAACGGTCCTCTCTAGACAGCTAGGGAGGCTAGCGGTCTCCTCTGGACCGCAAGGCCCGGCCTAGCAGTCTAGCTAGGACTGCAAGGCCGAAGGCAAACCAAACCTCAATCGGTCACTCCCGGACCGCCAAGCAGGGTGGCGGTCCTCCGCCTGACCACTAGACATAGCCTAGCGGTCAGTCGCGAGGCCGCTACCCTACTGACCTCAAAATGACTCCAAATCAAAAAACAGTCACCCCCAGACCGCAAGACACTACTTAGCAGTCTTCACCAGACCGCTAAGCCCACCTGGCGGTCCATCGCGCGACTGTAAGGCTCGAACTGACATAGGGGGGCCCTAGCGGTCTCCACATGACCACTTCACACCCTAGCGATCCCTGGAAGGACCGCTAGGTCGTCCCGAGCCTGAAAATGACGAAAACCACAGGAAAATTCATTCCACGCCCCGTTCACACCCATGTGAAGGGGGGAACAAGGGGAAACTAGTCCCCAATCTCTCTAGCACCGAGAGGACTTATTTAAACTCCAAAAATGCGATCAAATCACTAGATCAAGCCCACACCCCAAAATTTCCCTTTCATCATCAACTCCTCAGAGGGTTCATGTCCTAGCTCAGAAGCTAAACCGGGTGGTGTCCCTTTCATAATCGCCTCTTCTGATGAGGAAGAGGAGCCAGCCAAGTAGCCAGGGAGAGACGAGGCGTCAGAGCAAGCTGGCCCCTCTAGTAGGGTTGAGTCCGAGAGCCAAGCAGGTCCTTCTAATGAGGGCCAACGTGATGAGCCCTTGCTACCTCCGAAGGAGTCTCCAGTACCATTTTTCCAAGAAAATGCAGAGGGCCAGAATGAGGAGCAACGCCCTTCTAAACGGAAGAAGCCTTGCCAGGCACCGAAGACTCTAGCGGAGATCATCCCGCTGTTTGACAAGACCCGTGCTCGGGCGGACCGTAAAACTATTCATCATATGAAACGGTTCCCAACAAATGTCACCATCTGGGAGGCCATCGCTTGGAGCAAAGACCTGAGGGAGGCTCTTGTCAAGATACTCCAAGACCCGAAGGTATATGAAGCCCATGTTGCAGAGTTGCAAGTGCAGGCATATGAGGCATTTGCAGCCAACATCTCCTTCACGGACAAAGACACGTTGCTATCCTCTCCGTGCCACAATCGCCTCTTATATATGCGGGGAACGATTAATGGGCACGATGTGAATCGAATCTTGGTCGACACTGGAGCGGCCATCAACATCATGCCCCTAAAGACTTTCAAGTCTTTATATTTGGCACCTTATTTACAAAAGGTAAGCGCGATCAAGATCTCAAGATTCAATCAGGATTCCGAGAAGGCGCTTGGTCGGGTTGAAGTCAAGCTAGCCTTGAGCGATTTTGTCACCCAAGTGACATTCTATATTATCAACGCCCACACATCATACAAGGTGCTGCTTGGGAGGCCTTGGCTCCACGAAAATTGGGTCGTCCTATCAACTCTGCACCAATGTATTAAATATGCCAAGGGAGGAGAGCAACATACTGTCTTCGCTGACTAGGCTCCATTTCATCCTAATGAGTGCCAGCTGGCTGATGCTTCCCTATATTTTGGGGAGCCTACTTTAACAATCTCTGAGCCTATAAAAGACAAAGGGAAGCAAAAAGTGAACTATGAAGCCGAGGAAGGACAATTGTTCACGGTCAACTGAGACCTCGCAAGATTGCACAGGCTAAGCCTCAAGGCCGCCTCCAAGCTGACTTAGCCAGAGAGGCGAAATGTTGACTTCGACGCCAACCAGGTCATTGATCGAAGGATCTCTTTATCGCCCAAATGCCTTCAACTCTCGTCCCAACGGGAAGAATATGAGGTGGAGCAGTTGAAGACCTTTACAGTCTCCTATCAACGGAGAAGAAGAAGCAACAAGGGCAAGGGAGACAAGCCAATCATCTTTTACAAAGGTGATTTAGTCCCAACAAGCCCTCCTAAAGACGATTTTGGCTAGAATACTCCGCCAACTCTGCACCAGAGATAATCCAGGAGATGGATGACATGACAGAGCGCATCAAGGAAATGTATAAAAAGCATCATATCCCGCATGCTCAGGACCCCGTACGAGCGGCATATTTCCGCTAGTTGTGGAACCCTCCGCAGGTTCGTGGACAACCCCCCTTCTCCCGCAAAGACACGAGGGGACTTGGTAATGACCAAGAAAGGGACTTCGAGGTCCACTACGCAGTCAACGCCATAGGACTGCTACATCCTCATTGTGGGCAAGCAGAAGTTGAGCCCAAGATCGACGACTCTGTAAGAGAGTCTGGTGATACGTCAATGACACTATCACCCTCGACAGAAGCCAACAATGACCACCTCCCTGAAGGAAGAACAGCTCAGCCTGTTAATTATCAACAAGACGGAGCAGGTCCTTCGACTTCAAACCATGAGCAAGAGAGCTTCGAAGAGTTTGAAGCTTATGAAGCAAATACTGATGATGAGGGAGACTTCGCTGACCTCCAACCTGCTCCACCAGAGCTTGAAGACGGTGGCCAACCAACTGTGGACGAGTTGATTGAGATCAATCTCGGAAGTAAAGAAGACTATCAGCCAACCTTCGTAAGTGCTCTCCTCAGTGAGAAAGAGAAGCAGTCATATCGACAGCTCCTAGAAGAGTTCAGGGATTGCTTCGCCTGGACTTATAAAGAGATGCTCGGACTCGACCCTTCTGTAGCTAAGCACGAGCTGACAGGAGGCTAACCTGGAAAGGTCACGATGCTCGAGAAACATGAGAGTCACGTGAAAGTCATGTGTCACGTGTCTGAAGTACACCCCTTACTAGAAGAATAGCCAGTTGCATCCCCTAACGTCTTATGCTGCGGCTACAAGTGGCTCGTCTGCCTGTCATCTGAAAGCACGACTGAGACCAAGACTCTATCAGAACCAGAATAGAACTATAGTCGTGAGTGACTAGTCAGGGTCACGCCCATCGGTGCAAGTCCAAAGCACCTAACCACGTGTGCACACACTGGCTCTCGCCTAAGCCAGGACTCTAGCTAGTATTTTGCCCCCATAGGATGCTACGGTCGAGGACACTACTGTCGAGCATGGGAGCCCACAGAACTAGCTTAAAAATCATAAATTGGGAAATGCCCCGGCGTAAAGGCTGGCACGCCAAAACGTGCCGTAAGGCTACGACTAGTGGAGGATCACGAGACATGGACTCTAAAACATGAGTGCTGGAGTACAGACAGGTAAAGAAACACTATCGCACGTACTACGAAGCACCAATGGCAGCATAAGAAACTGTCGACAGACTCAGGACAAGATAACTAGACCTGAAACTACAATGATCCTTGAGTCTTATGACTCGGAGTCAAGATCATCGTACAAAGCAGAACAAGCCGCTAATCGGTCAAATCCTAAGCCAGAGAAAATGACTCACCGTAAGAAATGACTCATGGAGACCTGAGGGAACACCGAGAACCCTCAGCACACCTGTATACGTAGAACAAGATAAGACGATACCTTACTGCATCTAAAATCATGTCTCAAACTGGACAGAACCACCGAGACACACACAAGGTCACCTATCAACCACTGGGTCACACCGGGTTGACCAGAACCAGACAATGACATTAAAAAGTAGTACAGAAGACTGCCCACGGCAAGAACACTCCTGACCACCTTATATCGTGGTCATAGCCCCCAAAGGACATCAAGAGACATCCACGGGACAACGGGCAAACCACAAGGTCAAGCCAAGATTTATGAAAATCAGAGCGTCGGGAAACGACACTCAGACACCGCCCTAGGACATGTACCTAAGACAGACAGACATGAGACAAGCCATCATGGCTAACGAACGAGACAACGGACAAGACTCACTAGGCCGTCAGAAGAAGGCCGCTCAGTAACATGAACGGTCCAGATGGAAGCTGTTCAAAGAGGGATGAACTGTTGATAACGGACCATTCAAGGGGGATGAACGGTTGGGGACTAATCGCTCAAAAGAACTGACCCCTAGACACTAAAAGGATGGACCGTTAGGGCTGGGCCGCCCAAAGACTAGAGCAGTTAATAACTAGCCGCTCAAGCCAACCGACCTACTACAATGTTGGTCAGAATGGTTTTGACCAAATCGCCTATCTGAACTGACACACAATTGCTGACCAAAGGTCAGCTGGGATAAGCGGGCAGAACCTGGCCGCTCAACCCAACAGAAGATGAATGGCTAAGGACCAGCCACTCGCGGAGGGATGGGCAGACCACTCCTGGCTGCTCAAGCCCCAGAGCGGTCTATTTGCCAACCACTCAACCTAAAATCGAGACACATTAAATAGTCTGAAACCAGCCGCCCATGCACCTTAAGCGATTGCCGTTGAATCGTGAAGGCGTTACGACGAGTAAACCAAGGGGTTCGTCTGATCGTGGCCTTTCCACGCCCCGTTCGTGCCAAAACGAAGGGGATATAGTCACAATCACCCTGGCAATCACATAGACTCTGACCGGAGTTAAAACGACAGACGAATCACAAGAAACATGCGATTCTAATGAAATCACCCAAATGAGGTTAACGAGGTTCCCGGCCTCCTACCGGCCCCGATAGAGCACCATTGGACATGAAATTAGTATCAATGGAACGCAGACATTCTAGGGAGTCGAATGGCACTAACCATTCCGAAAATCATCACCATTTTCTGGCGAAGCCTACGAACTCCCAAAAATCACAACGAGCCTGAACTCGCTCATTTTCACACCGTAAAGCATGAAACCGCGAGGAAAGGTGCAGGAAAGGTAGGTGGTCCATCTCCCTACCTCCATCGAAGAAACCGTGCGCCGAAGTGACTAATCCACACTGAAAACCACAAAACACAAACCACGCCGGCTTTGAATCCACCGTTATTGTGGCAATCACGGTTCTTTTCGTTCATATTTTTCATCGTATGCTCATTTGGGGCACGTTTTCATGCATGAGGAAGGTTTACTACGACCTAAAAAGATCAGTTTGGGAGCTGGCCCTAAGGAAACAAGTGTAGCCTTTATTGAAAGGTTAAGTGGAACACCCAGGCATGTTGCTAAGGACTGGACATAGGTAAGTCAAGGAGGGTTGACCGAACTAGTATAAACATTCTGGTGTTCATTGGTGTGCCGGTTCTCATTTTTATTTTCATTGTGCATACACTTTAATTTTTAATAAGTGATTAATTTTCAAGGCACACCTATTCACCCCCTCTAGGGTGTCCCCAGCTACCAACAGATAGAGAGAGAATGCCCCATGAACAATACTCAGAAAATACCTAGCCAGGGTTGCTTGGTTTATTGGAAAAGGAGTTTTCCAAGGAGACCTTTAAGCATAGGGCTCATTAGGCCATAATGGATATAAGGGTTTGATAGTATCACCATACCCTTAATTATGGCAAGGGCATTGCATGAATGAAGAACTATACTTATGTGGTAACTATAGATGGAAAGGTCCCAAAGTGGGTCATTGACTCTCTTTATCTTTTGGGGTCTAAAGTATAGCTTGGTGCTTCTTTTTTAGAGCAAAATAAACCTATGTGGGGCAATAGGAGAACGCTCACTGCTTCAAGGAATATATGAGTAGTTCACTCCACTACTACATGGCACAGGGGTAGAATTTATTGATAGACCAAAAATAAATAATACAGGGACTAGGGCCAAATAGTAGGACACCCAACCTTATCCAGCCCAAGAGGCCGAAGAAGAGAAATGAAGAAGAGTACAACCCAAGTTAGGAAGACAGTCGACCGGCTGGTTAGCCTCCCTAAGATAGTGAGAGACGCAAACATTAAAACATGATGTCAGACAGAGAATGTCGTGGAGAATGTAAAGAAGGCACCAAGGACAAAGGAGAGAACCCACAATCCCCACCAAAATGTTAGAGTTTGACTCGACCAAGACGTAAGAGAGGTTTTAAGACTTGCATAGCCGCAGCCCATCACAGAAGGATAAGGCTTCAGACTAGAGGCTAGACTAGACGCCATGGTACGGTGCACCAAAAGTAGAGAGAACACACCCATGACTATCTGGGATGATGCCACCACCACCTGCTAGGCCTGCATCCCTTTTGAAGGCACCATCCACATTAAGTTTGTGTGTGTTGCATGGAGGAGAAACCCAACACACCATTTGTGGCAGTGTCTAAGTACGAACCGGGAGAGGAATGCCCCAATGCTGAAGTAGGCGAATATGAGTTGGGGAGGGCTAGAGGCCCTTCGAGGACAAGCCTGGAATGATATCCTATAAGTGAAGTAGACTATTGTGAATAATGTGCTGGGAGTCCATTGCCACTCCCTCAAATTTGCTTCTATTTCTACTACACAAAATCTCCCAATGAGACGCAAAGAAGATCACTTGAGCAATGCAACCCACCAAGGAGGAGGTATGAATCGAATCAAAGAAATGGGTGACAATGTCGACACAAGACAAAGCCTGTTGCACAGCACCACCAAGCCAGTCAGCAAAGAATGCCCAGACCCTCTCAGCGACATCACTACAGAGGAACAAATGGACTACCTATTCCTGAGAAAACATTGAGCAACAAGTGTACTTCGAACAGAGCTGAGTACCACAACGCATGATCATATCATTAGTAGGGAGGCACCCATGCACAATTTTCCAAAGAAATACAGACCACTTTGCTAGGATGTGAGCAGCCCAAAGAATAGACCAGTCCATCGAAGTGGCAATATCCTGAGCAACCTCCCGAGCAAACCAGGCATAGAACTAATCAGAGGGAGAAGGACACCCTATCCAGGTATCCTTTGTTGTGTCCCTGTGTTTTGATGATGACAAACTATGACTCATTCATGAGTCTTCATGTTTATGTTGATGATATTGTATACATGCTATTATATACATGCACTTTCACAATCTATGTGAAGATAGGTTGACAGCTAGTTAAACTCTAAAGAATAGGGAAAAAGTCAGCATAGTCAACATAATATCTTGAATAGTTAACACAATTTCATGAAGGATTCAACACAGCCAAGTAATGCTGTAAAACTTCATAGAGGTGACAAATAGCTCAACACATGGAATATCACCAAGTCATAATCTGGAAATATTCGAGAGCAAGCTAAGGTTTATAGCACAAGCCAACAACGGCTCGGCCATCGAAGCATGCAAGAAAAGCATGAAAAATCAATCTTCTGGAAGTTATGCGGTCACCCTAGGGCCACTTAAGATATACACGGTCTTATACTGGACCGTAGTAGATGAACTGGGCCAAGGGAAAACCCAGCTCGGTACCAAGGGTAAACGGTCCTTTATGGGCCGTGTGACGGATGGAATGGTCTAGAATGGGCCGCTTATCAGATACAGACGGTCCATAATTGGCCGTTCAGAACGAAAGGAATTAAGCCCACGACGAGAGGTACACGGTCCGTACTGGGCCGTCCCAACACTACACGGTTCATCATCCGTCCGTTCAATAATGGAACGGTCCAAGCATAACTGCGTATCCAATGGGCCAAGCTAGGCTGGAGTAATCAACCCAATTGGGCTCCCAGGCCGCCTGGGGCATGGTGGAACCGAACCAGGGTTCAGCCCACAGCTCTTCGGCCGGTCTAGAGGCTTTAGGTCGAATTAACATAACTAGGTCGAAGAAAGGTCAAGGATAATTGACCAGCAAGACTTGGCACATAGCCAGTGGTACAGGGTCTTAATTGAGCCATTCAAGGGATCAAACGGTCTGATTCAGGCCGTGTAGTGACTCAGACGGTCCCATGAGGGCCGTGAATCCAGACAGAGTCAAACAAGCGATCCATTCGAGTTAACAGGTGCAGGATTTGAGGTACAACCTGTTCGACGTCCTAGTGAAAATCTCAGGCTTGTGGGGACTGACGGAGGTCTCGTAATGAAAGTTCTGGTCCGATGGAAGGAGTATCCGACGGAGAGTCCCAACCATGACAAGAATTGAGGGTCATAAAATATCAAAAAATAGATGAATGGCGGTCAGTCAGTTCCACCAGAGTGGAGTGACTGTCAGAACACTCCTAATATCATTATTCCAATTTCCAACATAACCATGCTTAAGATTCATGCTGCAATAAATTGATAAGAACAAAGGAGATATGATCGGAAGAAGAACAAAAGTAATCAAAGTAAGATTTAACATTAATTAACTTCCATATATTCCAATTTAATTGTGGGTTGCTACCCTATCATTAGCATCATTTAACCAGGACTAATCATGCTTAAAATAATTATTTAAAACAAATCTACGTAACTTAGGCGGTCTATCCAGAACCATTGGAAAGGGTATAGTGGTCCATCGCTAGGTCGCTCAGGTCGTGTAGTCCCGAAAGCCGTACAGGCCCTGCGCGATCTATCAAGTGACCGTTGGCGTTTTCGCGCGGTCTAGAGCTGAGCCGCCTGCCCAACTACATGATCTATTGTTGGGCCGTCTATGTTCATGAGGGTTCCAAACGCAATAACCAAAGTAAACGGTCAAACAATAACCGCTTCCCTAGACCTCACGGTCTATCGAGGGGTCGTTTAATGTTAAACGGTTCCTGTTAGGGCCGCGTACAAGCCGCCATGCCCGATCCTCAAAGATCTTGACAGACTCTACTTGCGATACAAAATTCATGCAATACGATGAATAGAATTTGGGCAAAAGCATATCACTAGAAAGAGAATGAAAAGTTGCATGATATAGAATGATTAATTAGAACTTTTAAGCCTACTAACCTAACATTAATCGGGGACAACAAGAAAAACCCTAATTTTAACATGCTCTGACTAATACTCTCATGATACAGAATGAAATTTAGGGCTTTTGGTATCAAATGAAAGAGGGATTGGAGACGAATCCAACAGTATATGTTACTTAGGGTTTGTTCTTCTAGAACCTACCTTAAACGAAGGAAGAAAGGGGATGATGATCCCCGGCCGTGATAGGGAAACCCTTTAAGATATCGTCAGAATACGCCACCGTTTACGAACCTCGTCGACTGCCACAGCATCCAAGGGTTTCTAGGTCGGGGTAGGGTATGATTTATAGGGGCAATTGATTCTGGAAGGGTTGATTAAAGGGGATAGAGCCCACGCACATGAGTCACGCGCGATTCACACTCTACCAAGTCCACCACCGCCTTTTCTCCAGAAATTAAACACCTAGGTTTAGGGTTTCGACTCGGAATCAAAGGGGAAATGCTCTACAAATCAAGGCCGTTCGAGTGGGTACCCCCACCCCAAGATCCCCCCTCCTGCGAGAGGTGTAGTGATGTAAGATCTTGAGCAGGTTCAAGTGACACCGGCGTGGCGTGTGGGGAACCCACGCATCCCCACTCGCCCTCGTCTCCAAACGGGATCGGTTTCTTCAAACCGGTCAAGTAATTACTCTCACCTTGCTCTTTCTTTAGTGCTTTTCATTCAATCTTGGCTCTAGTCTCCACTGGCCGGTGAGAGAGTGCCCGATCTCGCAAGTCCCAGACTTCTGAGTGACCACCATGGGAGTGAGTGATTACCTGTGCCCTCGGCACCGGATCGACCTCTAGAATCGAACTTGCCGTACCCTTTGGGGAGACCCTCTGGTCTTGCTGGCCCTCTACCAGCAAGGTACCAGCCCTCACAGCCTCCACTCGACATCACCGAGTCACCTCGGGTTTTTGGTTGAGCGTCGAGTGAGTTGTCGCCACTATTGGTCCGATCGGGTTGCGAATTGTGCTTGTAAGATAGGTCCGAGGTTGTGTCACATCAATTGTATGTTTGAATCAAAGCATATACATCATCTTTCACCTTTCTGACCTATGTGTGACTGATATAATGTTGACTAAATCTAAATCTGACTATAAAGTGTTTGAGGAAATACTTTATCTCTTATTGGCAAGAACTTTATCAAGCACGTGAAGGGTAGAACGCATCAAGGCTCGGGCAAGCATGTCAAGCTCAAACTAAGTAATGGCACATGATCCCACATCACTCAATGATGGGCACGTGTTACAAGAATGACAGATCAAGTGGTACGTGATCCCAAGAATGATAAAAAGTTGGCACGTGAACCCAGGTAAACATATGATGGGCACGTGATCCAAGATGAATGGCATGTGATCCCAAGAAGGGCAGGTGAGTGGCACGTGAACCCAAGTGAATGGATGAAGGGCATGTGATCCAAGGTGAAATGGCACACTTTTTTAGAAGTTTCAAGAGGAATATTCTCCTTCCTCGTGGGCCAATGGAATGTCACTAGATTTTTTTTCTACCTCATCCTTACGGAGGCTCTGTTCTATTTAAAGGCCTCCTCGTCCTTCGTTGAAGGAAGCCGAAGCTGCTGTGAAGAGAGAGCCAGAGTCTGAGAAGAGAAGAAAAAGGACTGAGCTAGAGGAGTGAGCCAGGAGAAAATAAAGAAAGAGAGAGAGAGAGCAAATGTGTGAGTAGAAGAAAAGAGGAGAGAAAATCAAATCGAGAGAAGAGGAGAGAGTTCAAGATTAAAGCAGCCGAGCATTTGCTTGAAGATCTGTTTGAAGATTGGTCTCGTGGATCAAATCCAGAGCCATCCTGCTCCTTGGAGCTACAGTTTCTTATTTTCCTTTTTGTTTATGTTTTCGTTTCTTGTTTTTCCATCAGTGTTCTTCTGATTCCGTGTTTAGGGTGTTGGGTTCCTCCTGTATGCTCACGAGAAGGGAGACTTGGTCTCCAGTTGTGAGTGACTGGGTGTCACTTAGGTTCCTCCTGAGGATTCAGGAGATGGGAGTTTCATCTCCAGTTGTCCTCTATGGATTCAGAGGATGGGAGACTAGTGTCTCCAGTTGTGAGTGACAGGGCGTCACTCATGGGCTCTTCTCCTTGGTTGTCAGAGGAAGGGAGACTTAGCCTCTGGCTGCAAGTGACAGGTAGTTGCTCGTGGGTACCGTCTGAGGATTTAGAGGAAGGGGGCTTTGACCTCCGGTTCTAGTTGTGTGGGTAGCAGAGCTAGGTGCCTTGTTTTGTGGGTTGCAAAACCAGGTTGAGAGATTTGTCTCCCTCTGGTAATCAAGCTGTTAGGCAGCATCCTATTACGGACTGAGTCTTCGTCTTACTTTTGCAAGGGAATCCTCACTCAGGTTAGAGTGAGGGGTGGACGTAGGCGGACTGGTGTCTGGCCGAACCACCTAAAAAATTCAGCGTGCAGTGGTTTGCTTCATGTGATTGTTCCTTATCTTCTTCCCCCTTCATAGGATCTTCTGATTGCATGCCTTATTGGTTTATGTTCGCTGTATGGTCAAACTAAACTACATCACTTTCAGTTTACAGCAAGCTCTCCATTGATCTGTTCTTCATGCGCTAAGTGTTTGTCTGAGTGTCTACTAGGAACACCCTCTTAGGCTGTTTTCCAGGTTGAGCCTCCTTGAAATATATGTATCATCCGCGAGTTGATGAATTGGGAAATAAACTCATCACAATGTTCCGTAACTAGAACGAGAGAAAAATCCACACGGATCATAAAACTCAACTCGGGAGCTACAAAAGTGATCCGAAACTCTCCAAAAAAGATCCGAAAGACCTAATAATGATCCGGTAAAGATCCAGGGCATTACATCCTCCCCTTCTTTAAGAAATTTCATCCTCGAAATTTAAGGACTAACCAAGGAGAAGCAGGGAAGAACAACCCGACAACACAACTACGAAACGACACGAATCACGAGACACAAAGCTCAGAGGAACACTGTCAGACCATAATCACGAGCACACGCTCAGGACTGAGCACGACACAAGTGAACACAAGTCCGACACCTCCGAAACAGGGCAACGTCGCTTACGTCTCACAAGGAAAGAGACACGACTACCACAACAACAGATACAGAAAAATAAAATAACAGGCACGGCAAGCATCAGCTTACACAAGGAAACACAGTCCTCACAACTGACAGCCTGGTGACATCATCGGCTCCAGTGCCAAAGGTAACAAGGAACACCAGACACACAGGACACCAACGACAAATTCAGGGAGAACAACAACAACACAGCAGCACTGGACCACGAGCACAATCAAGTCAGTCCTGAGTCAGACATTACATCTGATCGAGTCGCAAGCTAACTCTACTCAGGAAGAGGAGAACAACAATGCCAACTGATAAGACAATGGTCCAAGATAAAAACACAAAATCATACGAAAATAACACTTGAAACAACAATAGTAGAACTCGCAGGATCCTGGCTCCGTACAGGACACAGAACCACAGAACACAACTGCAAGTAGGGTCACATCAAGGCACGAAAGTAGCTGATCACAGGACTTCGGGGAACGAGTCATGCATTGAGCAACTCACCAAGAATGACCCACAACAACAAGAAACGACAGGAAGCCAAGATGAGATCAGATCGAGAAGAAGCAAACCTCTCGACCAGCCAGAATCTCACGAAAAAGATCCCCAGCCCATGGGTAATCAACCCATATGCTTCCACTGCGCACTTAAACAACGCACACAGGCAACAGAAGATATCTCGGTACTCGCATCTCAGTACACACTCGGTGCCATCGTAATTAATGAAAATCACAATGTAGCACGCCACGAGTGCCGATTTAGTGAACAGCCTGTCACAAGAAGCCTAAGTGCAATAGGATGAGTACCAGTTTCAGCACAAAGCCCAAGGAAAAAATGCAAATCTCAGCTTACCTTTATGTCCTGAAATAATAAATGAGCCTTCACAACACATTGGCCGTTGGACACGGCACGATGAACACGATATGCAACAGCTCTTAACACCAGAACAGAGTCCAAAGCTAAGCAATCGTAAAACAAGGAAAAGATCAGGCCCAGAATAAAGTTATCCACACATAAGCAAACACAGGACAAAGGCATCACTAAGATAGTAATTCCAAGGCAAACCTCGAAAAGACTCCACCAGAAGGGATGAGAAGCATCAACTCAATGACAAAAGCTCACTAGGATGAGAAAATCCTAACTCGCCTGAGCAACTTCTCAATCATAGAATCTAATCGAGCACTTTAACAGAAGCGAGACACATCCGGAGCTGCACAGACTCAAGATGGGACGGCCAAAACAACGTAAGAACGTGTACAATCATCAGACCAATGCTAAAAGTCAACAGCAACCTGAATAAATTATAGAAAATCTCGAACAACGTACTACAGATTTGAGCCTTTCGGTGAATACTACCAAGTACAACATGATCGAGACAGACATCATGATGGAAAAGAAGTAGCTCGTTGCATCCTAATGAGAACAGAACCATCTCGCACAGTGCTAGAACAGCACGTACAAGAAAATACACAGAAAATAAAGTGATAGAGAATCGTAAAACATAACCCAAAAAAAAAAGACTGTACTGGACTTAAGGACTCTAGAGACTGTATATCTCAGATTCCCATGTACTTCACACAACAACGCCTTGATACCAACTGTGACGATCCCGATCCCGGATACCAGATATACTCGATAGGACTATCGAATACACCTGATACCACTTGGAACTCGCGAGGCCTCCCAAGAGCGGTAAACCTCCTGAAGGGGTGAACCCTCCTAAGTCTGACACACCCTGAGTAGACAAATAAATATGATAAATGTGAAGACTCAAGGGGGAGTCTCCAGACTGTCTCCGAGCCAAATGGAAGCTGTCGTGGCTCACGTGGTGCTCCGTGTATGGTACCGGTGGCTCACTGACCCGGACCGCTCATGTGCTCGGGTGTCCGCACCACTAAGTCACCCCTCTCTGCAACCCACAACCTCCCAGCCCCCATCAGCTCCTTCCCCACTGCCATCCACGCACCCCCATTCTCTAGGCTCATCCACGGAGCCACCGTGAGCCCTCATCCGCGTCCTCGTCTTTGGCTTTGAAGAAATCTCTACTCTGCTGTCGGTAGATCCGAGATAGAATTTGAGGCTCAATTTGCAGAGGCTACACCGATATCCACGGTGTGAATCAGCGTAAATCCTCTTCCATGGGTTTGTTCTACTCTGAGTCCTATTCGCTCCAGAAGTGGTCTCACTTTGTTTCAACCTCAGCACAGGTCATGGCGTCTATTTTCGTGCAATTGCGCAAGGTACATGCAAACCTGTTCGCCTAGAACGTGATGTGAGTTTGAAGAATGTGCCACACTCACCCCGGTGACCTTATGGTCGAGATTTTTCTCTGAGGCATTATTCTCGACATCTCGAAGCCACTCCAAGTGGTTTGAATGCATTCCGATCTCTGTGCAAGGCGTACGCCCCCGAATATCCTGCCCCTGTCTGTCTGTTCACCCAAAAAATAGAGGCTCACCACAAGAGTAACTGTGACCTGCTCCAAGCTCCGATGGATCTCAAATTTTAATAGTAAGTAGTACTCCCAGTCCTCTATCCAACCATGCTGGTCCCACTCCATTTGGAGGTCTACAGCCAGAGTTCCACTGTCGGCCCTACGACTACACCAACCTGTCCTGCAAGGCAGAACTGCGCAGCTCAACTTCTCTGGTCTGCCTCACCTTCCAGAGACCTAGGATCGACGCCAAAATTCATGGAGAGCTACTGCACTTCCATAGAAATGATTTGGTACAAGCGTCACCTCGTTCGGAGTTCTATGTGCGGCGTACCCTGAGATTCATCTCGGTTCTGCCCAGCAGAACTGTGCGCAGGGCAGCTGACCCCTCTTCCCTACCTCGTGTCCCACCCTCCTGCGTGAGGGTAGTTTTGTACTGGTCATTCCCTCCCCCTAGCTTCCCCCTCCCTACGTGGAGTGGTTATTTTGTGGTTGTACTAGCAGGTTTGTTTGGAAGCACCATCAACGCAGTGTGCTCGCCGGGTGCGCACGCCCCCCGGCGCACCCACGTCTCTGACTGGAGCCGACCTCTTGGGTACGGGTAGGTACATTTGGTTGCCACTCCTTTACTACTTTTCTAGTATTGGTTCCTATGTCGCGTATGTTAGATGAGTGCTCATCTCCAAATCATCCACTATAGTGAGTGAACTTGCTGCCGGTGAGGAGAGTGACATCTGAACCGGTCCCCTCGGTACCGGTCTACCCGGTTGCATCCGGTGCCCAACCCAGCCTCCCCGGGTGGCCTCCACCACCCTCCTCACTGCTCAGACTCCGATGCCCCTCGAGCCTCTACTCACCTAGCCATCACTTTGTTACCCTTGAAGAGTTCACTTTTCACGTGTGCAGTTGTGTTTCCGTCTAGGCGTTCGTGCTCTACGAGTTTGCTGGCTTTAGACTCTAGTCTCCGACGAGTTCATCCTGCGTCAAATTTGGTATCAGAGCAAGTTCTTCGACTTGCCCTTGCATGTCGAGTCCTAGGCCTAGGTCCTCTCCATTGCCTCTTATGTCAGCCTCCACCTTCTCACCTGCTCGGTCTGTCCAACAAGTCGGGACCACCACTGCTAAGCCCTCCGATTGTCCAGCCATGATTGATTCTCACCCCTCGGATCAAGATGCCCCTAGATTAGGTGTTTTTCATTGTGGCCTTGCTCAGTCTGTTGATGAGGATTGGCGAAGAACTACCATCTTCCAAACCTGCATCCAAATTGGGGAAAGTCCGTATAAAGTCATCCTAGACAATGGTAGTTGCATCAATGCCATCTCCACGGAGTTTGTCTCCCACCTCGGTCTACCCACGGTCAAGCATCCAAAACCATATAGGGTAGCCTGGGTTGATAACACCTCCATTGGCATGGAGGAAACTTGTCAAGTCCCCATCCACTTTAGCACTTATCAGGAGCAAATATGGTGTGACGTCCTCCCTCTGCAAATTGGCAGCATTATCTTGGGGCGACCCTGGATTTTCGATGTGGACCTCACCATAATGGGCCGAACCAACCAATGCTCATTCCTCCATAATGGGCATAAGATAGTCCTCACCCCGGTTCCCCCATGATTGCCCCAAATTCAAAAGCCATCACACCACGTGGAGACCCCCCAGCCCACCCAAGAAGCGGCAAAGGCAAGTCTGAAGCCTCATGGCCCATCTGGCACCTCCAAAGCCCACCAAGTAGCAACCACTGCCAGTGTACCACCCAAGAAGGGTCTCCACCTAGTCACCTCCCAGCAGTTTTAGGATGAGCTAGTCCTGGGAGACCCAATCTGCATCATCATGGTCACTTTAGTGAGTGATAAGGAACCCGAGCAATATCCCAAAGAGGTCAAGGTCATCATCTCTGAATACCATGACATTTTCCCAGAGGACCTCCTATGAGGGATGTGCAGCACACCATTGATCTTATTCCTGGTGCCACCCTTCCCAACCTTCCTCATTACCGCTTAAACCCAACTGAGCATGCCGAACTTAGGCGACAAATTGAGGAGCTCATCAGGAGGCGGTTCCTTAGAATAAGCAAGAGCCCTTGTGCCGTCCCGGCCCTCTTAACCCCTAAGAAAGATGGGTCATGGCACATGTGTGTCGATAGGTGAGCCATAAACAAGATCACGGTCAAATATCATTTCCCCATCCCTAGGCTTGATGACATGTTGGATATGCTTGCCGGGGCCACGATCTTCTCCAAAATAAATCTTAAAAGTGGCTACCACTAGGTCCGGATCCGCCCCGGAGATGAGTGGAAAACTACCTTCAAGACCAAAGATGGTCTTTACGAGTGGTTGGTCATGTCGTTTGGACTCTCAAACACCCCCAGCACTTTCATGAGGCTCATGACTGAGGTCCTCCGGCCATTCATTGGAAGCTTCCTTGTGGTCTATTTTGATGATATCCTCATATATAATAAGACCAAGATGGAACATTTAGACCATTTTAGACAGGTTTGTGACACCCTAAGGAAGGAAAGTTTATATACCAATCTAAAGAAATGTCATTTCTTCACTGATAAGCTGATCTTCCTAGGATTTGTCGTGTTTGCCCAAGGGGTTTCGGCCGACCCCGACAAAATCAAGGCCATTGTCGAGTGGCCTGAACCCCGAACTCTCCATGATGCCCGTAGTTTTCATGGTTTGGCTACCTTTTATAGGAGGTTCATTAAGGGTTTCAGTACTATCACTTCTCCCATCATGGACTGCCTCTAGAAGGGTTCATTCGAATGGACCAAGGCAGTGTCAAGGGCCTTCCTAGAGGTAAAGGAGAAGATGACGCAAGCCCTGATCCTCTATCTCCCAGAGTTCTCCTAGGTCTTCGAGGTCACCTGTGATGTGTCTGGGGTGGGCATAGGAGGAGTCCTCAGCCAGGAAGGACGCCCCATTGCCGACTTCGGTATTCCACATACGATAAGGAATTTTATGTCGTTGTCCAATCCTTAAAGCACTGGAGACATTACCTCCTCCCTCAAGAATTTGTCATTTTCTCAGATCACGAGGCCCTAAGGTATCTCAACTCCTAAAAGAAATTGAATGCCAGGCACGCCAGATGGGTTGAGTTTCTCCAATCCTACACTTTTATGCTAAGACACAAAGTCGGTGTGGAAAATTGGGCCGCAGATGCCCTCAGTCGAAGGGCCCTTCTCCTCACGGTCGTTGGGGCCAAAGTGGTAGGGTTTGACCGACTTAAAGATGAGTATGCCACGTCCCCAGATTTGGGGCAAATCTACTCTACTCTTGCTACCGGACCACACAAAGAAATGAATGGGTACCAATTACAAGATGGGTACCTCTTTCATGGCCAGCGCTTATGCCTGTCTTGAACTTCGGTCTGGGATTTTCTGACCTCGGAGTTGCATGCTAGAGGATTGGCAGGTCACTTTCGGTGCAACAAAACCATCACAGCTCTGGAGGAACAATTCTATTAGCCTAGCCTTAAGCGGGATGTGGCCAAGCTTACCACCCAATGCCGTGCTTGTGCCTCAGCCAAGCAAGTTAAGTAAAACACGGGCCTTTATACTCCCCTTCTGGTTCCTGAGTGTCCTTGGGAGGACGTTAGCATGGACTTTGTGCTTGGGCTGCGACGGACCATAAAGAGGCACGATTCCATCCTTGTTGTAGTGGACCATTTTTCTAAAATGGCTCACTTCATCCCTTGCTCTAAGACATCCGATGCCACTAAGGTCACCCACCTTTATTTTGACCATATTATCTGTCGCCATGGCCTACCAAAAACCATTATCACTAATCAGGACATCACATTCACTAGTTATTTCTGGAAGACCTTGTGGCACCTCATGGGCACCCTCCTTAAGTTCTCCATAGCCTACCATCCCCAGACTGACGGACATACCGAGGTCGTCAATAGAAGTCTAGGGAGCCTATTATGATGCCTAGTAGGAGAACACCTGGGGAGTTGGGACTTGATTCTCCCCCGGGCAGAGTTTGCATACAATGCATCAGTCAATAGGTCCACAAGGTTAAGTCCATTTGAGATAGTGCATGGTAGGAAGCCCCGGAAGCCAGTCGACCTTATTCCCCTACCATTATAAGATAGAGTTTCTAAGTCAGCCGAGGCCTTTGCAGAAAGTGTCTTTGGTAGGATTCTTTTTCTATTGTTTTGTTATACTTGCTTATATAGTTGGCATCGTTGTTTTTTGGCTGTATCATTAACCTCATGCTGATGTTGCTATATATTTTGATTTTTTTAATAAATTAAGTTTATTTTTTTGTTTTTATTGACAGAGGGACTTTTAGACTTGGTCATCTAGTCAGGGACTTACTAGAAAGTTAAGGTATGTTGATGGAATTTGGGTTTTCCATTTAGAGATTTAACAATATTTTCTTAGATGTCATTTGCATGCCGTCGTGGATTTACTATATATTGAATACCCATGTGAACTATTATGACTTGAGCTTATTGTTAGGATCTAAGGGATCCCATGTGTTGGACGGAAAGTTTTGGAGTCTCGAGAAATCCCGGCATGGACTATCCAAGCCCTGATGAAGGCCTACCAAGTCTTCCCTGACTGACAGGCAGAGTAGGACCCCATCACCACTGCTGGCCCTGTACCAAGGAGCAACCCCTGTCGGCGGTAGACGGCCAAGCACCCTCAATCGTCTCTGTAGCGTGGACATTCCACCGGCCCCAATACTCCCAACATCGCTCACCGAGCCCCCTACACTCCAACCCAAGCATGGCTCGACGACTATGGCGCTACGACGACGTCGAGTGAGAGCTTGAGGGAAATGTGTGCTACCTGAACGACATCATCCAGGTGGTCAAGACGAAGGGCCTGGTCGACGATGATGTCGACTTCTAAGCCCCCTTCTCCTGAAAAAATTTGGAGACTCATGTTCCTCTGAAGCTTTAGTTGCCGTTGTTCACCCCGTATGATAGTACTACCGACCCGGCCGATCACCTCTACAACTTGTAGTCTAACCTAATCTTCCACTGGGTCTCGTACACTGCGAAGTGTTTGACTTTTATCGCCATGTTTTGGGAGAACACCTGGATGTGGTTTGAATCCCTCTCGGCGAGCTCTATTGCTTCGTTCTAGCAGATGAAGTTGATGTTCAAGGAAAACTTCCACAGCTTCAAGAAGGAAGCCCGGTCCACGTCACTCTGCTTGCCATCAAGCAAGGACGTGACGAGCCCCTGTGGGAGTTTGTCGCCTGCTTTTGAAAGGAAGTCCTCTTTGTCCCCCGTCTCGACGTTAGCATCGCCACCACTGCGCTGGCTCAGGGGACACGGGACCACATTCTCCGTTGTTCCTTAGGGGTCCAAGCCCCCACTACAGCCATGGAGCTCCTTGCCCTGGCACAGAAGCACGCTAACTGCGAAGAGAATATTGTCGCCCTCAGTCGGGCTACCGAGGGTGACCAGGTCGAGCGAAAGCGATCGGCCAACCACTATAATTTCGATCGTGGCAAGAGGGAGCACCACGACCATGATGGGCCCAGATGGAAAACTGCTCCCAAGCAGTACACTCCCCTCACTACTCCCCCCGAATATATCTTCAGGGAGATTCGTGAGGAACCGTTCCTCTACTGGCCGCCCAAGTTGAAGACTAACCCTTGTAAGAGGAGCTCCAAGAGGTACTGTCGCTTCGACCGCGACTACGGCCATAACACTGAGGACTGTGTCCAACTCCGAGACGCACTCGAGGAACTCGTCCGGTAAGGACTCCTCGATAGGTTCGTGGCCAGAGCCGCTGAGCGATAATTGCCCAGGGAAGGTGCGCCTCCCCCTTTCGACAATCGACCCCGCTGCAGGGAGATCATGATGATCTCAGGGGGGTTGTTGATGGGGACAGCTCTAGCAGGCACCAAGCGTACCCCCCCGTGCGTCGACCAGGTCGAGCGATCCTTGACCCCCAGGGCTTCCGCTTGGGAGAGGCTATCACCTTCTCAGATGAGGAAGTGACCATGGTGACCCCTACCCACATCGACGCATTAGTCATTTCTATGACCATCAATCAATATACTGTGTGTCGTATCTTAGTTGATAATGGGAGTGACCATGATGTTATCTCTTTCCATTATCTCCTTCTTATGGGCGTAGATCCTTCTCACATCTCTCCCCTTCACACCCCTGTTTGGGTACTTCAAATCGACCGTATACGCTGAGGGTCGGATCTAGGGGTGTTCATAATTTGGTTCAAACTGAACCAAATCGAACTGAATCGAACTTCGGTTCAGTTTGGTCCGATTTGAATCTAAATTCGGTTCAGTTTGGTTTCATAACGTCCACCCGCTCCGCAACCTCAGCCACCGGCACCGGCTCAGGTGAATGTAGTCCAACCTCCGGCCCCCAACGCCGGATGGTCTTTTGATGATGACGGTATAACCCACCAAGTATCGGCCTTCCATCACAACTACCCCTCCACTTCCACCATCTTCACACCTGTACGCCAAACCCCTCCTCCATCCGCCACACCGTTCGTTCACCCGTTCACTGTCCCATCCGCATCCACGCCAACACCCTCACCCGCACCTCTATCTCGCCCACTACTTATCACCCCCACCGCTACCACCACTACCCTTCCATCTAACCTTCCTCCCACACCAACACCCATCATCACCACCACGCCTACCACTAATCCCTCACCCATTATCCTTACACCCCCACCTCCACCCATCATCACCGCGCCCACCTCCTCGCCCATTATCCTTCCGCCACAACCTGTTACCCCCACTATCACCTCTCCTAACCCCACAACCTTCGCCGCACCACCCATCCACCCCACTCACCCTGCTCTACTGTCATCAGAGGCTGTGCCGGCACAAAACCTTGCCCTACAGAGCGGGAGATTGTTCCAGAGGAATTATGCTCCTACTTCCAATCCCCAGTCTTCCTAGCCGACTGCAGATCAACAAGAAGAGACTGAGCCCTTGTCGGGTACTCAATACGACTTGCTACACCATTTGGATAGAGTTCCCGCCAAGATATCTATACTTGAGCTCATTAAAAGATCCACCCTTCACCAAGATGCACTGAGAAATTTCCTTCAAAGGGTGATGGTCAACGAAGATATGGCAGTTGATAGCCTTCCTACTGCATTGGCTACAATTTCAAAAGGGCCGGCAATTACCGTCTCCGAAACTGAGTTGGCACCTCCGGAAGCTCGACAAATGCCGCTCTGCATTTCTATTATCTTGAACAAGGTTAGCGTGGACGCAACCTTGGTTGATACAGGGGTGTCAATTAATGTGTGCCCACTCAGCACTCTCAAGGCTTGCAATCTCTGAGAGGAGCTTCTACGACCAACCCCCACAACCATTGCAGCATACAACAATTCACGAAGGGCATGCCATGGGGTTGTCACCCTTCAAGCTGAACTCAGGCCTCTCACCATGGCTATTGAATTTTATGTGCTGGACATCGACCCTATGTTCAAGGCTATCTTGGGTCGCCCCTGGCTCGATACTCTTGGTGCCGTGCCTTCTACCACCCATCAATGTCTCAAATTCCTGTTCCAGGGAAGGGTGGTGAAAGTTAAAAGCTTATCCTCGGCCCAGTCAGTGAAAGCTATCTCAGAGAAGATCTTGCCCACTCTATGGCCCAGCAGTCGGCCTGTTATTTCTGTACTAGATCTGGACTTCCCATGGGCTTACGCACCCCGCAAGCTTGTCACTATACCTGTTAATGTTAAAGAGAAGCCCAAGATCCGAGATTCTAAAGGCTGGTCCATTATTTTGAAGTTAGACTATCAACCGGGGAGAGGGCTCGGAGCACAACTCCAAGGACGCACTAAGCCAGTGCCCAAAGGGAGGAAAATGAACAAACGGGGTCTCGGTTACCGAGAGTCCACACTATCAATGATGGATGATTCAGGTCCACTCACATGGGACTATCGTCAACACTTTGTTAGAGGCCCTTTCCAGCCCGGCACGTTACAGTCACAATCAGCTCAGTCAAAACAAAAAAATACGGCATATGTAGTTGCCAATCCGCCCCAAGTGCTAAAGGGGCCAGTTGATGATATGATAAATCTTAGCCAGGCATTTTTCAGACTATTCAAAGAGCCTGTGGTTGGTCCAAAAAAGAGTCAGGAGGTTCGGCCTGTACAGTGGAGGCTGAAGAAGCCGATTTGCTGTCCTCAGGGACAGGTGAGCTCGCCTGATCTTTCTATTCTATCTCCTTCCCGCATAAGAATCCTCCTCCAACAGCTCAGCTTTATTCCCCGATCGCCACCTCTGTTGGTTGATCCTTCGATATTTCGGTCTCCCCTTCTCCGCAAACAGTCGAGTGAATTCTTGATCATTGATTGTCTGTGCGGGCGCTGCCTGCCGGTTGATCTCACTTCTAGGTGGTCCCCTATTGACCCCACCAATCTTTCCGGCATGTGGTTTCGATCCACTGACCTGTTCTTCAGTGCCATCTTCTACTCTCTCTGCCCTCATGTCCATGACGGCCTTTACTTTGTTAGGATCGATCGGAATCCCCCGTTTGCTTACTATAAAGCCTAGTAGCTTCCCTGAAGAGACTCCGAAAGCACACTTCTTCAGATTCATCTTAAGTTTATACTCCCTAGCTCTCTACAACACCTTAGCCAGAATAGCAGGGTGTTCTTCTTTCATTCTTGATTTCACCAGGATGTCATCCACATAAGCTTCCACATAAACATACATCATATCGTGGAAGATAGCCATCATTGCCATTTGGTAGGTGGCACCTGCATTCTTTAAGCTGAACAGCATGACTACGTAGCAATACGTGCCCCAGGGCATGATGAAGGATATTTTCTCTTGATCTTCGGGAGCGAGCGGATTTGATTGTAGCCTGAATAACCATCCATGAAGGATAATGCTTCGAACCTGGCGGTATTATCCACCAAGACATCTATGTGAGGCAATGGGAAATCATCTTTGGGACATGCTTTGTTAAGATCCCTGAAATCGATGCAAATACACACTTTTACATCCTTCTTGATGACAGGGATAATGTTCGCCACCCACTGAGGATAAAGAACAACTCTGACGAACTTGGCCTTGTACAATTTGTTGACCTCTTCTTTGATTTTTAAGGCCATGTGGGGGGTGAAATCTTCTTGACTTCTGTTTGACGGGTGTTGCCCCTAGTTTAAGTACCAGACAATGTTCTACCAAGGAGGGGTCAAGACCCGACATGTCCTCATAAGACCAGACGAAAGAATCACTGTACTCCCTTAAGACTTGGATCAGATCAGCTTCTACTCTTGAGGGGAGGTTAGCGGTAATGATGATAGGCCTAGGATCTTCTTCGGTTCCTAAGTTAATTTCCTTCATAGGTTCATCCACCGGCGATGATGGCTCATCAAACCTTTTCAAACCTTATGCATATATGTCGACAGTGTCATCTACATCGCTGTCCTTAGAATCGATCGAGTCCTTTTCATCTATGACTTCATAGACACCTAATCCGTCATCGCTCCATACCGCATCTAATTCTTCTTCATCTTCCTCAATCACGATCGTCGTGGCGATAAATTCTGGACATTTCAAAAGAGCATGATATCGCTGAGCTAGGTCTCACAAGAACCTACCAGGAACGGATCTAGAATGACAAGCAAGCAGGCACGACTCTGGCTTGGATGGGGTGGATGACTTGGAACAAGAACCTACTTCTCTAGACCTAGACCCTACTTCCCTAGACTCGACAAACCCTACATCTAACCTAGAGGAAAGTAAATCTATGGGAGGGGAGAAGCAGGGGTCTCGTGCCCCTGGGTGGCTGATGGATCGAAGATAGCGTAATCTTCCACCGAGATCTCCATTTTAAAATTGGTATTTTTTTTGGAGCTCAGTGGAGATCATACAGCAAGACGAAGAAGAGAAAGGAGGAGGAGAAAGTGCTTTAGGATAGAGAGAGTAGAAGATGGCATTGAAGAACGGGTCAGTGGATCAGAATCACATACCCGACAGATTGGCGGGGTCATCAGGGGACCACCTAGAGGTGAGATCGATTGGCGGGCAGCGCCCGCACGGACAATCAATGATCAAGAATCCACTCGGCTGTTTGCGGAGAAGGGAAGACCGGAATATCGAAGGATCAACCAACAGAGGTGGCGATCGGGGAATGAAGCTGAGCTGTTGGAGGAGGATTCTTATGCGGGAAGGAGACAAAATAGAAAGATCAGGTGAGCTCACCCGCCCCTGGGGACGGCAGATCGGCTTCTTCGGCCTCCACTGTACAAGCCGAACCTCTTGACTCTTTTTTGGACCAACCACAGGCTCCTTGAATAATCTGGAAAATGCCTGGCTGAGATTTATCATGTCATCGACTAGCCCCTTTAGCACCTGGGGCAGACTGGCAACTATATATGCTGCATTTTTCTGCTCTGACTGTGCTGATTGTGGCTGTAATGTGCCTGGCTAGAGTGTTGACGATAATCCCATGTAAGCAGGCCTGAATCACCTATCATGGATAGTGCAGACTCTCGATAGCCGAGACCCCGTCAGTTCATTTTTCTTCCCTTGGGCACCAGCTTAGTGCGTCCTTGGAGTTGTGCTCCGAGGCCTCTCCCTGGTTGATAGGCTAACTTCAGAATAATGGACCAGCCTTTAGAATCTCGGCGAACAGGGCAGAATGCCCAGTTCGCAGACAACGTAGTTCGGTCGACCGGACCGCCCGCGTCGGTCGACCGAAAATGGCAAAACCCAAACCGAACACCACTGTTCGGTGCCGATCCACGCCCAATCACCCCCGGGTGATGGGGAAAATATGGGGAAACCATTCCCCAGCCTCTGGACCACCTAGAGGCACGATTAAAACCCCCAAAACACGGTTAAAAGGGAAGATCCGTCACTCACCCCAAAATCGATCATTTTAACCCCCGGTGTGAAATAAACTCACACGGCTCACCACGGCTCACGAAACTCCAGGGAAATGAAGTACGTGGGTTAGGGAATCGTCCCCCTACCTCCACCGAAGATTTTGGGAGCCGTGGATGCCGTTCTACGTGAAAACGCCTCACGAAACCCTCATCGGACACCCTAACGTGCGACTGAGCTTACCACATCTCCACCACCTCGATCCTCGCACTCCTCGCCCTCACACCGTCCTTACCTCACCCACCATCGCCCCTGTCAGCCGCCAGGAGGAGAGGGGGAGAGAAAGAGAAGAGAGAGAGTGAGAAAGAGAGGATGAGAGAAAGAGAGGGGGTTAAGGGGTTATATATAGAAAATCTAAAAATTTTAAAAAATATAAAAAATATGAAAAAATTACCTCCGTGATCCTCGAAAAGAGCACAACGTGCTGGTACTGTCCCGGGATCAAAGAACATAACGGTTTACCCTACACAGAGTTCTGAAGGCTCATCAGAAAAAGATACACGTAAATATCTGAAAAAAATTCGGGGCATTACACTGCACTAGGCATGATAGTCACTGGTGGACCCAAAGGATGCATAGATCGCTCAGTTGGCCGCACCCAGTGGTCCTCATCCTGGGCCACATGCCTCGGGACCCGCTCGTCTCTGTCAAATCGTGCCATAGCTGCAAAACAAGGCACACAAAAATAGTCAGCACACCAGAAAGTCAACATATACAACATGACAAAGCAAAGGCACATGAAGTGTCAAAATACAACTACAACAACTCGGAACAAGGGGCTCACAGGCCGCACACCCTCATCTCCGCCTCCGACGCACGCCCCATGGGGGACATTTGTTGTACTAGGACAACTTTTCGACAAAATGCCAAGAAATAATGGTTCAGAAATTTTCCCGAACACCTTTAAGGCATGGGCTACCTAGCCCCTTCTACAACTCTGTGGACCCCACCAGGGGCCCTAACTAGTTTGCCGTGACATGCGGCTACACAAGCTACTAACCGAGACCAGTGCCAACCACTCAACTACGGGCTTTGCCCGCACTCTACATGGCCGCCTGGACCAACCTGGGGGTGCTCCGACTCTAAGCCACGCCACGTGGCACCCAGTAAAAAGGCCAGGGACTCACCTTGAGATGCCTTCCTTCAACCCTCCAAGGTCAAAGGGAGACCTAATCAAGCCAACCACAAGCTTTGGGGGCCCGCAGCACTCATATATGGCTCACACTAATGTGTTCGGCATTTTCCCGAACACCTTGTGGGCGTGTATATTCCAACCTTTCTACAGCAAACCACGGGCCGACCCGTGTGTTGATTGGAAATATGGGTCTTCCTACCGGCGTAAAATATCCTTCTAATCCCTCTCTACCAAATAAGTGTGAATGAAATGAACGAAGTAAGGGGAGAGGGGAATAGAGGTATGTACCTGTGACGTGATCGCCACCAAGGCATCGGACACGCGATGAATGCACAACGTACCTTGGAAAGAAGGGGAGGTACTCACCTTTTGACCAACTCTGTGAAGATGTGTGACTCCAAAGGAATCGCCCTTTGATTGCACGGCTACGGATGAACCGCACGCAGACACTGGAGTGGGACGCGAGATGAAGTGCAGTGGAGGTAGAACGGTCGAACTCCAGCCGCACAGGGATGAAGAATGGTGCATAGATGACCACGCTACCTGTAGAATGGACAGGTTGGAACCACGCTACTCCACCACGCCCTAAGTTGTAAAAGTCCAAACCTCCACCCTTTCTGGCCGGCCAGAAAGAGTAGGCCTCGTGTTAGAAGATTGCTGACCGGTAAAACATGGAAAACACAAAGAGAGACCCGAATTAGAACCAGAAAGTGTAGTAAATGCCCAAATAGAAGGAAATGAACATAACAATCAGGAATGGGGAGAAGCGGGGGTGGTCCTCACCCCTATAAAATCCCCTTTTTTAATCATTTCTTCCTAATTTGACTAAGAAGAAAAGGACAGGTGTTTCTGAGAGGATACGTGGAGCTTTTGTGCGCGTGTTGACCTCGTCGTGGGCATACTTTGTGGCTTTCTCCACGCATGGGTATGACGAATGAACTTTGCACAAGCCTTACACCGTAGGCCTGAGGATTTGCATGAACTAGGACTAGGGAGAGCCGTCGGGCCTCCGGACTGGGGAGAGGGTGCGGGCCCCTAGGGAGTTCACCCTCCCTGGGGGCACGACTGTGCCCCTGGGCAAATGGGCCCCGAGCAGGTCGCAACCCCGAGGGATGGCCCTTAGGGGTCTTCATTCATCACTTGAGAGTGTCCTTTGAGGGACACCGGGCTCCGGGATACTGGGATTGGCCCGTAGGGGCCGTCGCTCTTCGAGTCGTAGTAGCCGCTCGCAAGGTGTTTGGGTAAATACCCGACATACCTCGGGTTGTCGAACGGCTTGGGTAGCTAGCCGAGAGGCCCCAAGGTGGGCCTTGGGCTGAGAATGGGAGCTCATGGGAGCTAAGGAGGGGCACTTTAGGCACACGGGCTGTGTCTTGAGCTGCGTGCCATGTTGCACGGCGGGTTGGCAAGGTAGCCTCAGGTTGGCCCGAGAGCTAAAGATGAGTGGCTCGTCGCCACGTGTCTGAGGGTCGGGGGTGGTCCCGTCTTGTTGGGGGGGCCGTTGTAGGACCCAATTAGCATGCTGGAACCATGGGTTGGCCTGTGGCTTGATGTTGGAGGGCTAGAATATGCGCGCCCACAAGGTGTTCTGGACAATGCCAAACACGCTCGTGCGAGCCGTATACGTGTACTACGGGCCTTCAAAGCCTATGGTTGACTCGATTAGGCCTCCCTTTGACTTTGAAGGGTTGAAAGAAGGCATCTCGAGGTTGACTCCTTGTCCTTTTGCTGGGTGCCACATGGCGAGGCTTAGAGTCGGGGCGCCCCTGGGTTGGCCCGGGCGGCCATGTAGGGTGCGGGCAAGGCCCGCCAGTAAGTAGCAGGGATTGGTCCCGGTTAGTTGCTTGTGTAGCCACACGTTATGGTGAACTGGCTAGGGCCCCTAGTGGGGTCCAAGGAGTTGTAGAAACAGCCGGGTGGCTCATGCCTTGAAGGTGTTTGGGGGAATTACCGAACCCCTATTCCTTGGCATTTTGCTGGGAAATTATCCGGGTACAACAAATGCCCCCCACGAGTTGTGCGTCGGAGGCGGAGACGAGGGCGTATGGCCCATGAATCCCCTGTTCTGGGTTGTTGTAGTTGTATTTTGACACTTCATGTGTCTTTGCTTTGTTATGTTATACATGTTGACTTTCTAGTGTTTTGACCAATTTGCGTGCCCTATCTTGTAGCTATGGCACGATTTGGTAGAGATGAGCAGGTCACGAGGCATGTGTCTCGGGAGGAGGACCACTGGGTGCAACGGACTAAGCGACTGATGCGCCCTCTGGGTCCACCGGTGGTCACCGTGGCTAGTGCAGAGCTGCTAGATCTAGGCCATATGACAGTAGCTGAGGGCCCAGTTGGTGAGAGGGCAGCTGGAGTTGGAGTTGTAGAGGTAGCCCGGATTCTGGAGGCTGGTGGCCTATACACCTACCACCAGAGCGGGGGCTACCCTATGGAGTTCCCCCCTGGACCACCACCTTTTTGAGTTTGTCAGGAGCTACGTCCCTCCTGGCATGGAGGAGGATGACTCACAGGTTCCGGGAGCCCATCGCCGGCTTGAGCGGGCCATTCTGATAGGCAGGGACAACCTGCATGGCGTTGCATTCTATAGCTATCTGAGCTTCTCTGAGGAGTACTAGAGGTAGTGTCAGTTTCCCAGTGCCGAGTGCCTGGGGTTCTTTAGCCGTGCAGAGCAGTTTGGAGTCAGAGTTGGGTTGTTAGGCCTTGCCTCCTGGGATTTGCACGGCCACCACCGTACCAAGACAGAGGGAACAGCTGGGCTGGTGCTGGAGCGTGCAGGTCTATAGTATGCTGGAGAGGGTTATGACGACCACAACATTCTGGACGGATTTATGCGGCAGGCTATTATTAGCTGGTATGGCTGTTGGGTAGTGATCTCGTCACATCGATATCGTCAGGGGGCCACCGAGAGGTAGAGACGAGAAAAGCAACAGATAACCTTCTCTTTAGCAACAGGATGACAGCAAGGGTCATCTATGTTTGATGGGGGAAAAAAATTATAGGGATAGATAGCAAGGGTTAGTGGCCAGGGTACATTCTAGCGAACATAACCTATTCTTGTTTCAACCCTTTCTAGAAGGATGTCATTCTTCTCTATGGGAATTTGGCACCCTTGAGAGGGGGCACCCATTAATCTGTGCCCATAAAAAGGGGTGCCCATTTCTTGGGCGGGCCAGGCAAGGGGATTGGCGCCCTTTGTAAGGGGTGCCCATCATGTCAATGGCACCCTGGTAAGGGGCGCCCATTCCCTGTGTTTTGGAAAAGGCCCCAGCCCCTTCATGTGTTGGCCTTTAAGAGACCTTTAAGATATATATATATATATATATAAAGTGATTGGTGGCCCCCCTGAAGGAAATAGCGCCCTTCCATGAGGGCTCTAATTGAGGAAATGGCGCCCTGGTAAGGGGTGCCTATTCCCTTTGGGTGGAAAAAGGGGAAAACCCCTATATGCCATCTATGTGTTGGCTATAAGGTGGCCTTTAAGTGATGTTGGGTCTCTTAAATGCTTGTATATTTATATAGTGGCCCTCATAAGGTATATTTCTTTTTGTAAGGCCTTCATGTAGAATTATTTATTTAGGAAAAGTTTAATATCTATATCATCTTTATCCAGGGTGCTACAGAGCATCAGAGCAGTTGTGTCACCGGCTATCTCTTCCCCAAAGTCTCCACCCTCCGAGGTGATTTCACCATGGTGTCCGAGCTGGGCTACCTTTTTTGGTACGGTATTAGCCTCAATTGCCAAGATAGAAGTATCACCGGTCCCCTCCTTGAGCTCCACGCCTATCGGTGCCCCAACAGGAGCAGCCTCCATAAAATCTGACTCGATTTCCACAGGTTGAAGATGAAGTTGCCCCGCGGAGGGTTGATCGAAGCTCGGCATTGGAATGGACCCACCTAGAAATTTTAGGGCAATCGGCCTCAACACGGGAGCTGTACCCATAACAGGGGTAAAAGCTGTGGCCCTTGCTTGAAAGGGAAAGAAAGCAGTCATGGTGTCCACCGCTTGCAATGTCAGCCCCACTAAGACTGCAGGCCCCCGTAAAAAGATCAAGCACGAAACAGGTGGAAATAAAAACATGTCAAAGCTCATGCTACAAATGGTGGCAGATGTGAAGAAAGTTATGCACAAGAAGGAAACCTCACCTCAAATGGCACGAGTCCCAACTCACCAACCCTTGAGACCTCTAAGACCGGCTCTGTAAGGTTTGAAGTGATTCCTCCCTCCTTTGTAAGGAAGCTGGGCACACTCAATGGCCCCAATGTCAGTCGAGGCGGGCTGAATGTAGGGTGATCACTCCTGTAAGAGAGAGACGGGGTGCTTGCTTTAGACTCTAAACCTTGTTCTTCCTCATCACTGGAGGGCTCATAGTCGACAGGCTCTTCAGAGGGAGGACTCTCAGCCAACTCAGCAGCTATGACTCCAGGGCCCTCTGGGCACACTGAGACATCCTGAATCACCTCCGAAGAGACCTTCTTCGTAGCTAGAGTGGCCAACCTCTCTGAAGAGCGCTTGGTGGACAACACAACGGGAGCTGAAGGCTCAAGAGAAGGAGATACAATAGGCTCCGAAGGGATGACATCTGCCTAATAAAAAGTAGGGTCGATAAAAGAAGAAGAATGAACATCTACCCCCAAAGTCTTATGTGCAACGATGGTACCTTCATGGCTTGGTGTCAGTGAAGGGAGATCGCTCTCGGCCGAAATTATGGGTACTTTGGTACCTTCAACCCCCTCGGGGCCACTGGCAGTTGCAATTTCTTCTATGGTCGGAGCAGAAGGGGCCGCTAGGTCTGAATGAAAAGAATAAATTAACTAAGGGCCGGTCCATGTCTAAATGGAGCGAATCAACAAAGTATACCTATCGAAGAAGACGGCCACACTTGCGCCACCTCAAACTCGTCAAAGGAGGGAACCGCCAGTAATGGAACACTAGGTTCTGCCGCCGCTTGTGCCTCCTGCTTAGAAACCTCTGCCCGAGCCTTCTTAGCCAGAGAAATAGCCTCTTTCACTTAGGATCTATCCCATTTTCGAGACCTTGGGGGGGGGGGGGCAACGGTGCATAGTAGAAGTCCCACCACGCAGCCGCCAGCAGGTGGATGTCTTTCCCTTTGTACTGTCGGCCTATCAAAGGAAACTCCCAATTCGGCGGGATCCCCTAGTCATACCTGAAATTCCTTACGAATCGATGTGGGTAGTACGGCTCCAAGGAACTCATCACAGACTAGTGCAATGTCAACACCACCGACTGGGTTCTCAGCACCCACTCAGTCTGTGGTCCTGCGTCTGGCACCCCCAGACCGGGGCGGGTGCTGGTCACCCCTCCGCCTGACGTTCCCAGAAAAAGGCCACAGTACCTCATGGTGCTATCAAAAGGTAATCCCTCCTCGCCCCAGGCGGGCAGGTAGGAAAGGGCTCTCCTAGCCCCCTCCAGCTGTGCCTCGGTGTCTCCGTTAGGCTGTCCAGTGAAGCTGAACAAAAGCGGTGCCGTCAGATTTGCCACAGTCCCTCGTGTCACCAGCCCCGAAAACAACAATCCAGCCCACGCACTGAGGTAGTTCGGCAAGAGAAGGCCCCTCTCTCTCGGCGCCGGGTGCGCCCCAGAACTCCCAGTCCCTAATAAATATTGGCCAACGTAGCAGGAGCCAAGGCCAATTGTTGTCCCCCTGCCAACAACCAAGCCGGCCACAGCAACTCGGCTCTCAGTAGACCATCCTCTCCGTGCGGGACCACAAATGTCGCCAACCAGTATGCCAAGTATGCGGCAAGGTGTGTCACGTCTGACAAACCATGGGGATTCCACCCCTCCTGTGGTGCATATATGTATCTGGTATAGGTCCAAAAACGTAGCTCCACCTCAGTGTACTCCTCCCATGGAGTCTGATCCCTGGCAAACTCCTAATAAAAGTAGAAGGGCCCATTGCAGAACAGACGGACCCACACATTCAGCGGCACCCTGGGAGTCTATGCAGCTCTCTCTCTCCCCGCTAGGGCCATGTCCCTCCAGGTCTTCATAAGATACCGATAATTGTAAGACACTTGGTATCACTCGGTATTGCCCTTGTCCGTCGGTGTGGAAGCGGTGGAGGTCATCCAGTACCACCTCCTCATACCCCTCAGCATTGATTGGCAATCCAAAAATCTGAAACATGGACCATAAGTCAAGTGAGGTCTCTCCCTCCGCTGTCGCCATCGTGTTCCATCAGCGGTTGAAATGCTCTAGCAATCCCTGTAGCAGTCCAGTGTAGCATGGGTACGCGTACAAAGCAGCAGTCACCGCGTACCTGATCCCAGCTCGGTCCATCAGCACCCGGTAGTGGTGCATAATCCCCATCAGCCACTCAGTGCCCCCCTGACAGTATTGGTGCGATGGGATCACCACCCAATGATCGTACCAGCTGATGACAGTCTGTCACATAACCCCGTCTAGAATACTGTGGTCGTCATAACCCTCTCTAGCATACTGCAGACCTGCAGGCTCCAGAACCATCCCGACTGTCCCCTCTATCTCGGTACGGTGGTGGCCATGCAAGTCCCAAGAAGCAGGGCCTAGCGGCCCAACTCTGACTTCAGACTGCTCTGTCCTGTCGAAGAACCCCGGACACTTAGCACTAGGGAACTAACGCTACCTCCAATAGTCCTCGAAAAAGCTTGGATAGCTGTAAAATGCAACGCCATGCAGGCTATCCATGCCTATTACAATAGTCTGCTCAAGACGGCGACGGGCTCCCGAAATCTGTGAATCATCTTCCTCCATGCCAGGAGGGACGTTGCTCCTAACGAACTCAAACAGATGGCGGTCCAGGGGGAACTCCAAGGGGTAGCCTCCACTCCAGTCGTAAGTATACAGACTGCTTGCCTCCCGGATCCGGGCCACCTCTACGGTCCCAACTCCAGTTGTCCTCTCATCGATGGGGCCCTCAGCTACTGTCGTATGGCCCCGGTCTAGCTGCTCCACACTAGCCGCAGTGACCACTGATGGACCTAGAGGGGGCATCGATCACTCGGTCCGTCACACCCAGTGGTCCTCCTCCCGAACCACACGCCTCGGGACCCACTCATCTCTGCCGAATCGTGCCATAGCTGCAAGACAGGGCACACAAAAGTGGTCAAAACACCAGAAAATCAACATATGCAACATAACAAAACAAAGGCACATGAAGTATCAAAATAGAACCACAACAGCCCGGAATAGAGGGCTTATGGGCCATACGCCCCTTCTTTCAGCGAGCTTCAGCTCGATCATTCTCTCCACCATCATCTTGTTCACGATCGTGGGATCGACCGGCTCCAGGTAGAAATGCGCCGGCTACAGGTAGGGGGTGACTAGTGTGGTCGCCTGTGGAGGGTGCAGCAGCGGAGGTGTCTGGTGCACCTGAGGGAGCATTGGCGGCATCAGCGGCTGTGATGGCCATTGCTGAGTCGTCACCAAGCTCGGTTCTACCGGCTGAGGCAGAGTATAAAGTGGTGGAGGGTCAGCTTGATGAACTGCTCCCCGTGATGATTCGCCTTGGACTTTAAGCGGTTTGGAGGCTGACGATTGCTCCGTCTTTTCCATTAATTGTTTCTTCAGTAGGTCTATCTCCTACCGGTATTTCTGGAGTAACATGAGGATCGCTGGATCCACGGCTGCATTACTGGGGATGGCTTCCGGTGCGTCCCCGGGTGCATTCTCTGGCAGAATATCAAACAAAGCTTCATCTTCATCTTCCGCTGTCACCACATTGGTGGTCAGAACTGTTGATTCATCATCATGCTGATGGTAAACCAGGGGTTGCTTCCCTTTGGCGGCCGCCAGCAGATCTTTTGCAACCTCGGTCCTCCGAGTATTCGGCCCCGGTCTCGTGGCCAACCGAGCCAACTCATGAGGGTCTTCAGGAAGCCCTCCATATCGGCCGAATACGCCAACCATATTGCAGGTGAAGACCTGCATCCTTCTCTTCTGCCGGTGGACCTTCCTTCTAACTTCTTCCGGAAAGGTCAACCTCTCAAAGACAGAAACTCTTCTCTTTTCTTGCCGCCGAGGGGCGGTTTCATCGGCTTTGACATGGAAGCCACCTCCATAATCATTATCGTCGACCGACGACACCATTCTTCTTTATTCTTCATCATCTTCAACTGCCATTGGTGGGCAGTAGTCTTCATTGGCTACGGCTACTTGCATCAACCGCTGCTGTCCAAGCGAGGGGTTGCCTAGCCCTCAAAAATAATTCTTGACCATAGTGGTCATCTCTTCTTGACACCGCTCTTGATGTAGGACGGGGGACAGTTGTCGACCTCCCACGGGAGGGACGTAAGCAAGCCGGGTTCTGCCGACAGGTTGTTGAAATCTGCATCCCACAGCAGGGACGTTGGCTTGACGGGCACAGACCCTAAAGCTTCCATGGCGCGGAGGGTCCGCAACTGCCTCTTCTCCCTTCGGGGCCAAGCCCCTCTCCCTCCTTCCTTCCGCTCCGTCGCGAGCAGGGCGGCAGCGGACTGGTGTAGCTTGTTGTGTGGGCTGGACCCTCATGGGGACCCACACTTGCTTAAACTTCTTTGGCCTAGGGGCCAACTTCTCTTGGCCATGACGGCCAGCTTCTTCTCTTTCGGCCCTCCTCCCAGCAAGAGCCTGATAGGAGTTGCAGACGGGGACGGCAGGGATGACCCAGTCTGGGACCACTGCGGCATCGCATCCGTCGAGGAAGATGCGGACTCCGCCGATCAGCACGGACTTGCTAGATTGAGAGAGACATCCAGTAACCATAGTAGAATTCTTCCGGAAGCCCTTGCATTGGCGTCCTCCAGAGGTCTTGTTGATGAGAGCGGGGCGAGCCCCGGGGACAGTGTGGTGCACCAGGCAGCTGGCGACCATGGCCGGACTCTTGGGCAAGTCCGGGTAGTGTCGAGCCTTCAGCGACTAGATCTTCTTCGCAGCTTCCTCGACAGGCTCCGAGGATTCTACCTCCAGCACGTCGACGAAGGCCAACCCCAAGAAGTTGGGGAACCCAACAGTGGCCGGGAAAGTCCCGAAGACGGTGGGCACCGCCAGGTACCCGTGCTCAGCATGACCAGTAATGATTGCCGGGCCAAAGTTGACACTCTTCAAGCCAGTTGATGCCATTATTTACTTGAAAAGACAAACCAACCAACGATCAGCAACCTTTGGGAGGGCCTCGAGACCCAAATATCTCGGCAAAGAGATAAAAGGTGACACTGATCCCCCCGGGCATGCCAGATTGTGGGATTCATTTTTTTCTTCATCTCTCTAATTAATTAATTAGTTAATTAATTAAAGATTTGAGGGTTTATTTGGTTTATTCACGCGTCGATCAACCAATTAATTAACTGATAATTAACTGATTGATTGACTGCGTAGGCGTGCCAATCAATTAAGGAATGGTTCCTCACGGATTTCCATCAGGATCTGATCAGGAGGAGCTGTCAGAGGCGTGTAGTGGCGGTAAGCGCCTCTTTTCCTTTCAGAGTGGTCGTCACGGTCCCCGTCGCGTTGCTCGCACTTGCTCCGACCCTCTCGGGGAGGATCTACAGATCTTTTACGGTCGGACCTTTCGGTCCAGACCGCGTGACCTAGGGCCGTTGTGTTCTCCGCGCAGCAGGCGTGCTTCTGTGCCAGGGCGAGGAGATCGGGAAGGGTCGCCGGGGCCTCGACCCCAAGGGCACGACAGACGATATGGTCGCACATCCCTTGGGTGAGGGCTGTGGTGGCGATGCTGATGTCGAGGTGTGGGATCCGCAGCGCCTCCATGCGGAAGTGGGAGACGAAGTCCCACAACGTTTCCTCTTTGCCCTGCTTAAGGGCGAGCAGGGTGACCGCTGACTTGGCTACCTTTCGGCAGCCGACAAAGTTCTCCTTAAATAGCTTCTTGAGCAACTAAAAGGAGGAGATGGTCCAGGCCGGCAGGGACTTAAACCATGCCCGGGCGTTCTCCCGAAGGGTCGTGACGAATGCCAGGTAATTCACCGTGTCTGAGGCCCGGTGGAACACCAAGTGGGACTCGAAGCTGTGCATATGATCAGCCGGGTCGGTGGTACCATCGTAGGAGGTGAACGACGGTAGCTGAAGCTTGGGCAAAATGGGGACTTCCATTATTTCCCTAGAAAAGGGAGCAGAGAAGTCCAGATCGCCGTCGATTAAGTCGCGGTTCTTCACGGCTAAGAGAACATCATCCAAGTAGTGGACTTTGTCTTCTATATCCTCGAAACGCTGGAGCCGGTGATCCATCTCCGGGTTAGAGTGGAGCGACATGCGTGCCCTCGGTGCAGGCACGCTGCGAGATCATCGGGTCCTTGTGGCCGAGGAGCGGGAGGCATCCCACCCTGGTAGAGGTTCTCCCCAGCTTGGCCTCTCCCGTCCTCCCGTTGTCCGGGCGGGACGCAATGAAGATTAGCCCGCTGCTCCTTGAGCTCTTGGCAGAGTTCTGTCAAGGCCTGGAGTTGTAGTCGTATCTCGTCGTTATCGCCTGGGGTGACCTCCTGTTGGGGGTGAGCGGAGGAGGACTCCTGAGACTCTAGGTGGGAGTTGGGCCCCTGATGGGACCCACACCCCCGGTGGCTGGCATTGCGAAGGCTTCCACGGGGCGCCATGGCTTCTTGCTCTGGATTCTCACAGACGGCGCCAAGAAGTGTAGCGGCAGGAAAATGGTTCCTAGGCCACGTACCACCTTCTCTATTTATTTGTTGGGGAAATCATCTCGCGCCCATCGATACTTGTAAATACCAGAAGTCAAAGAGGCGTCAGAAGGAGCCCCGGGTGTTACCCCAAGAGACAACCCTCCGATACTTAAGCCAATGACTGGAAGCAAAGTGTAGAGGAGAGCAAAAGGAGAGAGAGATCACCGTGGTCAGCTGTAGGCCCGTGGATAGCTTCCGGACGAGTGCTCGCCGCTCCCGGTGGACACTCGGTGAGTGCTCGCCGGGTGGTATGGTCGCTGGAAGGAGACTCGCAGAGCGTGGGCCGAAGTTCCCTTCTTCTCTCTGTGTTGCTGGACTAGTAGCTCTCTTATCTGAGGTAGTGTTTTAGTGAAATGAACCACTGTCCCCCTCTCTGTCGTATGTCTCCCTTTTTATATGGGGTTGTCCGGGAGTGGAGGCCTCATCCCTTAGCAGGGAAGGGCTTCTATAGTAGAGTAACGTTCCTCCGCTACGATGGTGAAAATTGCTAGTTGGAGGGTGGCTTCCCCGGCGCTGGCCGGCCCCTGGGCGAGTCTTACGGCGCTCATGGGGCGTGCTCGCCCGTTTACGGGGTCAGGGCCGAAGTCGTAGGGAGTAACGGTCAGTCATCGGAGAATACTCCGGCGGTGACTGCGCGTGGGCCGCGCTGTAGAATCTGAGACTCTTCTTAGGCTAGGCCTTCTTTTACTGGGCCAGGTGCGCGTACCCGCTTCCTTAGGAGGGTTCGTTGCGTTCGTTCCTTTGTGGGCCTAGGCATCATTGGGCCGCTCTTGGGCCAATCCGATTTTACCCTCCTCACCTAGTCATCAAACGACACTGATTAAATGAAGCGAAACGTTTATATTATTTTTTTCTTGATTTTCCTAATGTGTGTTTGTAAACACGATACCACTTTATATATATATATATATATATATATATTCCATCTTACTGGATTTACTCTCTTCGCAGATCTGTGGATTCTTTTGTATAGTTATCTTATCTCTACATCCTCTAAATCCCACCTCGGTGTATGGCTGGCTCCCACCACCATGTTACCGAAGGGATGAGGCACATGGGATCCATCCTCATAAATCCCTACTTGCTGCCCCCTCGCACTTCTGATTACTCTTGGATCTCCGGGGTCTCATTCCTTTATAATGTGGACCTCGAGTGACTCCCTTTAGAGAGTAAACATTGATGGCATCAGGCTCATGCAAAAAATTTTCAACACCACATTCCAAAAATGGAATCGTGGCACCCCCGGTCGAGAGGATCCCTAGTAGGCTAGCCCTCGGGACTCCGCTATAATTGGCTTGGGTTTACGGGGTCGTTGCTTTTGGGTGCACCCTCTGTGTTTCGAGGTCACCTCAGAGTTCTCTCCGTAGATGGTGTCCCCCAATTATCCCCCGATGCTCTGGGTCAAGGGGAGATGCTGCCAAATTTTTGCTAGGGAATCTTAAATAAAAAAAATCAAAGAAGGAACAAAGGGAATAAATGAAACATACATAAGTTAAGAATCTGAACCGGCTACTCTTACATACACATGACTGAACAGATGTCGAGAACTGAAATTCTGAGGACATATGCACTGAAATTTGAAACCCGAAGATGTTGGGGTTACAACAGGTAAACAAAGAGGAAAATTGATCAAACAATAGGTTTCAAGGTTGCTACGAGCATAAATGCAGAAATTTGATGACTGAATGCAATTCTGAACATACACAGGGTTGTTACTCAAACAAGACAAAGAAGAAGAAACATCAAAGGAAAGAAACAGAATCTGGATTTCCATCCTTGCGTTGCATTTAGGCCCTTTGGTCCTTCCCTTTTCTCCATAGCATATCATGTTTCCCTCATGGGCATATCGCTAGGTTTGCATGATTCATGTACCAAATTTCATACAGGAATCCCACATGTGCACTCCTTAAACATTCATAATTCCCCCGCACCATGCTCTCATGACTCTGCTTCGGTTGTTGAGGTGTTCAAATTCCTGAATTGTTGAGATGTTCAGATTGCCATAGTTGCACAAAAAATAGGCTGAAAGCCAGTTAAAATCAAAAGAAATAAAGAAGAGTCAACATGGTCAATAAAGTTAACAAAGTCAACACCAGTCAATGAGAAAAGTCAATAGTCTAGTTCAGCCAGTCAAAGTTCCAGCTAGCATAAGTCAAGGTCTGTGCATATCGTGCCAGCATGAAGCCAGGGTCTGTGCACATCATGCTAGCATGCAACCAGCGTCTGTGCACCTCATGCCAGCATAGACCAAGGTCGATGCACCTCATGCCATCACAAGCCCAAGGTCGATGCACATCATGCCAGCCAAAGACAAAGGTTGACGCACGTTATGTCAGCACAAGACCAAGGTCGATGCACCTCTTGCCAATGCATAGGCCAAGGTCGGTGCACCTCTTGCCAGCACGCAGCCAAGGTTCGTGCACCTCCTACCAGCATGCAACCAAGGACTGTGCACATCATGCCAGCACAAGACCAAGGTCAATGCACCTCCTGCCAGTATGCAGCCAAGGTCTGTGCACATCATGCCAGCCCAAGTGAACGTCGATGCACATCATGCCAGCCCAAGACAAAGGTTGATGCACATTATGCCAGTGCAAGACCAAGGTCGATGCACATCCTACCAGCCCAAGACAAAGGTCAATGCACATTATGACAGCACAAGATCAAGGTCGATGCACCCCCTGCCAGCATGCAGCCAAGGTCGATACACATCATGCCAGCCCAAGATAAAGGTCGATGCACATTATGTCAGCACAAGACCAAGGTCGATGCACCTCCTGCCAGTATGTAGCCAAGGTCTGTGCACATCATGCCAGCCCAAGTGAAGGTCAATGCACATCTTGCCAGCCAAAGACAAAGGTCAATGCACATTATGTCAGCACAAGACCAAGGTCGATGCACCTCCTGCCAGCATACAGCCAAGGTCTCTGCACATCATGCCAGCCCAAGTGAAGGTCGATGCACATCATGCCATCTCAAGACCAAGGTCGATGCACATCCTGCCATACTTTTTCTTCGTTTATGAACCCTCCTTCTCGCATGCTCTGGGAAGGTTAACCTCTCGAACATTGAGAGTCTTCTTCTCTCCCCCTGTTGAGGAGTGGTTTCATCGGCTCTAACTTCCAAGCCATCCTCATATCCATTGTCATCCATTAATGATGTCATGCTTCTTTCTTCTTCTCCTTCGACTGCCATCGATGGGCAATCTTCTTCTTCTGCCATGGCTACCTACAACAGCCATTGTTGGCCTACTGAGGGGTTGCCCAAACCCCTAAAGTAATTCCTGACCATGCTGGTCATCTCTTCTTGCCCCCGCCCCCGATGTAGGGCTGGGGATAATTGTCTACCTCCCATCGGAGGGACGTAGGCTAGCTGGGCTCTTCCGACGGGTTGCTCGAATCTCCTCCCCAATGTGGGGACATCAGCTTGTCGGGTACGGGGCCTGAAGCTTGCACGACGCGAAGGATCCCCAACAACTTCCTCTTTTCTTCGGCCGGGCCCCTCTCATTCTCCTCCTTTGCCTTAGAAGGCTTGGAGTGGTAACAGACTTGTGCCTCGCGGCGAGCAGGTTGGGCCCTTTTTGGGACCCACACCTGTTTGAATGTTTTCGGCCTTAGGGCTAGCTTCTTCTGGTCATGGCGACCGACTTCTTCCCTTTTGTCCCTTCTTCCTGATAGGGCCTGGAAAGAGTTGCGAGTTGGCACAGCAGCGACTACCCAGTCTAGAATTACTTGGGCCTTATGCCCGTCTAGGAATATCCGGATGCCCCCAATCAGAACAGATTTCCTGGACACTGACAGTCGCCCGGTCATAGGGACAGGAGCTCTTCTACGGGAATTCCTCTGGCGTGGATTCCCGGGCTTGTTGCGGTAGGCAGGGCGAGCTCCCTGAGCCACATGGTGTACCATGCATCTAACCAATTGGGTCCGACCTGTTGTCAGACTCCTGCAGCTTCGGGCATTGTGGGCCCTTGTCTTCATGGTAGCTCCTTGCTCGATCGGCTTCGGGAGCTCGACCTTCAATACGTCAGCGAAGGCTACCCCGAAGAAGTTGGGGAAACCAACCACCGGTGGAAAGGAACCAAAAATTATCGACACCACCAGGTACCCAGCAGCAGCATGGTTGGCCACGATCTCGGGGCCAAAGGTTAGTGCAGTAAATCCGGCAACCATCGTTACTTCCTGTAGTCACAAAACAAGCAAACGATCAACAATCTTTGGGAGGGCCTTTGGGCCCGTACATCTCGGTAAAAAGATGAAAGGAGACTCGGGTCCCACCGGGCATGCCAAATTGGTGATGCAATTTTCGGATATGGCCTTATTAATTTATTTATTATTGGCGTGCCAGTCACATGTGTGACAAATTCATTGTGCGCTCGATCTGACCCGAGTCAGGCGAGAGTGAGATTCGTGTCGGGACCAGAAGTCCGCCACACCATATAGGCTATGGCGTTAATTACATCCTCTAGTAAAGAGGAAAACCTTTGATTAATTACCGAGATAATGAGCCGTCTGAGGCTGAAATAGAACACAGAAAAGGAAAGAGATGCACAAGACTATGCAGTTTACGAAGCCATATGGGATGGTTCGTTGGTTATATTTCCTTTGTTATGCAGAACAAACATAATTCATTAAGTTGGAACCCTCAGTACGTGGTGGAGAACGTAGGTCTAAAGGCCACCATCACGTATAACGAAAGTTTTTGGTTATGCATAGCCTGACCTTCCGTCAGTGCCATTTAATATACTGAGGGCTCATACAGGTAAGCATGCATCAACGTGGCACGTATGGACGCACTAAAGCATGATGACAAGAGCATGGTAATCAACAGTCTGAGTTTAAACAGTCTCTTTTATTTTATTTAAAGTCAATCATGTTTATTAGCCTATGCCGTAGGAGACGAGGATTAGCTTGAGGATGAGTGAGGGTTTAAATAGCATGAAGCGGGATATTTTATTCAAAAATCGGCGTGGCTCGGCATAGGTAAAGGGTTACCCGACGTGGTGATGCATAGGCAAAGGCTGGAAATGACACGGGGAAGTCAAGCGGCCTAATCCGGCGCACGCCGCCCAGTGCGCGCCAGGTAGAGACCACTGGAAATTTCGTTGGTTTGAGTCTAGGGCTAATCCAGCGCCGGGGGGTACCACACCGTATTAGGGCGTGCCGGATTAAGGCCGCGCTGACTGGTTGGGTTTTTTTAATGTATTTTTACATTTATTTGAGTTATTAAGATGTTTGTGGGTGTTTTCAAGCTAATTGAGTTAATTGACTATTGAATTGGAGTCCAGGATGCCCTGGAGATGGGGTCGGAGTTCGTGCGAGGTTCGTACTCGAGCACGGAGGTTTGTTCTTTCGGAGACATCACATTAAGCCCAAATTGTGAGGGCAATCCATTAATCAAACCCAATGAAATTCGGGCAGCATCGCCCCATCCCCGGAGGATTGCGGGGGAGAAATGAAGACATACTCACATAACTGGAATAAGCTCCTTAAAGCCGGGTGGCACAACGGCGGCCGACAGACCCAAACGGATAGGAAACCCCGAGAGCTAGCCTACGAGGGGCACCATTCTTCTGTGGGTTAAAGCTCGATCGGATGGGACGACCAATAAGGGAGGAAACCCTGAGGGCTAGCCTACAAGGGCCACGCAACCTGTGGTCAAAGCATGATCTAAAGGGATGGCTGATAGGGAGGGAAACCCCGAGGGCTAGCCTACGAGGGGGACACGACCCGCGGCCACCACTAATTCCCCTAGGGACAGTGGGTTTAGTGTTGGGCTAAAGCCCTATTAATATTCACCCGACGGCTCATGAAGATGCATGCCATAGAGGGACATGATCTTATGATCCACTGGTGACTCATAGGGGAATGTCCCCTCTCCCCGGCCACTGTGCTCTTCGAGAAGAATAGTGACGTATAATGCCTATGCAGAATGCACTCAACCAATGGACCGACCATAATTAATTGTATGCGCATATGGGTTAGCAGGTTAGCTGGTCAGCAAAGGGGTTAGTGGGTTAGGAGAGAAGACCCTTCATAGGTTAACAAGCAATAGAGAATGAGGTGATGATGCCATAGAATCTTTCATAGAGATGGCCCTCGTCTCCCTCTAGTTCATGATTAGGAACAAGAGGATAATAGGGAAGCCCGTCTAGGGGGATCGTCCAGGAAAGCCTATGCATACGCCCCTAGTACCAAAACCCATAACGAGTGTAATAAAATCTCATATGAGTATTCGTTCGACAACAAACCCCGGGGAGAGGGTATCACTATGGCCCTTTGGGGATACCCCAGGGCGTCACCGGCGTCACAGAGAGAACCTCGATGATCGCACACAGAGGACGGTCGAATGTGAAAATTTGAAGAAGGGATGAAGCAACACGTGTAAAAGCATTGCCAGTGTATATGTATTTCATTCCATTGGAGAGAAGGTAGAGCTAAAGATTAAACCTCGCTTACATTCGGCGCGGTTCGGTGTTGTTGCACGAAAACCACCCTACAACCATACAGAAGACGCATACCCATACAAGGGAGTTACAGAGGAAGGAGAGACGGAGGGGCATTGAGGGGGAGATGGACTCATATCATCGCCCTACCCCAATTACATCAGGCTGAGGGAGAACCAGTGGGGAACGATCGTCGGAAACCCACCTAAACCCTTCGGCGAAATAAAGTATCGGAATGGGCATAGTTCTTCTCTAGCTCCGGGCTTCTTCAGGCAGGCGAATAGGCTTTGGAGGGACGGTGGCACTCAAGTTCACTCCCCGGTACCCTACTTCTTCCCCAAGCCTTGTTTCTTCTCACACTCTTCACGTTTTCTCTTTTTCTGACTTCGCTTGCCTTCCCCCCTCTTCTTCTTTGAATCACTTGGACACTTGGACATTATATATACGGGTCCTCTCCCGGCGTGGAGAATGCACGCCATCAAAGGCTTCAACAAGGGGTTTTTGCGTGCCGGGTAAAGGGGCGCAAGAGAAGAGGGCACGCCAGGTAACGGGGCGCGTTGGATTAATCCTCTTCATTACGTTCATTTGACATGGGTCAGACAGCGGGCCCTGGACTGGCTCCGGGAGTCGCCGTGATCTTTCATCTCGCCACAGTCTCGCAAAACCCTGGTGGGAAGTTTTGATGAAGCTTTCAGGTCGCCCGATGACTACTTTCGGAACCTCGTGTATCTTTAGTTCGGACACGCGGGTTTTCACTGACACGACCTTCGACACTGTAAGTTGTGCTGCGGGCTGGCTTCACTTGTATTTGTAATTTTTTGATTGCTTCTTCGGGGATAGTCCCGAATATTCTTCTGAGCTCTCGGGTCTTCCTTTAGTGGTTGTTCGTTGGAGCCAAGTATCTTTTCTTTTCTTCTTTTTCTTTGGTCTCCTCTTTTGTTCGGCTTCCGCCATTCCTTTTCTTCTTTTCTTTCTTTCTTCTCTGTCGGCACAAGAGCACCCGATCAGACCTTAAGACCTACAGAAGCAGAAGTTAGGAAAAATTAAGAATATTTTCAGTGTCAATAGGGTTAAGAAACCTGTGCAAGTATGTAAGTAGAGAAGGGGACCTGGGAAGATCATCAGATAGCCTTCTGGCCCAAGAAGAAGACAACAACAAAGGTTGAGATGAGTGAACCGAGCAGATGACAGCTAATGAGTCGTCAATGGCAGAGTTGATGCCAGACGTTGGTCCGGTGATGACAAAATCCTCCTGGGGAGGATGGTTGGGAATTCTGGCAACAATGGTGGTATCCCCTGGCGTTTCAGATATCAAAGGCGGCCCTTCTTGTTGTGGATGCGAAAACATTTGCTGCAGTGCTATAGAAATATCAGCCATATCGAACCTCTCCTTTCTCTCTCTTCGGTGTGCGAACGGGCGGACCCCCTCTCCCCCTCATCTTCTCTGTCATCGATGCCGCAACCGCCACCGCCATCGTTGTCATTGTCGTCGTCATCGGGGTGAGGAGGCGGCCACGAAGGCCCTCCCGCTCTTCCTTCCTCTTCCCTTCTTTTCCTCCCGGTCCCTCTTCTCCTTTCATCCCCTTTTTCTTTCTTTCCCCTTTGGTCTCGAAGCACGGTGGAGCCCTAGGCCTTCCCCTGGTCATCCCTTTCTTCCTCCCCCTTCTTCCTCTCTTCTTCTCCCTTCTCTCTTCCCTTCCCTTTCCTCCGATGGCGTGGGAGGCCGCTTGGGCGTTGCCGGTGGTGCCGGGGAATGATGGGTTCTGGCGCACTGGTGAAGGGCACTACAGGGGGTGTACCGGGGAAGATAGCTATGGATGGGGTGTCGGCGGAGAGTATAGGGACCATGCCAGTGAAGGACACCACAGGGTGTGCCGGCGAAGGGTCAGGGCTGTACCAGGGGAGCTGGGGGTAGCGTGCCTGTGAAAGACACCTCGGGGTGTACCAGTGAGAGGAAGAGGCATACATATTTACTGCTGAGGACTTCTGGTGTCGCCCTGCGGGGCCCACCGTACTTTACTGGGGCCGTCACTCCTTGTGGATGCGCACCCGTGTCTTCCCTTACGCCTCTGGCCTAGGGGAAACTCTGCCGAATTTTCGTCAGAAATTATCGATGTTTTGTTCTCTTTGCCTGTAGTAGGGTCCCCCATAGTCTTCATTTCCCATCACCTTCATCCATCATAACCTCTTTATTTTCACCCATGCGTTTTGTCCTTGCGTGACACTTAATGGCATTCACCGAGGTTATGCCAGGGAGCAATGCACATGGTGTGCCAGCGAACGAAAACACATAGTATGCGGGGGAAAGACATCTAGAGTGTGCCGGTGAGGGGCCTCATGGGTGTGCCGACACAGGCCGCTTGGATTGTGCCGGGGAAGCCAGGTGCTGGCGCGCTGGTGGATATCCACAGGGTGTGCCGGGGAAGGCCACCATGGGTGTGCCGGTGAAGGCCTCTTGGACTGTGCCGGGGGAGCCAGGGGCTGGCATGTCAGTGGAGACCTGCAGGGTGTGCCAGGGAAGGCAACCATGGGCGTGCTGGCGAAGGGCCAAAGGGGTGTACCGGGCAAGGGCACCCAGGACTATACCGGTGAAGGCCCCTCAGGGCGTGCTGGGGAAGACTCGTTCAGTGGGGTCTTAATCTGCTTCTTTCTTCTTTCTTCTCCTCCCTTTTGCTTTCAGTGGAACCTTCCCCTCCCTTTATGGTTTTAATTTCTCACTGTCTACAGTTTGTTCTGATCTTTGTTCGTTGCACTTTGCAGATAAATGGTTGTCCCGAGTGGTTCTTCTGCTCCCATTGCTGCTGGTGCCGGATGCGTCCCTCCGCCTCCAGTGCCAGCCGTCACATGGCTCAATATTGAAGATTTGGACTGAGATCATGCTGAGGTGGTAGCACTGGCCGAGTCCTCAGGCTCGGACACCGAAAGCATGGACATTCAGAGGCTTGCCAAGACTGAGAAGGGTTTCACCTTCAACCATACCACAGGGAGCTATAGGGGAGATTTCCCAAAGGACAGGCACTTGCTCCACTTCCTTAAGCAGTCACAGTCTCGGGAGAGGCAAGAGCTATGGGTTGTGAAAGTAATGGAGCATGCAGTTCTACAGGCTCGGGATAGCTTGTCACATGTTGTCCCTAGAAGCATCCCAATGTACTAGGTGGGCGAAGCCCGCAAGTGGGAACCCGTATTGGGGTTGGAGGCCGTGCTGTCGGCAGAAGACAAATTAGTGAGAACCCCCGGCTTTACTCTAGCTAAATGGGACATGGCTGTGGGCCGGGTTTAGGGCGAGCAACACCACTCTGGCTTGTTCTTGGCTCCATTGAAGTGGGGTTACAGAGAAGAACCATTCATTTTGGACTACATGACTGTCAAATTTAAGCATGAGCTGGCACTGGGATGGTTTGGGGAGTTAAAGCTCCAAGACGCCCACAGCTTCAGGGAAGGGGCTGTAGAGTTTACTGAATATGTATTATTCAACTACTCCCCACTCCTTATTCAGGCCGGCATTTACCATAGCATCTATGCCTTCCGCTATGGATATTAGAGAGAGAGAGACCGTGTGCGTGACGGTGTGTGTTTCAGAGAGAAGAACAATGGACTGCGTGGAGCCAGCGGTGATGAGGAAAACCGGCCTCCGGGGGGAGATGCTCATGTTCTCCACCTCTGCTGCCGCGGCGGCGGCGGCGGCGGCGGCGGCTGCGGCCGGGCACTGCCAGCACCAGCTCTTGTGCCTACAGAGCCCGCTGTCCTCCTCCCTGCCGGCGGAGGAGGTGGCATGCGCGCCTGGTGACCGTAGCGGCGGCCTCCTCTGGGAGGACTTCTCCGTGGACGACCTCCTCGACTTGGGCGGTTGCAAGGAGCAGAGCGGTGGAGAAGACGACTTCTTCCGAGCTGCGGAGGCGGAGGACGAAGGAGAGGAAGAAGAAGAAGAAGAGGGGAAGGGTACCTCCATGGGCGTCAACACCTGCTCGTCCTCGGTGCTCTCCTTCCAGGCGCCTCCGCCTTCCTCGGACCCTATTGTTCCTGTGAGAACCACCTCCTTCCTCTGGTTGTTCCAGTTTGGGACAGGAGGAAAAAGGAAGCTTTTTTTTCTTCTTCTTTGCCCCTTCTTCTTCTGTGACGGCTGACCCTGTGGTTTTTGAAACAACGCAGGCGGGAGACGTGGCAGACCTGGAGTGGGTTTCTCGCTTCGTGGACGATTCCTACTCGGAGTTCCCCTCTGCAATCGCTCCACCACTCCAGAACCAGCATGCGCTCACGCCGGCAGCCCTCGAGGCCGTTGCCAAGGCCGAAGCTCCGAAGCCCCAGGGCATCAGCTCGGGTGTCACCTTGAAGAGGACCTGGGGGGGCTGCTGCTTCTCGACGGACTCCCTCATCGTGCCCGCCAAGGCGCGGAGCAAGCGCTCCCGCACCGGCGGGCGGGTGTGGTCTCTCTGCCTCCCGCCCCTGCTCGCAGAGTCCTCGTCATCCTCCTGCTCTTCCGGCTCCTCCTCCGCCTCCTGCTCCGCTTCCTCGCCCATTTCCCCTTGCCTCCTGTACGACAAACTCGGCGGCGGGGGAAACCCCCACCGTTTTCTCGACTGTGTCGCCGGAGGAAGCCCCGTCAACACCCAGCTGCCGCCGCCGCAGGTGCAGGTAAAGAAAAAGAAGGGGCGGAAGCCGAAAGCCTTGACCATGGGCGCCGCTGCGGCGGCGGATGGAAGCGGCGGCTGCGGCGGGGAGCAGCCGACGAGGCGGCGGTGCAGCCACTGCGGGGTCGACAAGACGCCGCAGTGGCGGGCCGGCCCCATGGGCGCCAAGACGCTGTGCAACGCCTGCGGCGTCCGGTACAAGTCCGGGCGGCTCCTTCCCGAGTACCGCCCCGCCGGCAGCCCCACGTTCCTGAGCCACATGCACTCCAACAGCCACCGCAAGGTCCTCGAGATGCGGCGAAAGAAGGAGCTCCAGGGGGCGGCCGCCTCCCCTTCCCCCTCCGCCTCCTGCGCCCTGCTGCCGCTGGTGGTGGCGTCCCAGCCCTACGGCGTGGTCTGAGAACCGCGCCCCTCGTTCCGGTACGGTCCGGTCCAGACCGGCCCGGGTGTACATTATTGGCGTCTACGCCTTGTGGGTTGTTTTCTAACGTTTTCTGGCGCCTGTTGCTTTGCCTTCTCCTTCGCAGATTTTCCCCTTCCCCCTCTCACATTTTCTATTAACCTCTTTGAACCTTTTTTTGTTTTATTTGTTACGCAGGTTAGGTAGGATTTTAGGCCTTAGGAGTTAGGCAGATATGTATTTGTTTTTTAGAACCTTTTAGATTTAGATTGTTGTCAGTGCCACCGCCCACGACCTTTTTATTTGTGTGTAGGCGTCATGAGGCAGGCCCAGAGGTAGAGGGAAAGAGAGAGAGAGAGAGAGAGAGAGAGACCCGTGAAATTAAAATTCTGACTTGCTTCTCTTCTCTGTTGGTTGTTTTCGTCTGTGAAGGGAAATGGAGAGAGAGAGAGAGAGAGGGAAAAAGAGGGATGGTGGCATTTGTAACGCAGAGTCCATAGTCCATACTTGCATTATATACATATATTTGTAGTGTTCATCATCTTGAGCTTCGAATGGTGTTTCTCTGATATAAATAAAACCCACTTTTGGGTTTTCTCTCCCTTGCCCCTCTCACATTGACATCTCGGATATCTTCCCCCCCCCCCGCCCCAAAAAAAAAAGGTATTTTCAAAGCATGAAATGGGCATAGGATAGGATGGGCATGGGTCATGGGGACCCATGGGTGAGTGTTGTAGGCCCCTGGGGCCATTTCCATGAGCAAAAAAATGGGGGGAACACCGCCTGTTGCGGTGAAGGTGTAGCGATCCTTCCAGCGATCGCTAGGGGACCAAACGGCCCTACTTGGACCGCCAAGCAGGGTCAAATGGTCATCAAAGGGCCGCCAGCTTTTGAGGATTTTTTTTGACATATATATGTGAAATGCATGACCTATTGACTTATCTGGATGACTGACATTTAATGCATGAAGGGAAAGCGACGGACGAGGATCTCCTGGCTTCTGGTTCGGGCAATGTACCTCGCACTGCTAGACTTCCAGAGGGAGCGCTTGGCCGCCATGGGATTCTTCGAGTTCTTAGGCATGGAGGTGATGAGGCTGGACACCGCGCTGCTCTACGTGCTTCATGATTGATGGGATCCGGTGAGTAGAGCCTTCTTGTTCCTGTGGGGACACATGATCTCCACGCTGGAGGACATGGCGTGGATCACGGGGCTATATGTCCATGGTGCACCGATCAGCGGGACGACACATGCGGACTATAGAGAGATGGCACAGCAGCTGCTGGGACTCGAGTTACTGAGGCCAGGTCGACACTCTTCCATGCTGGCACGGGCGAGCATGCAGGAGAGCCTGGGGCTTCGAGGAGCAACGATAGCCATGGGAGAGCTACCCGAGGAGCACCTGGGATGGCTGACAGATCGAGCTAGAGAGAGAGTGGTAGCAGGATAGGGTCCCGAGGTAGACATCATCCTTTGACAGTTCTTGATGTTACTATTCAGGAAGCTGATCTTCGCGACGAGAGCTGATGGAGTGAGTTGCAAGTTCCTCCCTCTCCTGGTAGACTTGGACATAGTCAGATCCTACGCTTGGGGCGCGGCCGCACTCGCCTTCCTTTTCGACTCCCTCAACACCACCGCTTGATAGATGATGCTGGGTGGGCTCTCTCTGCTACTATAGGTAACCCTTTACCTTAAATGCTTATGCAATTATTATGATTTTGCGACTACTACATGCTGACATCTATAATGTAGGTATGGACTTATGTGTACCTCCCCAGCCTAGGGAGAGGGAAGGAGGTACACCCCGATCGAGTTCCCATTGCGAGGCGGTGGATGGCAGTTTGGGACATGGGCTCTCTGCGACACCTGGTGCGGGCTATCCAGGATGACATAGACATGCTACCATATGCATTGGTAAGACCTAAACTTGGACTTCTAATGCAATTAGATGCTTTGACATTGATGCTTGATCTTACTACCCTCCCCTTTTTAGTGCACTGGACACCGTACCGGGATGAGGGACATGACGGATAGCCGTGGGTGGAGGCAGCCCAGGCTTACACGGGACATGACACTTGGCTCCACTGCATGAACATGATCGAGCCACTGCACCATCGCCTGATCATGAGGACTAGGGGAGTTCACCAGCCAGAGGTGGAGTTCCAGATGCGAGAGCCGACAGAGGAGCGGGTAGGGTGATCCTCACGTGGGCTAACCATGGAGATCGACTGGATCACCCGAGCGGTGGACCAGATCAGAGACTAGACCAGGCGAGGTTGGGTGGTGCGATCCCGAGCCACCAGCAACGAGGCCTACCTGAAGGCCTATGCCCGACACTACGAATACCAAGTCCTTCATGGCACTCGACGACCGATATGAATCCTCAAACTCATGCTTTCTAGTGGTATCTGATGCACTGACAACCTAACATTCTATATGTAGCTAGACCCTCAGGGACGCATAGCGGAGCTTCAGGGACTCCTCCACTCCACTATCCAGTAGCGGGACGAGTTCCAGTGTGCGTTGGAGCTCCTAGTGAGTTCCACTTAACCTTAGACCTAAAATGCAGATGCCATGCAACTGACTGACTGACTCCTATATGCAGCAGGCCGAGGAAGCACAGCGACAGGGATCAGACGCTCTGTCCTCCTCCTCCTAGCCACCAATAGATCGGGCTGAGCGAGACGTAGACTTCGCTCAGGCGGTTGCTCAGGCTGAGGAGGCCGAGGCCACACTCATGGAGAGGGTAAGCAAACAAACACACTTCCCTTTGACCTTATGATTATGAATGCAAATGACTAACTGTAATGACTGCTTGTAATTACCATAGTATGCACATGAATCTCAATTGCTCATAATTATGCGATGGAGAATTAATGTTTATGACCCTCAACTCCATTTTATTAAATGAAATCGTCAATTTAATTAGTTTGCGTAAAAAGTCTAATTTATATGCGAAGTTGAGATTAACGATAGAACATGCATAATTACGAAATTCTATGCACATAAAATGGTGTACATGTGATGAATTATCATAGAAAATGGACACTTATCAACAACCCACGTTCTTTGACCAGTAGTTATCAGAAGGCGGCCAAAAGACTGGCCTTCTACCAAGGAGTAGGCGACCATCGGTTTGGCCTTCCACAGGCCTGGGCGGCCAGGGGTTTGGCCTTCTTCAGATGGAGGGTGGCCATCGGTTTGGCCTTCTAGGGGAATGGGTGGCCAATGGTTTGGCCGCCCAGCCCATGGGCTTTTGGCTTGTTCCAAAAGGATGGCCCATTAATGAAATGTGTGTTGGGCTGGATTTTAAAGCATAAAACGTCATTAAACAGTAAAAATGACCGCGTTTACTCACATGATGGTATAATTGGGGATCTGCAGGCTGTCCAAAATTAAACGTCTACAGTGTCATGATGTACCCTCCATATGTGATGATGGGCCACCCAGTCATGTGAGGGCTTGCAAGTTTCTTGACGTTCACCTCTCGGGTGTTGTCGTCTATTGTCACGTGTCCTGCTTGGGTGAGGAGCTGACGAGCATAGCTCATGTAGAGTAGTTGGGCACCGCTCATGCGGAGCAGTTGGGCACGGCTTGTGCAAAGTAGTCGGGCACCGGCTCGGGGTGAGCTATCGGGCTCAACTCAGGATGAGTTGTCAGGCTTGACTCGGGAAGAGCAGTCGAGCACCTCTATAATTGGAGTAGTTGGGCACCGTTGGGACTGGTGAAGTCAGGTGCTATGGGCATCGCTGTAACTGGAGTAGTCATGTGTCTTGGGCACCGCTGTGACTAGAGCAGTTGGGCATCGTTGAGATAGGGATAGTTGGGCACCACTATGACTAGAGTATTCGAGCGCTGTTGAGACCGGGGACCGACTTGAGGAAGTTGCGAGAAGCATACCAACTTCTCATGACGCCCGTAAAGGGGGTTGGTGACTTGTCCAAGCACATTATCTACGGGGCGTTGACGAGGATGGGCTCCATCAACAAGACATCCGAGGGACAGTCTTTAGGGCTTGAATGCGGTCGGTGTCAACAACGCGCTCTCAAATGGATGTTGTCTTCTTGGTAGCTATAGAGACAGGAAAGTGGTTCCTAGTCCTCGTACCACACTTTTAAGATTTATTTTTTGGGGAAAAGTAACTGACCACCCATGAAAGCCTTCAAACACTAGAGAAAAGGTGTCAAAAGAAGCCCTGGCCATGACCCCAGGGGACAATCCTTTGATGCTTAAGTCAAGGATGCACTTTAGAGAGAACTATGAGAAAGAGAGAGAGGTGGGAGAGCTTAAGAATGGAGTGGACAAGCCTGTGTGTAGGTGAGCTGCTAGAGTGCTCGAAGAGTTTGGGGAGTGCTCGGAGAGCCTGAGGAGTGCTCGAAACTGTGGGCGATGGCCTTTTTCTCTCTCTGCACGTCTCTGTCTCTATGTGCGTCTGTCCATGTCTGTGTGTCTCCCTTAGGTCCGATAGGGGACCTATTTATATGGGTTGTCTTGGCGATGGTCGTCCATTCCTTAACTGGGAAAGGGCGTGGGTTATGGAGTAACGCTTCCTTGATCGTGGGGAGATTTGCCCATTGTGCAGTTGCCTATTCTAGAAGAAGGGCCTCGTGGCGAGAATCTCGACGTTGTGGGCATGACCCAGTGTCACGCCCCAAGATTATGCAGCGAAAATAATTCAGGAATCGTGAACAGTCAACTAGTATGCCTCAAGCGAGTAACATAATCAGAGCGCAAACACATTCACACATAAGACATGAATGCACAATATTTGGACAAAATCTTAACCATTATTGAATAATCATGAAAAGTACATACTATTGACTCTTTGAATTTTTTACTAGCAGGACTCAATAAATGAAAAATTACACAATTGACATTTGACTATCGCTAATGACAATCTAAGACTTCTCTCTTTCTTCAATCACTCTCGGATCCATCACTTGAATAGTCTGAATTCGTCCTGCTAGAATTTTATGAGGACAATCCTAGGGTTTTCCTCAGTACCCAAATTTATCTCTTTGGTGGGTTCTTCTACGGAGGCTGATGGTTCATCAAATCTCCTCATACCACTAGCAAAAGCATCAGTCTCGTCCTCATATTCTCCATATTCTTCATCCCCCTCCTCTATGGGGTCTTCATCATTCATAATTTCAAAACCCCAAAACCCTCATCAATGACGCATGTAGCTTCGAATTCTACTTCTGGCAGGACCAATGGATTCTCCAAAAATTTCGGTATGGCTAAACAAGCTTGGCATCTAATGGCCAAATCTTGAAGGAACCTATGGGGGATCTGCTTACCCTTAGATTTCCTAGTTACTACCCGCGAAGTGAAAGAACTAGAGAAAGAACAACTTACTTGATCGGAAAAAAGAGACGGTGATTCAGCGGATACAGGAGGAGGTACAGAAGAGGAGGTCCCCTCGCCGGAGGGGTAGCGAAGGTGACTCAATGGAGATTGAAAGAGCAGCCCCTGGGTCGGGACACGCTCAGGAAGTAGATAGGAGGTCTCCTCAATGGAGATGATGGATTCAAAAATTTGAAAATTGGCGTTTTCTTTTTGTTTTCAAGGAATAAGCAATGTGAAGGAGGAGTAGATGAAGGCGAGGAAATGGAAAGTTGGGAAAGAGATCGGGTAAGAGGATGATCGCCAAGCAGGGCGACAAAGAGTTGGGAGAATTACTCGAGGAGCAAAGAGGGGAGTGTGGGGCTTTTCAGCCAATCTAGGGAGAAGGAGATTAAGACCGTAGGGGGTCTAGGAATGAAAGGAGTGAAATTTTTATCAATCAAATGGATAATAAAGGAAGGGTGGATGGATTTGACAGAGAACAAGCCGGCCCATGTTGTGCATATGTTGTTTAGATTTGATGCTAACAACATATTTCATTTTGTTTTGATGATTGCAACAAAGTAACCTTGTCTGCATGCCCTATATAAGTCGCTTATATACATAACACACTACTTTCTCTGATGCAAGGTTGACGCTGCCAGAAGACAGGGTCTACGCATCAAAGAGAAACAACCAAGGTCTTTATGACACTGTAACAAGGTTGATGCTGATCAGGTCATTGATGCCAAGGCGTCAACGCTGCTGAGCAGCAGCGTAGACGCAACAGTACAAAGCCTTTAAGCCCTCAACGACAAAGGTCGACCTTGCTACTCAAAGATCGACGCTGCTAAGGTCAAAGCCAAGCTCCTTCTAATGCGTCATCGCCTTCGGAAGCTGCGTAGACGCAGTTGTGAAGAAGCCTTCAAGCCCGCGACGTTGAGAGAACCTTCAAGCTCAAGTGAAGGCGTCAACGCTTCGCACTGGCAGTGTGGACGCTGTTGTTTAAAAGATGAACAAGTGATGATGCCAAAGCATGCAAGGCGTCAACGCAGCAGCTTGGCTGCGTGGACGCAGTTGTGCAGAAATGGTTCAAATGCGTTTAAGCCTTCAGGCCTTCTACATATTTTTTTGAAGCTTAAATGGAAGAAGTTTTCATAAGGCCTACGTAGACGCTGAAGACTCCAGCGTAGACGCAGCCTTCACTTAGTTCCAGAAAAAGGTCGATGCAACTCAGGCGTTTAACGTCCACTACGTTAATGCTGCTGAGCGACAGCGTAGACGCAGTCCTCATTTAGGTACATCTACTCTGGTAAAGCATGAAGGTCGACGCGGCGGTGTCTAACACTCAAGAGTCCACGCAGCAGGCTCCAACGTGGACGCAGCAGCATACAAGCCTTCATTTGGTCCAAGACTGTAAACTGCGTCAACGCAGTGAAGTGTCTGCGTTAACGCATTAGTCTTCAGAAGTTGTCTGTCCAGCAACCTTCTCTGTGGAAGCTGCGTCAACCCTGTTACTGTACTAGGTTAACGCTGTCTTTGATGATTCTTCAGTTCAAGACATATGGACTCCATTGATTCCCTGTTCATCCAATAGCAAATCAGATAGAAGAAAAAGGGGCTTTATGTCCTTTTTATCCATTCTGGAAGCTGCGAAACCTGTGCAATCAGTGGGTGGGACCCACTGATAGCACACGTGTCAAGCCAGCCAGGGAATATTCGATCACGCCCAACGCGTGAGGGAGTTCGTGAAATGGGAGAAATAAAAGGGGAGCAATATGTTGGTCTTAGCCTTTTCCCTTATATATTCTCGATCTTCGAAACATGCTAATCGCAGTGGTACCATCGCGGAGTAGGTGAACGCATGGGAGTGCCCTACACAGGGTTCCACAGGTTCACCAGAAAAACACGCGGGAATCACGAAACAAGGTCCAGAACTCCTGGAAACGATCCAAAACTCACGGATCCAGATCCGAAAAATGTCTGAAAAACTCGGGACATTACAGCCCTCCCCCCTTAAACAAATTTTATCCTCGAAATTTAAGAATGAAGCATAGGAATAGGGGGAAAGACTCAAGCAAACAAGTAAGGATATTACTGTCGCATCTCATCCTCACGCTCCCAAGACACCTCACCACCAGAATGACGCTGCCAGACCACCTTAACTAGAGGGATAATCTTGTTCCGCAAGCGCTGCTCACGTCGATCCTTAATGCGGATAGGATACTCCGGTAAAGATAGGTCTAGGGTCACCTCAGGCCAAACGGTGTCCTCCAAAACATAGGAATCATCGGGCATATACTTTCGAAGCATCGACACATGAAACACATCATGCACAGCAGAGAGCTCCGGAGGTAACTACAACTGATAAGTGACTTCCCCAATACGCTCGATGATGAGAAAAGGACTAATGTAGCGGGGACTCAGCTTCCCACGCCTGTCAAAGCGCATCACACCCTTCATGGGAGAAACTCTCAGGAACACTAGGTCTCCCACAGCAAAACTGAGGGGCCGCCTCCTCCGATCGACATAATTCTTCTGTCGGATCTGCGCTGTCAACATCTTCTGCCGAACGAAATGCACCACCTCAATGCACTGCTGCACCAAATCTGGTCCCGTCAGGACACGCTTGCCCATCTCGAACCAATCAAGCGGAGTCTGACAAGGTCACCCGTACAATGCCTCATAGGGAGCCATACCAATGCTCGAATGATACCTATTGCTGTAGGAAAACTCCACCAACGGTAAATTGTGGGTCCAACTCCCCTGCCACTCCAGGCAATATGACCTCAACATGTCCTCCAAAGTCTGGATGGTCCTCTCAGACTGACCATCCGACTGAGGATGATAGGCCGAGCTGAATGCCAACTCCGTGCCTAGAGCTCTCTAGAAACTCCTCCAGAATCCCGATGTGAAGTGCGGATCGCGATCAGACACAATGGAGATGGGGGCTCCATGCAATGGAACGATCCGCTCCACATACAATCGAGCCAACTTATGCATACTCCAACTGACTTTGATCGGCAACAACCGAGCCGTCTTCGTCAGTCTATCCACCAGTAATCAAATACTATCATGCCCACTGGACGTCCTCGGTAACCCAACCACAAAATCAGTGGTCACGTGATCCCACTTTCACGCAGGAATCTCCAAGGGCTGAAGTGTACCTCCTGGCCATTGGTGCTCAGCTTTCACCTGCTGACAGGTCAAACACCTGGCCACGAACTCTGCCACATCTCTCTTCATCGCAGGCCACCAAAACTGCCTCTTCAGGTTCTAGTCATCTTAGCCGATCCGGGGTGCACGGCATACCGGCTCCCATGGGCCTCTCGCAATACTGTACGCCTCACATGCTCCTCGGCCGGGACGTACAATTTACCTCTGAACCTCACGACTCCATCCTCACCAAACTCCACCTCGGCCATCGACAAAATGCGAGGTAGCTCAGGGTCCACACGTTGAGCCTTAGTCACTTGACGACGAACAGCTAGCGTGACAGTCAAGCTCGCAAGAACAGCCGAACTTTGATCCTGAGGGATCTTGAGCCTAAAAGTCATGGCCGGCACCTGCTCCGAAAGCCTTCACTTCCGCAACAACATCTGACTGACCAACGCTCTCCTGCTCAAGGCATCAGCTATAACATTCATCCTGCCAGGCTGATAAGACAGAGTGAAATCATAATCCTTCATATACTCCATCCACCTTCTCTGCCTGAGGTTAAGGTCTTTCTGGGTAAACACATACCTCAAACTCTGATGGTCAGTGAAAAGCTCAAATTTCTCACCATACAGATAATGCCTCCAGATCTTTAGGGAGATAATCACCGCCGCCAGCTCAAGATCATGAGTAGGGTAGGTCATTTCATGTGGCTTCAATTGTCGAGATGCATACGCCACAACTCTCCCATGCTGCATCAACACAGCACCTAAACCTACCCCGGAAGCATCCGTACACACAGAAAAGACAATGTTAAGAAGAAAGTAAAATAAAATTGAAATAAAATTACAAACACACCTCTCTTGAAGGGCTAGAAGTAAGGTGGCGAGGAATTGTAGCCAGCTGCTGAAGCGCCTCACGCTCCTTCCTGGCCAGCTTCGGTCCCTCGTAGCTCGCTCCTTCCATGGAACTACCTCCTAGAGCCCTTTTCATGGTGTCTTGGCAAGAGAAACAATGACTTAGAAGGCTAGAGAAAGAGAGGAATAGTGAGTTATGAATTTGGTACCCTTTTCCTTATAAAGATCCTTGTTCTAGAAGTCTAAACCCATTAGGATTAGGTCGGGGTAATCTTAGAAGGAGTTTGGATAGTGTTTGGGTCGAGTTGAGGGTAAACACCTCGGGTTGGGACCCTCTAGGAGAGTCCCGATCGGACTAGCTGCGTGGTGAGTTGGGCGGTCTAGCGATAGGCAGCCCTTGTCTTTGAGCGGCTCGTGGTCGGCCGCACAACTCTAAATTCATCCTACGTTCTGCGGCCAGTCACGGGCTACCCAACTGACATATACGGCCTATAGCTGGCCGCATGAACTTGTGCGGCCTAAGATCGACCGCCCATCCCTCTGTTATTTTTGCTAGAAGCTCACCCTCGTTCCTCAGAGTCAACGTGCCTCGCTCCTCTCTCCTGGCCTCTCCCGTAGGGTCGGCGTCCCTCTCTCCTCTCTCGTCGTCTCTCTCGTAGGGTTGACGTGTCTCTCCTCTCGCGTCATCACTCTCGTAGAGCCGGCGTGCCTTGCTCCTCTCGCGTCATCTCTCTTGTAGGGTCGGCGTGCCTCTCTCCTCTCTAGTCGTCTCTCTGGTAAGGTCGGCGTGTCTCTCCTCTTGCGTCGTCTCTCACGTAGGGTCGGCGTGTCTCTCCTCTCACGTCGTCTCTCTCGTAAAGTCGGCGTGCCTTGCTCCTATCACATCGTCTCTCTCGTAGAGTCAGTGTGCCTCACTCCTCTCGCGTCGTCTCTCTCGTAGAGTCGGCGTGCCTCGCCTCCCCCGTGTGTCTCACCCGTAAGTCGTCCACGGTCTGAATTTGCATCTTTTCATACATACATGCGTCACATAAGAAAATCAACAAAAAGAAAAAAGATAATCTAGGTCACTATCATATCACATCATGTACAGGTGTCAGAGTACAATGCAAAATCAGGCCGCCCCCTCTGGCCTGTCACTATCACCTCCTCCCTCCTACCTCTTCGCTGGCGGGCCCATCGTAGAGGTCGCACCCTCCTCCCTCACTCATCGTCGGCACCGGTCACCCTCCTCATTCCTCTACCGCTGAGAGGAAGTCGCGAGGAAGCGCCCGACGGAGCCGTGAGTAGCCCGACTCCCGCTCGGGGCCGCGCGGCTACCACTCATCCCACTGCGGGAGCGGCTCATCTCTCTGTAGGCCCGCACCTCACCCAGTAGCTCGAACGCCTCCTGTCGGTAGTGATCCAACTCTGAGGTCATGGTTCAGAGTTGCTCCACCTCTGCCCGGAGGACCGCCATCTCCACCGAGTCTGACGGTCTGGCCTATGCTAACCGATCCCGCAAGCGGGCTACCTCCTCTTGCACCTCAGCCTGCCGTCGCTCCGCCAACTCCTGCAAGCGGACGCTCTGCACTAACTCGGCACGTAGGCGCTCTGTCTCCTCCCCCGAGTGGAGGCTCTGCTCTAGCTCTCTTCGCAGGTGGGTTGCCTCCGCTCTCAGAGTGTAACTCTGCGCCAGCTCCTCACGCAGATGAGCGGCCTCGTCCTGCGCCAGTACGAGCTCCTCTCGCAACTGGTCACCCTCACCTATGGTGGCAGTCAGCTCTGTCACCTGCACATGCATTCACCATTAGTCAACTACATTTTAATATAAAAACATAATTCACAAAGGAAAGTGTAGGACTTACCTGCTCAGCGAGCACTGCCTCGGCCACCTTGGCCCGATCAACCATCCTCTGGAACTCTGCCTCCCGCTCTGCTCGGTCGGCAGGAGTCTGCGCTGTAGAGGTAGATGGAGCGTCGGCCCCCTGTCTCTGGGCCTCCTCCCCCCACTAAAATCAAAACTCCAGGTCAGTCTTGTCTCAGTATAATAGTAATACATCAGTCGAGAAAAACTCACCAAGAGGGCTAACGCCTGTCGGGCCTTATCTCGGTCCCGAATCTCAGGTTTTTCACCTTGTCTTGTCATAGGGAAGTCCTGAGCATTGCTGACCCTCTTTATGTTTGGTGGTGTTGCACAAGTCCTTCCGACGTGATCGCTGACGTGGGCCACTCCTCCCTGGAGCTGGGGATCGAGTGGCCTACATCTGTTTTGCCACCGGAGCCACTGCTGAATGCCAGCATGCATGCGGCCTTGCTCCAGGGAGCCCGAGGCTACGTAGGAGGTAATCCCTTGCCTTCCCCAGAGGAGCTCCGCCGATGGTTGAGGGAGTGCACCCATGGCTATCACGCCCTTGGGTTCCTACGAGAGCTCTAGATGTCCGGTCTGGCCAGCATGTGGGCAGAGTACCTGCGGCTTCTAGAGGCACAGGAGTAAAGGGCTCAGTAGCTAGCGGCCGTTCGGGAGGTGGAGGAGTAGCGGGCTCAGTTTGTACTGGCAGCTACCGAGCAGGAGAGGTGCGTTGATGCGACCGTGCTGCTTGCTCGAGATCACGCCGCACAATTGAGGGAGGTAGAGAGCAAAGTCGAGGCCCTGGAGAAGGCCTTGGAGGAGCAGCGGCGAGGCATGGAACTCGGTAGGGTTGAGTGGCGGACTGTCGAGGCGGGGGCCGAGGTGAGCGTGCAGCTCACGTCGACCTTTAAGGCGGAGCTGGCTGCCATAGAGTCTTGCTTAGCTGAGCTAGAGGCGAGCGAGGCTGGGCTATGATTGTATCACTTCCCCCCTTTTTGTTATCCAGATAGTACTTTTTTGTTACCCCAAGGGCAAGTCTTGGGCTCCCCTTTTATAGAGAGTATTAATGACAGATTCTGGATTTTGATGTCATCATTTGCTGGGTTACTCCACTTCTTGTTCCATGGAACCGTGCCAGATGCAGGGATTGACGACCACTTACTATTAGTCTGCTTGATTCTCCCCTACCACGTACTAGTACAGGGTGTAACAGGTTGGGTTTTACCCGTTTTGGGGGCATTGAAGTGGCGCACTGGGCTTGAGGATAGTGTAACTAGATTTTGGGGACTGGGAACTGGGGACTGGGTACTGGAAAGAGACCAAGTGCTGGGGGCTAGTCTATAGGAGAGAAAAGCCTGTATTGTATGGGGTTAGCGTAGGTTTGTCGGGATGTGGTGGCCTACGAGGTGAAATCTGAGGGTTGGTTCTGGGATGCGTCAGTTATAGGTTGACGCATGGGGTGTTGGTTATCTTCATATTGTTAGCTAGAAATGTGACTCATGTCTGACTAAGAAGCTGAGGCTATGGTGGTCGAATAACCCTGAGAAATGTGAAGACCAAGGGCTAGAACTGCGGGCTGGGGCTGGCTAACTAACCCGTGAAGGGATCATAGCCAAAATGCAGGAGTTGGATATTAGTGCTAAGTCTGGGTGATTGGCTCACGGATGTGCGATGGCTAGATCGTTGTACTGGTGACTGGCACTAGGACTGAGTGGCTAGCCTACGAAGGTGTTGTAGCCACGACACTAGAATTGGGGACTGGCACTTGAACTGGGTGGCTGGCATGTGACGGCGCTAAAGCCATGCTGTTAGGACTGGAAACTGGTACTGGAACTGGGTGGCTGGCCTGTGAAGACGGTGAAGCCACGATGTGGGAACTAGAGACTGGTACTGACATTGGGTGGCTGGCCTGTGAAGGCGTTGAAGCCACGATGCTAGGACTGGAGATTGGTACTAGAACTAGGTGGCTGGCCAGTGAAGGCGTTGAAGCCACGATGCTGGGACTGGAGACTGTTACTGGAACTGGGTGGCTGGCCTATGAAGACGTTGAAGCCACGATGCTGGGACTGGAGATTGGTACTGGAACTGGGTGGCATCCGGCCCGTGAGGGTATAGTGGTTGCCCTCGCTGCGGAGTTATCTGGAGATAGCCGTCGATAGGATGTTGGGATCGATGGCCCCTATCAGTGAGGAGTGGGGAAAGAGATTTTTTATTTTTCTCTTTTCTAGCTCTACCGCCCTTTCGCATTTTCGCCAGAGCTTGCCCCCTTTAGATTTTTCTGGTATGCGCTTGTAGGTTTTCATACAGAGGGGTCACCCGATTTTGCCTGGGGCGCCCTTATGGGTTTTCACCTCTGCTGGGTTGATGGCAATTTTTGCCCCCAGTGGTCTCGTAATGGGAGTCGACTGAGGCCGCCGGGGTATCATGAAAAGGGCCCTTGAAGGAAGCTCTATGGAGGGGGCTACTTATGATGGGCCGAAGTCAGCTAGAAAGGAGCACGGGGTGCTATAATGACTTACCACCATTCCCAGACATCTGAGCTCTAGCCCCATGAGAGAGGTAAGCTAGTGCAATTCATTCAATTTCTTTAATTTCCTTCATAAATACTTATATGTCCTTCCTCTCTTCTTCTCTTTTCCTTTTTCCTTCTTTTTATCACCTCAGCTTCTCCCCGGTCCTAGGTGCTATTCCACCTTAAAGTGGATGGCTCCCATGATCCGTGAACTACCCATATCAGTGACATCCCACCTTAGGTCTTGGCACCTACATCCTCTTCTAGTGTTAGCCAAGAACTACCCCAAACTTTCCCTGGATTGGAATAGTATTTCAGCTTTAGTGGAGATATGGCATCCTCAGACACATACATTCATCTTCCCATCCTATGAGGCCACCATCCTTTTAGAGGAGGTAGAGACCTACTTGTCCTTTCCTAGATCCAAAGTGGGTGAGGAAGACCTAGTTTGCCATACCATTGCCCCTGTAGATCCTACCCTCATCTTAGGAGAGTTCATTCCTAGCATGAAGGACATCCGCATCATAGTGAGCCCACACTAGATTCATTTGCTACCCCTTAGTCAGTGTGTTATACCCCATTGCAAGAACAAGTGTGGGTGGGATGAAGCCATAGCCAGGGCCGCTTCCATTTGTCTGTGCGGAGCCATACTCTTCCCCTCTGCCGACCACGTCCTAGACATCCCCACCCTTAGCACCATTAGTGGCCTATGGAGGGGTCTCTCCATTTCCCAGGCCGTGCTTGCTTACTTATATGAGGGTCTTAGCTCAGTTGCTCTAGGGGGGCCACTCTTTCGCTCTATGATTTTTCTAGAGTGCTGGATGGGAGTTAGACTGAAGTTCACACCTAAGGAGGATATCACTTCTGTTAGCCGGATCTTTGGGAGCCATCCACTTTTCTTTATTGGTGGCACTATAAGGTTTCCTCAGTAGGTGGAGTGTAGGACCACATACAAGAAGACTAGGGATGATTGGCGCCTCTACATCAACACTTTGCCCCTGGACCGGTTCGTGATGCGCCCTTCCTTCCTCCACGGCACTACCCTCAGGCTTCCTAGGAGGCTTGGGCTGGACTTGAGGCTCGTAGGGGACATCACCCTGGCGATGTACAGCCCCCAGAGGTGCTTCCTGCAGATTGGACTTCCCCACGCTATAGTTCCGGTGCTACCCCATCTTCCTGCACTACAGGCGAGGAGACTTGGGATAGAGGAGGATGAGCAGGCGGTCAGGGGTGCCCTGATCATGTGGGAGGTTATCAGGGTGCGCACCCTACCAACAGAGGTGACGGAGCTACTAGAGGAGTATCAAGCATATGTGAGAGAGCTACGAGAGATTCGACCTCGTGGGGATGCCCGACTGAGGATTGAGTGATTTCCCTTCTTGACATTATAGAAACCCATGGAATAAAATATTTGAATTTGAATGAATGAATAGATTGATTTGATTGAATGAAATTTGGACTTGGCCTTTTCTTTGTGTGTGATTTTGTGTGGATTGAGATGATTTTCGGGAGGAACGCGGCCTAATATCAGACCGCTGAATGATATAAATGGTCTGAATCTGACCGCTTAAGAATGATAAACGGTCTTATCAAAATCACGTAAAAGACCAACAGGAAGGGATTCAGGATAAGAGCCTTTTAAGAATAAAACGGTCCATCGATGGGCCGTGAAGAATATGAAACGGTTGGAAAAGGACCGCTCAAATGATGTAAACGGTCTGACTCAGACCATTGAACTCTGAACGTAGAGATGAGCCACAAGGCTTGTGAGTGAAGGTTCTGGAAATGAAAGCGGTCTAATGGAGGCCGTGTAGAAATTGAGATGGTCATGTTGTTGACCGTTGAAGAAATTGAAACGGACGCCAGGGGACCGTGTATCTAAAAATGCTGGAATTGCCTTCATACCTGTCCCTGTACACACTTAAACAAGAAAAATTGATTAAATCTGCTTTAGGCTTAACCCCTTGCCTGCAGCAAGTTAGGAAATGACCAGTTCTTGATTTTTGGTCAAGGGGGTAAGCCTTATTAAATAGGCGAAATTGACATAAAGGAAAAATGGATGCAACAAACAACATATCTCCCAGTGGCAAGGCTCTGCACAGCGTAGGTACTTCCACAACTTGTGGACGCCATCGCAGGTCTGAGGGCAAACCCCATCCTCCCGGAAAGACACCAGAGGTCTCGGTTATGACCAAGACCCAGACTTCTGTGTCTAGCACGTGGTCCATGCCATAGGACCGGTGCATCCAGTCGTCGACCCAGTTGTCGCCAATGCCAAGTTCGACAGCTCGGGAGATGAGGGAGAGGAAATCCTAATTCCACTTCCCGCTAGAACTAGCACTCTAGTTCCAGCACTTGATGAGGATTCCCCGCCCGTCCATCAGGACGTGGGAGCGAAGGAGACCTCCGTGGCCTCCCAACCAGTTCCAGAGCTTACCTCACCACACCTTCCCCCTGAGGAAGGCCTCCAAAATGAAGACCGTGAGGTATCACCGGCATTGGCAGACAACTCCGACCAAGTCTCTAAAATTTTGGCTGATAGCTGCCAGTCCAACGTGGACGGCCCGAGACAACCCTTGCCCGGACCCAGCAGCGACGACCTTCCAGTTCCAACAGCCTCAACCACTGGCTCTGAAGACCCATGGGTCTGCGAAGCCACCACTGATGATGAAGACTTCGTCGACTTTTAGCCTGCTCCTCCTGAGCTGGAGGATGACGGCCAGGCAACCGTCGATGAGCTCTTCGAGATCAACCTGGGCAGAGACGAGGCCCCTCAGCTCACATTCCTTAGCACTCTCCTCACGGAAGCAGAGAGGTAGGACTACAAGCAATTCCTGCTCGAATATAAAGACTGCTTCTCCTAGACATACCAGGAGATGCCTGGGTTAGATCCCTCCATGGCGGAGCATGATCTGGCCATATCTCCCACAACTACGCCAGTCAAGTAGCCCCAGCGGCGTATGCGCCACGAGCTGGAGCTCTAGGTCGCGACTGAAGTAGATAAGATGGCGGAGGTCGACTTCATCGAGCCGTGCATCTACCCGGTCTGGCTCGTCAACATTGTCCCAATCAAAAAGAAAAATGGTCAAGTCCGCATCTACGTCGACTTCCGGGACCTCAACAAAGCCTGTCCAAAGGATGACTTCCCAGTCCCGATCACAGAGATGATGGTCGACATGACTATCAGACATGAAGCCCTATCTTTCATGGATGGCTCATCGGGCTACAACCATATCTGAATGTTCCTCCTAGACAAGGGCTACACCGCCTTCAGATCCCCCAAAGGGATCTTCAACTACAAGTGCATGCCCTTCAGTTTGAAGAATGTCGGCACTACCTACCAGAGAGCCATGACCAAATGTTTCAACGAGATGTTGCACAACATCGTCGAATGCTATGTTGACGACCTCGTCGTCAAAACCAGAAGGTGAAAAGACCACCTACACGATCTGCGTCAAGTCTTCGACCGTCTCCGGCAATATGGGCTCAAGATGAACCCCATGAAATGCACCTTCGGCGTATCCAACGACAAATTCCTTGGTTTTGTTATTCGATACCGAGGAATCGAGGTGGATCCCAGCAAGATCAAAGCGATCCGGGAGCTTCTGCCACCCAGTAACTTCACTAAACTTAGGTTACTCCAGGGTAGACTAACCTACATTCAGAGATTTATCTCCAACCTCTCCGACCGATGCGTGCCTTTCAACAAGTTGATGAAGAAAGACGCCCCCTTCATTTGGGACCCAGAATGCCAGACAGCTTTTGAGAGAATCAAGGAGTACCTTCTCACTCCTCTAGTCTTGGGACCACCCGTCAAGGGTAAACCCCTCGTACTCTATATTCCCGCCATGGATGGTTCGTTAGGGGCTCTGTTGATGCAAGTCAACAAGGAAGGTAAACAGCAGCCACTCTACTACCTCAGCCGAAAACTAATCAGTGCTGAGTACCGCTACTCCCCCATAGAGAAAGTATGCTTGGCATTGGTGTTTGCCGTCAAAAAGCTGCAACATTACCTCCTGTCTCATCGGGTTGAGCTTATATCCAAGCACGACCCCCTGAAGTTCCTTCTCAAGCAACCCATTCTCTCAGGCTGACTGGGAAAATGGGCACTCCTACTTATGGAGTATGACATCACCTACGTTCCAAGAAAAGTAATCAAGGGACAGGGCATGGCTGAATTCTTAGCAGCCCATCCAGTACCAGATGATTCTCCCTTCAAAAAACCAAAAACAAACACACATGACAAACAAATACATGGATACAAATACACACTCCATGCATTTGATGGCCTAGCTCCGATGCCCCATCAATTCTCCCCGGGTGGGAGAAACTTGACCCCGTCGAGTAAGGGGGTGTGGCTGCTCATGTGTCACTCCTGTGGACCGGTCACCGATCTTGGTAACACGGAGTACGCTCCACTCCAAATAATCATCACCTACTCATCCCGTATATATTCGATATGTACATGATGCTGTGGGAATGAGGCTAGTGGTGGACACTCTGGGGTGGTGTCAGTCGCAAAGAGAGGAGACAGCTCAAAGACTCACTAGGAATCACTGTTAGGTCCCTATAGGTGACTAGATCCGATACACGGTAGGAGGAGCTGATCCCATAATCATCAAGCAAGTCCAAAACATGCACGTTAGATCCGAGTCACCGTATACTCGAAAGGGACAGGCACCATGATCTTTCCTTAGACTGACTCGACCTGATGCATGCAGACTCTGATCAAATTGTACAAATAAAGGGAAAAAAAGCACACCCTATATCCTAGTCAGACCTAATACTATGCAGACCCATGCAATGGTGGACCAGGACATCCGAATATGTGGCTTGCATGCATTTGGCGTAACCGGAGGTTGGTGGAGTGGGGGACTCCTAGTCATCCAAGTATGAACCAGTCTGGCAATAACTTCCCATTGGGCTTGGGTGTGGGAGGGCTAGGAGACCCAAAACTACCTTCTTCCATACCCCAATGAACAGACTCCTTGCAGAGTGTAGGTGGACTAACCTGTGGGGTAGGAGTGTGATAGGGGACTTCCCTGCCAAGGTGGAATAGGTAAGGTGGGTCATAAGGCTCACTGGAAAAGGGGTCAAAAGGGTCAAAGAATGTATGACCCCTCGTGGCAGGTTCCTCCATTACATAGTCCCATGTTTGAAATTCATGGAGTTGTAAATGGTCACCTTCATCCATCGTGGTAGATGGGACAGTGTATAGAGGATATGGTTCCTCCCTCGGGATAAAGGGAATGTAGTTAGGCTCGGCCGGCATGGGGAGAAACAAAAGAACCTCCGTGGTCACTTGACCCACAGTGTACACGGAGGTAATGGACCCAACCGCGGGATGCGTGAAGCTATGACTAATGGACTAGTCGAAGCCTTGGGCCAACATATGCATCAACTTCCATTGGCAGTCTAATCCCTTGAGAAGGTCTTCCAAGGTATCTATGTTGTGACTAGACCGGAACGTTGTGTAGAAGGAGTTGACGGGCACTACTTGTAGTGCATGGTCTATGGATGGGTAGCACAGTGTCCTAGGGACCAAGTCTCTCCTAAGCCAGCCAAGAAGTGGCTCGTCTATGTGTAACTTTCCCATGAGAAGTACGGGTGGCTTTGGCTGGGGTGGCTCCAAGTGAGGATCCATGGGTGAAGACTGTGGTGAATCGTGTCCCTCGGATGGGGAGAGGACGTCCACCTCGATGGGGAGAGGACCTGGGGACTCCGTAGATAGTGCCAGGTTAAGACTATCGGCCATGACCTCCTTAGGTTCGTGCTTGGTTTTGTCCTGTCTCAGAGGTGGGCAAGGGGAAACCAGGGACTCGATATAAGCACACCTCCTATCCACTCGATCTGACAACATTTGCATGAGTTTGGCAAGGGTGGGGTTTGGAGTAGGGGCATCATGATGGACTTGCCCATACTCAACCGGCCTAGGCTTGGGTCAAGGCTTATCTAGGGGCAGGGCTCTTTGCCTCTGACTATGACCCACTTAGTTGGAGGTGATTGGGTGGGGTCGGTTGGAGGCAGTCGGGTGTGGTAGGTAGACCTTCCTAAGCTCGTCCTTCATCTCACGCCATGACTCAATGGGCCATTGCCTCCTAATTTCCCTCATGCATTCAATGCTCTCCCATTTCTAGGCGGCTTTGTGAACAAGCCACTTTTGGGCAAAAATGACTTGCATGGCCTCGGACATAGTGTAACACTCAAAGTATTTGTCCATAGCGGCTTCCCATTGGAGGTAGTCGCTCGGGACTTTGGAGCCGTCAAAGGTCATTGCTTCAGGCCTATGGAAGTGGAGAGGATGGTTGCCAAGCCCATGGGTGTCATGCAACCAGTGATATCGCCTGGGCGATTGGGAATCCATGGGACTCGGAAGGGATGCCCCAGCCCCTTCCCACTACATTTCCCCCTCCTCATCTCCCCACTATCATCCCCTTCCACCACCATACCCTCTTTAGTTCACAGGCAGCAGATCTAGTGCCTAATTGAAGAGCCTGCCTCAGAGTCATCGTGCATCTTTAGGTGGCTTGCCATAATCTTTGGAAAGCTCGTTGAGGCAGCTTCGCAGCCGAGGTGGTCTCGCCAGCATCTGACATCCTTGCTGCCCAGAGGATCCATTCTCCCACGACTGTGCAGGATCACTCAGGCTGAGAACTAGAGCCCCAGAGAAAGTTTGACCACGACCACTCCCTTGCATATATGGGAGTGAAACATGGCTGAGAGCTTCCTCTTCCAGTATTCTGTCATCCCCAAGAAGCAAAATGAGATTTGGACTTCGTCATCAAAATTTCCTAATTTTTTCCTAAAGGTGCGCCAAATCAGTCTACCTATTCTAGAACTCAACCACCCCCACCGTTCTGGCCAGTACGATCAGTCCCGACATCAGTTGATGGCACCGATGATCCCAGCTAAAAGAGGACTCGAAAATGGTTCCCACGACTCTGACCATGCTTGATTCAGAGCTCGGGAGAACTCGTGGCAGCCTTGTCTTCCCTCTATTGTGGTACTATAGCAGATAAAATTAGAACTCAGGGACCTTGTTCGCGGCTCTTCCCTGGCAGGCAGTGCCAACCAGGGAATTCCACAAAAATTGGACGTCATCCTGATCCAGTCCTGAAGATTTTTCCACTGGTCTTGTTGACAACAAAATTCGAGAGTGGTTGCAGCAGCTCCGATAGTGACCATCTATCCCTTGTTCCTAAGTGTAGACAGATTCGGTGAACCTTTTGTCTTAATCCTCTAAGCTAACTTTTCCCCTCCCCGCCAGGCCGGCTTACCACCCCTCCCTGTGTGGAGGTAGTGTTTGGATGTAATCACTCAACCCCCATCTCGAGAGCCCCCCTCCTGTGCGAGGCGTAGTGTTGTAACAAACTTAATTTCAGGTTGAAGCTTCTCCAGCGCGACGTGCGGGTAAGCCCACAGTTCCTCGATCGCCCTCGTCTCCGATCAGAATCGGTGTCTTCACACTGATCAAGTGAGCATCCGGTTGCCCTCTTTACTAGTTTCACTTTGCTAGTTTAGTATTGCTTTAGTGCCGTCGGACGGTGAGGGAGCGCCCGAACTCAAACTTGATTAAATTGAGTGTCCACCACAGAGCGAGTTGAGAGAGACACTCTATAACCCACGCCCTCGGTGTGCTGGCCACCCATGGAGTTGGGCATCCCAGCCCCATAGGGGTTTAACCTGAGCTAAGCCAAATCCCTAGAATAGTGAGGTCCCACCCCGGACCCTCTCCACCATCGTCGAGTTGCCTACGGGCACGAGTGTGCGCTTAGCGGGTTAGTTCGCTCGGGTGAAGCTACCGGTCTGCCGAATTGTGCTTGCTTGCTAGGTCTGAGGGTGCATTGGTCTTGTGGCTATCACCCCTAAGGTGGTGTCACATCACCTCGATTTCATCAAAATATCATCCACGTAGGCTTCCATATAAACATGAATCATATCGTGGAAGATTGCCATCATCACCCGTTGGTACGTGGCACCTGCGTTCTTCAATCCAAATGGCATGACCACGTAGCAATAAGTGCCCTAGGGCATGGTGAACGAGATCTTTTCTTGATCTTTGGGAGCAAGACGGATTTGGTTGTATCCTGAATATCCATCCATAAATGAGAGGGCTTCATACCCGGTCGCGTTGTCCACCAACACATCAATGTGAGGAAGCGAGAAATCATCTTTCGAACATGCTTTATTTAAGTCCCTGAAATCAATACAAATTTGAACCTTTCCATCCTTTTTCATCACAGGGACTATATTCACCACCCATTGAGGATATAATACAATTCTAATAAATCTGGCCTTGTGTAATTTATCAACTTCCTCCTTCATCTTTAAGGCCATCTGAGGGTTGAATCTTCTCAATTTTTACTTCACGGGTGTTGCCCCTGGCTTAAGTATAAGCCTATGTTCTCCCAGAGCGGGGTCAAGACCCGGCATGTCCTCATAGGACCAGGCAAAGGAATCGCTATGCTCCCTCAAGATCTTGATTAACTCCTCTTCAACCTGAGGAGGGAGATTACCTGAAATGATTCAAAATTTAGCCTAAGTAGAAATTCAATTTAATATTAAGTAAAAATCGAGATTGCAACATAATTTATTATTAAATAAATTCAAGATGCCACGTACATAGTCTCTCTCTCTTTTCTCTTTTTTTAAATATATATTTGTAACATGACAATGGGCACAAGGAACCTTTAGACTACGTAGGGGGCGAGTCAACAAGTCACATCACCAAATTATTTACTCCTTGTGAGTAGCGAAGTGACACATGAGAGTGAAAAGAGCATGCCCCGTCACGAAGGCCACTGCTAAAGATAACAGTGATAGCTCCTGGTTAAATTCCTTCCATCCTATAAATACCTCCCCATTTTGCTCTCCCCAAGAGTAGTGGAAGCCAACTTGAAGTGTGAAAGCTTCTAAGGAGGTAAAAGAGCGAAGATTTCTCTAGTTTCAGAATGGAGGGTGAATCTTCCCACTCCTCGAAGAGAAGCAGATCCAGTAGTAATTCCAGGAGGCTCTCTGACATTGAAGGGCACCTCAGTGAAAGGACGCAATCGCAACTTGTAAGTGAATCCTCCTTCATTTCTTCCCTCGTACTCCCTCTTTTCGACAATGCACCCCTTTCTCATTTCTTGTGTATGCACACTATATAATGAGGTCACACATTTCATAGGAGTTGGTGGTAGCTGCATATCGGGGTCTTTTGGACATCCAGAAAGTTTGGGTAGACGTGGTGGGGTCTTGGGCCTTTCTAGGGATTGAACCAATTAAGCTTGACCTCGCCCTCATCCAAGCATTGTGCGAAAGATAGGACCTAGTGAGTCGGGCCTTCCTAATGCCTTGGGGGCACATGGTGCCCAGTCTGGAGGATGTGGTCTGAATCACTGGCCTTTGAGTGGATGGCGAGGCGGTGACCGGGGTCACCTACCATGATTATCGAGAGGGCGCTCAGAAGCTATTGGGGTTGGACTTAGATGATCGAAAGAACAGGCCAGTAGCCAGAGCGTCTATCATGGAGGCATTAGGGGTTACTGACACTCATCTGCAAGGTGACAAGTCCTTGGAAGAATTTATGGAGAGGACTAAACGAGGATCATGTTTTGTATACTATGTGGGTGCGAGCGATTGGGAGAGGTCGAACATAGACTTGAGGAGATTCCTCCTCTTCCTATTGGGAAGGTTGCTACTAGGCTCCAAGGGAGACGGCATCCATTGTCGTTTCCTAGAGCTCCTAGTAGATCTAGAGAGGGTAGGGCAGTATGCCTGGGGAGCTGTCGTGTTGGCGCATTTGTTTGCATGTCTGTCCCAAGGGATGGATCGAGAGGTGACCGTGAGTGACTTTACACCATTTCTCTAGGTAAGTTTTTTTATGCGGCTAATCTACTTCATGAAATGTTAATGATATGTGATGATGCAGCTATGGAGTTGCTACTATGTCCCACTAGGGAGGGCTCGGCATTGGCGTTTAGCAGTGGTACCACTAGCTCTGCGATGGCAGCCTATCATGAGCAAAACCCCTCTATCTTACTAGCTGATGGCATTAAGGCGTGAGCGGCAAGAGTTCCCTGCAATGATGGTAGGATTATTTTTATTTTTTTAATTTTTTTAATGACTAAGAGGATACATGAATGCCAACGTAGGTGGTTTAGAGACCTTATTCAAGCATGGTCGATGCCAACCAGCCATGGGAAATAGCAAGTCGTGCCCGATTTGGACGAGACCTTTGGGTCCACAACCTAAATGAAATCGAGCTACTTCGGCTACGATTGGCCATGTGGACCTTGGGGCTTGTCCAGAAATGGGTAGATGTGATCGTGCCACCTCGCATTGGGAAGTAGACATGCAGGATGGCAGCCTGTGTTGACTGACGGGTTGTAAAGTCCTGGATCTTTGGCGGATCTTTATTGGGTCCTACTGGATCTTTATTGAGTATCGGATCCTTTTAGAAGAGTTTCAGACTGCCCTTGCAGCCCCGAGTTGTGAGCACTTCGTTCTATTTATTCTTCAGTTCCTCGACTCATGGTCACTGCAGTCGCATTGTACTCTTCGCCAAAATCGTTTCGACTATTTTTACAGATTTTTAGGCCTTGGTTAGACATTTATTTGAATTTGTTAAAGAATTATTAAAATTTAATAGGTGTATTTATAATTTTGAAATCTAGAGGGGTTAAAATGTAAATTGAAGCGATACGCCCCTTTCCCGAGCATCTCGACCACTCGGTAGGGGCCTTCCCAGTTAGGGGCTAGCTTTCCCCCCACCTCTAGTGGTCGAGAGGCTTCAATTTTCCTTAGGATGAAGTCTCCTGTGTGGTAGTCTCTGTCTAAGACTTTGGTGTTGTAGTATCGAGTGAGGCGCCGCTGATATTCTGTGGCTCGGATGCCTACAATCTCTCAGATCTCGCTCACCATATCGAGGTTCTCGAGCAGTTTTTGCTCATTCACTTTGGGCGAGAAGTTGATGACTCGGAGAGATGGGCTGTCGACCTCCAAAGGAATCACGGCATCCATGCCACACACCAACTGGAAGGGGGTCTCACCAGTGGTGGTTCTTGGAGTGGTTCGGTGTGACCATAGTACGCTTGGCAATTCCTCGAGCCAACTGCCCTTGGCATTACCGAGCCTAGCCTTAATGCCTTTCAAAATAGTTTTGTTGGCATTTTCAACTAGCCTATTGGCCTGGGGGTGGGCTACCGAAGTGAAGTGGTTGCGAATATACAGGTCGGCACATTTGTTCTTGAAGTAATGAGAATCAAATTGTCGACCATTATCGCTCACAATCACTCGGGGGATACCAAAATGACAAATGATCGACTTCCAAACAAAACTACATATGACCGACTCGGTGATCTTGGCGGTGGCTTCGGCCTCGATTAATGTGACATCACTAGGGAAATATGCAGTAATTAGACAATGGGTCCTTGGACATATCCCGCAAACACGTTCAAGCAGAAAAGTGAGGTCCTCGAAAGTGGCCGAACCACCGTTGCACACACATGAACCCGGGGTGACTCGACGATGCCGAGTGGAGGTGGTGTATCAAGTCCCTAGCTGGTAGAGTGCCACTAGGGCTTAGGTGTCCCTCCCAAGGGTACGAAGCCCACAATTCAAGGGCTGGCCGGGTGCCAATTGGGGCACTAGGTCCCTCTCTCTCACAACCCACGGTGATCGCTCAGAAGTGGAACACTCCGGGGCTGGGCGCTCTCTCTCTCGCTCAACGGAGCAATTCTATAGATATTAGATGAACAAATACTAGTGAATGAGCAAGGTTTACAGCTCACCAAGTTGGTTTGAAGAAACCAACCCCGTTCTGAGACTAGGGCAAGCGGGGAGTGTGGGTTCCCCGCACACTGCACCGATGTAGCTTCCCCTGTTCAATAATACATACACTACTCCTCTAGCAGGAGGGTTGGACAAGGGGTGGGGAATGTGGATTACATCAAAACTACCTCCACATAGGGAGGGGCGCTAAGTTGGCCAGGCGGGGTGGGGAAGAGGACTACTAAGAGTACCAAATGTCAACTCGGCAAGTTCAGCCTGCTTCTGGAACGACCAGCCAGATAGTCACTGCTGATGCCGCCACGAGCTGTACCGAATTCGAAAGACGCCGAAACTAGTGCCAATCCTTTGCTAACTGACCCAGGAAAGCTCCTGAATTTTTGTGGGATCGTCCGATGTCGTCGCTGGTCGTGGCTGGCTCAGGAACCAGGTCACTCTATTCAGACTAGGACTGCTCTTAGGTCACAGCAGCAGGTAGACGATGCTGTCACGAACACTCCCGTAGTCAAAATAGTGCAGGACCAAGACAGATGCGTCTATGGATGAATCCTCTTCGATCTCCAACTAGGAAGGTCACCAGGGGAGGTCGGAGTAGGGAGATAGAGGACATAGAGTGGAGGGGTGTCTGTGTTGATTCTGAGTGGACTGACCTGCACACTTGGGGGAGAATAATTGGAACGTACAGCTCCGAGCTCCAAACGATGCTCCGCTGGCTGTGTTGGACAGAGGACTGGTAGTGGCTCGTTCTAGCCAAATGGCGCACCAAGGGGAGCTGGGGTGAGGATGTAGGAGCTTCTGCACCGGTGATCTGGTCTTCCTCGGATGCCAGATGCGCACTCTAATGAGAATGGATCTCCCGGACGGCCTCGAACTCGGATGAAGGTGGGATCACCTCACCGACGAAGCTGACTTGAAGAGCTTTCTAGCAATATAAGGTGGGCCACAAGAAAATCCAGGCTGTAGTGGAGGCCAGCGCTGCAGCAGGTGGGGACTCAGCAGAGCTTCAGCAGTGCACAACTAGTAGATAAGGGGTGAAGAGAAAGGGTGTTTCTTTGGTGGGGGGCTCGCTCCGTCGGCCGTCGGAGAAGAGAGGGGAGAAAGAGAGGTGAGAGAGTGAGAAAGAGAGAATGGGGAGAGAGAAAGGATTAAGGGGGTTATATAGGAAAATCTAAAAAATATCAAAAATTTAAAAAAATATGAAAAATTACCTCTGTGATCCTCGGAAGACGCACAACGCAGTGGTACTGTTCCGGAGTCGGGGAACGTACCGGTTCACCCTGCACAGCGTTCCGAAGGCTCATCAGAGAAAAATACACATAAATAACCGATAAATATCTGAAAAAAAATCTGGGGCGTTACAGCCCTCCCCCCTTAAAAGAATTTCATCCTCGAAATTCAAGACAAGCACTAAGCGACAAGGGGAGAACGCCTGGACAACCTGACAACACTGTCAGAGCCCCAACTAGACCTCAAAACTCACAAAAATCACCATCCTGAGGGACGTGGCCAGACAATGATCACGTACAACGCCTTGCTCATAATCCAAGACACATCGATCATTAGAGCAGGCATATACAAAGGAGTACAAGTCTGGCGTCACCTCAGCCAACGCGAAAACCAACCACAACAACACTGCCACGATCTCGCTTATCGAGAACATGCAACTCTCAACACGATATCGAACCACCGGTCAATGCCCACGCTCGGCGGACCAACCAAACATCAACTTCACAACTCACTGACCGCTCTCACACCCTGCACCAGAGACAACTAACACTGAGCTTCCACCAGTTCACACCTGGCAAGCCAAACGCCCTCAGCAACGCGACCAACTCCGCCAGAAGATAAAGTTCTCACAACCCCAAATACAATCCGGGAAAAGCACATCTCACAATCGGCCACCCAAGGCCCCGCTGGCATACGGCTCATGCCATTCTCGAGCCCTAACAACCAGCATCTTCTATCTGTGAAAGACCATCCACGGGTCACCATATACACGTCAACGGGAAACCTCCACCGGCCTAATGGCACGCTCCAAATCACGATAGGCCATCCACTGACTCTTCCACAGACCAACACCACATCTCAAGCCAAATCTCGCTCAGACACCGCAACCAATCTCAAACTTCACGCTAACTCTACCCTCTCAGGGGAGCATGACGAAACCACATGATCGGATTCCATAATCCTCGATCCTCTCGTCACTCAACTCAGACTCACGGGGAATCCTCCCTTGCTGGCCATAAACGAGGGATAACCACATCCTACGTTAACGTCTCATCAGAGACCTCTGCACGCGGACATCATCCTTCATCCTGTCTCATCGAATCCTTTGTCTCAAAACGATCCAAAAGGATGCCTGTCGATCCCGAATCCACCCTTACCACAGAGCCTCGGGACACAACCTCTTACCATGGTCGATCACTCGGCCAACCTCAACAGCCGCTCACGGCCACCAACCGGGACCCATAATCTTGTCAGAGATCACTACTCCAAAAACATGATCTCACCCAAGGACACAACCTCCAACACAGAAACAAGTTACTCATGCGATAACCTCGCCAGCATGTTTCCCTAATTCTCAATCCAGCCAGTGCCACAGACCACAATGCCTCAAGCAATGGCACGACAACAACACGTCTCACGCAACCGAGACAATCTCACACCGAGGAACCAATCCTCCGACGCTCAACACCTCCTCGAAAATTCACATGTAGCAACCGATGCTACGATCCTCTACCGCGCACTCGATCTACACGCACAGTCACCACAACGACAACTCAAGATCCTTCATCCCGATAATCCTCTGCAACTCCGCAGGCTCCGATTCACAACACCTCAGAAATCGCAACACCAGCCACAAATCCCACGAACACCACCCAGCTGGCACGCATCCTTCCGAAGCAGCGCCAACACACCCTTACACATCAGGGGATGGGTAACACTTCTCACAGGCATCCACCTTGCCAACACGCGGGACGTGTCTTGCACGGACTTCACGGCACACGGGAGAGGCCAACCAATCCGGACACACGATGCAAGACGACGAACCTTAACCCAACGCTATCTCCTCCAACCACGATCTCAAAGCCTCAGGGGCTGGATAAATCCTCAGCTGGAGTGACCAACACCAATAACAGCTCCCTCAGGGCACACTCACGGCCACTCAACCACGAGTAATCCTCGCCAGCCACCTGACCTCGCTGTAATTCCTCGAGAAAAAATTCAGGATATCTTGCCCCCACGTTGTTACCGGCGCTTCGGTGGTAACGGACCCGTCCGCAAGACCCTGCAGTGTAGCAGGTTGCACTACAATCGCCTGCGTGTTGACGACATGCCGCGCATTGACAAGATCGGGTTTGCTAGTCAAAAGGACAGCGTATGCTTCAGGGTTGCGCTTTTGCAGCCATGCCATGAAATTTGCAATTGCCGTCTCATGTCGCGATTCGGTGCCGAAGAAGTTGCCCAACTCACGATTGTGTCGATATGGGTTATAGTCCATGGCCTACTTTCGAGTGAGCGCATAAGCCAGCAGTCCACCGCCGACTATCCATATAGGCATGGGGATGCGACTGAAAATGGACGATACCGGCGTTTGTATGTACTGCTGCGGATACGGATATTGCCCCGGATAGATCAATCCGTTCGCCCCTATGCTAGTGCCAAACGGATATTGTAGTTGCTGCTGCGCTTTCGCTTCCTGAATGTCTAATTGTGTATCAAGCGTTTTAATTTGCCCATACGTGTTGACTATCTGCGGAAGCGCGTTAGCGATGTCGCTGAAAAATCCGCCCCAATTGCCGCCAGTGTCAACGGCACCGCTGCCATACGTCATGCCGCCGTAATCTGGCGCTTCTGGCTGCCCGGTCAGGTCCAATCCATCGTAATTACCGACTTGCATTATTTTCTCCTCGTCGCGAGATACAGGATGATACCGATTAGTATCAGGTCTTTTGCGGTCAGACCGAAAGCTATCGGCTTCGTGAGGGTGGCAACGTTGAACGATGGGAACGTTTGATTCGGTACCTGCGTAACTGCGTAATCTGGTGCAGTTGGTTGCCCGGTCAGGTCCAACGGTGTATATGCCCCATAGTTGGGGTTGACGCGAGCCGGGGCATAGTCCATGGGATTTACCGGCTCAAATGCGCTCATTCCGCGTAAATACATTTTACTTCCTCCTACGATTGAGAACCGCCATAAGTGCGGCCATTGCGAAAGCTGCGCCCGCCGCATAGATCATTGGGTTTGTCCCCGTACTTTCCACGTCGCCTGATTGTGTCGGCATCAACGGCGGCATAGGCGTAGAAACAGAGATCGGAACCGGCGCGCTTTGCGTTCGCATGGAGTCGATCATTGCGCGTTGCATGTCAAGCGTGCGTTGCGCCGCCGCTTCCTGTTGCGCCGCTATTTGCTCAAGTAGTGCCTGATAATCGTATCCTCCACCACTTGATCCCGTTTGCGATGTCGTCGCGCCCACCGGGGAATTTGTCGGCTGTTGTTGCTGAATAAGGTTTGGTGAAATCTGCGGTGACACTTGCGTCGTCACATTTGTCGTGTTTGTAGCGGGCGCTTGACATACACCGCGATAAACGCATTTATCCGGCAGCCATGATGTGCATACGCCGCCATCCTTAATCCAGCACCCACCTTCGCTAAACAGACCGCCGCGACTTTCGCATGTGGTGCGGTTATCGCGTGTCGTGAACTGCCGTCCATCGTTCGGCATGTTCAAAACCGTATCAGGTGCGCAGGAGGATAGGCCTTGCAAGTACATGATTACCCTGCACGCTTTTTGCGTTTTAGCAGCACAATCGCCGCAATGGCGGCTAGACCTCCGTACATAATCATGTTGTCGGTCAGCCCAAAAGCGCTTGATGCCGGTGCCTGCGGCATTGGTATATCAAAGCCGGGTATTGCTCCAGTAACCGGCGTACCCGGAAAACCTACAGGCGACTGGTTGGTTCCCGCCGTTACCGCCGAATTTGTCGGCTGTTGCTGTTGGATGAAGTTTGGCGATATTTGCGGGCTTACCTGCACATCAGTGTTGACCGATGTAATTTGCGGTATCATGCCGCCACCCGCTGCGCCTCCCCCTTTACTTCCGCTTGCCCCGATGAATGCGGATGCAATTTCACCCCATATCCCCATACCTGCAAGACCTTTGCTTTGCTTGCAAGGTTCGCAGTCTTGGCAGTCGTCGCCGCATAAATGACCAATATACATAGTCGCCCCATCAATTGTAAAAATACATGCGTTCTATCACTAACCGTGGTTCCGGCTCCCATCCGGCCTCAACGTCTTCCGTTGTCTCAAGTGGTATCCAACGGTTTCCAATCTTTGTTTCGACATACACATGCGAGTAAATGCCGCTATCCCATGCCCCAGCCCCCTCTCCCTCTGCACTCAGGTCCGCCCTCCCCTGCTCCAAGCGTCCACGGCACCCTGGCGTCGCCCCGTCACCGCTACGCCCTCCCATGGATCAAGAAGACCACGCTGCTGCTCTCCGCAACCAGCCTGCAATAGAGGTCGAGATTGCAGAGACTACCCCAGTGTCCACGGTGCAAACCAGCTGAAGCTTTCTTCTGTGGAGTTGTACATCGTCGAGTCAGCTTCGTCCCAGAAGTGATCCCTTGGCGATCCAACCTCGGCACCATTCACACCGCCTATTCTTGGGCAACTGTGCCAAACTCGGGTCTGAACCTGAGCACCAACTGGTAGCAGCTCCACCGCCCGCCCCTGTGCGATTCAGCTAGAGCTCTCTTCACGAGAGTTCTGCTCCTCCAAAGCGCCAATGCACCAGAGGTGGTCCTGCCTAGTTTTGACATCTTCTCCATCCAGGGCGGCCATTCTCCCTCAGTCACATTAGACCCGGAGTCCCCTATTTGCCTAGGATGGGCTACTGTCAAGTCAGCCCTAACACCCCCTCTTCCTCTTCATTTCAGGTCAGACGGTCTTCAAAAATGTTGCAGCGTTCGACGACGCGGAACTAACGCAAGTAGTCTCGTCCCGATCCGACATCAGCGTGGGAAGTTCCACCACAGCTATTGGTGACTGGTCCAGGTGTTTGTCTAGGAACTTGATGCCGGCCATTCCCGTGACCACATCCAGCGAGGTGATCAGACGGCCGCCATCTTCTGAGGGATTGTAGATCTCCTAGTCAGCGATGTCCACGACTTGGTCCCGTCGCATTTGGAGTTCTGCAGCGTCCGTACCGCCCGATGCACCACAATTGCACCAATCTGTCCTGGTGACAGAACTGCACAGGCCAGCCGCAGTGGCCACCGACTCCATCCTTCGGCATCCCTCGACCTTCGTCTAGGAGTTGGCTGCACCTCGATCAGACATCTGAGTTTGGCGCATGGTCGATAGTTTGATTCCCCTACCTGCGATCCCCCCTCCTGCGCGAGGGTAGTGCGTGTAATTGACTCCCCCCACCCCCGTGAACCCCCCTCCCTGCGTGGTGCGTAGTGCATGTATTAGCAAGGACTTTGCCAAGCTTCCACGACGCAGCGTGACCGCCGGGTGCGCACGCTTCTCGGCGTGCCCTCATCTCCGATCGGTGCCGGTCTCTTCAGACTCGGCAAGGTATAGATCTGACCCTTGCTTCTTGGCATTGCTTTCTTAGTATCTGTTCAACGTTCACGCTGGAGGTGAGGAGAGCTCGTTCCAAATTTCCCAAACATTGAGTGCCGACCGTGGCCGTGTGAGAGAGTGTCGTCACACCCGCCCTCGGGCACTGGTTCTGCCTCGGCTGTGTCGGGTGACCTTCAGACCTTAGGTCTGTCCTCCCCCATATACTCTTAGTGGCTCCAACCGTGTAAGCTGCCCGTGGGTCACCGTCCACCCCTCCATCGTCGGGTCACCCCCGAATCTGAGTGACACGCGTGGTCAGTCCGCCATTGCCCGGGTTCGTGGTTCAAGTCGTACTTCCTGTCACGTAGGTCCTAGGGCGTCTGATAGCTCGTCCCGCGTCAACAGACTTATGTTTTCAAGAAAACTAAAAACATGCAAGGACTTTGAAATATGCACAAACCTTAGAATGTGCACAGACTTTATTTTCTGGCCTTAACACGAGGTATGCATGAACTTATTAATTATTCCATGAAAACTTGCATGGACTTACGTGATGCATTATGAAAACTTGCACGGACTTATTACGGAACTTACAGAGCTTGCACGGACTCTAATTCAAGCACATGTCTAGAAAATGTTTAAGTGTAAAGGTGCAAGCAATATTTATGTGATTATCTGACATATAAAATGTATCAAAATTAACATCATCATCAGATCAATATTAAGTAAACAGAGTCAACTCTACTGATGCCAAAATCGTTGCCATTAAGTCAAAACACATTCAGCACAAACAGTAGTACACATTTTGTTGATCAACCCTAGAGGAGACACAACATTCTCCTCCTTTTTGATGATGACAACACCAAATAAATGCAATAGAGATGATGTATTTTGATGAGTCATGAAACATAGTCAGATGTCATGCACGCAGATGCAAACTCTAAGAGCAGACTGCTTGCTTACGTCTTAGGTGGTGTCACATCAGACTCAGACACACATAAGTAACCACAAAGGGAGTGACTAGCTGGGGTCACACCCATCGACGTGTGTCCAACTGCCCCCAACCACGTGTGCACACACAGACCATGCATCCTAGGTTTGGCCTCTAACTGGTTTTCCCCTTAGCCAGACTCCGGTGACCGGCGTGGGGCTCGACGGAAACCAGTCTAAAAATCATCCCCAGGGTAAGCCCGTCCACCTACTCCCAGGTGGGACCAGTACACGCGTACTGGTAGGCTACGACTAGTAGAGGGTCACTGAGAGAGTAGGCTCTCAAGCCACGAAAAATAACGTCTCGACCAAGCACAAGGGGTGCTCCTCACACCAACACCGTCGCACGGTGACCATGGTCAGAGAAGAAAATAGGACTGCAAACCACCCGGTGCAGTCCAGAGCCTGACGGACCAACCCTGGTGCGCCACAGGCTCTGGTGGACCAACACTAGCGCACCACAATCACCTAACGGACTAACTTAGGTGCGTCAAGCACTCGGTGTGAAAACTGCTGTAATGCGCCGTCCCGAGTGCGTTGCAATGCCTGACGAACCTAAACAGGTGCGTCAGAACACGAAAGGAAACAAACTGTAACGCACACCACTAGGGGCGTCACAGCCCCCAACGGACCACCGCTGGTGCGTTAGGCCACGGAACGAAGCTACCTATGATGCACTCCCCTCGGGGCGTCACAGTCCCTAACGGACCACCGCTGGTGCGTTAGGTGGGAAGGAGGCGTCAGCCCTGACGCTCCTACAGAAACATAGTGTCTCGGTCAGGCGTAACATGAAAGCCAGAAACACAAGAAGTCACCCAAACTCTCAAACCCACGGGCACGCTAAACAAGGTAGCATGGTCCTCTCGACACCCTAAAAACACGGACACAGAACCCACGGGTGTTTGGGGTGTTCACGAGATCGCAAGTCGACCACTGGGTCACAACCGGTTCGACCAGGGATCCACACATCACGGAATGAACATAACGATCACGAAAACTCACCTCGGCACAACATAGTGCCTGGCGGTCTAGCATTGGGCCGTCACAATATGTAAAGGTCCAAACCTTGACTACCACAAAAACTCTGACGGTCCAACACAGGGCCATCAGAAGAACAGGGCACCCAGACTCTAACGCACCCAGCTTGGGGCGTCACAGCCCTAACGCACCTGTCCAGGGATGTTAGAGAAACTGGCCACGTCAATTGTGACGCACCTATCAAGGGGCGTTACACTGCTCTAACGCGCCTTCCTCAGGGAGTTAGACGACAGGTAGTGTCAACCCTGACGCTCACAGCGAGGGGCATCACAGTGCTGTAATGCGCCTACCTTGGTGCGTTACGATGCACAACCACCAACGGTCAAAAAACACGAGAACGGATGTAACGGTCGAACCCTAGGCCGCCACAGAATGTGACGGTTTATCATGAGGCCGTCACATGATTGGGGGAGCTACCGACACTACAAGGACCTGTAACACACCCTTCTAGGGGCGTTACAGACTATGGCGGTCGCTGGAAAGACCGCCACAGTGTCTCGGGCACGAAAACGGCAAATCAACCCAAAAAATTTGTTCTACGCCTCGATCATCCACAGATGATGGGGAATACAACGGGGAAGCTCCCTTATGGCCCCTAGCATGCATCTAGACCCTCGAATCGGTCCGAAACGTGACAGAACGGTAGATCAGTCGCACACCCTAAAAATATGGATTTTCCCCAAATCGCTCAAATAAACTCGCTCGGCTCACCGTAGCCTACCAAAATCGCGAGGAAGGAAGCGCGCGAGATGGGGATCCATCTCCCTACCTACACCAAAGAAACGACGCACTGTGGACGCCGATCCACTAAGAAATCACCATGAAACCCTCGTTGGCTCACGAACACACCCTTGAGCTTCGCCACGCCTCCATCGCCTCGATCTTGGCCCATCCTCGCCCGCATCCTGGCCCGCGCCGCCTCCACCTCGCACCCGCCTCACTCCGTCGGTCGCCGGATGATGGGAATCGACGCCGAGCATGTATAGTTTATTTTACATTTCTGTCCTTTTAGTTTGTATTTATATCCTTGGGAAAGTATGTACGCAATTGTAAGGCTTTATAAGCCATCGAGTCATTCATTACATAATTTATATGAATGAGCAGGAAATAAAATTAACATTAAGTAAAATACATGGTCCATAATATAACAACAGTTTATGATACAATAGTAGTCTACAACTAGTACAGTAAGAAAGGAAAGTACAACTACACAGGACATACCCCGGCTCTGGCAACTAACCTTGGGCACTAGAACCACGTGGAGCCTCAGACGCGCTCCTCTGAAGTCTCGTCTCACCTGAAATGCGGAAAACGCAGGAAATGAGCCTCATAAACAAAGGCTCAATAGGGATCACTCGGACCCCTACCTCGTGAAACGAGAAATTACAACATAAAGTAGCTAAAGGCGAGTACAACAAGAATAAACAAATGGGAAAGCTCTGCTACACTTGACACCGGTCTTACGGTGCAAAAGGCAAGACACACGTCACGGTGAGAAACTAAGAGTCAACCACTGACAAGACAGGAGTACCACCCACTAGAAGTAAGGCCGGATGCGTCCCTTGACGTCTTAGTCCGCACCTCAGGTGCCTGCCTGCGACGCCCCAGGCGGAGGCTAAGACACCGTACAAGTAACCACAGAACAAGAACTAGCTGGGGTCGCGCTCGTCAGCGCGTGTCCACTGCCCCCAACCACGTGTGCACACACAGACCATGCGTCCTAGGTCTGATCTCTAACTGGTTTTCCCCTCAGTCGGACTCTGGCTGCAAGACGTGAGGCCCTACGGTAACCAGTCTAAAAATTGTCTCTCGAGGAAGCCTCGTCATCACTCCCTGGTCGGACCACACGCCTGTCGGAAGGCTACGACTAGTGGAGGGTCGCTGAAGGAGTAGACTCTCTAGTCAACGGAAAACAACGCCTGAACCGGACAAGTACAAGGGCCGCTCATCGTACCGACACCAACTCACGGTGACATGTCGAGAACACCACCTCCTGGGACCCCACGGTACCCTAACACATGGCCCCCACATGATGCCCAGCATCAGTCGGACCACGGGTCAGCACGTGGATCGAGGTCCACTCACCCGGGACTCGAATCGGCAAGAAGAAAGCTACCGGTAAGACAACACACCATAAACGGTCCACCCTTGGCCGTTCATGGGTACACGGTCGGTCGATGGGCCGCTTCAAGTACTGAGACGGTCCATCACAAGCCGTTTGACAAACTGGAACAGTCTCCAATAAATCGCCCCTCAACAGACAGACACGGTCTTCCCTGGACCGTGTAAAACATAAACGGTCCTCTTGGGACCGCCCCAGACAGTGAACGGTCTCCAACTAGACCGTCCAACTTCTGGTCTGAACGAGAAACCACACGGTCATCCTCAGACCGTTCAGGGCATACACGGCCCAACAATAGGCCGCTTGAGGATCTGAGCGGTCCCCATTGGGCCGCCTAGTCTCCCAACGGCACAAAAGCTAAACGGTCTCCTTGTGACCGTTGGAAAATCAACGGTCCAGCTTGGGACCGTTCAGAAGAACTAAACGGTCCTTCCATGATCGTGTAGCCTCAACACTGTGCAACGGTCAAAAACTCAACGGTCACAAACACCTCGGGAGTCATGCTGACTCCACGGGGTAAACGGTCATCACGTGGGCCGTCCAGGAGTGGAGCGGTCGCGCGATAGACCGTGTACCCTACCGACATTCCTGGGTCGGTACGCGGTCGAACACTGGGCCCCGCAGGGGTAGAAACGGCTCCTGTTGGGACCGTTTCTATCCCGGCAACCCGAGAACGGCGAACCTCGCCGGGAATCGCCATTCCACGCCCCAAACACCTCCGGGTGAGGGGGAAACAAAGTGGAAGCTTGTCCCCATGATCCTAGGCACCCAATGGTGCCCTCAAACCACCGATTAACGCGGGAAAACACTAAATCGGCGCTCAAAACCCCGAATCATGGATTTCTCACCCCGAGCTCAAATGGACACCTCTCGACCTCCCGTCGGCCTAGAAATCGCGGGGAAGGAAACTACGGAGTTGGGGATTCGTCACCCTAACTCGGGGTCGCCCGAAACGTGACGGATCGTCGCCGATCTTCAAATCACCGCTTGAAACCCTCGTTCTTCCCGAGCTTCCCACGAGCCACGCTCGTCGCCGCGATCGCCACGCCGCCACCGCCGCCGCCGCGCCGTCACCTCGCCGCCGTCTGCAGCCGGGGGGAAGGTCGCCGCACCAGATCCACAATCTATGGGGTGATTGGGAGCATTGGGATTAAACAATACACAAAAGAACCCTTCTTTTCGAATTGGAAAAAGTCAACAATATTGGGCTTCACGGGGCTGGCGGTCGACCGCTAGAGGGGGGGCGGTCGACCGCTCTGAGAAATCCCTGTAGCTGGTTGGGTTCTGGAAATTCCGGTCGACCGCCCCTGGCTGGCGGTCGACCGCCCCTGGGCAATTTTCCAGATTTTGCTTGTTGTGCTCCGTAACCCGTTTAGCTCCGTTCCTTAATCCCTTTAGCAGTCGATTCTTGTCTGTGGCATCAACCTTGGTAGTCTTGAAGGCCTCAACTGGGTCTTGGCTTTTATGTTCTCTTGATTGTGCAGATTGTGTACCTGAAACCAATAAAAATAAAGTGTTAGCCCAAAGAACCATGTCCATAAGTCAAGAGATTCATGTCCATATCAAATCCATGCATTTGGGATTGAATTCAACTTGGTTTATGCATTGACATAAGGCAGTGCATTTCTTCAACATGTTTGAAACTCAAAGTCCATTTATCATCTCAATCATGGTTCAACCATGATTAATTCATACTTTCATCAGGAACAAGGCAATTAATCACACATTGTGTTTAGTCATCATCAAAACAATAACTTCAATAAACATCAAAATCAGATCATCACACATGAAGTTAGTTATCATCAAAATCATAACTCAACACCCTTGCTGGCTTTAGTGGCCGGAGTGAACTCGATGATGTTCACCTAATTGCCAGGCTGGCATTCCCACACTTGCTTACCCTTCGCTTAGATGTAGCTCGGGTTGTCGGCGAAGAACATTTCTATTTCAGTGATCGTCGAATTGAGCTGGTCAAAGCCCTTGATGTTGGTGCCGATAAGCTTTTTGCTAACATCGGCCGCCAAGCCTCGGCAACAGATAGTGATTGCATCCTCTTGGACTGGCGGATTGACACACCTCATGCTGAGGTCTCGTCATTTCTTGATGAAGTCGAGGGCGCTCTAGCCTTTCTTTTGTCAGAGAGAGCAGAGCTCGGCTAAGGAGACCTTTCGCTCGGCCGTTTGGAAGCAATCGAGGAACTTCTTCTAGAGATCCGCCTAATCAATGACTGAGTTGGGCTTCAGGTGGGAATACCATTGGAAGGCCATTCCCGTAAGTGAGGTGGCAAAGTAGCGGAGGAGGTAAGACTCATCCAACGGGAGTTTGCCCATGGCTGTAATGTAGTAGGCCAAGTGTTCATGCGGAGATCCCTGACCGTCGAATTTCTATAACTTCGACAGCTTGGCTTACTCTGGGGGAAGTTTCTTGAGCTGGTGGTGCAGTGGGTAGGGGACACTATAGAGGTCCACCACCGCAAGCCGTTCTCCAAACTGGGCAAGCTTGGTCTCAACAATCCGCTCGATCATCTGGCGTTGTGCCATGAGGCTTTCTGGCACCGGTGTGTTGGATGGCCGTGGTTGAGCTTCGGCCAAGGGTGTGATGAACCCGGTTACTGTAGGGGTTCGGGCGGCTACAGCTGAGGTGTTGGCGCCATTTTGCCCACCTGGCAGGACCGGCGTCTCCGTTAAAGGCCCAGTAGGTAGCTAAGGGTGGAGGTCACGCTCCTGCAATAGGTCTTGTAGGAGGGTATTCGAGTGCTGGTTCTCCTTCAGAAGAGTCTCAAGAGTCACCTCTTGGACCTCATTGGCTGGAGGGTCATTATTGACTTGCTTCGCATTAACAGGGGTGGCACGATCCTCGACGGGAACTTCCTCCGCTCACGTCGATGCCTGAGGTCCGGTAGAAGTATCGATGTGGCCGGCAGGAGTCAGCTACTGGGTTGGGTGACGCGGCCTTCTGAGTTGAGATATGGGCTGGTTTAGGTTATCAGTCTGAATCTTAGGCTGGTGCCCGGTGGCATAGCAAACGAACGCCTTTACCACGTCACTGAGGAGCTGGACCGCCCGCTTCTTCTGAGAGCGCCTCTTGGGGCAGACGGGTCTCCCCAGCCTATCAAAGATTGAGGTGTATTACAGAGGAGTCTCCGTCACGGCATCTGCCTAGGGAGAACTCGAAGCTAAATGTCAGTGGGGCCCAGAACGAGCCCGTCTCCTTCTTCGCCTATCTGAGCGAGAGGTACTGAATGGCTGGGCGCCATCAGATGATGCGGCTGTAAAATCAGTCATGTCTTGCTTGGCGCAGCATCCTAGTGCCCACAAGGGATTACTAAGACGCACCTTCCGGACGGCTTGAGCTTCCTCTGGGGTAATCCAGATTCTCCTCAAGTTAGTCTTTTGGCCTCCCTTGTCACTGTCTCTTCGACGGGACTAGGGAGCTTGGACATCGAACTGACGCTGGTGTCTCTGGGCCACTGTCAGAGCGTCTGCCCTTCTGAGTTCCACTTTGTCTTCTCGCGTTTGATGTAGAAGGCTAAAGGGGTTGGTAGTAGGGACAGTAGAGACGATCCGCTCTAGGGGTATGATCAGTTTGCCCCCGTCCAAGCGAATCCGTAGATTCCAGACAAGAATGGTCTTGCCAGAGTTACTGGTGGTAGCGGCAGGTCGCTTGCCTTTACGGCCAGGACGATGCTACTTCTGAGGAGTCGAAGATGATTCCGCTCCAAGGTGGTAGACCAAGAAAACTCAGCTCGTGACTGCTAGTGGTACAAGGCCATTGACCGGCAACACTGGAATCAGTCCCCATGACCCAAGGTCTATAGTGGGGGCCGACGACTGGGTGGCTCAAGTGTAAGCCCTCTCCCGAGCCGATAATAGTGTTGTGGCTGCCCACGATGACATCCTTGTACTTAGAGTTGGCACTGCAGGGGGTGCCAGAATGCCGATGACCCGAGGCCTTCTACCTGGACCGGGGACTGGCGGGACCGGAAGGTGGGATACCAGGCCTTCGATCCACACCGGGGCCACCACGTCCCATAAAGGTAGACCCGTACTAGGAGTCAGTGTCATTGGGTTGTAGGGAACGTGCCCCCACGATGGAGCCAAGGGATGTAGAGCCTGACACGGATCACTCACCCCTGGCGTCGTTCGTGGGAAACCCTGGGGTTGCATGCCCGATCTACATGTTGAGCCACCTCGAACTGGGGATTGATGGTCTGGGTGAGGCGGTTGCACTTCAAAAATTTGGGTTGGAATGCCTGAATGAGATACTGGGGAGCCCTGCCCCCGGGTCAGGGGACCCACACGAGGAGCCGACTCGGCTGAGGCTCGAGATTGACAGTCCGAGTGAGGTGCTAAGGGGCCAGGCACCTTAGAGTGGAGACCCACACCAGATGCCGACTCAACTGAGGATTGGGGCTAGAAGCCCCAGTGAACTGTAGCGGTTAGGACCAGGACTCGAGGCGCGAAGCTCACGTAGGGAGCCGGTCAGAACTGGGCTCGGGGGCTAGCATTAGCCCGAGCGGGAGCTGGTCCAGAACCCCTACGGGGGCTAGCAATGGTTAACACGAGTCTGACACTCGGTCTAGCCACTGAGGCTAGCGACAGGTGTGGCGTGTTGACGGCGCCAGAAGAGATGGGAGCTGAGGGTGGTGGTGGAGCCGCCACAGGGACCACACCTAAGAAGTAGGGTGATCCGACGATTGGGGTGAAACTGCCGAAAGTGATCGGCACCGCCATGTATCCCACCCACGCATGGGTGGCGATGACGATGGGGCCGTAGGTGACGGCCGCCATAGTTGTTGATGCTCCAGACGAGCAGGGGCAACGACCGCTAACGGTTGTCGAACACGATCCGGCAACTGGAAGCTGAATTGGAAGCTGTTGGGAAGTGCGAGTGGGTGCTCTTCTTCTACCTCTCCTGCAAGGACACAAAAAGGGCACCAGGGCTTCAGGGCTGGCATAGGCTTTCTCTTCAGTAGAAAGAAGGAAGGCGGGAGATGTCCCATTGGGTGTGCCAACCTTTTGTTCATACAAGGTAGGGCATGTGGGCCATGGGTGCACGTGTGTGCGGTGACCGGAATGAGGGGTAGGATATAGCTACGGCAGAGATGCCGTAATATAGTGTGCTTCGGGCATCCCCTCTCATGGCCATATCTTTCTCAAAGCGACACCGTACACTCACGTTTTACGGAAAGTCAAGGGGAGATCAAGTGGCACGGGAGGTTTTCGGGTTGTAAGGGAAACGTAACTGGGATGCGGGCGTGCTAGTCGATTTCTCGACAATCACCCATGGAACCAAAAGTTGACCGGGGAAGCACCGCCGGGGCGCGGCACGTGGACTCAAGAGGTGAGGGACACGTGGAGGGAAGGGCGGTTCCATAGGTGCAAGTGCACATGCGATTGTGGGGAGTCATGTACAGGACGTCTTTCTCCATCGATCGCAAGCAGTCAGTGTTATTTACATCGGATTGAATCCAAACACCTTCGTTCTGTGTTGAAGAGAGGTCTGTACAGGCCTGGAGTCCTAGGTGGAGAGCAGGGAGCACTTCGTAGCTATGGGTTCGCACTAGACAGGACGATGTTGACTGGGGTTAGTGAGGTTGTGGATTCACGCCAGGTGACATGAAAAAGGGGCTGTGGGCCCGAACGTGGATGCGAGCGCATTTGTTCAAATGGCAATGTAATTTCTGAGAGCTATAAGGCTTTACTGGCAGGCCATGGTGGCCGAAGTACAACGGGCGCAAGCCGCGGGATAATTCCGACACGGTGGTCGGTCCCTAGGTCAATGTGTGACAAAGTGGATTTTCGCATGTTTTACAGGGGGTTCCTCCCGCGGCATGGGCCGTGTCTGCTTCGCCAAATGAGGGGCTTGCAATTGGATGACTGGTGAAAGCATCGGACTGGTGTCTGGGCTAGGGTCAATCACGGCTCAGGTCAAGTGCCGAAGAGTGTCCGCTTGCGTAGGCCTCTTGGCCTTGTGGTTGTGCTTGCAAATCTAAGTCCAAGGTTCATTGGTATTGTGGCTACCACCGCCATAGTGGTGTCACATCACCTACCTGGCTAATAGCCTAGTTTGAATATAATGTTCCAGCCCTTGGAATCTCTGATCTTGGGCTTCTCCCTGACACTCACCTGTGCGACAACAAGCTTGCGCTACGCATAGGCCCATGGGAAATTGAGATCTAGCACCGAGATAACAGGCCTATTGTTGGGCCACAGTGTTGCCAAAATATTTTTCGAGATGGCTTCAACCGATTGGACGGTGGAAATACTTTTGACCTTCACTACCCGCCCTTGGAATGGGAATTTGAGGCATTGATGGGTGGTAGATGGCATAGCACTAAGATTGTCGATCCACGGGTAACCCAGAATAACTTTGAACATGGGGTCAATGTCTAGCACATAAAGTTCAATGGGCATTGTCAATGGCCCGAGCTCAGCTTGCACAGTGACTACCCCATGATAGGGCTTTCTTGAATTGTCATAAGTTGCTATAGTGGTGGGAGTGGGTCTTAACTGATCCTCTGAAATATTACAGGCGCAGGGTGCTTAACGGGTAGACATTAATAGATGGCCCGATGTCGACCAAAGCTGCATCGATACTCACCTTATTCAAGGTGATAGAAATGTAAAGCGACATCTGGCAAGTCTTGGGGGGAGCTAGCTCAGTCTCAGCAAATGTAATGGCCAACCCCTTGGAAACTATTGCCAGAGCAGATGGTAGGCTATCAACTGCCACGTCTTCATTCACTGTGACCTTTTGGAGAAAGTCCCGCAAGGTATCTTGATGCAGCTTGGACCGCTTGATTAGCTCTAAAATTGAGATCTTCGTGGGCATCTGGTCTAGGTGATGTTGCAAGTCATATTGAGTGCCCGGTAGTAGATCTGCCTCTTCTTGATCAGCAGCCTACTATGAAAATTGGGAATTAGGTGCAGATGCACTGGTTGTAGGGTATTTCCGATGGAACAAATGCCCGCTTCGAAGGGCAAAGTTTTGGGCCAGCATGGCATCAGCAGTGCCCATAGGAGGTGGCTTAATTGGCCCAATGGGGTGGATGAGAGGTGTGGGGGTAGGTGTTGTGATGGTAGTGGGGGTAATGGGAATAGTGGAGGTGTTAACGGGCCCTGTCGGAAAGATGATGGATGGAGGATTGGACGGCAGGGTGGCAACAACAGGCGGAACAGGCACTTGCGGGGGAGCAATGACAGGTGGCACAATGGGGATGGTAGGTGGTAAGATGAGGGGTTTGTAAGGAATGACAGGCGTGATCGACATAGTGGCGGCATGATGGTTTAGCGGAAGGATGATAGGGGTGGAAGGTGGAGTGTGCCGAGAGAGGGTATTCTAGTAGGTGTGGTGAAGGGACATGAGTCGCTGGACGGATGACTCATCATCATAGGACCACCCGGCATTGGGGGCCGGGCGATGGACATTGTTCACTTGAGCCGGTGCTGGTGGTGGAGGTAGCGGAGTGGGCCGATGATTTGGCATCAGGTTCTGGTGGATCCCCAGATCCTATGTAGGCTGCTACTGCTGAGGCGACTGTTGTAGCTACTGCGGCTACAGTGCTTATTGTCTCGGTGCCTGCCTTCTCTTCTCCTTGATCTCGGTGATGACCTTGCGCATCTCGGCCTAATCAATACACTACCCTTCATGTAAATCATAAACAAAATCTCTGAACTGGAAGCAACTGTCAATTGTGTGGCCCGACTATTGGTGTAATATGCAATGTCTGGACTGGTCAATAGTCGAGTTCTAATTCGGCCATTCTGAGGGAAGCTGTAGTGCACCAATAGACATAAGGGCCGAGAAAATGTCCAGGAGGGTTTCAGGCAAAGGGGGATATTGAGCCATCTTCAGACCTGGGCGCTTAGGTGCATAGCCGATGGGAGGGGGGACATTATGGTATTGCGGGAGTTGTTGTGGCTATTGGTTGACGGGGAAAGGTGGTGGGATAGTTTGTGGAGCAATGGGTTGGGGGTTGTGGGGAGCCTGTTGGAAGCGTGGTGGAGCAGATTGGTTAGGGAATGGGAAACTGACGGCTTGCACTTGTTCATTTGTTTGGACTCCATTGGTAACATGCCGTTGAGGCAAGCACGAGAGTCCAGAACACACGGGGTCACTCAGACCCCCAAGACCCATGGGCACGGCACAGGCCATCCTTTATTCGGGCGTGAGCTTTGGCTCCATTACCTGAATGAGATCGAGCCCCGGTTCCTCCGGTTGGTGATGAGGACCCTCGGCCTCCACCAGGAGTGGATCGAGGTGGTAGAGCCGTGTGGGATTGGGCAGAAGACCCATGGTCAGACGAAGGCCACAGATTGGAGGATCCGGTTCGTAGAGTAGTATGCGGACTGGCAGCGTGACAGCACCAGGGTGACCTCCCAGGCGGCCGACAGCTTTGAGTACCTCCGACGCTACTGGGTGGTCTACGACAGCAGGCCCCAGATGAGGGTCTTAGGGGTGAGCAAATGAAAATACATTTCTTTTCCTATATGATGCATGTTTATTTATGCAACTATTTATGTGATGAATGCGGGATGCGCGGGATCTGGTACCGATGGATGCACAAGTCCATTTATGTAGCTTAGAGGCCCAGTTGGCGGCCACATGAGCTGACTTGGAGACCTTGGTGAGTGGTTAAATTTAATGCATGTGAATTCCAAATTTATTGATGAGTAGCCACTGATGATCTTTCTTTCTTGATGCAGCGTACCCAGCAAGGAGCAGTGGTGAGGGGGACCGACAGTGCTTCGAGCTCGAGGGGACCGAGCACCAGTACTGAGGTTTTGGAGGAGCAGCTCGCAAGTGCGATTGCTCGAGCGGAGGAGGCGGAGCGTGAGCTCGCCGCCCGGGTAAGCCTTTAAACTTTAATTCAATTATGCCATCACATGTTTATAAAAAAAGTTATCTCTTTCTTTTCCTTCTATCAGACTGAGGAGCTACAGGCGTCATTTGCCTGTGTTGCGAGGGAGAGCCGTGACCGCCACGCGCTGGTGAGTTTTGTTTTGTGAATAATATCCATGTATTCTCCTTTTCCCAAAGATTAATGATGATGTGATATGATGCAGGCAATGGAGCTGACTGAGGCGAAGAAGCAGCTATCAGCGGCGCGTTTCGAGATTACCTCCCGCGACGAGCGGATCGCTGAGCTCGAGCAGGCGCGGGGCCAGCAGGAGGCAGAGCGCTACCTCGCGGCACGGGTGAGTCAACAGCATTAATTTCAATTATGTATATGTTGAAATGAAACTTGAAACTGATAGTTGACTAATTGAATGCAGGTGGCGGAGCTACAGGACGTGAGTACCTAGGCCGCCTTGGCTGGGGCCGAGCTCGCCATCCGTGACCAGCGGCTCGTGGAGCTGGAGGAGGAGGTGGCGCGTCTTACTGCGGTGGGACAGCGCGAGGAGCTGCCCAGGGACGTGGCAGACCTCCGCATCCACCTTGAGGTGGAGTGCAGAGAGCACGCCAGGGAGTGCGAGGAGTGGGATCGGGAGAGAGCCGAGCTCGCCGCTGTCAGGGCACAGCTTGCCATAGTCTAGGAGAGGCTACGGGCGACGGAAGAGTGGCTGCAGCGAGGGCGAGAGCGAGCCCGAGCAACGGGGCACTCGAGTGCCTTTGCTAGCACGACCTACATGACGGGCTCCTCTTCACACCAACGGGCAGAGGAGGAGGTGCGGAGCTCAGCCCCGAGTGTAGTACGGGGGTCCATGCCCCCACCATGAGCTCGCCGCCAGGGCGGTAGGGGAGCAAAGAGAGAGAGAGAGAGAGGAGGGTGGAGGCGAGAGCTAGAGAGCAACTTTGTACTCCTCCACCCTCACACTTTTGTACTCATTTGGCAGTTATATATATATGACATTTTCGTTACTTGAGTTTGTTGAGCACTTGTGTTCCTATGTCCTTCCCTTCGTTGCTCCTCCCTTTTGTTTTCCTACTTAACACCGGCCATTCACACTTGAGATAAACAGATTATTTCATCCGTTTGGCTTGGCCCCTTGCCCGATAAGCGAGGGGTTTGTCACTCTTCTTTGACCTTCATGATGGGTCAAGGGGCCAAGCCCTTAATTAATAAGGCAAAACAACATAAAGTAAAAATGCAATCATGCAAGCAGGCAAAGATGCAAACTGAAAGTAAATAACATGCCCATACAAAGTGCAGCCAAACACAAGAGGAAACACATATTTTTCTCCCTTTTTCTTTCTTTTTTTATACCTTATATATATATATATTTGTTATTTTCTAAAAGTCAATGGGTCTTTTTGTTAAGGGGTCAGACGGAAGGTCCAAATCAAATGTGAAAGGGTCTTTTTGTTGACTGACTAGACTAAAGGTCTGAGCCAGAGGTAGAATGATCTTTTTGTTATATGGTCGGACGGAAGGTCCGAACTAAAGGTGAAAGGGTCTTTTTGTTGACTGACTGGACGAAAGGTCCGCGCCAAAGGTAAAAGGGCCTTTTTGTTGACTGACTGGATGAAAGGTCTGAGCCAGAGGTAAAAGGGTCTTTTTGTTGACTGACTGGATGAAAGGTCTGAGCCAGAGGTAGTAGAAAGGTCTTTTATTGTATGGTCGGACGGAAGGTCCAGATCAAAGGTCAAGGGGTCTTTTTGTTCTCTGGTCAGACGAGAGGTCAAAGCCAAAGGTGAAAGGGTCTTTTGTTGATTGGTCAGACAGAAGGTCCTAACCAAAGGTGATAGATGGATGTTGACACAATGGGATGTCAGAGCTAACAAACCTTGCTTAGACGGTATGTCCAAGACAAGGGCAGACATAAAACACTGTTGTCATCTTGACGTCATATCGAAAAGGACCATCCTGAAAGAGATAAAGGGTTTAGATCAGGGTAGAATATGGTTGTTGACTTGACAGACCTGACAAAGTCAACCAACTTGGGAAAGGCGTGAGGCCTACGCCAAGGAAAGAATGTAGGATATGGATGGTGACCCGACGTCATGTCGGAGCCAACGTACTCGACAGAGACATGAGGTCTAAGCCAAGGGCATAATATAGGATAGGTGTTGACTTGATGTCATGTCGAAGCCAACGAACTTGGCAGAGACATGAGGCCTAGGCCAAGGGTATAATATAGGATAGGTGTTGACTCGATGTCATATCGAAGTCAACAAATTTGGCAGAGACGTGAGGCCTAGGCCAAGGGTAGAATATGGGATAGGTGTTGACTCGACGTCTTGTCGAAGCCAACAAACTTGACAGAGACGTGAGGCCTGGGCCAAGAGCATCATATAGGATAGGTGTTGACTCGACGTCCTGTCAAAGCCAACAAACTTAGCAGAGACGTGAGGCCCATGTCAAGGGAAGCATATAGGATAGGTGTTGACTCGACGTCCTGTCGAAGCCAACAAACTTGGTAGAGACGTGAGGCCCAAGACAAGGGCATAATATAGGATAGGTGTTGACTCAATGTCCTATCAAAGTCAACGAATTTGGCGAAGGCGTGAGGCCTAAGTCAAGGGCAGAATATAGGATAGGTGTTGACTCGATGTCTTGTCGAAGCTAACAAACTTGACAGAGACGTGAGGCCTGGGCCAAGAGCATCATGTAGGATACATGTTGACTCGACGCCATATCGAAGATAACAAACTTGGCAGAGGCGTGAGGCCTAAGCCAAGGGTATAATGTGGGATAGGTGTTGACTCGACGTCCTATCGAAGCCAACAAACTTGGCAGAGGCATGGGACCAAGGCCAAGGGAAGAATATGAGATAACTGTTGACTCGACGTCATGTCGAAGCCAACGAACTTGACAAAGGCGTGAGGCCTGAGCCAAGGGCATCATGTAGGATAGGTGTTGATTCAACGCCATGTCGAAGCCAACGAACTTGACAGAGACGTGAGGCCTAAGCCAAGGGTATAATGTGGGATAGGTGTTGACTCGACATCCTGTCGAAGCCAACAAACTTGGCAGAGCCGTGAGACCTAGGTCAAGGGAGGAATATAGGATATGTGTTGACTCGAGGTCGTGTCAAAGCCAACGGGCCCTGCCCCGACAAAAGGTTTGGGGTGAGGGTTGACTAGAATGTCGATGGATTAGAGGCCCAGACCTAGGGTTAAATATTGGTGTCAACCCTACGAAATGTTAGAGTCAACGGACCTTGCTCAGACGGAAGGCCTAAAACAAGGGTAGAATGTGTAGATGAGGGTGTCAACCCGACGTCATGTCAAAGTTGACTAGTTTGGCAAAGACATGAGGTCTAAGCTAGGATAGAATATCGACGTTGACCCGTGGAGATGACGGGATCAACAAACCTTGCCCCGACAGGAGGTCCAAGACAAAGCGAAGATGTTTTTTTATTATTGTTATTAGTTTATTTGTTTGGATTGGTCAAATTTATTGAACTTATTAAGTCCTTTGAATTCTGTCTATGGATTTATTGACTTCATTCGACGCACCGTGGACGCCGATCCACGAAGAAAACGCCCCCCTTCACCGGTGCAGGCTGCCCTCTCTTTCACTGGCACTCCTTCCAGTTCACCCTTTGTCAATACATCTCCTTCGCTGGTACACCTTCTTTACCGGCACACCCTTCCAATCCTTCAACGGCACGCCCATGGCCTTCCCCGGCCCACCTATCCCCTCTCAGCTTCAATCCCGTGTAACTTCAACCCCGTGCAGACCATTCACGGACTTCATCATTTTGCACACATAAGCCCTGCATAAATTTTGCACAAGCCTTGCACAAGCCCTGCACGGACCTTGCATAACCCCTGGCCCCATGTGCACGGACCCTGCACAGACTTTGTTTCCCCTTTTTTGCATATACATGCACCGACGTTAGCCCTCACATGCATGGACCTGCACGGACCTTGTCCCCCTTTGCTTACATGCACAGACTTTGGTCCCCACACGCATGGACCCTGCTCAGACTCAACCCCATACACTCGCGTGGACCTTGTTCCAAACCTGCATACATACATGGACTTGCCCCAACCATGCATGGGCTCAACCCCGTGCATATGCGGGGACCCTGCACTGACCTTAGTCTGCATGTGCACTGACTTTAGCCCATGTGCACTGACCTTAGTCCGCATGTGCACTGACCTTAGTCTGCATGTGCACTGACTTTAGCCCACGTACACTGACCTTAGCCCATGTGCACTGACCTTAGTCTTCATGTGCACTGACCTTAGTCTGCATGTGCACTGACTTTAGCCCTGTACACTGACTCGGCCTGCATGTGCACTGACCCTGCACCAACCTTGCCCTTCGCATACTCCATAAGTACACTGACTCTGCCAACATGTGCACTGACTTCAGCCCATGTACACTGACTCGGCCTGCATGTGCACTGACCCTGCACTGACCTTGCCCTTTGCATATTCCTTAACTACACTGACTCTCCATGCATATGCATTGACCTTAGCCCATGTACATAGACCCTCTTTCAGCTTTTGGCCCCATGTACACGGACTTCGTTTGCACATGCACGGACCTTACACTGACCTCGCCCCTAGCACGCATGGACTCTACCCCTTCGCCCCAAAACCTGCATCCATGCATATGCACAGACTCCATCCCGCAACCTGAACATCTGCACGGACTTTGTCGGTTAACCCTGTGCATTCGCATGGACCCTGGCCAAAACGTGCACTGACTTTGTTCTTCAACCCCATGCACAACATGCACAGACTTTGTTCTTCAACCCTGTGCACAACGTGCATGGACTTTGTTCTTCAACCCCGTGCACAACGTGCATGGACTTTGTTCTTCAACCCCGTGCACAACATGCATAGACTTTGTTCTTCAACCCCGTGGACAACATGCACGGACTTTGTTCTTCAACCATATGCACAACATGCACGGACTTTGTTCTTCAACCCTGTGCATAACATGCACGGACTTTGTTCTTCAATCCTGTGCACAACGTACGTGGACTTTGTTCTTCAACCCCGTGCACAAAGTGCACGGACTTTGTTCTTCAACCCCGTGTACAACGTGCATAGACCTTGCTCCTCAACCCCATGCATACACACGGACCTTGCCCAAAACCTGCATGGACTTCGTCCAAACACGCATGGACTTTATCCCATATGCATGGACTTCACCTAAACATGCATGAACTTTACTTGCACATACGCATGGACCTTGCCCAAAACCTACATGGATTTCATCCCTTAACCCCGTGCACATGCATGAACTTGCTTGAAAACTTGCATGGACTTTGTTCTTTTGCCGAAAACATGCACAGACTTCACATGCACCTTGCCCAAAAACCTGCATGGACTTGCCCAAATCTACATGGACTTCATCCCAGAACGTGCACGGACCCCACCCAGATGTGCACGGACCTTAACCCTTCATCTAGCCCAACTGAAACCTCCACGGACTTCAGCCCCCCAGACCTTCACCGGTGCACCCCCTTCAACCCTTCGCCGGCGTAGGCCTTGAAGACCTTCCCCGGTAAACCTATCCTTGATCCTTCGCCGGTACACCCTTCCTGCCCTCACCGGTGCACTCTTTCAGTGCCTTTGTCGGCACGCCTAACCCCAGCCTTCTCTGACACGCTCCCCATGCCCTTCGCCAGTACACTTGTCCTACCTTCAAATTCTTGATGGATAGGGTGCAGCTAAAATTAGAAGGCTGGCAGTCAAAATTCCTCTCTCAAGCTGGCAGAGCTGTCTTAATAGACTCAGTCCTTTATAGTATGCCAATCTACCTTGCCTCTGCTTGTTATATCCCGAAGAAAGTTATCTGTTTCATTGACCATTTGTGTGCCAATTTCGTTTGGCATGGTGAGAATGGCACCAATCATCGACACTGGGTAGCCTGGTCGGACATCCAGAGGCCTCGACTAGAGGGAGGCTTGGGGATCAGAGATTTGAAGTGGGTCCAAATTTCCTTAGCTATCAAAACCTTGTGGAACATTGTTCATGGTTCCTCACTTTGGTCCATGTATGCTTGGTGGAGATTCATCAAAGTCCATCTTGCAAACTGCACTAAACCACTCCCAGCAGGTATGCCCCTGGCTGTCTTTAGGCAAGCCAAAGATGTTATTATCTCCAACAGTAGGTGGATAGTAGGGAGTGGGGCAGATATTGATTTCTTGAGGGATAACTGGACAGGGAATGGTCCAATTATCAATGCTATACTGGTAAGTGAAGGAATTGGATTTAATGGTCTCCTCTCGGCTTCAGTAAAAGAGGTTCTTAGTGATACCCAGCATGTTGCTAGGGGGTTCCTCAATAATGATATTCACCTCCCTCATCTTCATCTTAGCAATGAGACTGATGTATGTGTTTGGACTGGCACTTTGAAGGGTTCCTTTTCGGTTAAGTCAGCTTGCAACCTGATTCGGACCAAAGGAATTTCTAGGCTTGCCTGGGCTAAGCTCTGGCATTCTGCAATTGCCCCGAGGGTTGCCTCGTTTGTTTGGAAGCTAATCCACCGGGCAGTGTCTGTGGACGGTAGGGTGGCAAACTGTGGGATTCAAATGGCTTCCAAATGCAGCTGCTGCTCCTCTCCTACCCATGAAGACCTCAATCATTTATTCATCTTTGGTGAATTGGCCTCTGAACTGTAGGGTTGGGTGCAGCCTCTGGTAAGTAACAAGGTCTACCTTAGTGACCAGATAACTACAAGATGCTAGAATCTGTTGACCTCAACCAACCTATACTCTGCCTTCAGTTTTGTGGGGATATATGCTATTGTAATTATGCTGTGGGAGATATGGAAGTTAAGGTGTGCTATCAGGTTTGAGGGTGTGGCTGCTAAAACTGATATATTGAAGAGGAGAATTATTTCCTCAATTGCCTTGGCATTGGACAAGCTGTGCTTCCATAAGCCCCTGTCCCCTGAGCAATCCAGCTGCCTTGCTCTCTTTCATTTATTCCCCCGGGTCAAATTGAAGCAGCCACTTCTGGTTTCATGCAGGTTGGCACCTCAGATGTTTACGCTGCATATTGATGGGGCCTCGAAAGGAAATCCTGGTAGGTGTGGTGGTGGAGGCTGTGTTAGAGACTCAACTGGTAGATGGGTAGTCGGCTTTGCCTTTCATTATGGTTTCGGTAACAGCCTGCTGGCAGAGGCAAGGGCTTTGTATGATGGGCTTGCAATTGCCAAGCAAGGTGGTTTAAGCTTGGCGGCTGTTTATTCAGATTGTGCCATTCTTGTCGAGGCTGTTAGGAAAGGAGCTGCTCCCAGTTGGATGGTCCTTCCATGGTGGAGTAAAATCTTGGAGCTCATTCAAGGATGTGGTTGCCTGCTGCAGCATATCTATAGAGCAGGCAATCAGGTTGTGGATTCCCTGGCGTCATATGCATGCTCTGTTCCTGAAAATCATGTCTTCATCCAAGCAGGAGATCTCCCCCGGCTGGCTAAGGGAGCTTTTAGAGTAGATAGAGCTGGGTTGCCAGCCATCCGTCAACCTTAATTTTTCTTTGGTTGTAGTCTATTGCCTTCTCTTCCTACTATTCTTAGTGTGTCTCTCAAGGGCTAATCATTGTCTTGCCCTATTGTTTTCTTCCAGGGGTGTGCCCTGTAGTCTCTGTAAATCTTTTCCTCATAATCAATAAAATAAAGGGCCACAGTTTCAACCTTGGGGAGTGAGAACATCCTCCCTCTCTGAGGGTTGGGTGCATTCGACCAGTGTTTGAACTGTTTGGTCGGTTCTTTGGATAAAAAAAATTAAAGAGCTGAACGTTCTTAAATTCTTGATTAGTGGAACATGTTGTATATGGCACTCTTGAAAGCTACCAGCGGAGTTTGCCTCCTCCGATTATGAGTAGGTATTCTGATAACTGCAGGTGGATTGGTCCACACTGGTGCTGCTACCGGTAGAGCGGGTCGTGGTGTGACGCCACGCACATGTGCCCCCAGTTTCGGGCGAGGTGCCCTCTTATTCTTGTTCTTCGCAGGGATTTGCTGTCACCCCTGTTGTTCTTTCATGGGCTCTAGGAAGTGGGCTTCATAAGTGCGCCTAGTGCTGGCTTCAGAGATCTCCTCGGGCAATGCCTGGTGTACGGAGACCATGTTGACCCCCGCCCTTCTCAAAGGGGCTTCATGTGGCTGTGGAGGGTCGACCTTGTACTCCCCCAATTCCATTTCATCCTTCTTCACCATGCCTTTAATAATGTCCTTGAATGCATAGCAATCCTCGATTGGATGCCTCGACATCTGGTGGTAGGGGCAGAATCTTGGACTGTCTTTCCTCTTCAGGTCTTCCGGCCTCTTTGGCTCAGGCAGGGTGACCATGTCGTACTGGGTTACCCAGTCGAACAAGATTCTGGTCTTCTCCTTCGGAAAGGAATAGGCTTTCTTCATCTTCTCCCGCAACAAGGGACCCTCTTTGCCATCTGCAGCTTTAGCAGGCTGCGGGGTGACCACCTTCTTGCCTTTATCCTTTTGCTGTTTAAATGCCTTGATATCAAGGGCGTTTACTTCTTTAGGCGCTTGGCGCCGTTCCACCGCCTTGTCTTTCTGGGCTCTGCTGGCAGCTATCGTAGGGGTAGGTCTGGCCAGGAAGGCTTCCACCTCAGCCACAACATTATTTAGTCGGTAGAAAGATCGTATCTCCATGCCTATCATCTTTTCCAGAACCTCCATCCTGAGGCTCTGTTTACATATCTGGACAACATCCTCTTGGTGTGGGGGCCGCTTGCACCTCATCCCGAGGTTCCTCCACCTCTTAATATAATCAAGTGCCGTCTCATCTGCCCTCTGCTTTGTCGAGTAGAGTTTGGCCACTGTGACCTCCCTCTCTGTAACATGAAATCTTTCTCTAAATTTTCTTTGCATATCCGACCAATCGCTGATCGACCCGATCGGGAGGCTGGAGTACCATTCGAATGCGAGTCCCATTAGCGAGGACCCAAAAAACTTGAGCAGGTATGACTCGTTGGTGGCTAGATCACCCATGAAGGTCATGTAGTAGGTGACATATTCCTTCGGGGATCCCTTCCTGTTAAACTTGTCGAACTTCGACGGCTTATTGATCCCAGGGGGAAGCCGCTTGGCAGCATGGTGTGGCGGGTATGGCACCCGGTATGCTTCGAACGCGACGTAGTCACCTTCGCTTCTTTCTGCGAGCTTCAGCTCGATCATTCTTTCCACCATCATCTTATTCATGACTGTAGGGTCAACCAACTCTGGGTAGAAATGTGCCGGCTGCAGATAGGGGGTGACCAGGGTGGTCGCCTATGGAGGACACAGCAGCGGAGGCGTCTGGTGCAGCTGAGGGAGCACTGGCAGCATCGGCGGCTGTGGTGGCCATTGCTGGGTCATTGCCAAGCTCGGTTCTACTGGCTGAGGCAGAGTATAAAGTGGTGGAGGGTCAGCTTGATGGATAGCTCCCCGAGATGATTCACCCTGAACATCAGGCGGCTTGGAGGCTGACAACTACTCCGTCTTCTCCATTAATTACTTCTTTAGCAGGTCTATCTCCTGTCGATACTTTTGAAGTAACATTAGGACCGCTGGGTCCATGGCTGCAGTGCTGGGGATGGCTTCTGGCGTGTCCCCGGGTGCATTCTCAGGTAGAATGTCAAATAGGGCATCATCTTCTTCCTCTGCTGTCACCACATTAACGGTTAGAATAATGGCTTCATCGTCTTGTTGGTGGTAGATTAGGGGTTGCTTTCCTTTTGCTGCCGCCAACAGTTCTATTGCAGCTTCAATTCTTCGAGTGTTCGGCCCTGGCCTCGCGGCCAATTGAGCCAACTCATGAGGATCTTTAAGAAGCCCTCCATATCGGCTGAATATGTCAGCCATATTACATGTCACGCCCCAACGCGGAATATCGGGACGTACAGTCAGAAACTAGCTAGAAATAACGTTAATATGCTAAACTAAGCAATTACATAGGTGCTATGAAAAGAAATACTTCTATTGATCAAGAAGACTCCAAGTTTTCGCTGATCAGATCTCCTTCCCTTCTTCTTCTTCCCTCTCTTTCTCTCTAACAGATCACCCTGACAGCACCCAAATGGTGACGTATCAAAATCTCCTACAGTTCGTCCAGAAGCTCCCATCTTTCGAGGCGGCACCGTCGGCTTCGACCATGACCCCTCTGCCCAAGGCCGCGAAGAGGTCTCGAGTGAAATCACCTGTGAGGAAGGCGCTGGATGCTGCCAAGGTGGCTGGGTAGCGAGAGGCCAAGTGACAAAAGACGGAGGCTGTAAAAGCTTCGATGACCATTCTCCTGGTGCCTCTGATCCCATCCTTCGAGGAGTTTGCAGCTACTCAAGTCGAGCTAAGCCAATCCGCAGGTTAGACTCCTCGGCTACTGGCATCCTTCAGGACTTATCCTCATTTTGGGACAAGGCCCTAGCTCACATGTGTCTCTTCTTTTAGCTGCCACGGAGGGACCAACTTCTGTACCCGGCCCCGATGTTGGTGAGGCCGTGGTTGTAGCAGAGTCGACTCCTACCCCGACTCCCTCGCTGAAGGCCAAGGGGAGATCCTAGGCGAAGTCGCCCGTAAAGAAAGGCGGAGGCCACTTTGACTTCAACGGCTGCCTCTCCAATCCCCTTGATTCCATCCTTCGAGGAGTTCACAGGGCTCAGGCCGAGCCGATCCAGCCCATAGGTCAGATTCTCCGTCCACCGGTGCCCTTTAGTATTTGTTTACCTCCTAGAACAAGGCCCTTACACGTGTTTCTCCTTTCAGTTGCTGCGGAGGAGCCAGCACCTACCCCTACCCCTGACGCGGGTGAAGCTGTAGTCCCCGAGGCAGTACCGCCCGTCGAGGAGACCGCCCATGAACCACCTCCGACTGTAGGAGTCAAAGGGGGTAGTTATCTTCACCGGTGTAGTTATTCTTTTTGCCCCTCATGGGCTCATATGCTTTTATTTAATCTGGACCGCCCTTCATTTGGCAGGCCCTATCGTAACCATGCCCAAGTGGGTGATGGCCCACGAAATTCCCCTGGTGGCAAAAACATATACGAGGAGGAAGCTGAGGTCTGGGAGGTCACCGTCGCCAAGCCGGCGGGGGGATATGCCGGTTGTTGACCTCGAGGCGGAGGCTTCCTCGCCAGTGAGGGAAGAACCTATCCCGACCAAATCTTCGTCAGGCGAGAAGGCAGACTATGACTATTCTTCTAACGAGGTGGCTTCGGGCGAGGACATGTCTGAAGAATCCAGACCTCCTGAGTTGGTCTTGAAGGCCCCTCTACTAGCTGGCTCTTTGAGCTTGGTGGAGAAGACCGTTATAAGTGTGTGTTCGTTCACGGGATCTTCCCTCGAGGGCACCTGCTGATTTTGTCTTTGTTCTTTGTCAACTCTCAGGGAAAAACACCGTCGGAGGTCACAAAGGTGCTTGCTTCGGACGCATCGGTGGGTCGACCGGAAGGAGTCGACACAGGCTTGGACAAGCTGGCGTCCTTGTTTGAGGTCCTGAGGCAGGAAGTGCCCATGGGGACCTCTATGATTCCCACACCAAAGACTGGGGCACCGTGTCACGTCCCGAGCGCGGAAGATTACCCGGGGGTGTCGCGACGAGTCTATATCAATCATGTCAATCAGAGCGTAGTGCATTCGACACCAAGACAGAGCGCCCAATATAACAATAAACCCAATCCTTTATTTATTCATAATCATCCTCAATTATATTTCCCAAATAGTTTGACTCAAATAAGAAGAAAATTACAAGAAATATGAGAGTAGACAAGACTACGAGACTCTAGACACTTGGATGGCTCTATAACTTCACTCTTGCTCTTCCCCATCCGTGTTCATTACTTCCTCATCGAACTTACCTGAAAAAGAGGGAAAAAATTATATGAGCGAGAGCTCAGTAGGTACTCGATCTCAAATACTAGCATTACTTTAAGTAAATTATCAACTATCATGAAATGCAATAAGCTATGCATGTTCACATGAAAATGACTCTATAGAGAGAATGTATAATCTTGAAATCAAGAGTTGATATCAATAGACATTTGATAAACAAGTAAGTCAAGCATGTATTTGTGATAATGTTGTCAAGACATTCAAGCAAGTAATATATATCAAGTCGTGAATTGGCTATCAATTTCAAGCAAGTAACATGTATATACCCTTTTGCATTAACTGACCCATTAACCTCCTAGTCTCCTAAGCAGTCCTACCAAGCATAAATAAAAACCCTAAGTGGCCTACAAAAGTCTAAAACTAAAAAAAATGTCCACACATGGACAAAACCAAGGCCCAACATGGCCTGAATCATGAAGATAAATTTGCTAATCTGTCAAGTGGTCGCTGAGCCACAGGGATGCTGGCGAGATCCGAGTACTCCGTCGTAGTGTGCGGCGCGTGTCCTCACCATTACCTCATCCAGAAGGGAGAGTACAACAATGTTGACTGACAAGATAGTGGTCCATGCCAAAAACAAGAATCCATGTAGAAACAACAAGACAACACCTACAGGATTCCATCTCTGAACGGCACACGGAACCATGGAACACATTTGCAAGGAGGGTCACAACAAGGCACAACAGTAGCTGATCACGCGACTGCAGGGCATGAGTCATGCGTCAGACTACTCGCCAAGGAAGACCCACAACACGAGAGAGCGACACAACTGACAATCTCAGGCGAATGCTTCTCAGGGACCACAGTAATGCCTAGAGAGCACAATTCCCATGAGAAAAGATGCAGAGTAGAGGGTACTCGGCAAGCAAACTTGCCGATAAATTCCTCGATACTCACAAACACCAATGTCAATACCAAAGGTTCATCAGTAATATCATGGCAACAGACGACATCAAGGCACAGGAGGTCAAGACGAAGTCACACCGAGAAGGAACAAAATCTCTCGATCAGCGAGAATCTCACCACAATGATCCTCGACCAATGGGTAGCCAACCCACACGCTTCCGCGGCGCACTTTTCACAATGCACATAGGTGTCATGGAAGATTTCAGAAATCACATCTCAGTACACGTGCGACGGTACTACAACTCATTAGAATCGCAATTAACACACCACAGATACTGATCTAGTGAATAACCGATCACAAGGAACCTAAGTGCAGTGGAAGAGGAGCACCAGCTTCAGCATAAGGCACAAGGAAAAAACTAATCTCAGGTCACTTTTATGTCCTGAAACGATAAATGAGTCTTCTCAACACATCGGCCATTGGACATAGCACGATGAGCAGGGTACGTTACAGCTCTTAACACCATAACAGAGTCCAAAGCTGGGCAACTAATAAGCAAGAAGCAGAGCAGACTCAAATAAAGCTGTCCACACTTAAGCAGACACAGGATAGGAGCACTGCTAAGATAGCAATTCCAAGGTAAATCTCGAAAAAGATTCCATCAAAAGGGATGAGAAGCAACAAGCTCAATCACAAAAGCTCACCAGGAAGGGGAAAATCCTAGCTTGCTCGAGTAACTTCTCAATCACAGAATCCAGTCGAGCACTTCAACCAAAGCAAGACTCGTCAGGAGCTGAAACGAACTCAGGTCGAAGTGACCCAAACAACGTGAGAACGTGTACGGTCAACACACCAACGCTACGAGTCAACAGCAACTTGAGCAACTTGCAGGAAAACTCTCGAACAAGGTACTGCAGATTCAAGCCTTTCGGCGAGCGCTGCCAAGTACGACATGACCGAGACAAATACTACGGTGAGAAAGAAACAAGCCGAACAATCCTGACATGGCAGGATCACCAATATATAGAAGACAAACCGCAGAACCTAATGCCAGCAAATTCCACCAGCTAAAAGCTGGGCGACTGTACAGGACATTTACGACACCGGTAACTGCATATCTGAGATTCCCATGTACCTCACACAACAAATGCTCTGATACCATCTGTAACATCCCAGATCCCGGATACCAGGTATACCCAATAGGACTATCAAATACACCTGATATCACTTGGAATCTGCGAGGCCTCCCAAGGGCGGTAAAGCCCCTGAAGGGATAAAGGATTGTCGTGAGGGGTACATTGAACTGACAGATATAGCAGAAGCAATAATATTTCATTAGTTTGGGTTGCTAAAGTAGCAGAAATAAAATTACTTTTTAATTAACAGATTATGTTGACAATCATAGCCCAGAGTCAAATCCAAAGAAAAGACAACAGGTGCCAAGTACAGTCGACAGGAAAGAAAGAATGTACCAGAAAGTCGGGGGAAGCCCGACGAGGGTACAAGCTGGCCACACTAGACGCTACGAGCACGCGCCCCAGGGACACACGGAAGCCGAACGAACGATCACCACCTGAAAAGATGGGTTTAAATAGAAAATATGATTTTTTGAGAAAATATCAAAAAATAGACAATCACGTTTCCACGATCCTCGGAACGCACTGATCGCAACGGTAGCACTCATGCCCGGGTGAACGACTCAGTTTGTCCACAATGGAGTTCCACAGGATTTGTCAAAAATTGGGTCGGGAATCAGAAAAACACGCGAAAAAAGTCGCAGAGCACCTTCGGGCCTCCGAAATAGCTTCGAATCGTGCCGATCCGAACATGAAAGACGTCTGACACGCACAGTCGGACACAACGGAGCCGGACACTCCGAGAAAATAGATCCGAGACCCAAAAATAAGGATCTGAAAGATCCAGGATATTACAGTCCTCCCCCCTTAAAGAAATTTCATCCTTGAAATTGAGAACAAAACCACGGGGGAAGAAGAGGAAGACTCACTCAAATAGGTACGAAAACTGCTGACGCATCTCGTCCTCACGCTCCCAAGAAGCCTCACCACCAGAGTGTCGCTACCACACCACCTTAACCAAGGGAATGACCTTATTCCACAGGCGCTGCTCTCGCCTATCCTTAATGTGGACGGGAAACTCTGGGAGAGAAAGATCTAGAGTCACCTCGGGCCAAACAGAATCCTCAAGCACATGATAGTCATCGGGCATATACTTTCGCAACATCAAGACGTGGAATACGTCATGCACCGAAGCCAACTCAGGGGGTAACTGCAACCGATAAGCTACCTCACCAGTGCGCTCAACGATGGGAAAGGGACTAACATAGCGGGGACTTAGCTTCCCACGCCGCCCAAAGTGCATCGCCCCCTTCATCGGAGAAACTCTCAAGAACACACGATTGCCAACGATGAAAGTGAGAGGCTACCGCCTACGGTCAGCATAACTCTTCTGCCAACTTTGGGCTGCCAACATGTTCTGACGAACCAGGTGCACGACATTCACACACTGCTGCGCCAACTCCGGTCCTGTCAAAACATGCTCACCAACCTCAAACCAATCGAGTGGAGTCTGACACGGTCGCCCATACAACGCCTCATAGGGAGCCATCTCTATGCTCAAATGATAGGAGTGTAGGCAAACTCCACTAATGGTAGGTGGTGAAACCAACTCCCTTGCCACTCCAAGCAACACGACCTCAACATGTCCTCCAAAGTCTGGATGGTCCTCTCTGACTGACCATCCGACTGAGGATGATACGCCGAGCTAAAAGCTAACTCGGTGCCTAGAGCCCTCTGGAAACTCCTCCTGAAGCCAGATGTGAAATGCAGATCCCGATAGGACATGATCGAAATGGGAATCCCATGCAAAGGTACGATCTGCTCCACATACAAATGTGCCAGTTTGGGCACACCCCAGCTGACTCTGATCGGTAACAACCGAGCCGTCTTCGTCAGCCGGTCCACGAGTAACCAAATGCTATCCTCGGCAATCCCACCACAAAATCTATAATCACGTGGTCCCATTTCCATGCCGGAACCTCCAAGGGCTGAAGCGCACCTCCCAGTCGCTGATGCTCTGCCTTCACCTGCTGACAGGTCAAGCACCTGGCCACGAACTCGGCAACATCTCCCTTCTTGCCAGGCCACCAGAACTGCCTCCGCAAGTTCCGATACATCTTCAACGCACCCTGGTGTATGGTGTACCTGCTCCCATGAGCCTCACGCAACACCGCATGACGAACCTACTCCTCAGCTGGGACGTACAGCCTGCCACGGAAACGCACCGCACCGTCCTCGCCGAGCACCACATCAGCCAAAACCAAAATCCAAGGTAACTCAGGGCCCGCATGTTGAGCCTCTGTCACCTGACAGCGGATAGCAGGGGTGACAGCTAGACTCGCGAGCACTGCCAACCCTGGCTCTTGGGGAATCTTGAGCCTGAAAGACACTTCGAGCACTTATTCCCAAAGCCTCCACTTCCTTAACATGAAGGCACTGACTGCTACTTTTCGACTCAAAGCATCGGCGACGACATTCATCCTGCCCGGCTGATAAGACAGGGTAAAGTCATAATCCTTCATATACTCCATCCAACGTCGCTGTCTGAGGTTCAGGTCCTTCTAAGTGAACACATACCTCAGACTCTGATGGTCAGTGAACACCTCAAACTTCTCACCGTACAGATAATGCCTCCAGATCTTCAACGCGAAGATCACAGCTAACTAGTTAGAACGAGCACACCATGGGCTTCTTCAAGTCCGAATAAATCGTCACCTCGGTGACTGGCACGCCCTCGCACTAATAAATTGAATAAACGAATGAAAACACGGATAAACAAACAAAAAGAGGTAACCATCCACCCGGAGGGACGCATCTCACTCTCGGTCATGTTCGAGACCGCGCTGAAAGAGGTAACCTTCCTCGCCAACTTTACAGTAGTTCATGCGATGACAGGATATGATGTCATCATAGGCCGAGGGATCCTCGATACGCTCCGAGGCGTTCCCTCCTCTTACCACCAAAAGCTTAAGTTCTCCACCCCCCGGGAGGGTAGGGGAAGTCCGAGGAGACCAAAGGGAGTCCAGGAGATGCGACCTCATCTCCACGCATGATCGACATCCCGAAGATGCACCGCCTGAGAAGAAGGCTAAAACCCAGGATCCGGGCACGAGCATGAGAGCCCTGGCAGAAGATTTATACCTTATCCAGGTGGGAGATGATCCAGGCAGAATACTACGGATCGACGCGAACCTATTAGAGCACGACATGCAAGCCTACGCAAGGTTCCTCGCTGCTAATCAAGACGTGTTCGCCTGGTCCGAGGACAAGCTTCCCGAGATCACGCCAGAGGTCATTACACACCAACTGAGGTTGGACCCCACTTGCCGCCCAGCCCAGCAATGCCGAAGGCGTTGCCACCCCGAGCGACAAGCTATCATTAGGGAACAAGTGAATGAAAAGCTACGCTCAAGGCTACTCAGGCCTACCCAATACCAAGACTGGGTGGCCAACGTGGTCCTGGTCTGCAAGAGCAATGGAAAATGGCGGATGTGCGTCGACTACACCGACCTCAACAAAGTTACTCCAATGGATAGCTTTCCTATGCCACGGATTGACCAACTAGTCGACGTAATGACCGGGCATGAAATACTGAGCTTCTTAGATGCCTACTCCGGGTACCACCAGATCAGCATGCACAAGTCCGACCAAGACAAGACCGTGTTCGTCACTGATCATGGCCTCTACTGCTACACTCGAATGTCATTCGGGCTGAAGAACACGGGGGCAACCTACCAGTGCCTCGTCAACCACATGTTCGAGTCACAGATCGGCCGCAACATGGAGGTGTACATCGACGACGTGCTCGTCAAGAGCCTCCAATTCGTCGAACACTTAGATGACCTTGCGGAGACCTTCGCCACACTCAGAAGGTACAACATGAAGCTAAACCCAGCTAAGTGCGCATTTGGAGTACGGTCAGGGAAGTTCTTAGGCTTCCTCGTCACTCACCGAGGAATTGAGGCCAACCGCGACCAAATTAGGGCAGTGCTGGAGATTCAGCGGCCAGGCGTGTAAGGGACTGTGGACGTGCAAAATTGCACGCCCGTGTGTCCCCGCTAGTCCAGTAGCAACAACGGTTTCGACCGAAGAGACCCTGGAGGACACGCCCCATCCGGACCCTCCGAAGAGACAACATGCTGCCTTGAAGCCGTCTCCGGAATCACAGCAGCGAAGAGAAGCCAACCTCTGGGGAGCCAGCTACTCGTGGGTCCTCGAAGAGAACCAAACGGATCGTCAATCGAGTTCGAAATAAACCCTGAAATCCACTTCAAACGAGCCCCTTGGGAAGGCCCTTCAACGGCACACAACCCCCCTTTGGCGGCCCTTCAACGGCACACCCCTTGGGCGCTCCTTCAACGGCACACCCCCGGGGTAGCCCTTCAACGGCACACACCCCCTTGGGCGGCCCTTCAACGGCACACACCCCCTTGGGAAGGCCCTTCAACGGCACACCCTTGTGCCTTCAGCGGCACACCCCCCAGGTGTCTTCAACGGCACACTCTCAAGGCCCTTCAGCGGCACGTCCACCGGCCCTCTAAGAAAGCCTGGCGAAGCCTTCAACGGCACGCCCCTGATAAGCCTTCAACGGCACACCCTACTGTGCCCTCCAACGGCACACCCTCCTTGCCCCTTCAACGGCACAGCCTCAGAGGCCTCCAGCGGCACGCTTCAATTGCCCTTCAGCGGCACACTCTAAAGCTTCAACGGCACGGCGTTAACCCCTTCGACACGGGAGATCCAACGCCGGCCTACGAGGATCTCTGGCGCGCAGCGGGCTAGCCGACGTGTCGACCAGAAGCCAAGGCACGGATGTCAACGCCATAATGGGGATGTCAAATCCCATTCAATGGCCTTTTTCCCGCCCTCGCCGCGGAGCCTTTTGAAGGAACTGTGCCGCCGGAGGTATAAAAGGCCCCCTTCTTCCCCGAACAAAAAGGGGGAGAGGACAAAAAAGAGAGAGAAGAGACACAGAGCAGGACACACAGGAAACGGAAAGAAGAAGAGAAGAAGAGAAGAAGAAGAAGAAGAGGAAGAAACTGCCGACGGGAGCTTCCTCCGGCAACTTCCTCCGACAGAAATAGAGTAAGAAAGAGAGAGAGAATGTGAGTGGGTTGTGTGTTGTAGTGTGGGGGTGGACTAGGGCCCTGTGGCCTTGGGTCTAACCCCGGGTTCCTTCCCCTTCCTCCCATTCTGGCCTTCGTTTCTTCTCCTCTATCGTATCTTTGTTCTTGCCGTTGCATGAATAAACCCCAACATTTGTTCACTTGATTATCCTCTTGTTTGGTTTGTGTGAATGTCCAGGGGCTCCCCGTTCTGGGCCACAGTTTTGTGTATGTACACCCAACGTTCTTGATCCCCTTCCCTCGTCTCCAAGCCAATCTCCCCGTCAGGGCACCTCCTTCTGGAGTGCCTTAGAGCCCTCCTGCAACAGCCACTTAACCCATGTAGTCCCCTGGCCCTTGGCCTTCAGCGGTACACCCAGCCTCCTTGCCTTCAACGGCGCACCCTCAGCCACCCACCTTCAGCGGTACACCAGCCCCTTCCATCCTTCAGCGGTACACCCTTAGCCAGCCCTTCAGCGGCACACCCTGACCCTTGGCCTTCAGCGGTACACCCAACTTCCTTGTCTTCAGCGGTACACCCCCCTGGCCAAACTCTTCAGCGGTACACCCTCCTCTCATCCCTTGACCGGCACACCAGCCTCTTCCATCCTTCAGCGGTGCACCCCCTGCCCAAGCCCTTCAGCGGTACACCTTGGCCTCCACCCTCTAGCGGTACACCCTGTGGCCATTTCCTTCAGCGGTACACCCCCTCTTCAGTCCTTCAGCGGCACACCTAACCTACTCACCCTTCAGCGGTACGCCCCTAGCCAGTCCTTCAACGGCACACCTTTGGCTTGCCCACCGGCACGCCTGCCCCCCTCTTAGTCTAGAGCCCTTGGCTGGCCTGTCAGCCTCCCTCCCATTGTCGTATCCTCACACATTTCCCGAGGTTCGCTCAAGGTGTTGTCGTCTGCGGACGCCCACCTCCAATTGTTGGGTTCCGCCACTCCATGTGGGCGCGTTCCCTGTACTTCCCTTACGCCCGGGATTAAGGGGAGATGCTGCCGAAATTTTGTCAGAACCAAGGCACAACAGAGACGGGAGAGACAACAAATGCATGGGATGGTGCCAGACGAATGAATGAGCCCCAAGGGGGTCAATTAACTTAAAATCAAAACCCAATAAAAGATAGAAGAAAAGAAAGGCCTTAAGGCCATCAAAAAGGACATGTGCTGGCTTCAATTGGCCCTCCAACTCTTCCACGGCGTCCACGCGCAGACCCAGTGCGTGGACGCAGCCCCTCAACACCTAGCTTCTTCCCCGACACACTTGGCCCCGTTGCCCTCCACTGCGTCAACGCAGTACCCCCATTGCGTGGACGCAGTGGCCTTCGTGGCCTTCAGCGGCACGCCTTCTCCCTCCCTCAGCTTTCACTGCGTCAACGCAGTGCTCCCACTGGGTGGACGCAGTGGTCCTCTTGGCCCTCAGCGGCACGCCCTTTCCCTCTCTCGTCTCTCACTGCGTCAACGCAGTGCCTCCACTGCGTGGACGCAGTGGCCTTCTTGGCCTTCAGTGGCACGTCTCCCTCTCCACTGCGTCAACGCACCCCCCTTCGGTGCGTGGACGCAGTGGACTCCCCTCGACTCCCTTGACCGGCATGCTCTCCCTGCGTCAACGCACCTCCCTGGTGTGTGGACGCGTTAGACGCCCCTTTGGCTTCCATGGCCGGCACACCATTTGGCCTTCTCTCTGCGCGGACGCACCACACCGATGCGTCGACGCCCTCCCCCAGCCGGTGCGATAAAAAAGGAAAATTAATAAAAAAAAAGGGGGGAAAGAACTAACAAAAAAGGAGAGGATAAATACATGAACGGGCAACAATGGCAACGACAAAAAAAAATACAATAAAAAGAACAGTAAACTCGAGGAATGGAAGAGTGAATGGGTCAAAGTGTTCTCAACTCGGGAGCTACAAAAGCAGTCTGAAAATCTTCTAAAAGGAACCAAAAACTCAATAAAGATTTGGTAGGACCCAATAAAGATTCGCCAAAGATTCGGGGTGTTACAGTCCTCCCCTCCTTTAAGAAATTTCATCCTCAAAATTTAAGGACCAACAAAGGTAAGGCAGGGAAGAACAACCCGCCAAGTATAGAGATACAAAATATGAGAAACAGAGTCCAGAGGAACAGCGTCTGACTGTTGTCACGGATACACGCTCAAGTGTGAGCACGACCACAAGCGAACACAAGTCTAACACTTCTGAAACAAGGTAACGTCGCTTACGCCTCGCAAAGCAAGAGACACGACTACCAAAGTAAACAATTGCTAAAACACGAATCGACAGAGGTGACAGGCACAACTAACATCAGCTTACACAGGAAAACATAGTCCTCTCAGCTGACAATCTGATGACAGCATCGGCTCCTGTGCCAAAGGAAATAGGGAACTCCAGGCACACAGGATGCCAATGACGATTATATGGAGAAACAACAACAATTCAACGATAACGAAAGGGTAACAACAACAATGGACCACACACAGGATTAAGTCAGCTCTCACTCAGATGCCGCATCTGATCGAGTCGCAAGCTACTCCACTGGGAAAAGGAGCACAGCAAGCTACTGACGAGACAAGGGTCCAACACAAAAATGCAAAATCTCACGAAAATAGCACTCGCAAAGGCAACTGTCAACAGCAGCAACACCTGCAACAATAACTGCTAACGACAACGACACCTGCAGAATCCTAGCTCCGTACTGTACAGCACACAGAACCACAGAATCTACAGCAAGCAGGGTCGCATTATGCGGCAGCTGAACACACGACTACTGGGAACGGGTCATGCATCAGGCCGTTCACTAAGGAAAGACCTTCAACGATTGAAGCCGACCATAAAATGACAAGAGACACCACAATCTCGGGGAACGCATCTCAAGGACTGTGAACACGTCTCGAGAGCACAACATCCATGAGAAGGAATGCAGAGTAAAGGGTACTCATCAGTAGGGAAGCCGATAATTTTCCCAACACTCGCAAATGCTAACACTACAGCTAGAGGAAGGATCAACGATGGCAAGGTCACGACAACGTCTAGGCACATGCAACCAAGATGGAGTCACATCGAGAAGGAGCAATTCTCTCGACCAGCCAGAATCATATGAAAAGAAATCCTCGGCCAGTGGGTCGTTAGCCCACACCCTTCCGCTGTGCACTCATCAATGCACGAAGGCATCAGAAAGGTCCTCGACCTTCGCATCTCAGTACATATTAGGTGTCATCGTAATCCTAGAAAATCGTAATATAATATACCTCGAGCACTGATCCAGCGAGCAACCGAGCAGAAAAAGTCTAAGTGCTATAGAGAAGAGCACCAGCTTCAGCATCAAGCCTAAGGAAAAGCAGTAATCTCGGTCTACCTTTACATCCTTTAAATGGCAAATGAGCCTCACACCACATCGACCGTTGGACACGGCACGACGAACCACGGTACGCAACGACTCTCGGCATAGAAATTAGGTCAAAAGCCATGCAACCATAAAATAAGGGAATGATTAGGCTCGAATTAAGTTGTCCACACTTAAGCAGACACAGGACAAGGCGACACTAAGATGGCAATTTCGAGGCCAATCCTCACCACGAGATCCACCAAACAACATGGGAAGCATCGAGCTTAGTAATAGAAGCTCACCAAGAAGGGAAGAGCCTAGTTCGCTCGAACAGCTTCTCAACCGAACTAGTTCAATCGAGCACTTCAACTTCAATAGAAGTGAAACATGTCAGGAGCTGACCAGACTTAAGCTGGGATGACCAAAATATCGTAATAATATGTACGGCCATTACCATAACTCGAACGGTCAACAGCAACCTGAGCAATTGACAAAAGAATCTAATACCAGTAAATCCCGACCAAAAGGGAAATGCCAACCGGAATAATACTCAGGAATTCTTAAAAAGCACAAACGGCATAAAAGATAGCCGTCGAGCAATAACGCTGAACAATCTATGAATCTGGACAATCAGATATAACAAGGAAAGAGTAGAATCAATTACTCCACCGAAATATATGAAACACAATGGAAAAAGAAATAGAAAAATAAAATATAAAAAAGGAGAGGAAAAAGACAAGAAAAAGAAACATAAAAATGAAATAAACAAAAAAGGAGAAGAAAAATGAGCATTTGGGTCAGTCGACCATTTCGGTCGACCGATTGGCCCCATTCGGTGGACCAAAACTGGCGAACCGGCCTGGTCGACCGACGATCGAACCCTTACTTAAGGGGGTTTTTCATCCGGGTTGTCTCACTCTTTCACTTCCCTACTCCAATACAACCCTCTCTTCTGCTCTAAACCCCATTCTCCACCTCCCTCAAGCCCTAAAACACCATCCTTCCTCCATCCGGACACATTCCGGTGGATTTGTCACGATTTGGGGATGAACTCTTCGCGACTGTTCGTGATCATCTACATCCACCTCCAGAGTTCCAGATTGTGGAGAAGCACATCCCAAGCCCTAGGAGTGTCTCTTGGTCACTCTCCATCCCCAAGGTTTGAGTTTAATCTTCAAGGGTTTCTACATAGAGTTTCTCGCTCAGGATGGCACCTAGAAGAAGCTCTCGACATCTCACCCAGGGAGAGTCCAGCTCCAGGGGAAATGAGGGCTCAGTCCATCCACCACAGCGAGCTCCTGCAGCTCTTGCACGTCCACGGGCACCACTATTGAGGCCACGACCTATCCTGGATCCTCGTCTCGTTAACTTTGACGAGATGCATGAATTCTTCCCAGATTTGAGTGGCATTTTCGAAGTTCAAGATGGGTGGATTGATTTTATGACAAGGTACCCAAGGTATTATCCCAATCTGGTTCAATAATTTTATGAAAATCTCATTGTGAGGAATGAGCTCCTCTTTACTACAGTTCAAGGAATTCACATTCAAGTAGATCAAGATCTGTTTGCACAGAGCCTAGGGGTCTCTAATTTGGGTGCAGATTTGGCATTTGGCCATGGACTCACTGAGGACACTTTTCTCCTCATGACATGTAGCCAATAGGCGCATGGAGTCAGCAATTTAATCAAGCTGAATTCCAATAATTTTTCTCCATTGCAACGCATTCTGCATCATATGTTCACCACACTTATCTATCCCAAGACAAGAAGCAGAAATGAAGTCACAGAAGTTCATAGGTTTTTGTTCTACAATGTGATGAATGGGACAACTATAAACATGGGTCGATTGATGATAGAATGAGTGCATTCTTGTCGCACCCAAAGGTGACGTTCTCTTCCATATGCATCCCAATTGACAGGAGTTTTCATATATGCTAGAATTCCATTGGATAATGAAGCATCTATAGAGGTTAGATACAATGATACCTATAACAAGCACAAAATGTCTACTGATTTTGGGTATTATTGGGGTCCGGATGTAGAATTAAGGCGACATGTAAGTATGTATGGAGAGGATGCTGAAGAGGATGAAGGTGAAGGGCAACAACAACCTGAAGCTCACAAACCATCTCCGCCTCCAGCTCAGCCCGAGGAATAGCCACCTTCTCCCCCACATGAAGATCCAGATTTGCCACCGCCTCCATAGTTTTATTATGGGGAATCCTCTACTCAAGGTGCTGGGCCAACCTCATGGGTAGATTATGAGACTTTTGATAGGAGCCTCACTGGGTTAGAGACTCGTGTAGACTCGTTTGGAGATCAATTCACTACCTTTGGGGATCGAATGGACACCATGGGCAATATGGTAACTGAGATGCACAGTAGCATTGCTTCTTACTCCACAGTTCTGGACACTCTCACCACTCAGATGGCCACACTCACCACCAACTTGAACACCCTCACCCAAAGCCATGCCGACTCACGTGAAGCTCTTCGTAATATGGACCATGTTATTCGGAACATGCAGCACCGTGACCTTGAGCGGGATCGTGATCTTACCCATATCTGGCATTCCATAGAGGATAACATGCATCTCCTTCAAGATATTCAGCAGCGTCTTGGTTATGTGCCACCTCCTCTCCGTCAAGAAATTTTACAGTGCCGTGGTTTTGTGCCACCTCCTCCACCAGATACTCCGCCTCCTGCAGATGGCCAATGAGGCTATTCTTTGATTTTCCACCCTCAGAATGTTGTACTTGGGTCCTTTTGGGTTCCCTTTTAGGCTATCCTATCCCCATTTTGATGATGCCAAAGGGGGAGAAGTAGTTATGCAGGTCTTATATTTTGATCAGACGTTCACCACTCCACCAAGAAGCATTAAAGATATTTTTGCAAAAGGTTATAGTGAACGAAGATGTGGCGGTAGATAGCTTGCCGTCGATGTTGGCCACTATTACCAGGGGACCCGCCATCACATTTTCTGAATCTGAACTTGCATCCCCTGAAGCACGACAAATGCCGCTCTGCATCACTATCACTCTGAACCAGGTGGCAGTGGATTCTGTACTAGTGGACACGGGAGCCTCAATAAATGTTTGTCCGCTAAGTACTCTACGTGCGTGCAACATTCCCGAGAGCATACTAAAGCCAACACCGACCACCATTGCTGCCTATGACAATTCCAGGCGGGCGTGTCACGGGGTCGTCACGTTACAGGCCGAGCTGGGACCATTGAAAATGGATGTGGAATTCTATGTCCTGGACATAGACCCAATGTTCAAAGCTATTCTGGGTCGTCCATGGATCAACACCCTACAAGCAATACCCTCCACCGCCCACCAATGTCTGAAATTTCCATTCCAAGGGCGAGTGGTCAAGGTGAAAAGTGTATCCACAATCCAAGCAGTGGACGCCATAACTGACCAAGTTCTTCCCACTCTGTGGCCAAGCAACCGACCAGTATTGTCAGTCATGGACGTGAACTACCCATGGGCCTACGCGCCAGGCAAGCCCACGGCGATGAGCGAGGATGCCAGGGTTAAACCCAGAGTCAAACAATCCAAAGGATGGGACATGCTCATGAAGCTAGGCTACCAGCCAGGCCGAGGTCTCGGCACACAGCTACAAGGGAGAACTAAACTCATCCCCAAAGGCAAGAAAATGGGCCGCCAGGGCCTGGGTTACCACAACACCTCCATCTCAGCCGATTCTGGGCCCTTGACCTGGAACTACCGGCAACATTTTGTAAAGGGACCGTTACAGCCTGGCACTGCGGACAAGTTACCACCCAGGACGGAGAAGAAAGAAGCTCCTGTCGTCAACATTGCTGCTCACCCACTATCGCCTGTGCAGGGATTAGTGGGAGATTTTGAAGATCATTCTGCTGCCCTCTCCAAACTATTTGCTGCTCCAACTATTGTTCGAAAGAAGAAGAAGGAGATGCCCGTGGTCAGGCATGCTCCGACAAGGCCACAGAAAAAACAGGAAGCAGGAAGCTCTGTCATCCTTTTTTTTATCTCTCCTGCTCATTTGGCCTCGACAATTTGTCAAACACTGGTTATCCAATCCCCCCCAATACCGGTCAACCCGTGCCTCACGGGGAGACCACCAAAAATCTTGCTCGTTCCCTCTAATCCTGGGCACTGCCCGTTCCCTAGATCACTCGCTTTACCTGCTCCTCCTCCCCTCAATTCTCAAATTCACAACATCAAATCCATTTCCCCCAGTCCCCTATTTTACTGTCTTTTCCCCCAATTCTTTCCAAAACAGCTTCCTCCTCCACCACCCTCTCCTTATTATTCTATTCTTGTAATTGAAAACACCCAAAAAAAAACGCCAACTTTCAAACTTCCATTTCTGTCGAAGACTATGCTGTCTTCTGTCCATCCACCTCCCAGGGGCACCAGACCCCTGCTTCTTCTTCCCCATTAGATTTGCTATCTCCCAGGGTAGATGTACAGGTAGCCGAGTCCCCTAGGATAGTCGAGTCAGTCGGGGTAGAAGCTTCCTCTTTCTTAGAAAGTCCTTCCACTTCCGCTACGACGCCAATGGCGCGTCACTCCCGTGCCATCCCCGATAGGTTTCTCCAGGACCTAGCCTTAAGATGCCAAGCCCTCCTTAGGTGCCCTGAGTTTGTGGCCACCACCGTCTCTTTAAGGGAGGATGAGGACTCAGAAGGCGGGGTGTGGAGCAATGACGGATTAGGAGTGTATGAAATCATGGACGAAAAAGACCCGGTGGATGATGAGGAAGGTAATGTGGAGGACATTGCTGACTTATACGCACAAGGTCTGAGGAGGTTTGATGAACCCTCGTCAGCAGTGGATGAGCCCACTAAAGAAATCAATCTGGGAACTGAAGAGGACCCCAGGACCATCTCTATCGCAGCTAATCTCCCTCCTCAGGTTGAAGAGGAGCTAATCAAGGTTTTGAGGGAGTATAGCGATTCTTTTGCCTGGTCCTACGAGGACATGCCAGGTCTTGACCCCGCCTTGGTAGTAAAAGTGTTCCAGCGCCTGTTAAACCTCTCGGCCAAAGCTTGGACCAGTCCTGGCCATTTAAAGGAATTATCCGCAGAAGGTTGATTCCTGATTTTAGAAGACAATTCTGTGACTATTCCTGATCAGACTGCTTCTTTTTTGCAATCCACCACATCACCACACCGCACAAAACAGATCCCAGGATCGTCATCCAGCCAACGAAGAGAATACTGAAAAAGCTGTAAGCCATTCCATTCACCAGCATACTGATGATACTTTCAGGTGCATTTCCAAAAGAGTCAGTAAATCCACCGAAAAGCCAATAACCAAGTTTCATGATAACGCTTACGAATACCCACGTCAGGTAATGAGCGGTTGTTCCAGCAAGTATTCCCAGGAAAATGATCTTCCCTGCCTTGATTGCTTCATTCTTCATGGTTGCTTTCCAGAACAAAGCCCCGGTACAAAACATCGCTAAAGGTGCAGCAAGCATTAGTACCTCGTATCCATCACCAATTGCCCGGAAAAAAACATAAAACGCAACAATGAATCCAACAAGCGCATTGAGCAATCCATACGTTACCGCTGGACTTAAACCGGAAAGGCGACGGGTTACTTTCATGGGATTTAAAGATAAGAGAAAACAATGAATCAGCACATCCTATCTTGGGACTCGCAATTCCTGTTTTAGTTCAAACGTGCTGATAGCGATACACTTCCTTTTACATTCCACCCTTGACCTAGTCGTGCCTCTCCCCCTTCGTCTCTCTCCCATTATCTTCTTAATACACGCCCCTGAGGGGGGCGTTGTTTCAAAACCATTCTTGCTTGATCCACGCCCCTATGGGGGGCGTTGTTTCTGAATGTTATTCTAACCCTGCCTACCCAGTGCGTTAACGCACTGGGCCACTGCGTTGACGCACAGGGCATGCGTCGACGCACAGGGCATTCCAGAGGCGCTGATGCGTTAACGCACTGGCACAGTGCGTTGACGCAGGGCATCCAGTGGCATCACTGCGTTAACGCACTTGGACAGTGCGTTGACGCAGTGACCATCCAGAAGCTGAGCTGGACGAACTGTGTTTTTACAGGAGGTTAATCAATTGACGACACACCCTGTGCCGTCATTCATGTGATTCACGCCCCGGTGGGGGGCGTTATTTCTAAAATTTTCTGGGTCTTCTACATTTCTGGTTTTAATTGACGCCCTTCCTGGAGGGCGTCAGTTGTTCGATTCACGCCCCTTTGGGGGGCGTCATTTCTCTGTGTCTGGGTTTTGCAGAACCCATCCCGTGGGCTATGGAAAATGCACAAGAAGAAGAAAAATAATTAAAAATGAACGGAGGGAGGGGCATGGGGCACCTACCTTGCTCCGTGGAGGGGGGATTCCCCCACCGCGCATTGGCTGCCGAGGGGAAGCTTCGCCATCGTCGCCGTCGTCACCGCCTTCTTCGCCACCTTCTTCGCCACCGTCTTCACCGCCGTCGCCATCTCCGTCACATCTTCCTCTTTCTTCTCCCCCTTCTTCTCCTTCGCCACCGGCTTCATCTCCTTCTCTTTCTTCCTCCCCTCCGGCTCCGTCACCGTCACCGTCACTGGACGCCGCTATGGGAGCCTCTTCTTCCTCGCCGGCCACGGCGAGGAGCTCCTCCACTTCTACCTCCTCGCCACCGGTGAGGTCCACAACCTCGGGCGCCGTGACCCTCAATCGCTTGTAGGGGCCGGCCATGGCGTCGGTGGTTCGATTAGGGCTTCGGTAGGGTTGGGTTGAATGAAGGACGAAAGAAGAAGATAGAGAACAGAGAGTAATTGAACGAGGGAAGAGGGAAGCTAGGGTTTTATTTCGAAACGTTTGAATTTGAACAGCGCCCCTGAAAGTGACGTGATTTGTTGGTATGAGAACCGTTGGAGAGGCGTCCGTTTGGTAAATAACCGCATAACAAGGGGCGCCATTTGAAAAGGCGTATGGAAATTTGAACCGTTGTCAGAGAAGTTAATGCTGAGTGATTGATTCGATGTTTGTGATTATGATTTGAATATAATTGACGATGGCTTAAGGGACGCCAAATGTGGAAATATAGAAAAGCATTTCTTGAAATTGATCATAAACAGCGCCCGTCTGAGGGGCGTCATTTTGAACAACGTCAGTTTAAAGGGCGTCAAATTGGAATGTCCCAAAAAAAACTCTCCTTCTTTCCCTACACGGAACTCCTCTTGCCTATTCCTTCTTTTCTCAGGCGAGGCAGGGATGATTTGAGAGACAACTTCCCAAAAACTCCTCCTCTTGCATCCTCTCCAGATGGCCTTTTGTGCTGCTATTCTTTTTTTTTTGTGCTACTGCCTGGGCCTTTTTGGAAGCTCTCCAGGCCTTCAACTCTTGCCTTCTTAGTTTGTTGCTCTACTCTGCTGCCTCCCTCCGGTTGCATGTTGCTCACTGCTGCCCGTCTCCCTTCCTCCAGGGGTGCTGTCTGGCTACTTTTATAGGTGATAAGAGGTGGGGCGGAGGATTCTTTGAAGCCCTCCTCCGGTGGTATTCCAAGAGATGAGCCTCTTCAACTTCTCCTCGTCCCAGTCTCTTCCTCATCCTCTTTTTCAGTTTCTTTTTTTTTAATGGGCTGCAGCCTGCGCACGGGGGGGAGAGCCTCCCCTCCGGCCTGCACAGGACAGAGGAGGGCCTCCTCCAGCCTGGGCAGGGCGGAGGGCCTCCCTTCCGGCCTGTATAGGGCGGAGGAGAGCCTCCTCCGGCCTGGCAGGGCGGAGGAGAGCTCCTCCGGCCCGCATACAGGGCAGAGGAGTCTCCCTCTGGCCTGGCAGTCCCTCCGGCCTGGTAGGTCTGGAGGGACCTCCTCTGGCCTGTGTGCAGGGCGGAGGAGACTCCCTCCGGCCTGGCAGGGCGGAGGGGGCTTCCCTTTGGCCTCCTGGGTGCTTTGAAATAGAGGGGCTAGGCGGAGGGAGCCCTCCCATTGTTTTCTCTTCAAAAAAGAAGAAATTTTAGGATTCAACATTCCATCACGAGGGTTGTTGGATCGCCAAGCTGATCATTGTCAGTGCCGGCCCGGTGCCGAGGGCACGGGTACACACTCTCTCCCACGGTGGTCACTCGAAAACAACGGGTTTGCGGGACCGAGCTCTCTCTCACCGGCCAGCGAAGCTATGAACTAAAATTGAATGACAAGCACCTAAATTAGAGCAAGGGAAGAGTGCTTACTCGACCGATTTGAAGAAATTGGTCCCAATCGGAGATGAGGGCGAATGAGGAAGCGTGGGTTCCCCACACGCCGTGGTGATGAAGCTTCAACCTGCTCAATAGTGTACAACACTGCACCTCACACAGGAGAGGGGTCTTGACGTGGGGGTTAACATGTTTACAGTCAAAACTACCTCCACACAAGGAGGGGTGGTAAGCCGGCCAGGCGGGGAAGGGAAGAGATGAACAAGAAGCCCCAACGAATGTTGATTGTTGATTCTGCTTGCTTCTAGAACGGGGGACTAGTGGACGTTGTCGACGCGGCTACGACCACTCCCGAATTCAGTTTTTGACGAAACAAGTGGCCAACTCCTCATAATTGGACCAGGGTCTTGACTAATATTTCTGGAATTCCAAGGTTGTCAGTTCCGGTCAGGGAAGAGCCACGAATAGGGTCTCTGCTTCCTAGTTCTGACTGCTACAGAGCCATAGCAGCAGCAAGTCGAGGCCGCCACGAACACTCCCAGACTTAGAATCGAGTGTGGCTGGAATTGATGGAATCGTTGTCATGTATACTTCAAAACGTGACCCACGGGAACAGCAACAGATGTCAGAGTTGACCGGAGTAGCCTGAATAGTGACAGGTGGTCTGTTCAGTCCAAGAGGGGATAGAACAGCTCACCCTGGGGAGAAAATTGAGAAATCACAGCTCCGGAGGCCAAATGGAGTTCCTCTTCTTGGTGATGGAAGAAAACTCGTTGTAGAAGGTCCCAGGCAAACCTCGCCTCCAGATCTTTAGGTGACTGGTCGCAGCAGCTCCTACAAACAGACTCATGTCGGAAGTCTGGATGGAGTCACGCAGTCAGGAGACATCGACTGCTCCGGGCCGTCACGAGCTCAAGTTGGGGTGAGATGACCGCCATTGCGAAGAAAACTTAAAGACACTTCCAATGGTATCACTTGAGCCTCCTGAATCATTGGGATGAAGATGCAGCTTCCTCTACAAACTAATAGTACTCTGCTACCTGCGACCCAGAACTGTAGGTTGAAGAGTGTGTTGTGCCCCTGTGGTCATTTGCATCTCATGATTTTGATAATGGCTAACACTATAAGTCATTGTTGTTTTTCACTCTCATATGATCCCTCGAAGCGGAGCTGGAGCGCCTCGAGGGACAGAGGGGCCGACTGAACGACATGGTGAGCTTCCCCTGTATCGGTATCCTCCCTCTCGAGGATATCTTCCGGGGGGTTGACTGAGTGCCGGCATCCCCGGGCCTTCCAATGTATCCCGCTCCTCTTTCTGCCTTTTCCCTTCTCTTATCTTTTGACATGTAATCCAGGGGGTACGCCCTGCAGCACGTGTATCCCTCCATTTTTTGAATAGAGGAGAAAATATTGGTATACATCCTTTTGGATGCTGGCCCAAGAATCTGCTCTTTCTCATCTCTTGGTTCTGTTATCCTTCCTTTTTCTGTCCCTCGTCAGAACGTAAGTCTGTGCCGAAGACTCGACCTAGGAGCGTTCCGGCCAGGCTGGCGGAGGTGCGTAGGAGAGCGCTCGTCTCCCCAAGGGGGGACGAGGGGATCACTCCACCACGCGGACCTCGTGGTCCTGCCGAGTAGTTCCATAAGGTGGGCTAACTGAGACGAGGGGCCCCGGGTCGAGGGGTGTGTGCGTCGCCCGGGGGACAAAGAAGGGGTTCGTCTCATGGGAGTGACCTGGACGGGAAGTCCGGGCCCGGGGAATATTCGTCACTCGAAGGGACGGGGAAGTGGGCTTGTTGGTTCACGAGGCCTGGATTAGATGCCCTTCTGTTAAGTGATTGGTTCTTCTGTCATTTTTTGTTCTTTTTATGCTTGAAGATAGCCAATTCTCACTCTTCCAGATCTTCAACTGAAGGGTTGACGCAGGCCCCTGAATGCGTTGACGCAGAGGCTTGCAGGGTTGACGCAGGCCTTGAATGCGTTGACGCAGAGGCAGGGCAGGGTCGACGCAGCCCTTGAATGCGTTGACGCAGAGGCGGGGCAGGGTCGACGCAGCCCTTGATGGCGTTGACGCAGAGGCAGGGTTGACGTAGCCCTTGAATGCGTTGACGCCGAGGCAGGGCAGGGTCGATGCAGCCCTTGATGGCGTTGACGCAGAGGCAGGGCAGGGTCGACGCAGCCCCTGAATGCATTGACATCGAGGCAGGGCAGGGTCGACGCAGCCCTTGATGGCGTTGACGCAGAGGCATGGCAGGGTCGACGCAGAGGCATGGCAGGGTCGACGCAGCCCCTGGCTGAGTCGACGCAGAGACAGGGCAGGGTCGACGCAGAGGCATGGCAGGGTCGACGCAGCCCTTGGCTGGGTTGATGCAGGCCCTTCAACGCGTTGACGCAGCTCCTCGAGGAGTTAACGCAGCGGCAGGGCAGGGTCGACGCAGCCCTTGAATGCGTTGACGCAGGGGCATGGGCAGGGTTAACGCAGCCTTTGCTGAGTTGGCGCAGCCCCTTGCTAAGTTGACGTAGCCCCTGGCTGGTGAAGCTGGACGGGAGGTCCAAGTCAAAGGATTATTCGTCGCTTTGACCCGAAGGGACCCGGGCAAGATGCTACCCTGTCGACATCGTCAAGGTAACAAGGCCGCCAAGGTTGTTTACTTTCTGGAAAAGTTCATCAGCACTAGGTCAGTACTGACGCAAGGGGAGGGTTTATTCCCTTATCCGGGACGTAGGGTCCTGGCAAGGTGTCTATTCGCCGGCGTCACTGAGATGGTGGAGCCGACAAGGTTTATTGGTCTCTTTTGGAGTAGTCGTCGACACTGGGCCAGCGCCAACGCAAAGAAGAGTTTATTCCATCATCCCGAACGTAAGGTCCAGGTAAGGTGTCTATTCATCGACGTCACCGAAGTGGCAGAGCCGACAGGGTTTATTGGTCTCTTTAGAGTAGTCGTCGACACTGGGCCAACGCCAACTCAAAGAAGGGTTTATTCCCTCATCCCGAACGTAGGGTCCAGGTAAGGTGTCTACTCGTCGACGTCACCGAAGTGGCAGAGCCGACAGGGTTTATTGGTCTCTTTGGAGTAGTCGTCAACACTGGGCCAGCGCCAACGCAAAGAAGGGTTTATTCCCTCATCCCGAACGTACGGTCCAGGTAAGGTGTCTATTCGTCGACATCACCGAGGTGGCAGAGCCGACAGGGTTTATTGGTCTCTTTGGAGTAGTCGTCGACACTGGGCCAGTGCCCACGCAAAGAAGGGCTTATTCCCTCAAACCGAACGTAGGGTCCAGGTAAGGTGTCTATTCGTCGACGTCACCGCGGGCTAGATCTCGGGCTGTTCATAATCTTCAAGCCCATCGATGATGGCCTGGAGCCTTCTGACTGCAGGGCTAATTTCTTTATGCACCCACATCGGGGTGTACTTCTTCTTGTTATAAGTAGGCCGTCTCATGACTAGCTGAGTGGTCGTGTCATGCCATACAGGTGTTACCGGTGGTGGTGCTGGTCGGGGCGTAACACCCCTTACATGAACTTCCAGAGTGGGTCGAGGAGTTTGTCTTCTTCTTCTGTTTCTTGTCGGTGCGGCCTGCCAACCTCCTCGATCCTGAGCCGGCACCATGACGAAGGTCTCATAAGTACGTCAGGTGCTGGCTTTCGACCGTTCTTCTGGCAGCTGCTGGTAAAATGACACCATGTTGACAGCAACAGCCAAGTTAGGCATCTCATGCAGTTGCAGGGAATCCACCTTATGCTCTCCCATGTCTAGCTCTCCCTTCTTAATTAAGGACTCAATGACATCCTTGAACATGTAACATTCCTCAATGGTATGCCCGAGCATTTGGTGGTACAGATAAAAGTGAGGATCATGCTTCTTCTTCAAGTCACCGGGTAAAACCGAGGATCATCCTTCTTCTTCACCTACTGTATCAGGGCGAGCGGGGGCCTCACCGTATCACTGCCGAAGAGCCTGCCGTATCAACAGCAACAGGTGTGCCGTATCAAGCCAAAGGGGCTCGCCGTATCAAGCCCAAAGGGGATGTCGTCGTATCGCTGGCAAAAGGGATGTTGTATCAACAGCAATAGGTGTGCCATATCAAGCCCAAAGGGGCCCACCTTATCAAGTGAAGGGGCTCGCCGTGTCAAGCCCAAAGGGGCCCACCATATCAAGTGAAGGGGCTCACCGTATCAGGCCTAGAGGGTTCACCGTATCACTTCCTCTTGCTCACCAAGCTCTTCAGGTCCAGGATGCTTATGCTCCTCACCTATGATTTTGATTCGCCCACCTAAGTTGGCAACGCATATTCCGTTGTTCGTAGTTATTGATTTTCTTTGGGGACTCGAAAATTTTGAGCCTCCCGAGGTATCCTTCACTGTCGAAGATCTGAGAATGAACCTGTGGCAGTGTATGAATTCAGGGGGCCTCTTACCCCCCTTGTTGTTCGATGCACCTGTGCAAGTATGAATTGTTGCCGAATGGTGGGGATTCTTCGGAGTCTGGGTACCCAGTCTCTCTGTAGTTTTCTTTCCTTAGTCTTCACTCTTTGGTGCGAAACTGAGAAGTTTGCAGGCGCGCAGGTTTACACATCCACAATCCACCGTGTGTGTCTTCTCTGTAGATGTCCCTCTTATAGGGGTTGTCTTGGAGCGGGAAACCTTATCCCTCGATAGGGAAAGGCCTGAGTAGTGGAGTAATGCTTTCCCACTATAGTGGCGGGATTTTTCCATTGGAGGGCATTACCTTGGCGTCGGCTGGTCCCGGGGTGAGTCTTACGGTGCTCGTGGGGCGTGCTTGTCCGTTATGGGATTATGGCCGACGTCGTGGGGGGTAACGGTCGATCGTCGGAGGGTCTTTCCGTGATCATTGCGCTTGGGCAGTGGCTTTTACGTGCTGTAGAATCCGATGCCAAGTCTGATTGGGCCGCACCTTGATGGGCCATGGCTGTCGGGCACCTCTTGGGCGCACTGTAGAAGCGATCTCGGTTTGGACCCATCGTTATTGGGCTGAACTTGGGTCAAACTGGATTTATCCTCCTCACCATTATATAACCAACAAGTGATAAGAAATATTCTTACTGGATTGTGACGAAGATAAGATCCTTTAGCCCCACTTTGGTTTTGGGTTATCCATAGGTTAGCCCATAGTTAATCTTATATTAATCTCTAACACAACCTCGACTGAAAAGTAATAAAATCCTGACGTGGTTGAACAGAAGAACCAGACTGCTGACTCGGATTAGAAAAACGATGGCTGATAAAACCTCCTCTTCTTTTTCTTAAATTGGAAACCTCTGCCCTGAGATTGAGGAAAGGAAGCACCATCGGTAGCAGAGAAAGCAGGAGAAACTCTTGAAACATATGACTGGGGGGGCAGTTGATGCTGCACGGCCGACGAAACCATCCCAGTCTGAAGAAGTCATCGAGTCCTCGCCAACTCTAACTCTAACACGATGGTGGCTTGATATGTAGAATCCAACTCAGTCACACGGGTAGCAAATAGCGACAGGCTCAACTCTGCTTTCAGTCTGCGTAGAAACTACTAAGTCCTCACAGTCTCATTAGTAAAGATGTGGGGTGCATATCGGCCCAACTCAATGAATTTATCTCGATATTGCAGCACTGACATCTCGCCCTGTGTCAGCTCCAGAAATTGATACATCATGGCTAACTTTAGGCAGGCTGGAGTATAAACATGTTCGAATGCAGCAACAAACTCAGCCCATGTGATCTGTCGGAGCGGATGGGAACGAAAGGCAACTTCCCACTCCGATGTCCACCACGTGCGTGCAGTACCTTGAAGTTGATAAGAAGCCAACATAACCCGTTCATCCTCAGCGCACTCCATGCATTGGAAGATGCGCTCGGTAGCATCCAACCACTCCCTCGCTGCCTCGGGATCGGATTGACCCTCGAAAGTCGGTGGATGGAACAGTAAAATTTTTTTCAGTGCCCGTCCATGACTACCAGGTAACTTCGTAGGCGGAATAGGAACAGGTGCAGCCTGGGCAGGAACCGGTACAGCAGGAGTAGGTGAAACACTAGTCTCATTCCGAGGAACTGGGGCTCTTCGTCTTCGAGGCGGCATCTTGAATCTAGGAAAACACGACAACGGAAAATACATTAGCATTCGTAAGAAACACCCTAAGCCAACGACGAACGATTCAAAGGGACTTGCTCTGGACCAATGTGGATTTCAATTCCTGATACAATTTCCCAACACCGCTTTGATACCATCTGTAATGACCCAGAGCTCAGGGTACCGATAACCCGATACTAGGTATCGGACTACCACTACCAAGAACTGGGGACGCCACCCAGGAGGCTGATGAGGCCCCCGAAGGGTTAGTAAGATTGTTGAGGGATTACAATAGAAATTGGAATTCGTAGGCGCGCATTGTTAATTTTTGGCAACGATTAATGAAAATAAGGCGGAAGTAATTTAAAATATCAGAGTGGTATATATATAAACTAGTCCAGATTTGTAGCAACAAGAATATACACAAGTCCCACAGAAAAAGAAAGAGACAACTACAACTACATGGGGCATACCCTGGCAAAACTACAAAAAGGAAAGACCGACAGACGCTGCTGGCACTCTAGGTGCGGTCTCCAAAACCTCGGTAACCATTGGCGGACGGCTGAGACGGCTCACCTGTAAGAGCTCACCTGCAAGAAGGAAGGGTGAGTCACAGCCAGACTTAGTAGGGGTCACGCGGATCCCTACCACGAACTAAACAAGCAAGCAGGCAATTAAAATGTAACTAAAATAATTAAAATATAATTAGAGCATGTATTTAAACAATTAAACAAGCAGATGCACTATCTCAACATGCTACTAGACTAGAACAGGAGAGTCTATCTAGGCAATTGAATTGGCTAACGAGATGCCAAAATAAATAATATAACTAAAGTAAATAAACAACGAGAGCAGTAGCTAGCGACGGGAACTAGCGGTAAACACATACATCTACCAGCAGAATAAACTCAAGCATTCTAGTGACAGGAGAAGGACAGGGAAGTCCACCAAAAGAGAGAGACCAGAGGCATCCCCTGAAGACTTACATGCATCTCAAGTAACTCGCGAGTCTGAACGTGCCCAGTGAGAAGATGAGCTGAACTGTACCAACCGAGAACTAGTCAGAGTAACACTCGTCTGTGTCAGCTCTCACCTCTGACCACGTATACACACACCGACCCCTGCCTAGGGCTAGGTCTCCAGCTAGATTTCCCTCCCCGTAGAGCGCTATGGTCTAGCCAAGGGCCCACGGTACTAGCTTAAATCGTTTGACGGGTCTGCCCCTCCACCTCTCCCAGGTGGGTCGATGAACCGGGAAGTCTAGGGCTACGTCTAGTGGTTCCATCACATGGAAAGTCCAAATACTCTATTGGGATACTAGGAGAGAGTCGATAATCATAAATAGGATAATTATATCATAGACGTAGCATAGCATGCATTAGACGAGCATTAAACATGCATTTCTAACATTTACCAAAGCAGCAGAGTGTAACAGACTGGGTAGGGGACATTATGTGACTATAACGCGCCTCCCCAGGGCCGTTATGCTCACCTGTGCACAATTCGAAACTCAGGCATGTAGACCATAATGCACCACCTCTGGGGCGTCATGTAATGTACGACGCACCTCAAGCCGCGTGTTACACTCTCCAGAGAACCATCGAAACTACACAGACCATGGCGCGCCACGACAGGTGCGGCATGTGACTATAACGCACCAGGAGTGGTTCGTTAAAGTCACCCAAATGCAGAAAACTCAGAAAATCCACAGTTAAACCCACCATATAACGCACCACGATAGGGGCGTCATACAGGCCATGACGGACTGGGACTAGTTTGTCATTCCCCACAACCTACAGACCTACAGGAAACTACGATAGCATAGCGGTCCTCGAGTGCTCCGCCATGCAATGCATAACGCACCCCCTAGGGTCCGTTAAGCGTATAAAGGCCTCTGGCAGGCGCGTTATACCAACTGGGAAACGAGAGGGACGAGTTCGGACCGAACTCCCCACCGGTCAAGCCGGATCGGCACGAAACAAAAAGAAAAGAGGAAGAAGAAGTTGAATAACTAAATTTCTATAACTACGGCATACATCAAAATGCAAATATACCACCCCTAAATAAATTTGACCATGGCCTGGCCGCGCACGAAGCCGGACAGGGTCTCGTTGATGAGCCGCGCCTGCTCGCGCACGGTGTCGAGATGCCGGCGCGGCAGCCAGGAATCGATCCGCGCGGTGATGAGATCCCAATCGCGCAGCAGAAAGAAGGCCACGATCGGGGTGATGAAGACGAGCGACAGGATGTTCGCGACCGCGACGCCGCCGGTCAGCACGCTCGTCGCGACCTGCCCGGCGGCGCCCAGCACCGTGCCGATCTCGCCGCTGACGGCATTGCGCAGCCGCGCCAGGTCGGCGGCGGAGAGCTGATGATTCAGCATCGACAGGCGCTGCAGGCCCCAGCTACGCACCGTGTCCATCATGGCCGGAATCTGCCCGACCAGGGACACGATCTGATGCTGCAGCAAGGGCACCAGCAGCAGGAAGAACAGCACGATGAGCGTCAGGAATCCGGTCAGCGCGACGAGCGTGCTGAACGAACGGCCGAGCCCGATCGCTTCCAGCCGGTCGGTCAGCGGATCGAGAAAGAAGGCGATGGCGGCGCCGGCCGCGAAAGGCAGCAGGATGCCGCGCAGCAGGTGGATGGCAAAGACGATCGCGGCGGCGAGTCCGATCCAGAACAATATCCTTGCCCAACTGGCGCTCATCGCGTCCCGTCCTCCGTCACCCTGTGCCGTTCGCTCTTCCCTTTCCATTGCATCCTGGCAAAGGTCAGTCTCGCCCGCGGGCTGCCGCCCGGACTCGTTCCGGGACATCTCACTCGTTGCCGGACCCCGTCGCGGGCGGCGTCAGATAGCCGGTGCCCTGGGGCACGACCTCGGTCTGATCGGCCGCCGGCGCCGAGATCGGGGCGGGCGCCGGCGCCGCGGCGGGCGCGGCCGTGGGCGTCAGGGCCGGCAGAGCCGTTCCCGGCGGCAGAAGCTGCAAGGTGGCGCCGCTATCGCTGGGCGTCAGCAGGAGATCCTGCTGGGCGAAGGCGAGGCGCATGGATTGCGGATCGGCCGCGAGATCGACGCGCAGCACGACCGAGTCGCGCGACATCATGAGGATGATCGGATTCTGCACGCCGTCGACATGGGCGAGCTTGCCGCTGATCTCGGCCCATTGCTGGGCGCCGGTGACCGGCACCGTGATCTGGAAGGGCTGCGCGTTGCCGGCGGGCAGCGAGGGCAGCAGCGCGTTCTGCTTCCACAATTCCTCCAGCGCGCGCCGCGCGGCCTCGACGCCGGCGGCGTAAAGTGCGGGATCAGGCTTGGCAGCGCTGACGCTGGTCGTGGTGCTGACCGGCTGGCTGCCGGGCGTATAGCGGGTGACGGTGATGGCGAGCGAGGCGCTTTGCGGCGTATCGGTCTCGACCGCCTTGGCGACGACCGGATCGCCGCCGTCATAGCGCTTCGACAGCGCGGCCAGGGCCTGCGGCGTCGGGTTGAGCGCCTCGGGCACGTCGAAGACCTGGACGTCGCCGATATCGCCGAGCGGCAGGTTCCAGGGCACGAGCCCGGCCCGGCCATTGGCGAGGTTCCAGGCATCGCGCCAGGGATTGGGATCGTCCCAGAGATGGGTCGCGTTGCCGATCTGATAGAGCGGCACGACCACCACCGGCTTCGAGACCAGTTCCGTGAAGCCGATATTGGCCGATTGCAGCAGGAGCCGGATGCCGGCCGGATTGAAGCGGAAAGTATAGACGCCGACGTAATGCGTCGGCGACACATGCTCCTTCTGGACCTGGAAATCCTGCACCAGATCGGTCGTCGCGTCGGCGCTGGGTTTCGGCAGCCGTCCCCAATCGGCCTGATTGGTAAGCCGTTGCAGCACTTCCTGAAGGGCCGCCTGCTGCCCGGCCGTGCGTGCGGCATCGCGGGCGGCCGAGCCGGTCTTGCCGTCGCCGGAAACAGGCATGTCGGAGACCACGAAAGCCGGCGGGAAATCCGCGGCCCGGGCAGTCCCGGCGAGCACCATGCCGCCGATCAGCACCAGCAGGCCCAGGCGCAGCCAGGCACGCCGCGCCGCATACACGCTAAGAAGACCGCGTTCGGTCATGTCATCCGTCTCGCTCGGCAGGCCGGCTTCGGGCACTGCGCTGAAGGGGTTAGGTCCAGACTCCGGACCGCACCCTACACGTTCCCTCGTCCGGGCCAAAGCCCATGAATCGGCAAGGCCGCTAAAGCATTTGCCGAGAAACAAAGTGATAAAAACTTAAAGATTTTAAGGATCGATCATGGAGGAGAGTTTACTTCAAAAGAATTTTAACAATATTACAGAAATAAAGAAGGAGCTAACAATAAGATATACACCTCAGTAAAATAGAGTAGTCGAGCGAAAGAATAAGACAATAGTGGATATGGCTCGGAGAATACTAAAAGGTATGAATATTCCTAACAGTTTTTAGGCTGAGACTGCACATACTGCAGTTTACATTCTAAACAGGTCTCCAACAAAAGTAGTTCCAAATAAAACACCATATGAGATCTGGTTAAAGAGAAAGGCCAAGGTAAGTCATTTTAGAATCTTTGGATGCATTGCATATAGCCATATTCCTTCACAAGTTAAAAAAGAAAAATTTGATGAGAAAGGAGAAAAATATATATTCATTGGATATAGTGACGAATCAAAAGCATATAGATTGCTTGAGCCTAAGACAAATAAATTGGTTATTTCTAGATATGTGATATTTGATGAAACAACATCATGAAAATGGGAAGAAGAAGAAGAAAAATAAGTACCAAATATTATGAAAGAAAAAGAAATAGAAGATGAAGAATTAGTAGCTCCTTCTCCTCCACAAAATCCAAGAGAGCAAGGTGAATCAAATACTGACTCAAACACACCATGTCGAAAGGAACGCTCTCTCAAAGAAATATGTGAAAGAAATAATGTGGCCTATTTCTGTTGTGAACCATAAAGATATGAGGAGGCAGTTAAAAATGAGAAATAGATAAGGGTCATGGATGAATAAATGAATATGATTGAGAAAAATCACACATGGGAGTTAGTTGAGCAACCGAAAGATAAAGAAGTTATTGGTTTAAAATGGATAAATAAGATTAAGTATAATGAGGATGACTCCATTCATAAATATGAGGCAATGCTCGTAGTAAAGGGGTATTCTCAACAACCTGGTATTGACTTCAATGAGACATTCGCACCAGTTGCAAGATGGAAACTATACGGGCTATCTTAACTTTGGCAGCACAATTGAAATTGTTAGTATTTCAGCTTGATGTCAAATCTGTATTTCTGAATGGCAATCTTGAAGAAGAAATATATGTGGAGCAACCATAAGGCTATCAAATCAAAAGACAAGAAGATAAAGTTTATCGCCTACATAAGGCATTATATGGGTTAAAACAAGCCCCTCGAGCATGGAACAACAAGATTGATCAATATTTTCAACTAGATGACTTTCTAAGATGTCCAAGTGAGCCTTAATGATATATAAAGAAGAAAGATATGGACTTCCTCGTCCTTTGTCTATATGTTGATGATCTAATCTATTTTGGTACTAGCCATGATATGCTAGACGATTTCAAGAAGAAAATGATGAAAGAATTTGAAATGACCGATCTCAGCATGGTGAGTTATTTTCTTGACATTCAAGTAAAATAAATCAAAGGAGAAATATTTCTCAACCAAGTATTGTGAAATTTTTTTTAAGAAATTTAATATGGTCAACTGCAAGACCGTGGCTACAGCTATGGTAGCAAAGATGAAACTCTCTATACATGATGATCCAGAGAAGATTAATGCTTCAATTTATAGAAGTTTAGTTGGCTCTCTCTTATATCATTCAAATACAATGCTAAATATTCTTTATTCAGTAAGTGTGGTATTACATTTCATGAATGAGCCGAACAGGGTACACTTTGCAGCAGTCAAGTCCATTTTGAGATATGTCTGAGGAACTACAAATTATGACATCAAATATATTTCTGAAGAAAATAATCATCATATTGGTTACATAGACAATGATTGGGAAGGCTCGACAGATGACTGAATAAGTACTTTTGGATATTTGTTCTGTCTTGGGACAAAGCCTATTTCATAGTCGTTTAAGAAGTAATAAACAATTGCTCTATCTTCAGTAGAAGTCGAATATATATCTGTTATAAGTGTTGCATGCGAAGTTGTCTAGCTAAGGAGAATATTATCACAACTTCAACAAATCTAGAAGAACCAACTACTATACTTTGTGATAATATGTCAGCCATCGCTATGACAAAGAATCCAGTCTTTCACGCACGGACGAAGTACATCGACCTGTGTCATCACTATATCCAAGATTTGGTCGAGAAAGAAAAAATCATTATGAAGTTTATATAAGAAGAAACCATCAATGGTGGATATCAATCCCTCACGTCCCACCGAAATCAAAGGATCCCTTCTCTGGTCTAGACTCTCCATTTAAGCCGAATAACCAAATAAACCGCTCTTCTTGTATTGGCATAATCTCACTGCCGACGAAAAGTATAGCTTGGCATTACGATGCTTTGGTTAACTCAACGAATATTGTGCCCTTGACCTAGACCTTCCGTCTAAGTCAACAAACAAAATGATCCTTGCTTTGGCACCGACCCCATGCCAATGAATTAATCATGTAAGCATCTGACACTATGTCAAGAGCTGATGAATACCCTTGGCTTAGACCTTTCGTCTAAGCCAACAAACAAAATGGTCCTTGCTTTGGCATTAACACCATGTGAATGAATTAATCACGTTAGCATCCTACACTTTCTCAAGAGCTGATGAATACCCTTGCCCTAGACCTTCCATCTAAGCCAATGAACAAAATAACCCTTTTTACTTTGGCACTAACTCTGTGTCAATGAATGAATCACGTCAGCATTCGACACCCTATCGAGGCCGATGAATACCCTTGTCCTAGACCTTTCGTCTAAGCTAACGAACGAAATGACCCTCTTTGCTTTGGCACTAACCACGTGCCAATGCACAAATCACGTCAGCATCTGACACCTTGTCAGAGTTGACGAATATGCTTAGCCTAGATCTTTCATCTAAGCTAATGAACAAAATGACCTTTCTTTTACTTAGGCACTAATCCCGTGCCAATGAATTAACCACGTCAGCATCTGACACCTTGCCAGAGCCGATGAATACCCTTGGCCTAGACCTTCTGTCTAAGTCAACGAACAAAATGACCTTTGCTTTGACATTAACCCTGTGCCGATGAATTAACCACGCCAACATCTGATACTTCGTCAGGAGTAAATGAATACCCTTGGCCTAGACCTTCAATTTAAGTCAATGAACAAAATGACCTTTGCTTTGGCACAAACCCTGTGCCAATGAATTAACCACGTCAGCATCTGACACCTGGCAGGAGCCGATGAATACGCTTGGCCTAGACCTTCTGTCCTAGCCAATGAACAAAATGACCTTTGCTTTGGCATTGTTGGGTCCTGTAGTGCAGGAAGATGGATCTAGAGGGGGGTGAATAGGTCCGTCAATAAAATTTTTGTCCTATTTCAAATACAAAACTTCTCATAGCAAAATTCAACACAACGCCTAAGACAGTTAGGCAAAATGTAGATTAACTAAGAAGCAAGTTGATAGACGTTAAGAATTAAATGCGACTTGAAAAATCAAACTCAACTTAGCTCTTAATGTATGCAAATTAAATGTGTGTAGCAGACTGATCAGATTGAGTGTGTGATAGTGTCAATTTAACCTACGAATGGAGATAGAGAAAAAGGAAAATCATAGATAAACATAGGCATTTAGATATGGACACATTGATTTTTGAGGTGGTTCGGGACCACGACGGGCTCCCTACGTCCACCCCTCACTCAACTAAGTAAGACTTCACTACTGGAAAATCAGCACGGGAAAAAACCCCCCCCCACACACGGAGTCAAGCTCCAATACAAACACAGGATGGTGCCTGCACACACACACAGGAGAAGACTCCAAACCACACTTGGGGAACAATCCCCAAAAGCGAGCACACGCTACAGAGATGCAGCAACACAAGGGGTCAAACCCCGAAATAAGCACACACGCTGCAGAAACGAAGCAACACAAACACTCTCGAATGTTCACACCACACACTCCGACCACACACAGTAATCATCATTGTTTATACAAAAATGTCTATCAAGATCACAGCGAATGACACATGATTTTTCAGATATATGAAAAGAATATTCTATAGGAATAGTTTCCCCCTTTAGATGGCTCTGCTCGATGCTTGAATAGCCGTGAGGATGATTGGACGATGATCTATGCAGCACAATCTATTCTAAACACAATCTGGTTGAAGAATCTTGGCTTCAACAGCATGGGGAGTCGAGCTCCTCTCCTCTTTCTTTTCTTTTTCTTCTTCTCCAAGCTTTCTTTCAAGATTTTAGCATCATCTAGATCCTCTCTTCATTCCGCTCCATTTTTTCTTCTACCACAAGCTCCAGAAATCTCTCCAAGTAGATCAAAACCCTTCCTCTTTCACTTGTTCTTCCCTTGTCGATCCGCTGATGGATATTACCCGTAAGTATGCCAAGAGCCGCATTTTCTACCAGAATTACATCTCGCTGTCGCAGCAAGAGATTAAGGATGTCGACCTCAGCGACGTTGTCTCGAGTAAAGGTCGCGTGGCCGATCTTTCGACGGCTGGCGATGATTTGGTGACTGAGAAAACTTACATTTTCGAGCCGACCTCCTACGCCGTGGCTGCCTATCTGGAAAACTCAATCCTGCGCCTGACGCTGGCCCAGTTTATTTACGACAGTCGCCTGGCTCAGGTAGCCAGCCGCTTCAAAGCCATGTCGGCCGCCAAGGAGCGCTCGGTTGCCAATGCTGCCGAACTGCATACCGAATTCAACCGTGCCAAGCGCAGCCTGGTCGACACCCGCCTCAAGGAATCGCTGGCTGGCCTCAAGAAAATCCGCGCCGGAGGAGCTGAATAATGGACCAGCAAACCACCTACAAAAAAGGCGTCGTCCGCACCCTCAAGGGCCTGGTCATCAAGGTCCAGTTTGCCGAGGACATGCCCAATCTCAACGAAATGCTCTATGTCGACAACGAGAAAAAATCGCCGCTCTTGGTGAGCAGCCTGGCAAATGGCGACATGGCCGTCTGCCTGAACATCGGCGGTGATTACAGTATCCAAAAAGGCGACGCCGTCACCCGCAGCGGCCACAGCCTCGAAATTCCCGTCGGCGAAGAGATGATCGGCCGTGTCTGGGATGCCATGGCGCGCCCGATCGACGGCAAGCCGCAGCTCGACCAAGCCGTGCTCGACAAGATGATCAAGCGCCCGATCTTCTTCCCCTCATTCCAGGAATCAAGCCTGGAAAACCGCCCCGACGAAGTCCTAGCCACGGGTCTCAAGGTGCTCGACTTCTTCACCCCGTTCGTGAAAGGCCGCAAGATCGGTATTGTTGGTGGAGCCGGTGTCGGCAAGACCGTGCTGACGATGGAGATTATCAACAACGTCGCTGAAGGTTCGGGTGCCATTAGTATGTTCGCCGGTATTGGAGAGCGCATCCGCGAGGGCCACGAGCTCTACAAGACGCTGGCCGATAACGATCTGCTCAAAACCACCGCCATGTTCTTTGGACAGATGAACGAGAATCCGGTGCAGCGCTCGCTGATCGGCCTTTCGGCGATTACCCTGGCCGAGTACTTCCGCGACGACCTCAAAAAAGACGTGCTGCTCTTCGCCGACAATATGTATCGCTATATCCAGGCCAAAAACGAGGTGTCGACCATCATCGACCAGACACCAGCCGAGGGTGGGTATCAGCCAACAGTCTTTAGCGATGTGAAAACCTTTCAGGACCGCTTGGCGTCCAACGTCAACGGTTCGATTACAGCACTACAGACGATTTACGTACCGGCCGATGACCTGTCTGACCCAGCCGTGCAGATGATCCAGCACGAGCTGGACAGCACCATTGTGCTCGACCGTGCCGTGGCCGCCCAGGGTATTCGCCCGGCTGTCAACATTCTGGCCTCCAAATCCAGCCTGCTGACACCGGAGGTGGTGGGGCAGCGCCACTACGATCTGGCCACCCGCGCAACCGCCATTTTGCAGAAGTACGAATCGCTCAAGGGTATTATCGCCATCATCGGTGAGTCGGAGCTTTCGGCCGACGACCGCGATGATTACAACAAGGCCAAAGCGCTCATCGAATTCTTTAAGCAACGCTTCAACGTCATGGAAAAAGTCACCGGTGTGCCCGGCGAACACATGACCCGCGAGCAAACTCTCGACGGCGTCGAAGCGATTATCGGCAAGACCGAAACCGCCGAAGGCCAAGAAGGCGAGGCGAAGCCCGCCGAACCTGCCAAAGAGCCGGAGAAAAAATAATGGCCGACGAAGCCCCAGCTGCACCCGAACAGACAGCGCCAAGCGATCAGCCGGCGGCCAAGCCCAGTGGCAAGCCGACCATGGCGGTCAAAGTCTACGCGCCGTTCCAAGTCTACTTTGAAGGCGAGGCCTATAGTATTAGCGCTGTCAATGGCGTCGGGCCGTTCGATATTTTGCCGCATCACCATAACTTTCTTTGTATGCTCGTGCCCTGCACCCTGACCGTGCAAGGCACCGAAAGCACTAAATCGATCAAAATCTCACGCGCCCTGATGCACGTCAAAGCCGACCGCGTGGTCGTGTTTACCCATTCATGATCGGCATATTGATATCCAGGAACACAATGTCCGGTTTGGCAATCTCCTGGCCGATCAGCCGTTTCAGCGCCTCCGCACCATCGGTGGCCTGGTCGCAGACGATCTCGGGATCCACGCAAGCCAAAGCCTCGCTGAATAATTCCCGGTCGTCGGAATCGTCGTCAATGACTAAAAATCGTTTGTTCATACGCTTACACTTAAATGCTACTAGCCGTTTGCGAAAGCGGAAGCCTCACAGTGAATACAGCGCCTTTTCCTTTCACTCCGGAAGCGGTTATACTACCGCGATGGCGTTCCGCGATTTTTTTACATAACGCCAGTCCTAATCCCGTCCCCTCGAATCTGTCTTTACTGTTCAGTCTGGCAAAAGCTTCGAAGATGCGGTCGCTCTGTTCCTGCTCGAACCCGATACCGTTATCTTCTACCGTTACTTCTGCAATTCTTTTGCCAGCCCATTCGGTTAGTCGTGAAGCGATGACAATCAATGGCTTATCTGCCTCTGCGGAGAATTTCAATGCATTGTTAACAAGATTATAAAAGAGTTGATAAAGCAACACCGGCGCACCCTCGATGACGGGTAGTTTGCCCCTGCGCAATACGGCGCCCGTGTTCCCGATGGGCACTTCGAGATCGGCTTCGATATCGTCGAAGACCTCGTTCAGGTCGACGGGCGTGATCGTTTGTCCGTTGCTGTTAAGGATACTATAGGTAAGCACACCCTCGATCATCATGCTCATCCGTTCGGTCGCATGCTGGATCTTGATCAGGAATTTTATCGCCTCATCGGGCAGCATCTTGCCATATTCCTCCAGCAGCCGGCCGGCAAAGGTCCGCACCTTCCGTACCGGCTCTTTGAGATCATGGCTTGCCACATGCGCAAATTGCATGAGGTCCTCATTGCTTTGCTCCAGCGACACATTGAGCCGCCGCAGATCCTGCGTGCGCTTGCGTACCGCCAGCTCCAGCTTTTCGGTATAGTCCCTGAGTGCCGCTTCGCGTTCTTTGGCGATGCGGATATTCGACTCCACCCTGGCGATCAGCTCCCTTCCGCCAAAAGGTTTCACCAGGTAATCATCCGCGCCCGCCTCCAGCCCTTCGATCTTGGCCTCTTCACCCGCCCGCGCACTAAGGAGGATCACCGGGGTGGCCTGGATCTCCGGCGACGCCCGGATCGCCTTGAGCAGGCTGAACCCGTCCATCCTCGGCATCATCACATCCGAAAGCAGCAGATCCGGCCGGTATTCCAGCATCTTCTCCAGCGCCTCTTCGCCGTCCTTCGCGGTGAGCACCGTGAACTGCGAAGCAAGCAGCCGTTGTACATATTCCCGCATATCGGCATTATCATCGGCCAGCAGTACCCGGTAGTTCGCCCCACCCGCCTTCATCCGCGCACCTCCGCTTCCCGGCGCCACATCCGTTCCCCGCTCCATCGGCACGAAGTCATCACCCGGCGCCGCATCGACGCCACCAGGCTCCGCACCGACACCGTCCACATGCGCCGCATCGACGCCTCCGCCCAGCGGCGCCACATCATCCGCCCATTTCATCGCCTCCAGCACAAACGCATCGCTCTGACGCGTCCGCTCAGCCGCCACAGACGTGTGTACCACGCGATCCGGCGGAAGATGCCCGGCGCCTATGGGGATAGCGACGGTAAAGGTAGAACCCACTCCCACCTGGCTCGTAACGCCTATCGTACCCTGATGCAGCTTGACGAGCTCGCGCACCATGGCCAATCCGATACCCGTGCCTTCGAGACTACGGCCATTGCTATTCTCGACGCGGTGGAACCTGTCGAAGATCTTTTCGAGCTGGTCTTCGGCGATGCCCACACCCGTGTCGGTGATGCCCACCACCACATGATCATCCAGCTGCCGGATAGTGACTTGAATGGAGCCGGCATGGCTATACTTGAAAGCATTGGAGACGAGGTTGAGGATGATCCGCTCCCAGAGGTCTATGTCCACATAGACTTCCCCTTTGATGGGCTCCGCACGGACCACGAGCTCCATCCCCGCCCTTTCGATCGTGCTGCGGAAGGTACTCACGAGATCGAGGGTGAGGGCGCCGATGTCGACACGCCGGAATTGGCCTTCCAGGCGGCCCGCCTCGATGCGGGAAAATTCGAGCAGGGTATTTACCAGTTCTGAGAACAAGCGGAATTTATTGGGATCTAATAAAGAGTCAAATGGTATTCTTGGTGGTCAAGAGCGTCATAAGGATGCAGTAGGTGATGCAAAATCTGAACATATGGGGAAAAGAACTGATCCGATGGAAAGTATGCTCAGAGACAAGGCAAAGGGCTCTGGGATAGAATACGACAAGAGTGCATTTCCATTTGCTGAGAAGGCAAAGGATAGGTTGGATGGTAAAAAAGTTCAGAATCCTCCAGTGGCTGAAGCATTTGGAAGGAGTACAGAAATCACATCGTTGATGGCTAATGGATCAACTTCCGATGTAGCTCCAGCACCTGCAGCTCATGTTCTTATAGAGGAGCATTGGGTTTGCTGTGACAAATGCCAGAAGTGGCGCTTGTTGCCTTACGGCACCGACCCTGACCATCTTCCCAAGAAATGGCTGTGCATGATGCTAAATTGGCTGTATGTATTTCTCCAAATTTATATTGGGAAATTATATTAATTTGATTTGTGGTCTGCACTGTTTAGTGTTTGCCATTGTTTTGAACAATATTAAAAGTAGAACCAATGACAACAACAGCAATGTACACCAACATCCATGCTTTACATTATGTATCCTATAACTTTATGTGTTTCTTGGCCTTTTTGCTACATATTTGTGTAACCTGGCACACCTATATCTTGTTGCAATTCTTTCACTTAGTTTTGTGGTTCTTTCTAATTCTTTCCTCTATTTAATCTCAGGCCAGGAATGAACAAGTGTAGTATCAGTGAAGAGGTGACAACCGGAGCTCTCCGTGCTTTATATCAAGCACCTCCCCCTGAGAATCATGCTGCAAATGTTCCCAATATTTCATTAGCAGTTTTCACTGACCCACAACACATACATCAAAATCATGAACCTGGCTTGGACATGTCTTCTAGTTATGGAAAGAAAAGACATACAGAAAAAGATGCATCTCATGTTCCTATCCTTCCAAGACATCTTTCACACTCTGTTAAGAAAAGCCACCAGGCTTCTGTAAAGAGTAGGAGCTTGGATGATGTGAATCAAGTAGCACCACACTCATCAAGCAAATCCTCTTTTCAGCATGTGGGCAAGTCAACTGAGTTACCAGCGAAAAAAGACAATGATAGACAAAAGGAGAAGCACAAGATGGAGGACCTATACTTAGATGGAGGTTTTCTTCAATTTTACTTTTACTTTTTACGGTGTTTCAACTACAATTAATTTCTGAGAAGTCTCTTCTGCATGCAGAATAATCATTGTAATTGTACTAACATGCCCTGCAAATTACACTGCAGGTGGATTTCTCGAGCAAAATGGTAAACCTTCAAAATCTAAGAATAAGCGAGACTTTGATCAAGATGGATTTAGAACTTCAAAAAAGGTCAAAGCAGAAGGGATACTTGGTGCTGATGAGGATTGGCACTCTGACCATGGTATATCTGGAAGGTTAGTGTCAATCAATAACAATGGTCTGCCACCTAAGATGAGCAATAAGAGTTCAGTGAAGGGCAATGGGAATTCTTCATTGAAAAAATCCAAATCTAATTCACAGGACAGTTTATCTGGGTCCAGAAAGAAATCAAAACCACATGCGCAGGCTACGTCAAATGGTTACAGCACTTTTGGTGATGAAAATTTTGATAAGGAGTTTGCTGTAAAGAAGAGGAAAGTTAAGGAGCGGCAAGAGAGTCATGTCCCTCTGGATACGGTAGTTGGAAGCGGTCTGCTTGCAGAGGACAGGTCTATTGTCAAGGAAGAGATTAGTGAAAGTGAGTCAAGAAAGGAAAAGCGGTCAAGGGTTCTGAAGGCTGAGGGAAGGGATGCTGTTGTAAATAAAGTAGATGAAAAAATTGACAAAAAGGGCCGAGAAGCAAGAGTCCTGTTATCCAATGGCAGGGAGCACTTAGTTGATAAAATGGAAGAGGAGAACAAAGACACAGCTGGCAATGAGCAAAAGGGCCAGTGTAAAGGTAGTGTCATTTCAGAAAGAAACTTGGATTCTTTAGATTCCCTGAAAAGAGATCTGCCCTATGTACACCCTCCTACCGCAGCTACCTCAAGCTCATCAAAGGTCTCAGGTACCCGTAAAAGTAAATCGAACTTTCAGGAAGCAAGAGGATCACCTGTAGAGTCTGTTTCTTCATCACCTTGCTTTACTGGATTTTTTTTTTGAGATTCACAGAATTCCATGTTGTGGGTACCTCTTGTCCCCCCAGCTTCGCTAGTCGGTACGCTCCTTTGCCGAGTGCTTCGGTTACCCTATATTAGCCTTCCCAATTTGGTGCAAGCTTTCCAGCAGCCCCCCTTGGGTTTGCTACGCTTGTTCGCCATAGTACCAAATCTCTAGGGAAGAAATGTCATTCCTTGACTCGGGCGTTGTAGTACTGGGCCAGCTTTTGATGGTATGCTACGACCCTTACTTGAGCCTGTGTCCTACTCTCTTTGAGTAGGTCTAGATTTTCTCGTATAGCTTGGTTATTTCTTGCCTCGTCAAAGCTCCCCACTCGTAATGAGGGGTTGCAAATCTCCATTGGGACCAATGCCTCTACTCTGTATGTGAGGTGGAAAGGTGTTTCACCCGTGGCAGCTCCGGCGGTGGTCCGGTGGGCCCACAGAATACTCGGGATTGAGTCTACCCATGAGTCACCCGCTTGGTCCAGCCAGGTTTTGATGCCATGGAGGAGTGTCCTGTTGGCGTTTTCCACTAGCCCATTAGCTTGAGGGTGCCCTACTAAGGTATAATGGTTCCAAATCCCTAGTTCCGAGCATTTCCCTTGGAAGGCAGCGCTCGCAAATTACCTGTCATTGTCAGTCGTGAGAACCCTTGGGATCCCAAATCGATAAATGATACTTCGTAGCACGAACTTTCACACCGCTTCACTTGTAATTTTCCCTAGTGGTTCTACCTCGATCGAGTTGGTGAAGTAATCGATGGCGACGATGAGAAATTTCTTCCTCCCTTGGGCTTCGGGGAAGGGACCCAATATGTCTACCCCCCACCGAGCAAATGGACGAGTTTCCATTAGGGTATGCAGGTTTACAGCTGGCTGGTGGTGTAAATGAGAGAATTTCTGACATTGAGGACACCTCCGTACGTATCTGACGCAGTCCTATTGTAGTGTAGGCGATTAGTATCTCTGCCGGATCAGTGTCCGTGGGAATGCTCGCCCCCCACGTGGCTTCCATAGAGTCCTTCGTGGACCTCTTGGATAGCTTGCCTGGCCGCCGTAGGGAACAAGCATTTTAGTAGTGGGGCTGAGAGGGACTCTTGATATAGTCGATCATTGACCACTGTGAAGTGGGCTGCTCGTGCTCGCGTGCGGTGGGCCTCAACGCGATCGCCTGGGAGTTGTTGCCGTAGGAGGAAATCTAGGAGGGGATCCATCCAGGATGGCTCATAGTCGATGGCGTTTATTTGGGGTGTGGCTTCTTCTATGCTCGGCGCGGCTAGCTCTTCCACCAAGATTGATCATGAATTGGACATTGGGGTAGCAAATGTCAAGCGAGACAAGGCATCTGCTTGGACATTTTCTTCCCTAGGGATGTGGACCACCTCGAAGTGGGAGAATCCCTTCGCTGCAGCCTTGGCCTTCTGTAGATATTTGATCATAGATGCGTCGCATGCCTCGAACTCCCCCAGGACTTGACTAGCTACTAGCATGGAGTCGCTGTATGCTCTCATATTGGTTGCTCCCAGGTGCTTGGCCATTCGTAGCCCCGAGAGTAGTGCCTCATATTCAACCACGTTGTTAGTGGTGGAAAAATTGAAACGAAGGGCATACTGGAGCTCTATCCCTTCTGGTGATAGCAGGACCAGCCTTGCTCTGCTACCAGCCGTGCAGGATGATCCATCTACGTAGAGTTCCCCGGTTGGCCTCGAGGACTGCGTGGGCAAATCCTCTGCGGGTATTGTGCATTCTGCTATGAAGTTGGCAAGGGCCTGGGCCTTGATGGCAGTCCTTGGATGGAACTTAATATTGAACTCACCCAACTCTATGGCCCACTTGACCAACCTCCCTGATGCGTTAGGGTTTTGGAGGATCTGCCACAATGGTTGATCAGTGAGGACGATGATTAGATGAGCCAAGAAGTACAATCATAGCTTACGGGTGGCCGTAATTAGAGCTAAGGTGAACTTTTCAGTTCGTGAGTACTAGAATTTCAATCCTTGTAGTGCCTCTTCCCCGAGTGCCCGTGATTAGATGGGCTTCATGACGTCGAATTCCTCTCAAGCAAGCATGGTGCTCATCGTGCTCGGTGTCACCGATAAGTACAAGAGCAACTGTTCTCCTTTCTATGGCTTGGAGAGCATGGGAGGGGTTGCCAGATAGCGTTTCAACTCTTTGAATGCTTGCTCGCACTCCTAGTCTCAGTTGATCTACCCTTTCTTTTTTGGCGCCTTATTGGCTTGCTTGATCAGCCAGAAGAATGGGAGGCACCTCTCCGTTGCTCAGGATAGGAACCGAGTCAAGGCGGTGATGCGTCCAGTGAGACACTGCACGTCCCTCACTCGTCCTGGTCACTTCATCTCTAGCACTACTTGGATCTGGTCAGGGTTGGCCTCTATCCCTCGGTGGGTGACGAGGAAGCTGAGGAACTTCCCTGATTTTACCCCGAATGCGCATTTACTTGGGTTGAGTTTCATATTGTACCTTTTGAGTGTTGTAAAGGTTTTCGCCAGATCTCCCAAGTGCTCAGTTGCTCGGAGGCCCTTCACAAGTATGTTATCGATGTAGACCTCCATGTTACGACCAATCTACAAATCAAACATATGATTGACGAGGTGCTGATAAGTTGCTCCTGCGTTCTTCAATCCGAACGACATGCAGGTGTAGCAATACAAGCAGTGATTGGTGACAAATGCTGTCTTGTCTTCGTCAGGTCGATGCATGCTGATTTGGTGGTACTCGGAATAGGCATCTAAGAAACTCAGCATCTCATGTCCGACCATGGCGTCGACCAATTGGTCGATCCGCGGCATGGGGAAGCTATCTTTGGGTGTAGCTTTGTTGAGGTCAGTGTAGTTTACACACATTTGCCACTTCCCATTGCTTTTGGGAACCAGGACCACATTTTCACCTAGTCGGGATACCGGGTGGGCCTGAGTAGTCCTGAGCACAACTTCTCGCTTACTTGTTCCCTAATAATAGCCTATCGCTCGGGGTTACAACGCCTTCGGCATTGTTGAATTGGGCGGCAGGTTGGGTCCAACCTGAACTGGTGCGTAATGACTTCCGGTGGGATTCCGAGGAGCTGATCCTCTAACTAAGCGAACGCATCCTGGTTGGCCGTAAGGAAGCTTGCATAGGCTTCCTTCCCGCGCTTGGATAGGGTAGCTCCGATCCTCAGCATTCTGCTCGGGTCTTCTCCTACTTGGATGAGGTATAAGTCTTTTGCTGGAGTGCTCACACTTGGACCTAGATCTTTGGTTCTGGCCTTCTTCTCGGGGGGTGTCTCCTTGGGTTGTCGATAGCATGTCGAGATGAGGTAGCATCTTCTAGACTCCCTCTGATCTCCTCGGACCTCTCCTACTCCTCAAGGAGTAGGAAACTTGAGCTTCTGGTGATACGAGGAGGGGACGTCACATAGAGTGCCAAGGTTCCCTCGCCCTATGATGGCATTGTATCTGGTCATTGCACGGATGATCGTGAAGTTTGCGAGGAAGGTTACATCTCTTGGTGCTATTCCGAACATGATTGGGAGTGATATGCGCCCCTCCGGGCTGACCATAGTGCCAGAGAATCTGTACAATGGTGTATTTTACGGCGTGAGTCGAGACAAATCCACACCCATGAGTACGAGACATTCGTACGCGATAACATCAGGACCACTTCCATTATCTACTAAGATGCGATGCATGGTATACTGGTTGATGGTAGCCGAGACTACCAACACATTGAAATGGGGGATGGTCACACCATCGAGGTCCTCATCCGAAAAGATAATGGGATCTTTCTGATGTCCCAGAGGGACGGTCTCCTATCAGGTGTCATCGCATCATTCCATGACATGGACAACCAATGCATAACATTGTCGCCTGCTCACGCTGTCTCCGCTGGCCATCGGCCCTCCGGAGATCATCATGATCTTCTTCCCGTTGGGTCGGTTATCTAGGGGTGGAGGTGTCTATTGTCGCTTCTTCGCGGCTTTGGCGAGGAACTTATCAAGGAGTCTCCTGTAGACGAGGTCCTCGATCGCGTCCTTTAGGTTGATGCATTCAGTTGTATCATGGCCGTGGTCACGATGGCAGTGGCAGTACTTTTTCTTGCTCTCGGGCTTGGATCTGACTTCATTCGAGGGGGCCACTTAAGGAATGGCTCATCACGAATCTCCATTAAGATCTGGTCAGGAGGAGCTGTTAGGGGTGTGTAGTTACGGTAGCTGCCCCTTTCTTTCTCTGGGTGACCGTAGCAATCTCGATCTCGTCGCTCCTGCTTGTGTCGCCCCTCGCGTGGCGACTCGGTGGATCTCTTTTGATCGGACCGTTCAGTTCCGACCGCGTGGCCTAGAGCCGCTGTGTTCTCCTCGCAGTACACATGCTTCTGTGCCAGAGCGAGGAGGTCGGTGAGGGTAGTCGGGGCCTCTACCCAGAGTGCTCATCGGAGAATGTGGTCCTGCATCCCCTGAGTAAGTGCGGTGGTGGCGAGGCTGACATCAAGATTTGGGATCTGGAGCGCCTCCTCACGGAAGCCTGAGATGAAATCTCACAACGTCTCTTCCTTTCCATACCTGAGAGCGAGCAGGGTCACCGCTGACTTGGTCACCTTTCGACAGCCGATGAAGTTCTCCTTGAACAACTTCTTGAGCTGCTGGAAGGAGGAGATGGTCCCGGCCAGTAGAGACTCAAACCAGGCTCGGGCGTTCTCCCGGAGGGTTGTGACAAACTCTAGGCAGTTCATGGTATCCGAGGTCCTGTGGAAAACCAGGTGGGACTCGAAACCGTGCATATGGTCGATCGGGTCGGTGGTGCCGTCGTGGCCAATCCTCGTCTGGTAGGTGGTGACCGGGCCACCAGCTACTACGAAGCTGGGAAGGGCTCGGTCACTGCCATGACGGGGGCCTCTGGCCTGCCTGTCAGCTACGTGACCACCTACCGGCGTGCGCAGGTCACTGCCACCGCCACCTCGGAGGTCCAGTTCGGTCAGGGCGTGTTCACTGACCGGCTGGACTTTCCGCACGTCAAGGGCGACTTCTACTGGCACCGGCTGTACGTGCGCACCAACCAGGCCAGCGTGAAGTACGGCCTGTGGTACGTGGAGCGAGGCTGGACTGGCTCGGAGTACATCAACCTGGCCTCGTCCTTCACCGACCTGGGCACCATGGGCTCTGCCAACGGCTGGGTGGAGATCCCCTACCTCCAGTACATCCACCTGGCCTCAGCGTCCTCTGTGATGATCATCCCGGTCATCCAGCCGACTGGCGCTGGCTTCCTGCCCGTGGGCGCGCAGCTGGACATCGCGCACTGGCAGATGGAGCGCGAGAACATCATCAAGTCGGCGTACTTCTCCAACCTGTACGGCGGCTTCACCCAGATCGGTACGTACTTCGACGGATCGACAGCACAGAGCGACACCGAGACCTACTCCTGGTCCGGAGCGACCAACCTGTCGATCAGCCGTGCTGCTGACCGCTGGAACATGTTCAACACCGGCCGTGGGGCTACGCCGGGCGAACAGATCACCGAAGCCAGCACAGGAGGCGCTGCTGGCACCCAGGCAAGCGGCGTGTGGACTGGGACGAACAGCCACCCCAAGTGGGCGTCCTTCCCAGATGTGCTGGGCGACAACCGTGCCATGCAGTTCCAGAACTGGGCGAACGTCTCCTGGCTGGGTGTGGGGCGCAAGTGGATCAGCCTCAAGTTCCGGTTCATGTTCACCGCTGGGGCTGAGGAGATCACGCTGATCCGCGTGCTGACCTCAGCGGGTGGCCAGGCACTGCGCGTCACGGTGAACAGTGACAACCGGTTCAAGATCTACGACGCGGACAACACGCTCATCTGGACGATGACTGCTTCGCTCGTTCCGCAGCCGAACACCTGGTACCAGTGCAGCATCAGCCTGGGTGCAGAGATCAACGCCAGCGCGTCCTACGAAAACGCGCGGATCAGCTTCTACGACGATGACGGCACCTCGCCTGGTAACTGGCTGTTCTGGGGCAAGGCCAAGACGGTCACCAACGCGTCGCACACGGTCTCCAGCATCTACTTCGGTGGCACGGGCAGTGAGCTGCTGCAGACCCGGATCTTCTACATCGCCGAGCCCAACGCTCGTGGCGGCATGGAGATCGATGAGTGGTTCGGCATCCCGCTGTCCGGAGACACCGTCTCGCGGGTCAATGGCTCTCTGGACATCAACGCGCGTGCATACGGGGAGAACACCACCAACCCCGCCCCGCTGTCTGTCGTGCCCTGTACTGCCAACACTCCAGGGGCGAACTCTCTGAGCTTCACCCTGCCCACCATCACCAACCGAGCCCTGCTCATGGTGGTGGCCTACAGCCCGGACTTCGCCAACTCCAGCGCCCACAACATCTCTGGGATCACCTACACGCTGGGAGCGTCCACGCCCACGCCTCTGGTGTACTCCCTGGACTCCTTCCCCATCGACACCACGGCAGGTGGGCACGACCCGCTGTCCGAGCCGGGTAACCCCTGGACGGCTGCGAAGCCGAATCAGGTGGGCGTGCTGCGCTGGGTGTTCGACCTGTCCAGCGCCAACTCGGGTCAGGTCTTCACCATGACCCGTAACCCGACCACCATCCCCAACGGGTTCGGGCTGCAGGTCTCGGTGATCGCTGGCGTGGGGCCTGGCACCATCACGGGCTTCGTCAACAAGAGCGACAACACCGACTACCACGGTGGCTATGTCGCTCCGCCTCTCGTGCGTGACCTGGCTGCTGATGCCCTGGCCGGTCCGAACAAGCTGGGCCTGGTGGAGTACCAGATCTCTCTGTGGCGTCCTGAAGCGACCATGTGGCCTATCGAGCTATGGGGCGCAGAGGCCGTGGCCATGACCTCCATGAGCCCGTATGGGCTGACTCCGCTGGCTGGAAGTGCCGCTGGGCTCACCTCCACGCTCCAGGTGCCTGTCACTGGCACCACGGGGCAGGAGTACGTGATCGGGGCGATGCCTGGACCAACTATCTCTTTGTCGGAATTATTCCTGACTAGCATCTTAACGACGTATAGCTTTTTGCCGCAAATTCGTTTATACATTGCTACAGATTAGCGATGTTATTGGGACCAACCATCTATTTGTCGGAATTATTCCTGACTAGCATCTTAACAACGTACAGCTTTTTGTCACAAATTCATTTATACATTTCTACAGATTAGCGATGTTATTGGAACCAACCATCTCTTTGTCGAAATTATTCCTGACTAGCATCTTAACGACATACAGCTTATTTGTCACAAATTCGTTTATACATTGCTACAAATTTAATTCCCCATCGAAATGTTTCAATTATTTTACGACTACATAAAATTACGTCGCAACTAATAATTAATTTAATTCTAATTAATTTCTGTCATTATTACCAACGAAAATTGTGACATTTTAGGACGTCAGAAATTGGTGATGAATTTGAGATGACAAAACAAAACGTCGAAAATTAGCAACCTAATAGTAGCGACGTACATCTTCAGTCCCAATTACGTTGAAATTATGTCAAAAATCAAATTTGGGACGCATTTACGACATTTTTGTGATGGAATGTGGACGTCAGAAATTATGACTTTTCTTGTAGTGATTGACTGGCCGTTCATCTGCCCTCTCATGTACAATGACCTATTGTGGCTGATAGTAGGAAGTAGCATATTTTCTTCAGTGAATGTCACCTTCGCCCTTGGCAATGCTTCTGCCAAACAACTTTCATATTGTGCAGGAGTTTGTAGAGCTATGATGATGGCCTATCGAGTCTCCTCGCTCAAAGAGAGAATCTCCCATATGGTGAATCTTGTTGGAAGCTTCTTCATCAATTTCATTAATCGGGTCACAGAACAGACATTAGAGAGTTTCATTTCTTCCGCCCACCTTGGCTTAGGAGGGTCTTGTGCCATAATCTCTGATGGTCATGCCTCATTGAGCTTTGGCTTTGCATCATTTTGTTGTGCTATGTCATCATTCTGTCGGCTCTTGGTATATGGAGTGGGGTTGGTCTCATCTTCAATCTGTAGGCCTAAAGGCTGGGGAGGCTGCAGGTAAGTGCCCCTGGTTATAGAGCCGGCTTCTTGGCAAGGGTGTTTACCCTTGGTCACCATGAGAAATTCAGCGAAAGAGGGGATGCCACTGTCCTCCTTGCTTTGTGTATAGAGCCCTAGAGGAGGAGGAATTTGAATTACCTTAACCTCTGGAGAAGGTATTTGGTAGGGTTGCTCCCCCGTGAAGATGATGTTATGGTTAGCCAATGGCGGGCGTCCCCATTTTTGACCCGACCGGGTTGCATGAGTAGAAGTTGTGGCTTTAGCCTAGCTTGCCTCAGTCAATGGTGCGACACAAATATCTTCTTCCTCATCCTCTCCATGCAGACTGAACAAAGTAGACAAGGTGTTGTAGGAAAGGGTTCTCACCCTTTTGATGCTTCAAGCTTTTCTTTTCTTCTTCCACTCCTTGGATGGCGCTAGCCCCCAGAACAAGCTGCTATCTTATTTTGACTTTTCTTGTTTTTCTTCCTCATGCTCCAGGGTAAGCTGCTCAAGATATTCCCATGGCACATGATCTTTTATTAGTAGAGGCTACAATTTAGGCTATTTATACTAATCTAGCTCGTTTATGTAAGACTATAATCTTTGGACCTCTGGACTTGTTAGCAGATGGATTTTATTATCATTGGAGGGTTTGTTTATTTTATCTTTTGGTTTATTGATGCAAGGCGTGCTAGTCACACTTGTGATGAATTTATTATGCGCACTGTCTGATTGATCAGACAGAGGTGAGTGATCGTGTCGGGACCCAAAGTCTGTCATACCATAAAGACTATGACATTAATTACACCATTCTAAAAGGACAACCCTTGATTAATTGTCAAGATAAAGAAGCCACCGGGGCTAAACAAATATAAGTAAATTCATTAATCGAGAAATGTTTGTTATGCCATATAGAGCCTAAGCATGCACTCAAGCACACAATATGATGACACTTTATTTTATTAAATCGACTTCTAGTACGTGGCAGAGAATCTAGATCCGAAGATCACCTCATGGTTAATGATGGCTTCCAATCAGACTTGATCTGACCTTCCGCAGATCATCATTTTATATACCGAAGAGTCGCGACAGGCAGGCACGGGAGTCGGAGGCCAACTTGGTTTATTTATTAACACGGGGTTAGTGTCAAAAGAAGGGTCTTTTTGTTCATCGAATCTAGATGGAGGATCTGGGTCAAAGGAAGAAGGTCTTTTCATTCATTGACCAGGACGGAAGGTCCGAGTCAAAGCAAGGGTCTTTGTTTCACTGGCTCGGACGGGAGGTCTAAGTCAGAAGTTTTATGCATCGGTGGGATAGAATGAGGTAATGTTGAGCTAGATATGAGGGTTTTTGCTACTGCATAGGATGCACTTGTTTGGTTATTCGGCCAAGACGCGATGGCCTGAGTCGGAGGAGAGAATTTTGAATTCCGGTGGGACTTGATGAATTGACGTCCTCCCATGACTTTGATAAGTTTTTTCTTCCTCTTTTTTTTTCTCTTTCTTTTTCTTTTTTTCTCTTCTTCTTTTTTATTTTCTTCTTTTTTTTGAATGGATATTGCATAGTCTCACGGGAGATCTAAGAAACATTCTTGTTCCACGTGAGGCACGGGCTTTAATTGTTTATCAAGTTGGGGAAGTGATGCGTGATATAGCTTCAAATGTCTTCCTTGAGGGGTGGGAATTGAGTCTCCCCCCTATGGTTGATAACCACATATGCACCTCCTTCATAGACTTTTTGGACAACATAGGGCCCAAGCCAGTTTTCATTCATCTTGTCTTTAGGGTTGGCAGTCATGACCTTTCTTCTTTTGACCATCACGAGGTCGCCTTTCTTGAATTCATGCCCTTTGACAAGCTTGTCGAAGGCACATGCTATATGGGCCTGGTAGACCAATATGTTTTACTGGGCATGGAGTCACTTCCCTTTTAAGTTGGAGAGCTCCTCCAATCTTTGCTTGGCATTTGTTCGATCATCTTTGACCAATTCATGTTGGATTGCTACCCAAAGTGAGGGTACCTCTAGTTCAACGGGGACAACTGCTTCTGAGCGATACACCAAAGAGAAGGGTGAACAACCCGTTGGGGTTTTATAGATGGTATGGTACATCTAGAGCACCTCGTACATCTTATCTTCCCAGTCCCTTTTGTTGGAACTAATCATCTTCGCCAGGAGGGTGCAAAGGGTTTTATTGAAAGCCTCTGCTAGCCCATTTGTTTGCGGATTTTATGGAGTGGATGTTCTCCAGTCAATTTTGTACATTTTGCCAATCTGTAGACCTTTTGATTTTGAAAATGGCTTCCGTTGTCTGAGACGATCTGATTGGGGATGCCGAATCAGAATATTACATTTCACTAGATAAATCGGACCACAATTTCTCTTGTCACTTCTTTTAGGGCTACAGCCTCCGCCCAGTAGGAGAAGTAGTCTGTTATCAAGAGCATATACTTGCATCATGAAGAGGATCTGGGAAATGGGCCCACAACGTCTGTTCCCCATTGGGAAAATAATCAACTAGGTGTTGTTGGATGTAGCTATGTTGGAGGTCGCCTGGGGACCGTTGCAGGCGCTTGACACTTTTGACACGACTTGGCATACTTGCAGTAGTTGTCGAACATCATCAGCCAATAGTAGCCCAGCTTTTTAATTTCAATCTTCATCTTTGGCCCTACTTGGTGTGCTCCAGTCTACCCGGCATGAATTTCTTTCATAACCGTCTAGGCTTCTTCTATAGTGAGGCATCGAAGGAGTATTTTCTTCTTGGTGTCTGCCATAATTCAGAATTGAATTCCTTTTCTGAGTTCATAGGAATCTTTTATTCACATCAACCTGATCTTCTCTTCCCTTTGCTTGGGCAGCTACTGGTGTTTAAACCATTATATGAGGGGCTCACGCCAGTCGGGTGAGCCGACCACTTCTGCAGTTGCTACTTCAGGCAGGATTCGAATGGTGGGGACCCGTCATCGATTGATCACCCATATATTGACTGATTCATCAGGTAGTATTGCCAGTGAGCTTGCTAGCTTTGCTAATGCATTAGCCTGTGCATTTTGACCTCAACCGACGTGGTTTATTTCAATCAAGTAGAATTTTCCCATGAGTTGTTTTGCCTTAGCATGGTAGGGGAGTAATTTAGATTTTTAGACTTCGTGCTGTCCCTAGATCAGTTTGACGATTAACATTGAATCCCCAAACACTGCAGCATGTAGATCTCCATGTGAAGAGCAACTTGGAGAACGATAATTAGAGCTTCATTGCAATGTAAGGATATCATCGTGACTACTGCACGGGTACAACTGGGGAATGGGGGAAAATGCTTATTTTGGAAAGATAGGTGGTGTGGTGACTTTATTTTATAGGACACTTTCTCACAGCTCTTTGCCATTTCCTCGAGACAAGCAGCAACAGTTCCCCAAGTTTTTGAACCTCAACTATCAGGGGGTACTTGGGCCCCTTCTTTCCGAAGAAACCTTAAGGAGGGAGAGACGGAGCAGCTGGAGTTGCTCCTTTCCATCTTCCTACCTTTTGCTCCGGAGGCTACCAATATCGACAGTTCGTGGTGGAGATGGGAGAAAGAAGGAAGATTTTTTGTCAGCTCAACTTACAAGCTTATTTCTTATGGTGGAGTGAGGCATGTTTGGGCATCACAGATTTGGAAGCCAAAGAGTCCCCTTAAAGTGAAGTTGCTAGTATGGAGGATCTCGCATGGGTGCCTGCCGACTTGTGATAAGGTTGGTTGCATTCATGCCAGAGATCGCAATACTATGTGCTCTTCATGGTGGTGAGGAGGAGACTATGGACCACCTTTTCATAGATTGCTCTTTCTCCAAGAACGTGTGGGCTCAGGTTCTGGACAGGTTTCCAGGGGCCACCTCCTTGCAAGACAATGTACAGCAGGTAATAACTAAATGGCATAGGACATGGAGTCTAAAGGGTGATATGAGAATTTGGTGGCTCATCCGACACATGACATTGTAGGCACTATGGGGAGAAGGAAAAGGCATAATCTTCAGAAGGGAAGCAAGCATGTCAAATAGGGTTGTTTCTTTTATTGTGGAGAGAGTGAGGGAATGGGAATGAGTCTTATGTAATGTGGACTCACATAATTCTTCTTTTTTTGCCTCCTAGGGGATTAGTGGGTGCCACATCATCTTGGTGTGCAGCTTCTTGTAAAGGGATCTTTGGGTATTACCCGCACTATACTTGTACATCCTTCTTACTTTAATAGAAATTAGTGGTACCAACCACTTTAAAAAAAAACAGCCACTTGATAATCAGCACATGAATGGGTTAATCATTCTCAAATAAGTTGAAATAACTTTAAGCAATAGAGTTAAAAAAGAAGAGGTGCTTGCCTCTAGAAGTTTTGACTCGATTTCCAAAGCTGATAGTTTATAACCACCGACTTTTATGATATCAGCACTACTACCTGGAAGAAAAAAGAGGAAATGATTCAAAAACTTCAAGGTTGACAAGAATGAAAAACACTATTTTAAAAAGCATTGTTTTCGTTAGCTGGAGCATGATAGCTGAAAAGCAAAAGGTTAAAATGGTAAGAGGCTGAACAACTAGATAAATCACAAGTCCCAGTAAATCTACAGGTTTCCTTGACAAAGCATATTTAACCATCACTCGCATCCAAAGTTCCATAGAGTTCCCAGGGAATGATTTCTATGTAACTCTTTGATCTCAGTTGTTTCTCCATCCCAATTTGCACAAAACCATCTCTTTCATAGAAATTATTGATCATTGTAGCACCATGTACACTCCCAAGAACACACTGTACCATGAAAAAAATTAATAATGAAATGTGTAATATACTCTTAGTGCTGGACCATGATTGATCCAAGGCATGGGACCATTCCCATGCCTGTGTAGCAAACAAGAGGGCGATGGCATGATACACTGCAACGAGTTCATTGCAGCTAAATGAAGATGTGATTAGGTGCCTTGACAGCAGGAATGTAGTCAATGCACCAAGCTTTTCTTTATTAATTTCGCACAGAATTGAAAACACACTAAGAACGTCAAAAAAAAGAAACAGAGATATAAACTGGTCAGTTATGGATAAAATAAGCACAGTTTACTGCTATAGTTTGCCTACTATACCTCCAACCATTCGAAAGAAGTGGCAAGATGGTTAAGAAATTAGGAAACAGGGAATGTACTTCAAACTGAGTGCATGGCCATATTTATGTAAATATTTCACAACTGGATGGTATTTTGTAGAACATTCAATATCAGATATCCATTATTTATGGTAAATTTCATTTCCATAGAAACATATGCATAAGTTGCATCTTGAACATATCAGATATTGCTTGATACTAGTTATCAGAATTGACGCCTCTGCAGCAACCCAGCAACAGCACACAATATAATTATCTCGAAGGAATATGTCAGAATAAACGGCAAATCCAACATAGATACCATGCTAGGTATGAGAGTTAACTTCAACAAGGAAGGATTGGGATATGATCTCACTAACAAAAGGCCCTTTGAATTTAAAACCGTAATATTCTGTCAAGAAAAAGGCAAAGAAAAGGTGGACATCTCATCCAGCTCAAACAGCAATGACAATGCTCAACAAACCATGAAAATAAAATTTTCTAAATCATGGTAAAACTGTCCAAAAATCTGCACTGCATCAGCGCAGCCAGACTGCTACACCAAGGCATGTAGGTACAAACAAGGCAAATTCTAGATTTCAAAGAGGAGTGCGTCGAGGGAATAACACCTATGCATCGACGCAGTGGACACAGAATAAATGGCACAATAAAAACTGGAATCAATATACACCACACTGGGCTGCTATCAACTCTACTCAGAAAAAGTTTAGAAGGCATCCACAGAACAGTTACAGAAATAACTGGACTAAAACCTTTAACCATGAGAAGCAAACAAAACGATTTTCAATGCTTGCTGCATCTAGATTCACTTATGCTAAAAATGAAAACCTTCCTGTCAAAGAGGGTACCCAATAGATCTGGATCCCTAAAATTTTGTTGAAAGGATTGAGTGATATGTTGGGACCCAACATTTCTTAGGTTCCAAAGCATTCTACTTAACTTGATTGCAGGTTGGTCTGGTAGTCGAGCATAACAGATGGTACCTGAATAGCGGCTACTCCAGGCACATGATAGGTGATCGGACTAAATTCAGTGAATTAGAAATGAAGGTAGGAGATCTGGTCAAATTTGGAGGAAAAAATAAAGGTAAGATCATAGGAACAGGTACAATTGGTAAGTTTCCTTCAAATGTCATTGAAAAAGTTTTACTTGTAGAAGGTCTTCAGCATAACCTGCTTAGCATCAGTCAGTTATGTGACAAGGGTCACAGAGTAGTTTTTGATGATAAAGTATGCAATATTGTTGAAGTTAATTCTGACAAAATCATGTTCATAGGACATAGAGTGAATATGTCTACCTTGTAGACCTTAATGAAAATTTAGAATCAAACCTTTGTCTATCTGTTGATCTAGATAACAATGCTTTTAATTGGCATGGACGGTTAGGCCATGCTCGTTACAGTACTTTAAATAAATTGGTGAAGTATGACCTGGTTAGAGGGCTACCAAAAATAAAATTCAACTCAAATTCAAAAATCTGTGATGCATGTGCTCTGGGTAAACAAACCCAGAAGTCATTTAAGTTAAGATCTGAGCCCTTGTCTTCTAGGCCAATGGAATTATTGCATATGGATCTTTTTGGTCCTACTAGAACTCAGAGTCTGAATGGTAAAAGGTTTGGATTTGTGATTATTGATGATCATTCTAGATTTTCATGGATCTTTTTCTTAGTTAATAAAAGTGATGCCTTTAAGAAATTCAAACAGTTTTTCAATAAGGTTAAACAAGAAGGAAAATATAAAATCTGCTCAATTCAGTCTGACCATGGAGGTGAATTTGAAAACTCAATGTTTTCTGATTTCTGTGAAAATGAGGGATTGACTCATAAATTCTCTTCTCCCAGGACACCCGAGCAAAATGGAATTGTGGAAAGGAGAAACCGAACCATTGTGGAAATGGCCTGGACCATGCTAATTGAGAGTCAATTACCAAGGAAGTTCTGGGCAGAAGTGACCAGCATAGCATGCTATACAATCAACAGGGCCATGGTAAGACCGGTTCATAAGAAAACCCCTTATGAGCTCCTAAAATGTAAGAAACCAAACTTGGCACACCTCAGAATTTTTGACTCTAAGTGCTTTATTCATAACAATGATAAGAAGGATCTAGATAAGTTTGAAGCCAAAAGTAGCCCTGGAATCTTCTTTGGTTACTCTGAAGTGTCTAGAGCATATAGGGTTTTCAACATCTCTAAACAAATGGTTGAGGAGTCTCCACATGTTATTTTCGATGAAACAATTGAAGTTACTAATCTTGAAGATGATGGCAGGGACTTCAAATATGATGGAGAATTCCTGGAGGACAAACTAAACCAAGAGAATTCAGTACCTGATGCATCAAGAGCTCCTGATCAGGGTGAGTCAGCCGAACCAGGTGAGCCCTCAACAAACTTAAAATTTTTGAAAGCTCATCCTGTACAGAACATTATAGGCAATTTGGTAAGTTACGCATTTTTTGAGGATCGTGGAGTTAAAATTATCTAATTTTTAGGTTTTTAAAACCCCAAAATAAAACCTATTTATATCAACTAAACTCACACCCCCTTTCTCTCTTCTCATTCTCTTCCTCTCTCCCCTGTTTCTCCCCTTCTCACCTTCCCTCATCTAGCGGTTGAAGGTGTCGTGGAGGCAAGGAGGCGGGGCGACGGTGACGGCGAGTGGTGAGGATGGGAGCGAGGAACTGTGATGGAGTAGGACGGTCGTGCATTCACGGAGTTCACAAACTGGTCATGGGAAAATCGACGATTTCCCAACGATGTAGCATTGTCAACGAGGTAAAGCTTCATGAAAGGTAGGGGGATGGATCCTAGACCTTGTTTTGTCAATTTCCTACAGTTTCGTGTCTAGGTGAAGTCGATAGTGAGTTTATTTCAAGTTTGGAAAAAATCATGCTCGGAGTGCACTTCCTAGGGTTTCCATCGATCCGAGCCACAATTTATAATTAGATTCTTTTTATTTCATGCTTGAGATGGTGGTGAATGTTTACCTCAATGTTTTCCCATTAATGGAGGCAATTGGGCATGGTTTGGAACCTCACAATGGGGTTCAGAATAGAATTAGTCGACCTTAAGGTTCCATCAGTCAACCTATATGCATTTTATATGAAAAAGGGGCTAAAAATTGCATTGGTACCTTTTCATTGGAATTGGTTGACCTTTTCATCGGATCAGTTGATCTTTTTTAGGGATCAATCGACCTATTGCTGGATAGGTCAACTTTTCTTTTGGATAGGTCAACCTATCGCAAATAGGTCGACCTTTTCATGTGGCAGGTCGACCTCTCTACACCATAGGTCGACCTATTAGGTTCAAATAATTGACCTTCATCCTGTAAATGTCCCAGGCACACCCGTCCCCCTAGTTTTAAGTTGTGGGGTGTTCGTGGTTGCCGTGTCTTCGTGAGGGGTCATTCCTACGTACATCATTTTAAATTCCATAGAGGGTTATTTATGTATGGGTTTTGCGTGTGGCCAACGACCATAGGTTTTATGGTCTAGCTAGATGTATGAATAGTTTCTCATCCTCCTTCATTAGAGGAAGACTCCAGGCTACAATGGGCCTCCTCATGTTTCCTTACCATGGGTGGACCGATGGTTTCCACGTCAGCAGTGGGTTCTTACATTGACTGACCCCTCATTGGAGGAATGTGGCATCAGCCTGCCATCTAAATGCTCCTGCTGTGCTAGCAACCATCATACTGAAAGCCTGAATCACCTATTTCTCACAGGCAACCTTGTTGCTCTACTTTGGCAGCAATCTAGTCCTCTTATTGATCTAAGATGCAAGATGACTGACCCCATATCTATTTGTTGTTGGGACATCATCAAATTTGCAGACTTGCAAAATCCTTTTGGACTTGCATCAACTCATATGATGTTTTGCTTATCTGGGAGGTTTGGAAGGCTTGCTGCCCTATCAGATTTGAGAAGGCTGCATTCTCAATACTTAACATGCAGCGGTCAATTATTTTACAAGTTTCAACCTCCCTCCAACAAGCTGCTTTCCAGCTACCTCCAACCCAATATCAAGCCGCAACTCTGCAAGCTCTTGGCCTCCATTTGAAGATTAAGATATCAACTCCCAAGCTTGTCATATGGATGTCGCCTATTTCCCATTATTCCTTAAATGTGGATGGGGCCTCTAAAGGCAACCCAGGCCCTGCTGCTGGAGGTGGCTGCATTAGAGATTCTAGAGGGAAGATTCATCTAGCCTTTTCCTACTTCTTTGGTATGGGTACAAATGTCACCATTGAAGCCCGGGCACTACTTGATGGTTTTTGGCTGGCCATAGAGCATACTTTACCCATTTCGATCATATACTCGGATTCTTTGGTGTGGTATCATTATTAAAAAGACATGGAAGCCCTCCCTGGTCTATCTGGCAATGGTGGGATGAGTTAACTGCTCTATTTGATCATCATGCATGGCCTATCCAACATGTGTACAGGGAATGTAATGGAGTGGCAGATGCTTTGGCCTCTAATGCTTGTGATACCCAGCTCAATTCTGATTTCTGTGATTGGGGTAGTCTCCCCGTGAAAGTCGGTGGCTGTGCTGTCATAGATGCAGTGGGTCTCCCTACTATTAGATGCCCCTATTTGTTGATGTAATAGAGGGACAACATTGCAACTTTGCGGCATATGAAGACAAGCTTGCCCCATCGCCTCCTTGAGTCACCCTGCCTTCAGTGGAGATGGCCTATTCTTTTCCAGCAATGGGCATTGCCCAATTAGTTTCAACAGAAACTTCCTTTATCGATATAAGGGGTGGTGATATTTCTGCCAGAGGAAAACTATAGGAGAAGGATAGCCCTGCTTCCTCGATATCTTTGGCTTCACTGCTGCTGGCCGTGTCAAATTTGGCTTGGAGAGCAGTTTCTTCAGGGTAGACCTGCTCCCAGCACCTGCAAGAGTTCATGGCTTCTTGTTCCGAGTCTCCTGACTGAGCTGAGCCAGTATGTTAGCTTCCACCGGGTATTAATCAAAAGTTACCCCTAGTGAGCTGTCTCTTGTTGGGAACAAAGCGGAGATGTTGTCCAAGCGCCCATTGTAATAATATTCTTCGAGAGTGAAGCCCAACCCCAGATGTTGGGAAACACGTCTCAACTCTTTGTCCAGTCTGGCAGGATACCAAAGCCTTTGGAATGCTTTATTCTCCTTGCGAGGCTGGCCGAAAGTGATATGCTACTTCCGGAACATCTTAGCCATCTAGTTTGTTATGAACGTTAGCCCCTGCACAGTGACTAACAGATTCTCTATATCTTCAGGGAGATGACAGTCGATGTCTTCCTTTGTAGAGTGTTCTTTAGCCATGTAGAACAAGCTACTGGGGCCTTCGGACTGTGCCACCTCCCAGGTCCTGAAAGGCTCGACGGTGACGCTATCGAGACCAAGTATCAGCTTGATAAGACCTTCTGGGATCTCAATATGGTCATGATGCTGATCGACGTTGGCATCATTAGCTTCAGGGTAGGTGGCGGGAGGCACGGTTCTGCCTACGTCTCCTGTGTTGGCAATATGTGAGACCGTATTGGGATTAACATATCTCGATGGCAATGGTGGGAACCAGTCATCATCGGAGTCACTTTTTGATGCCCTGGCTGGGGTCTTGGCTCTGGAGGTCCTCTGTGACTGCACCGCATATAGAGAAGCGTTAAGTAGATGACACTCAAACACTTCAAATGGGTGGAGGTCAGCAAATATCCTCTCCTCCTTCCCCTCTTGGTTGTATTTGATGCATTGGTGTTGCGTGGAATGTACCACCATATTTTCATGCAGCCAGGGGCAGCCAAGCAATGCTTTGTATGAGGTGTTGGAGTTGATAACATGAAACTACACCCTTGTGGTAAAATCCTCCATGGTGAGCGTGAATTCTGCCACTCCCAACGGCACTTCAAACATTTGATTGAAGCCGACAATACGCATATTTTCGACCTTGTTGAGGCGCAAATTAAAGTAGTACCTTTGATATATTCTGTACGACAAGATGTTGATGGCTACTCCGGGATCTACCAGAATTTTGTTCAGCTCCCGACCATTCAACTGCCCCTTCATGTACAATGGTCTGTTGTGGCTGGCAGTAGGGAGTAACATGTCCTCTTGAGTGAAGGTCATGTTGGCTTCTGATAGTGCTTCAGCCAAACATGTTTCATATTGGGCAGGCATCTGCAAAGCAGTGATGATCGCCTATCATGTTTCTTCACTCAGGGAGAGGATTTCCCAGATGGTGAACCTCGTCGGAAGCTTCTTAAGTAGCTTCATTATCCTGCTTCTAGCTCGAACATTAGATAACTTCATTTCTTCTACCCATCTAGGCTTGGAAGAGTGTTGAACTGTAGCCTCTGATGGACCTACTTCATTGAACTCCGAGTCTGCACCTTTCTGGTGGCTTGCTGTCCCTTGCCGCCTGCAGTCGGGTAGGCCTTGTCTTCAGCTGGAGCACCAAAAGGCTGCTGAAGTTGTGAGTGAGTGTCCACGACTGTAGGGATGGCATCTTGACATGGCTGCTTGCCCTTTGACATCTTCAGGAATTCAAGAAAGGAAGGGGCGGCAGTGTTGCCCCCACTTTGATTATATAAACCTGAAGGAGGAGGGATTTGGACTCCCTTGACCTCTAGAGGGGGTAATCTATAGGGTTTCTCTCCCCTGAAGATAATATTATGGTTGGCGGGCGGCTGACGCCCCCATTTTTGGCCTGACCATGTTGCATGGCTAGCAGTCGCGGCTTCGACCTGGCTTGCCCCAGCAGCGGATATTTATCATTCTTTGGGTCCATTTTGTGCTCTGTTCTGTATTTTCTGCACTGTCTGTGTTTTTCCCCAAATCTCCAACATCATAACTTTCTGTCATGACCTCCTTTTGGCGTGATTCTTGTTCCTACGTCTTCAAAACACTCAAGTATTCTGTCATCACAATTTGCTCCCCATTTGGACGCCGTTTGTCCCACTGTTTGCACCAGTCTTTGCACCCTATTTGCACTGTTTGCACAGTTTTCTGCACTGTTCTTGCATGACACGCACTTTTGCACATCGTTTATCTATGTTAATCATGACATATTAAATCAATCTATGCACTTTAGTCTCATCATAATATACACACCTATTATTTTCATCCTTCCACAGGGGTTAAAAACCCTCCCCCGGTGAGTTTGCCCTCAATTTTTTATGCTAGTTTATGCACTTGGGCAGATTTCTACACGACATTTTCTAATGGGTTTTGCCTCTTGTGTTGTCTTTGTTTCGCAGGAAAGTATGAAAAGTGAGGCCTTTACCTTCTAGCCGGCTGGAAGGCGAGGAGAGGTAATCCGCATTGGTCTCCGCATTGCTTATATTGAGTGCGATCATCTTCTTTTTCCAATGTACACAACGCGCATTATCATCTTTCACACTCTTTGGCATTGTCTTTCCTTAGTGGCGATCACGGTATTCTTCTATATCTCTTATTGCCTTTGTCTTGCTATATAATCCTGCTATCATGTTTACATAGTCACATGTTGATGATATTCACTTGATTGGCACATTATGTCATCACTTATACACATATATTTGTTCATGTGACTTGGGACGTCACGTTCCACATTTCTACACCCACACTCGCCTCCTTGGCATCATCTTTAAGGTTCCATCTCGGTAGGTGGTTTGAGTTCATCACCATCTACAAGCGTCTCACCCTTGCTGTCCAAGATGCTTCCCTCCTAAGCGTTAAAGAAGAAGTATAGAGGAAGGTTCGAGAGGGAGAAACCATTGAAAAGAGAAAAATCATGTTGGTAGAATTAGAAGAAGAACTGGCCGATGAGGAGAAGCCATGGTTCTATGAAATTGCCAAATATTGTAAAGATCAGTCTTACCCTGAAGAAGCCACAGTAGAAGGTAAGAAAGCCATAAGGAGAGTGGCCCAGAAATACATACTGGTTGGAGGATGCCTATATAAGAGAAGCATTACTGGTGTTCTTTTAAGATGTCTTGACGACGATGAGGTCTGGAAGTGCGTTGAGGAAGCACACTCAGGTGTGTGTGGTGGTCATGTAAATAGCCAAATGCTTGCTAAGAAGATTATTCAACAAGACTTTTACTGGCCCACCATGGAAGAGGATTACGATGTTTATGTCCGTAGGTGTGTCAAGTGTCAACTTCACACCGACAAGATTCACTCCCCGTCTTTCTCACTTCATCCAGTATCCTCCCCATGGCCATTCTCCATGTGGGCTTGTGGATGCACTTTTTGTTACATCTATTGTTGATTCGTTTATTCATTTATTAAGTGTGTGGGCATGGCAGTCACATGTGTGATGATTTATTTGGGATTCGAGGGAGCTCTTGGTGTGGACTATCTGACTGATCAGACGATTGTGTGGTTTGGGTCGGGACCAAAACCCATCGTGCCATAATGGTCATGACGTTAATTACATATCCTTGGAGGAGAGAAAACCCTTGATTAAACGTCAGGAATAAGGACCTTATGGCCTAAGGAATTTTTAACAAGACGAGATGCTAAAAGAAACTTGAATTACACCAAAAGCCCGTATTAAGGGTATGAAAATTTAAATCATGTCGATCACTCATGGACTATTTCATGTTCGGACAAAAGTCTGTATCGAAAGTGCGATGGGAATGGAGGTAAACCCATACAAATGTCTGTCGAGCGGATGACAATTTTAATAAGAATGCGGGATCCGATCCCGATGGAAGGGAAGGAGCAGTCGATGAGCTATTGCCCTAGGGCAATATTAGATCTTGGCCATATCGGGGGGATCCCCAAGGTACAAGTCCAACTTATCGGGGCGCTGTGTATGTTCCCATGACTGGGGCTCGGGGGAGGAGAAATCTCTGAAATGCACGTCGGGGCACATGTGTTTTACATTTTTTATCTTATCAGTTTAATTCCATTCGTATATGGATTTTTATTCAAATTCTTGCTGCTGCAGATTGTCGTATGCGATGTAATATATACTCTAGATGTCAATAACAGGTGGAGAAAGATTTTGTCACAGATTGATGGCCTTCCCTCTCCCCTCCTTTCGTTCTATGTGCATTTGTGTGTAGTTGTTAAGCGGCCAGGGTGTGTCCGGGCCGAACAAGAAATCCCCAGGAAATGTTATATATTGGGTTATACCGATCGCGTTTCTTGTTAATTTCTTCTATTCGATGTTTCCTTTTGTAGATAGTCCCATCGAGATCAAAGCGGCCGATCGTCTCCTGAAGGTGGCCTCTTGTGCATCCCTCGAATGGGTATATGTGGGTTTCGTCCCCATCTTTCGCACTGATTTCCACCGAGAACATCGTTCTATTTTTGATACATCCCCGTTCCTTTGGGGAAACAAAATAATTGTTGATAGTATCGATTCCTCAAAGGAGGGCCAGAGACCTGTGAAGCCATCACATGGCCTCTGGATCTCTCACTTGGTAGTTGAAGAACAGCATATTTCTATTTTCTTTGCAGCAGACCCGTCTGCAACTTCTGCGCTTCGGCCACCGTTTCGTGGAAACCCAGGCACCTGGACGGCGAATCCAATCCTTACCCGTGTCCCTTTTAGCTCCCTGACCTTCATACCATGCTCCTTGAATGGCTAAACCACTCCCAGGACATAAATCACTGCAATATTTCCTCTATTTGGCATTTCTTTATTCGCAAACCTTTGATACGACGGTCAAGACATTGTAGCTACAGTGTTAACCGCCGTGTGGCCCCCTATTGCCGCCATATCACTCTCACAAAACCACTTCCCTTTGCCGCCGAGTGCCATCTTTGCCGCCCGATCAAACCTCGCAGCCGCCAGATCCCAAGCCCAGCCGCCGGATCAAACCCAAGCTCTTTCCCGCCTACCCAGCCGCCGTAACGCAAACATGCCGCCGTATCAGCCACATGCCGCCTTTTGTTGCCGCCGTGTCATCTGCATGTGCCGGAGTCACCATCTCATCTACTGACTTCTGCCTGAATATATGCGTATGTGTGTTGCCATCAACTCATTTAGTTATACCTGCGTTAAGAGCATGCATATGTACACGTGCATTAATTGAACGCCAGCCCACTGCACTGCGCATATGAATAAACATGTATGGGCGTCAGATTATTCAAACCCACCCAGCTTGCCTCATTACATTTTTTTTTAAAATGTAAAGGATAACGATATTAGTGCAAGTGGAAAGAGTTTACAGCATCTGGAAAGAGTTTACAGCATCCATACATATGTGAATAAACATATGGATTAATAAATTATGCCCAGGCTATCTGAAGCCATGTGTCTGCCGCCATACTACCCCAAACCCACTGCGTCATGCATAAAGCCCATTCATTAACCCCAACATCTGCATACGTATGTGCATGTATGAATAAGTCAGTAAATTCCCCAAACCAACCCAACCGCTAACTCACTTAATCCTATATGTATACATATAGAAATAGGCATATTTGTATGCTAAATTAACCTGCTCACTTCATCGTACATACATGAATAAACTACATGAGCATGTAAATTACTAAACCTATGCATGGTCACTCACTTCTCCACGTGTCTGAATAAATATGCATGGGTATTAAGTGAATAAATATGCACAAGCAATCCATCTGCCGCTGGTGCAGCCACATATGAATATCTATACACAACATATGCATTTTGATGGGCCAGCTATTTGGGCTTCATGTATCCTAGCTGCCAGATCATAGTGTTACACCTGTGCATATGCCTTTGGCCCAGTTCATCATGTACATAGGTAAGTAGCATGCATGCACAGGCCAGCCATTTGGACCAACCATACCTAGCCGCCAGATCACCTTGATTAGCCGCCAGATCAATGGTACCCTCAGCTTTTTTTCCTATTCTGCTCCCATGTCCTCCTTCTCACTGTTCCATTAATTGTTGAGTCATATCCAGCCCCATAAGATGTGAAGGAGCTATATTAATGAGGTTTTTACCCTTACATCATGATTTATTCTTCGGATTTTTCCGACTATCTTATTGAGTATTATGGCGTGCTCTCCGATAACTTCATTAAGGAAAAAGTGAATAGACTGTCTCAATGGCGAACAATGTCTCGCAGTTTCTTTTGGCTCTCGGGCTTTGGTCCAACCCTTACGGGGCCTCATCAGCCTCTTGGGTGGCTTCCCCGAGTTCTTGGTATCGATTTACCGGTATCCGGATCGCCGGGTCGTTACATGATCGGTTCTCGGGCTTGGTATTTTTCCTTGACCTGATTGGCGACTAGTAGAGAATTGTTGAAGGCACAAAGGTGTAGGGACCCGAGGTGTCTGGCCATATAGATACTAGAGGAGGGCTTCATACTCGGCCACGTTGTTTGTGGTAGGGAAGTTGAAGCGCAATAAATATTAGAACTCGATCCCTTCTAGCGAGGAGAGGACTAAGCCCGCTCCGCTACCACTTGAACCTGAGGACACGTCTATGTACAATTCCCAGGTAGATGCTGACGGTGATGCATCTTCGCTCTCATCACGGAGCAGGCACTCGGCGACAAAATCAGCTAATGCCTGGGCTTTGATGGCAGTCCTCAGATGGAAGCGAATGTCGAACTCTCCCAACTCGATATCTCATTTGAGCAACCTCCCTGATGCATCAGGGTTCTAGAGAACCTAGCGTAGGGGCTGATCCATGGGGACCATGATAGAGTGGGAGTGCAGATGTGGTCGCAGCTTTCTTGCGACTGTCACCAGAGTAAGCACGAACTTCTCTGGCCATGAATATCTGAATTTTGCCCGCTAAAGGGCCTTGCTGATATAATAAATTGGCTTCATTGCTCTGTCATCTTCTCAGGCAAGCACAACACTGAGTGTGCTCAGCATTACTGATAGGTAGAGCAACAATTGCTCGCCAGGTTGAGGCTTGGAAAGAATGGGTGCTGAGGAGAGGTACCTTTTGAGTTTTTCAAAGACATGGTTGCACTCCTGGTCCCACTCGATACATCCTCTCTTCTCTGGTGATTTTGTTATCTTGCTTGATTAGCTTGAAGAACGAGAGGCATAGCTCGGTTGCTCGGGATAAGAATTGATTGAGTATGGTGACAAGACCGACGAGGCACTATACATCGCGCACCCACTCGAGACGCTTCATTTTCAACATGACTTTGATTTGCTCTGGGTTAGCCTCAATCCCTCGGTGAGTAACCAGGAAACCAAGGGACTTGCTTTCGGACCCCGAATTCACATTTATTTGGGTTAAGGTTCATCTTATACTGACGCAAGGCGGCAAAGGTCTCTGATAGGTCTTCCAGGTGGTCAGTCGCATGTTGGCTTTTGATGAGCATATCATCGATGTACACCTCTATGTTGCGGCTGATCTAAAAGTCAAGCATGTTGTTGACCCGAGTGTTGATATGTTGCCCCTGCATTTTTTAACCTGAATGGGATTCCGGTGTAGTCGTATAAGCCATGGTCGGTGACAAATGCGGTCTTTTCTTGGTCGGGCTCATGCATGCTAATCTGGTGGTACCCGAAGTATGCATCCAGAAAGTTGAGCATTTCATTCCCAAATGTCACGTCAACGAGTTAGTCGATGCTCGACATGGGGAAGCTGTCTTTTGGCGTGGTTTTATTGAAGTCAGTGTAATCGATGCACATCCTCCACTTTCCATTGTTCTTGGGAATAAGAACTACGTTAGAGACCTAGTCTGGGAATTAAGTCGACCTTAGTAGTCCTGAGCGCAACTTGTTGTTGACTCTCTCAGATGATCACCTGTCATTCGGGGTTTCTGTGGTGTCATCGCTGTTGTACCGGGTCACGATGTGGATCTAGTTGGAGCTGATGGGTAATTATCTCAGGAGGGATGCCAGGGAGCTCGCCCTCAGACCAAGCAAACACCACCAGGTTAGCCTTTAGGAAGCACTGGTATGCCTTCTTCTCCTCCTTAGACAAGAGCGAGCCAATCCGCAGGGAGCGGCTAGGGTCCTCAACGATCTGGATGAGGAAGAGGTCTTTAGCCGGTGTGCTTTCTCTGGGTTCAGGCTCATTCATGTTGGGGTTCTTCTCAGGTGGTGCTTCTTTTGCTATTCTCTCCTAGGTGGAGAATAAATAGCATCGTTGAGATTCTCTCTGGTCACGTTGAACTTCTCCCACTCCATGGGGAGTGGGGAACTTCAACTTTTGGTGGTAAGACGAGGCCACCCCCTTCAATACTCCTAGGATTCCTCGATGATGGGAATCGACTCCGGATATTTATATTTTTATTTTACCTTTGTGTCCTTTAGGTTTGCATTTATATCCTTGCATAGATATAAAAGAATGAGTGGCTCCAGTGTCAAAAAGTACAAATGCTGGCTTGGAAAGAATAGTAAGGGTACCTTCGATAATACCTCCTTCCTCGGTAGCTTCGGTCTCAGTTTCTGCATCCTGAAGGGCTTGGAGCTTGCCCTACCGCTTGTGATTCCCTTGCGGCTTGTCAAATGCCGCCTGTTCATTAATAAGGGGACACTCAGGGATTTGGTGGTCCCCGCTACTACATCTTAAACAAGCGCCTAACTTGCGCCAACAATCTTCCATCTTGTGACTCGGGTGGTCACAATACTTACAAATTACTTTAGACGGAGTAGCCGGTCCCGTCTTCTTCTCACATTCCTTTGGCTTCTTGTTCTTCAAAAAACTCGGCCCACCATTCGGCCTCTTCTGGCCATTATCGGGTTTAAAATTCCCAGAACTGGCAATCTGTTCCTTCTTCTTATCCCGACCTCTTATCCAGTCCATCATCTCCATGGTGTCTTCCAAAACTTGGGCCTTCCTCGCAATCTCAGCAAAAACATGAATCTCCAAGGGTGCCAATTGATTGCTGTATTGAAGCTTCAAACCATTAAGGAACCATTTAGCCTTCATCTTCTCAATGGACGCCAAATGTGGTGCATACATAGACAATCTAGCAAACTATGCTTTGTACTCCACAACTGATAAATTTCTCTGCTTCAAAGCAGCGAACTCAGCCGCTTTCTTCTCCTGCACCCGATCTGAGAAATATTTACTATTGATTAATTTCTTAAACTCATCCCATGTGGCACGCCTATTTCCAAGCGTGGCTTCCACGGCTTCTCACCAAGCACGTGCATCACGTTCTAATTGGAAAGTTGCTAAAAGGACCCGATCTTGGTCTCCAAATTGCATAACCCGAAAAATACGCTTTGTCTCCTTCAACCAATTCTTGGCTTCATTTGGGTCTGAGGATCCACTAAAACGTGGAGGATTCAAGCCTTGAAAGTTTCAATGTAGATTGCCTGCTCCATGCTGTGCGTCGCCTTGGGCTACTTGTTGTAAGGCCTGGGTCAGGCCTTGCACCGTACATTACATATCTCGCCACTGTGTGCATTCCACTGCCATTGCGAGAAGTTCCTACAATACAAAAGAACTGATTGAGAACGTTCTATTGAGTCTATCATCTTATAGCTAATTAATTAACTTGGCCCGAGTCTCTACCCAACTCAGTGGGTCGGATTCCTGACTTTTACTAATGTTACGGGTTCTTATAACACTTCTAGAATCCTAAGGTCTTAAGAAAACCTAGGCTCTGATACCACAAAAACTGTCACGTCCCGATGCGAAAACTCAGAACACAGAGGTTTATATCATTCATGTCAATCAGAGCATTCATTGTCACAAGAGACTATACCACAAGGCCAACAAGTAGACAAAATAACCCATACTTTATTGATAATAAATAAACAAAAGTATTCATTACACCCGACATCTTGTGGACTTCTAACTCCATCATAAACTCTTCACTAACAAGACTCAATGACTACTTAGGGTATTGGCTCAAACATAAACTAAAAAGCTCACTCCAAGATCACTCGCTCCCGTCCCCATTAGCATGCACGTCCTCATCCGAACTGCCTGAAAAGGATTGGAAAGTAGGGATGAGCAAAAAACTCAGTAGGATTTTATATCTCTATCACCAGGCATAGTTTAAATGATTAACCATTTTATCATGATGATAGAACAATAAATAATTAAATAAATGACATGCGATAGTTAGAGAAGAGGAATACAGATTTTCATGTAAGGAAAAAGCACAATTATAAGAACTTTTCATGAAATTACAAGTAAGTGATAATGGAATTGGCCATAACCAGCACGCATGTCATGATATTCAAGAATTTCAAGTAATTGAATAGAGTAGAATGTCGTAGACCAATCACGCTAGTCATGCACTTCTGTGCAATGCCACACCTTGTCATTACAAACTCTCTGGGACACAAGTACTTTCGGGCGCTCCTCCCAGGACCAGACCGGGCCCTTATGATGTGTTAACATTGAAAGGTTGCATCATAGATCCCCAATCTAGAAATTCACCATATTGAATGGCCAAGAATTTCAAGGTTTAAGTTCATGAAACTTACTTCAAAGATCAAGAGAAATTTCAATGAATGTTAGAATAGATGTCGGCATCAAACTGGTTTACAGATACTCCAGTGATTAGAAGCAAAAGAACTCTCACCTAAGGGAAGCATATGTAAGAAACCCCTTTGAAGTAAAATGAAATGGTTGATTAGGAACGGGGTTCCTGGCACACGGCAAAACGCGAAGATAATCAGCTGTCAACATAGTGTAGAGCAATAAATTAAAACATGCAGAGCATACAGACATACGGGCGAGGGCCGTAAACTTTGACTTGGCGCACATGAGTGTCCCTCCCATTTAGGTGATTCGAAAGAACAGCAAGCTGTAACATGAAAGTGTGGATAAATGCTTCACTGCAAGTAGAAGAAAACAGCAAGCAGAGCACTGTCAACCAATATGAATGAACTTCCAATACATCGCTCAAAAGGTTAAAAAAGTAGGGATGGTTAGACATGAGTGTCACCTTCCATTTAGGTTAAAATAATGTTTAAGGCCTCGAACGTCCACAACTCGTAGGGATAGTTAGACATGCTCAAATGACAAAAGAACAAGATAATAAAAAAATGACAAAAATCTACCAGAGGGCACTTGTAGAGTGATGACAAAACAACCTCCAAAGAGTTTCATCACAAGGAGACTTGAAAGCCATCTACTTTGGTACCCATTAACTTTGTCGGCATCCAATTCCTAGAGCATGTCCATCTTCCAACTCACAATTTTTATAAACAACATGCTAATGTAAGAGGCAGACCATTTGTATGATACATAAAGATCCTCCATTCCATGCTCACAGATGGGAGGGCATGGGAGTGAGAATAACAAACTAGGAAGACATGCTGAAATATAGGAACAACATAACCTATCAGGTTTCCTACTGATGAATGATAGGAGCAAATAGCCTTGAAGGCATCTCATCAGAAGGTAGAAGACTTACAAGACGTACTACTTACATGCCCAGGCACCTCAGTGAAATCCAATCTAAATATTCCCTCCTTCCCACTGCTACACTTTCTTTGCTAACGTCAAATCAGTAGATCTGTATAAAAAAGATGAGAAGCATAGTGATTTCTAGCATCCCCATTCTTATTTCTTAACTCCTTTCACTGGGTTCAGAGCCTAGTGGAATGGGAAAGAAAGGGATGACATGTTCAAAATGTTCAGTTAGGTTTGTGGAGGAGGAAACGAGAGTCATGCTGAGGATGATTCAGTTTTAGCCATCTTATTACCTTCTTTATTTTACCTTTATTCATCCCATCCTCCAGCTACCAAAAATTGTCCTCTACTCTTTTACTCTTCTTTTTCTTCTTCGCTTCATATTGCTTCCAAGTAGCAGGAATAATCTAGAACCTTATTATTCTTCTGCATTTTCCCCTCTTTTCTTCTACCATTGCATTCCTTTTCCCTTACATCCACCATCAGCCCATCAATAAGTGCCTTCTTTTGGAGAACTATCTGCCACTAGTGACAATGCTGTGGTGCAGCACAAGTACACACCGCTAGCAATCTGACATAGGGATGTGATTCTGGTCCAGACCAACAGAGAAGCTTATTGAACAGCAAGAAAGTAGGTCACTGACTCACTGGGACCATTTAAATGGGTTCAATTCTGATGACCACTAGTTTACTACTGGAGTTCAGCTGATTCAGATTAATTGGGCCAGCCTAGGCTTAGGAGCTAAGGATATGAGTTATTTTGTATGGTTATACTTGAAGGAAAGAAGAGAGTCAACTGTGACTTTTAGATGTTCTCTGGGTCTTGGAAGATTTGGAAGAGGTCTTAACTTTGACTTTGCCAACTCCATGCATTTGAAGGTCCATAACACAACAGCCAACAGCAGGAACAAGGATGGCTCATTATTGATGAGGCCTGAAACGGCTTTGAATTGATATTGGGGTTTCAGACTCTCCAAAATCGAGAGTGCAGCAAAGTGAGAAGTTTCAGACTCTTGATGAGGTATATGGCATAAGCATGTGACAAAAAGATTCCTCATTCTTCCTTTTCTTCTTGAGTACTCGGACTTTATACACTAACCAAATACAATATTAATTCATGTCTTAACAAATAAAAGCAAAGATAGACCCTTTCCCCAGTGTGGAACTTGCTATAAGCCTTTAAGTATCTGGTTATCAAAGAGTTTTAGGAAGATCTTCGACAACTTACCCTCTACTTGATGCAACCATCTGTAATCCAAGCTTCTTTACCTGATCATGGTTAAAAGAAGAGAAGTGATGGCATCCAACCCCAAAGAGAAGTTGGTAGAAAATTGGGTGGATCCCTATGTCATCCACCGAGTATATAAAGGTGGTGCCTACTGTAGACGCCTAATTTTGGGGATCCCGAAGATCCCCAGTTAGACCAACATATAAGTGGGCGCAGTCATTTTTTCCCTAGTTAATGGCATTTTGTGCTTTAAAGTCCAGTCCAAGCACACTTTCATTGATGGACCACCCTTGCTGGAAGAGGTTAAGAGCCCATGGGCTGGGCCGCCAAACCCATGGCCGCCCATTCCCCTAGAATGCAAGGGCGATGGCCGCCCTCTTCCCCTAGGAGGCCAAACCACTGGCCGCCCTCCATTCCAAGAAGGCCACTAGGTTGGCCGCCCAAGTCACTAGAATGCCAAGTTCCTGGCTGCCCTCCCCTATCTGGAAGGCCAACACCCTGGCTGCCCAGACCCATGGAAGGCCAAATCGATGGCCGCCTATCTCCTGGTAGAAGGCCAGTCATCTGGCCGCCTTCTAGTAACTGCTAGTCAAAAGAATGTGGGTTGTATTCCCGCCACGTCTGGAGCCACTTATTCCATCACTCCACGATGAATCACATGTCCCCTTCGAGGCTTCTAGATGGGGCCTTGGGATACAAAACCATTCCGGAGCCAACAAAAGAAGGGGTTGATCGGCGGGTGATTTTTTTGGGGGGGTGGATCTTTAGGATTGGATGAAGTGAAGGAAGGTGGGTGCATGTGTCTTCTCCGTACTCTTCTTCCCCTTGGTCTTGCAGGTTAGCGAGAGAGACGAGAGGTCATCCCCAGCAGGAGGAGTAGTCTGATGCTCAGCTGAGTTCCTGAAGAGGACCACTCTCCACTTCCCTTTCATACTTCGGGTTTGATTCATCCATCTCTACGCCCCTTGTTCGATTTTGCATTTCCCCTCCCCGTTTTCATTCATACCATAGTAGGACTTGCTAGAACCTTGCCAAGAGGTTTCCCTTTTAAACAAACGGGAAGGTGGGTGGTCAAAATCCTCGACCATCCCCCCTTCCCACCAGCCCCAGGTAATTATGGCACCATAAGCTACTCCTTACTCGTTCCTAGAATTGATGCTATGCGAAGTAGGACTAATGGCCTTTTTCCTTTTGTTTCTGTGAGTTTCCTTGGTTGTTTACAAGATTTTGGCATTCCGGGACGTAGCAGAGCTCTCTGCCCTTGGCCGGACGAGGGTGGAGAAGTCGGGACCCAACTCTCTCCCTGCTCGAGGTGACTTCCAAGCCATCATCCTACCCCTGTGAGGCCCAAGTATAGGTCTCTGGCGATCACACCCTTCCCTTATTTCTAACTTGTGCACTATAGGCCGCAGCAGCAGTAGTTGGGAGGGAGGCCACGCATCCACGCCTACACGTCCTCAGCCCAACGCTTTTCGGTGCCTATAGGAAGCTTCATGAGTTTCTAATTTGATAGTTCAACGAATTATAGTAAGATATCATCAAAACATAATTTATCCAACAGAGTGCAGTGTCTCCCCTCCGATAATGATAGAAAAAGAGGGAGAGGATGGGATGAGAGAGAATGTGTACATTGTGAGAGGGAGAGAGGAAGGCAAAGAGTGAGAGAGGAAGTGCTCCGTGTAGGAGCGACTTAGGTGAGAGAGTGTGTGTGTTGTGAGAGAGAGAAAAGCACTTTGTGTGGGAGCGACTTCCTCTAAAGTCACTCCCAGATGGAGTGCTTTTCTCTCTCTCTCTCTTACCTCGTCCCCTCTCCCTCTCCCTCTCACCCCTTCCCATCTCCCTCTCTCTCTTTCTTTCTATCACTACCGGAGGGGGAGATGCCTCCGACATCCCCCTCCCTGCACTCTCACTTTCTCTTTGCCTTCCTCCCACTCTCTCCTTCTCTCTCCCTCTTTCTATCACCGTTGGAGGGGGACCTCCCTGTTCACACACATTCTCTCTTACCATGTCCCCTCTCTCTTTGATCACGCTGTCCCCTCTCCCTCTCTCTATTTTTCTATCACCATTGAATGAGGAGATGCCTTTGACGTCCCCCTCCCTACACTCTCGTGCTCTCTCTACCTTCCTCTCTCTCTCTCTCTATCCCCCCTCCCTCTTCCTCTCTTTATATCACCGCCAGAGGGGGAGACACCAAGTCATGCATGAATGCATGTTAGGTTTAAAGAGAAAATTAAAAAAAATCAAAATATAAAATAAGCAAGTATAATATTATTAAATTGTTAAGCATGGGTCAAGATGCCAGTTCCACAAGTCGATACTAAGTCGGAGCCCATTTATCCACGTACTAACCCACCGAACGGAACCATTGCTATCACAACTTAGCGGCCTATCCATACGACCCAAACTCCTCTGAAATTATCACAATTTTTGTTAGAGGGAAACTCAAATTTTAGATTCATTCAAGCCACAAGGTCCTTGACGCGCTTTAGTAGTGTAAGTATCATATAGTAAAATGCATGACATGAGAGGGGTTCCACCATCTTGGTGACCAGAGGTGGGACAAGGTGGGACAATGGTGTCCCATTATTTTTTGTTTTTATTTTTTTAAAATTGACATCCAACACACAATAAAATAGAACTATTTCACAAGAAACAGAATTGCACTCCACTGTACAAGGAGATCAGTACACCAAGATGATTCACAGAAGCAAGAGAGAACACAACACAAAAAGACTGGGTTACTTCACCAAAGTCCACAATGGCAACTCCAAATTAATTTTTTGTTATATGGCTTTTGTCCTCTCCCTTCCTATAAGTAACCCCCCCTACTTGGCTACCAAAGAGCATCAGAGATTGATTTGAAGGAGTTAAACCTCCCAGGGGAAGAGAGAGAACTAGAGGAGGGATTTAGGCATTTCGAGATGGAAGGTGAGTGTTCTCGGCCCGTGAAGAGAAGCAGGCTTAGCCATGAGTTCAAGAGGCTCACCAACATCGAAGGTCATCTAAGTGAGAGGATCTATTCATAGGTGGTGAGTTGGCTCCTTCTTTCACTTTTTCTATGTGAATTCTCCCTTACTTCTCCATCATCTTTTTCCTTAGCCATGCCCTCACTTCCTGGGCCCGAGGAAATTTTTCAAGCTGCCATGACTTTTGAGACTCACTTCCAACATCACCATTGGCATGAGGGCTATTATCTCGAAATGGCACCTCCAAGGGCTCATGGTTCATGCCAACCATTATGACAGAATTCACATGAACTGGGTGGCTATGGGTGCACTGATAGAAGTCTGGCACCCTCAAACTCACACTTTCATTTTCCCCACTTTTGAAGCAACTATCCTTCTTGAGAAAGCGGAACTCCTGCTTGGTTTGAAAAAGTTCAAGAGGGTTGGCAAGATAAAGATCATGCCCATGTGGAAAAAGGTAACCTCTGAGGATGTCCTTGGAAGTTTCATGCCCTTCGGAGCTATCAAAGGCGTCCAGACTCAAAGGGAAATCAATTTTTAAAAACTCACAGAATGGACCATGAATGCCCTAGAAGGAGTGACATGTGATGATCATTTGGAAGGAATCCTGAATGAACTTACAATCTGCTTAGCGGGTGCTCTCCTATTCCCTTGTACCGACAACATCTTGGAGGAAGATCAACTGAGTGCAATTTGTAGACTTTGGGAGGGCAAAAGAGTGGGGCCCTCTATCCTTGCATATCTCTACAACGGTCTCATAGCTTCAAGCATGGGTAGGCCTCCTTTAAGGTGTACACATCTTTTGACTTGCTGGATCGACCTACACTTCAAATTTGATCACTGCAAGGGAGTGCAGACCACTTTCAGGATTTTCCAACAAAGCCCCTGCTATCATATGGCCGATGTGTTGGGCTTCAGTGGGAATGTGGTTAATCGCATGCCCTGGCTGAAGACACGTGGAGACTGGCGGATTCACATCGACACCACGGCATAGAACCTGTTTACTTGTGCACTGGCATGCTTACTCCCGCGTGAACTTCTCACAAGATCTTCCCCCGATGTAGAACTTCAACTCATTGGTGCAACCGAATTTGCCCTTTACAATGCGCACCGGTGTTACACTTAAATTGGCCTCCCTTGCCATTCATTTCCCATGCCATCCGACCTTCCTCCTCTGAGGAGAAGGGAGCTGAGTACAGAGGGAGACACAAAGAATGTGAAAGCTATCAAAGTATTATGGAAGGTGAGCATTACAGGGAAGGTGAAGGTGCATGTAGAGAAGGGTCGTGAGCTGTGGAGAGTTTACATAACTGAATTGGGGAAATTGAGGCCCGATGTTCCCAAACCTTAATGTAACCCCTTTGTGTTTTAATGAAATAAGCAATGCACTCCTTTCTTACTTCTTGTGTATGTGCAGAGTGTGATGAGATCACATATTTCATGGGAGCTAGTGGTGGCCGCATATCAAGGTCTTTCAGACTTCCAGAAGTCCCGGCTAGACGTGATGGGATTCGGAGCCTTTCACCGAATCGAGCCGATCAAGCTCGACCTCGCCCTCATCCAAGCATTGCGCGAAAGGTGGGACCCGGTGAGTTGGGCTTTCCTGATGCCTTGGGGGCACATGGTGCCAAGCTTGGAATATGTGGTCTGAATCACGGGGCTCAAAGTGGATGGCGAGGCGGTCTGGTGCCACCTATTCTGATTACAGGGAAGGTGCTCAGAAGTTTTTAGGGTTGGATGCAGACAATCTGAAGAAAAGGTCAGTGGGCAAGGCGTCTATCATAGAGGCATTGGGGCTTTCTGACGCTTGTCCACGTGATGATGAGTCTTTAGAAGAGTTCATGGAGAGGGCTGAAAGAGGGTGTCACACTATGTATTGTGTTGACACCAGTAATTAGGATAGATCCAACATGGATCTGAGGAGATTTCTCTTCTTCCTGTTGGGGAGGCTACTATTGGGATCGAAGGGAGACAACATTCACTCTCACTTCTTGGAGCTCTTGGTAGACCCTGAAAGGGTGGGGCGGTACGCCTGGGGTGCTACCGTGCTAGTGCATCTATTTGTGAGTCTGTCTGAAAGGGCAGACCGAGAGATAACAGTAAGTGACTTTACGCCGTTTATCTAGGTATTCCCCCCTTTTCTTATTTTTTATCTTTTTATTTTTTGGTGTTGTACCTTTTTGTGTATTTTTCAAATGATGATGTTAGTAACACATGGTGGCTTAGTTATGGAGCTATTATTACCTCTCAATGCGAAAAGCTCGTCATTGGCATTTGGCGACAGTGCCGCTAGCTAGACAGTGGTAGCCCATCATGAACCCAACCCCTTTATCTTACCAGTTGATGGTGTTAAGATGCGAGCTGTAAGAGCTCCCCGCAGCGATGGTATTTATTGTTATATTTTTGTTGTTTTTCTTTTATTTTCTTTTTTTGGAACTAAGAAGACGTACATGACCTGACCCAGGTGATGCGTAGACCTTATAGGGGCATGATCGATGTCGATCAGCCTTGGGCTATAACAAGCCGTGCCCAGTTTGGGCAGGACCTGTGGATCCATTGTTTGAATGAAATCGAGCCACTTCGACTGCGATTGGCTGTGAGGACCCTAGGGCTGACCCAGGAATGGGTGGATATGACTGCAACACCACGCGTTGGAAGGAAAACATGTGGGCCAGTGACCTCCGTTGATTGGCGGGTGTAGTTTCTCGAATAGTATGAAGATTGGCAACGGGGTGGCACACTCGTAGAGTCGTATGTGCAAGATAGTGAGGATTACATGCGTCTCCATAAGGCAATGTATGCAGAGTGACTCCATCCTGAGGGGCTTGCGGAGGTGAGTATTTTTTTTTGCTCTAACCCACATGTCCTGACTGCAGGATGCTCGTGACACCATGGTAGCGAACTTGCGAGCTCGCCTGACAGACACGGAACTACAGTTGCGTGATACTCGTGCAGCTTTGAGTTCCTCGGTAAGCCTTCATGCACATGGTCCTAGTCATAGCCCTGGATTCTTTATACTAAACTCTCGTCATCACCTTATGTGTGTCGTAGCGTGCCCAGCTTGATGCAGCCTCATTAGCGATGGGGGCGAACGGGGTCTCTTCCAGTTTATGGATCCCTACCTCAGAGCTTGATTTGCTTCATAAGCAGCTCGCTCGTGCTATGCAGCGTACCATAGAGGCAGAAGGAATACTTTCTACACAGGTCAAGGTTTCACCATTGAACTTTATTCATGCTTTGCCACATATCTTAAGATAGTGGTCCTAGCAAACGAAGGAGATGCAAGATGCACTTGCCCACACCACGCAGGGGGAAGCCAAGATAGCAGAGCTAGAGGAGGAACTGTGAGGTCGTCGAGGCGATGACCCCTCTTGGGATGCAGTGGAGCTAAGGATCACCCTTCGGCTGGACAGGGAGGACAAGGAGAGAGAATGAGTGGAGAAGGAAAGAGACAGAGAAAGAGAGAGAGCCGAGAGAGATTGGCTGAAAGAGAGGAGCGAAGGACCTTGGAGGCCCAATTGTTTGAACTCCGAACCCCTCCTTTTGTTCTTTCTTTTTTTGTATGTATTTTCGTATGCATTTTGTAGGAAGGAACCGGGACTCAGGAGAGCTTGCCCGCTAGAATGCCGACTGACCTTGCCGATACTGACAAGGGTCGGACCCTGGTTTAGTTCGTCGACATTGGTTAAATGCGGAAGCAAAGGATATAGTTCTTAACAGGGATGAAAGGTCCAAGTTAAGGGATACAGGTTGACCGATCTCACCGATGATGACGAGGGTCGAACATAAGTTTATTCGTCACGTGAGTCATACGTCGGAGCAAAGGTAGATTCATTAACAAGGACGAAAGGTCCAAGTTAAGGGTAGAGGTCGACTGATCTTGCCGATGATGACGAGGGTCGAACATAGGTTTGTTCCCTAACATGTGTCACACGCTGAAGCAAAGGTTCATTCATTAACGAGGATGAAAGATCCAAGTTAAAGGAAAGTGTCGACCGGTCTCGCTGATGATGACAAGGGCCGAAACGGGTTTATTCATCGATATTGGTTAAATGTCGAAGCAAAGGTTTATTCATTAGTAGGGACAGAAGGTCCAAGCTAAGGGAGAATGTCGACCGGTCTCACCGATGATGACGAGGGCCGAGCATAGGTTTGTTCATCGACGTTGGCTAAACGTCGAAGCAGATGTTTATTCATTAACAAGGACGAAAGGTCCAAGTTAAAGGAAGTGTCGACCAATCTCACCGATGATGACGAGGGCCGAGCATAGGTTTGTTCGTCAGCGTTGGCTAAACATCGAAGCAAAGGTTTATTCATTAACGAGGATGAAAGGTCCAAGTTAAAGGAATGTCGACCGATCTTGCCGATGATGACAAGGGCCGAAATGGGTTTATTCATCGACATTGGTTAAATGTCGAAGCAAATGTTTATTCATTAACGAGGATGAAAGGTCCAAGTTAAAGGAATGTCGACCGATCTTGTCGATGATGACAAGGGCCGAAATGGGTTTGTTCATTGACATTGGTTAAATATCGAAGCAATAGTTTATTCATTAACGAGGACGAAAGGTCCAAGTTAAAGGAATGTCGATCGATCTTGTCGATGATGACAAGGGCCGAAATGGGTTTGTTGTGGGATCTCCAGTGAGATTTTTGATGATCGTCCCTTGGGAGTTTCATTAGGAGAAGAGCAAAGAGGAATTTTTTAGATAACCACTTTACTGACTTAAGCGCCCTTTCAAGTTTTCACCGAAGCCATCCCCTTCTTGCTTTTACCCATGCACCCTTGAGGGTTTTTACATGATGGGGTGGCCGATTTTACCTGCAGCGCCCTTTCGGGTTTTCACCACAATCAGGTTATAGCCATTTTTGCCCTTGTTCTGGTGCGGGAACAAGGCCAGTGGGATATCTCTATTTTTAACCCCATTTTTTTTAGCATATGGGAGGAAATGGTCGGTAGGTCCAGACATGGTATCCGGGCCTTGACGATAGCAAACAACTATTGGCTGGGGTACAGGGCCTTGCGCCAATTGAGGAAAGGTTCATTCGTTGGCAAGGAGGTAATGGCAATGCAAGGAGAGATTCTTTGTCATCTCAGACGTAAGCTCCGTAGCGGCGACATTGTATAGAAGGCGGCTTGGACGCAGAGTCTCGCACTGAGATGGGTTTATTCGTTAGCAAGAAAGCAATGCTAACGCAAAGGATGAGTTTTCGCCAATTCGGGCGTAAGGCTCGCAACGACGATATTGTTTGCTTTGTAAAGCTTGGTCAGGGCAGAGTGCCACTAGGCCAAGATAAGAGATAGCTTGGTCAGGGTGGAGTGTCACTGGACCAAGGTAAAGGTAGCTTGATCGGGGTGGAGTGCCACGAGACCAAGGTAAAGGTAGCTTGATCAGGGCGGAGTGCCACTAGACCAAGGTAAAGGGTAGCTCGGTCAGGGCGGAGTGTCACTAGACCAAGGAGAAGGGTAGCTCGGCCAGGGCGGAATGCCACTAGACCAAGGTATAGGTAGCTCGGTCAGGGCGGAGTGCCACGAGACCAAGGTAAAGGTAGCTCGATCAAGGCAGAATACTATTAGACCAAGATAAAGGTAGTTCGGTCAGGGCGGAGTGCCATTAGACCAAGGTAAAGGTAGTTTGGTTAGGAAGGAGTGCCACTAGACCAAGGTAAAGGTAGCTCGATCAGGGCGGAATGCCATTAGACCAAGATAAAGGTAGCTCGGTCAGGGCGGAGTGCCACTAGACCAAGGAGAAGGGTAGCTTGGCGAGGGCGGAATGCCACTAGACCAAGGTATGGGTAGCTCGGACAGGGCGGAGTGCCACTAGACCAAGGTAAAGGGTAGCTCGGTCAGGGTGGAGTGCCACTAGACCAAGGAGAAGGGTAGCTCGGCCAGGGCGGAATGCCACTAGACCAAGGTATAGGTAGCTCGGTCAGGACAGAGTGCCACGAGACCAAGGTAAAGGTAGCTCGATCAGGGTAGAATGCCATTAGACCAAGATAAAGGTAGCTCGGTCAGGGCGGAGTGCCACTAGACCAAGGTAAAGGTAGTTTGGTTAGGACGGAGTGCGGCTAGACCAAGGAAAAGGTAGCTCGGCTGGGGTAGAATGTCATTAGACCAAGGTATATTATGGTCATTCTGGGAATGCCAACTGGGCCATGTGGTACAGCTTTATATGTTTTCCGTTGAGGGGAGAGAATTGGACAGCCCCTGTGTGGTCTACCAGGACGTAAGCACCCCCTTCATATACTTGGTGAACGATATACAGTGCAACCCAGTTTTCCACCAACTTCCCTTTGGGGTTGGAGGCCATTACTTCCCTTCTTTTGACCATTACCAAGTCTCCTTTCTTGAACTCTCGTCCTTTGACCAGCTTATCAAAAGCACAGGCCATGCGAGCTTGGTAGAGCTGAATGTTTTGTTGCGCGCGGAGGCTCTTTCCTTGGAGTCGACGAGCTCCTCCAGTCTTCTTTCTATGTTAGTTTATTCGCCGCTGGCCAAATCATGCTGGATGGTGACTCGCAGCGAAGGGACTTCCAATTCAATAGGCACCACAGCTTCCGACCCATATACGAGGGAGAAAGGTGAGCAGCCGGTTGGGGTTTTATAGATGGTACGATAGGCCCAGAGTGCTTTGTACATCTTTTCTTCCCAGTCCTTCTTGTTGGACTTGACAGTCTTCGCCAGTAGTGTGCATAACATTTTGTTGAAGGCTTTCGCAAGTCCATTGGCGTGAGGGTTGTAGGGGGACGACGTCCTCCAGTCAATCTTGTATTTATCAGCTAGCTGATAAACCTTCTGGTTTCTCAAATGGCTGCCATTGTCGGAGATAATTCGGTTGGGAACCCCGAACTGGAATATTATATTTTGCCGGAAGAATCTTGCAACCAATTCTCCCATCACTTCTCTTAGTGCCACTGCTTCTGCCCATCTGGAGAAGTAATCTGTAGCTGCTAGAATATATTTGCATCTTGATGAAGATGCCGGTAGAGGCCCTACCACGTCTGTTCCCCATTGAGCGAACGGCCAGCTTGGTATGGTCGGATGTAGAGGCACTGTCGGTCTTCTCGACATGTTGGCGTGCTCCTGACATTTTTGACAAGTCTTTGCGAACTTGTAGCAACCATCAAACATAGAGAGCCAATAGTAGCCTAATTTCTTTATCTCTATTTTCATTTTGGGGTCGGCCTGGTGTGCTCCACCTGAACCCGCATGGATTTCTCGCATCACCTGCCCAGCTTCTGCTGAAGACAAATAGCGCAGTAAGACTTTTCTTCGGGCATCTGCCATTATTAGGAACAGAGCCCCGTTCATCATCTCGTAAGGGTCTTTGACCCTCAGGAGCTTCATTCTTTGTTCTTTTTCTTTCGGGAGCTACTGGTGCTGGAACCAGTGTAGGAGATGTTCTCGTCAATCAGGTTGGTGAACCTCTTCCACAACTGCCACTTCATTGTCTTGTTCATCGGACAAGTCCTCTATCACACTGGAAACTTGCCGGCGGTTGATCACCATTATGTTCAGGCTTGTGTCTGGCAGGATTGCCAAAGAGCTTGCCAGTTTAGCGAGGGCGTCTGCCTGAGCTTTCTGTCCTCGATTAACATGCTTGACACTGATGAAGTAGAATCTTAACATCAGGTGAGTTGCTGATAATGCGAAAGTTCGTCATTTAAAACACGCATATCAATCTTAAAAATTTTAACTCGTAATTGATGAAAGAAAGACGTAATATGGTGGCGAGAAGGGTCGAATCCACATGGAAGAAGAGATTTTTAGAGTTAAAAATCTTGGAGTTCTTTGAAAAATACTTGTGATTTTACTTTGCTTAAAAAAATAGTGAAATGATGAACGGACCAAACAGTTAATGAAAAACACCTATGACTATAAGCCTATGCTATAGAAAATAATTACATAAAGTGGAGAAGTAGAGGTAGAAGGAGGAAGAGAGGGAATATGAATAAGATCTCGATCAAATGAACAGTTCTTTCATTAACATAAAGAAATGAGTACATAAAATGTAAGACAAGCTTACAATAAAGATGTGACGAGATTACAATGAAGTAAAAATGAAACTAAAGCAATAACAACAAGAGGAGCCTGAGGTGTGAAGATGACAGCAGCATTGGTGATGATGGCATCGTCCCTCCTTGGCCTTGGATCACGCACAACCTCGTGGAAGATGTTGCCTACGTCGTGTGGATGTTGCCTTCACCGTTGGAGCCGCCTTCAGAGGGTGAATAACTTTAAAAGCAAAAAGACTTAGAAGATCAGGAAGAAGAAGAAGTTTAAGAGAATGAAGAGAGGAAGAACTTTTATAAAAGGGGATGAGGGAGAAGAGCAACGTAGGGAGGAGAAATTGAGGAAGAACACTTATTTTATGGGTACTTCCTCCCTGACTAGGTTTGCTTTCGAGTTTGGGCTTAATGGGCCTTGATTTCATTTGGTCTTTGGGAAAAATGGGCTCATTTATCCCGTTTTATTAATTTTTACCGTCCAGCCCATACGCGGTCTAGCGATGGACTGTGTAGAACTTGGATGGTCGTTTTGAATACCGCTTATGTCGCTCAGAGCCCTACACTGATTTATCTCTGGATATTTATCTTATTTTCTGAATTTTCACCGACAACCTTGTACACGGTCTAGCATTATGCCATTCAGTCAGGTTGGACGGTCCATCATTAGACCATTTATATGCCAGAGTCCTGACCAGGTTGGTTCTTCAGATGAATATCTATGTATCCTGGTTTACTGATTTATCACCGTCACCGTGTACACAGTCTAGCAATGGACCGTGTGGTAGATCAGACGGTCTACCAGTAGACCATTTATATCTTGAGTGTCCTGCGCCAGGTCAGCCAGTCTGTTTCTTGGCGATAAATGCGTTATTTATCTTATCTTGATTTATCACCAACACCCTCTACACGGTCTAGCATTGGACCGTGTATAAGGTTGGGCAGCCCATCGTTCGACAGCGTACCAGGCTGAGATCCTTGGACTGGCTGACTTTTCTCTCTCCACCCGTGGTTAAATCTCTAACTTGTTCCACTATTTTCTCCGTGGATTCTCAACCAAACGTGATACCATTTGATCCTGGTGAGAGCTAGGAGTATTATCTACGAATTATCCTAAAGAATCTCGACCTAATTCTCACGGGAGAGCCCTCAATTCTGACTGGACTTTTAGGGGTCTATAAATAGAGCCCTTAGTCTAAGGCCATGAAGGGGGAAGATCCAACGTTCGCAACGAAGTGTTGCCAAATTCTTGAGCAAACCACAGTCAGGGAGGAAGGCTCTCTACGTCCATTTGAGCCTTCGGTTCAAGGGAGTAGTCTTTTGTTTGGTATTTTGGTCTAGTGTCTAATTATTAGTTTGCCATTGCATGCTCATTCCCCATCATTTCTACCCACGTTTTTGATTGGCATTTCTCATTTTTCACCCTTCCCACTATTTTCATGCCCCTTAGGGGTTAAAAAACCCAACCCCTAGGTATCCCCCGTTCCACTTATGTCGTTAGTCTTCCATTTCTTTTTATAGATATTACACATCCATAGACTAATTTGGGTTACATTTTCTGGTCCATTGAGTTGTTTTGCAGGTCAATAGGAGTCTAAGCACGAGGCCCATCCCCTCTGGCCGGTCGGAAGGGTTGGAGGATCAAGTTCCATACCTTGAAGTCTGGCAACGTCACGCGGTCTATCTCTGTCCATTTGAAAGGGTACACGATCTTACATAGATCGTTCATCTCCTTCCTGTGGCCTATCACTGACCATTTCAGCGCCAGCCAGGTCTTCTTCCCGCGTTCCTCTCCAATGCTGTAAGCGGCCTGTCGAGAGATCATCTACGTCCTTGAGCGGTCCCTACTGGACCATTTTCATCTCGTACCAGTGCTGCACCTTGGCGAGTGTCTTCATCCATCTCCCTTGTTCTAAGTTATGAGGTTCCCTCTCCTTGCACTTCCTGTCTTGATGGCGATCACGATTTTCCTTTGTACTATCTCCTTAGCTCTTAGTTTTTTTTTCTTGGTTTGCAAAAGGAGGGAAGGAAAGAAAAATATATCTACATCCCAATTTTGTGGCAATCACAGTGGGACAACTAGTTCCCATCGTGCTTTTGATTGTGTTGACCTATTTTCTTGTGTTTGAGTAAGTTCTTAGTTCTCTTGGGTGTGCCGTTGTGGTTCGTTGTTGGTTTCTATTCCCGGGATTGTACACGGTCCTTTTAGGGCCGTTTACATCTTCCAGCGGCCGGTCGATAGACCGCGTATGGCTACATCAGGTATGTTTCTTTCATGCATTCTTCTGTGAGCCTGTTACATTTAACGGTCCTCTTTGGGCCGTTTTTGGTTTTCCACGGTCGGTCGATAGACCATGGATTTCTGCCTGACGTGCGTTTCTATTCCTCATATTTCTGTGAGCCTATTATATTCTGCGGTCCTCTTAGGGCCGTTTTTGATTTCCCACGGTATGTCGATAGACTATTTACATTTGCCTCAGGTACGTTCTGCTATTTATATTTTGTAGATTTCTCCCCCCACTCTGGTGCCACTCGCAACCTCCTCCCATCACTTTGCTCCCTTCTTCCTGGTCGCAAGCTCTCCTCCACCATGGGGTTCGATGACTACACATTCTGGTGCATCAGGTCACAAAGAGAGGCCAAGCCTAGCAAGATCGTGAGCCACCATCACCGGCCCGCCGCAGGGAACGAAGACCAGGAGCTGCCTCCGTAGAGGGTGGTCAGGTGGGGGATCTTGACAGCGGCTCCCGACATTGTCCCTCCTCAACGGTTAGGGTTTCCATCCAAGAGCAAGGGGGGAACGGGGAGAGAGAGAGAGAGAGATAACCCGAGAGTAGGTTAGTCATTCTCTCTCTTAACCCACACTTAACTCTAGTTAAGCAAAGGGGAGTTACAGCGAGGGCATAATGGCGACCAATAGAGGTATATCAAGGATATTTGAAACAATAGATCTAAATCAGGGGTTTATTTGGCAAAACCATTATTTACAGGAGTATACATGCAGAAAACCCATACTTTTTCAACCGTACACATCAATATAGTAATAATGCATACAATGATGGAGAAGTCTTTCGAGGCACAATGAAAGTCACTGGCAGATTATGAAGGCCATTGGAAGAAAAGATTGATGCATAATCAAAGGTAAATCTAATGTTAAAGATTTCTTGTTGATTAAAAATTTAAGGTTGATTTACTGATGCATGGAATGACAGAATCATGCCAACCTCTCATAAGTGGAGAAATATAAGTGGAAGTTTGGGATATGTAGAGACCTTAAGATAAAATATGCAGTATCAAGAGGGTAAGTCCAAGTTAGTTAGATTTGCATCTTTAAAATTTAGAGTTGTCCTACTTGTAAATTTGATTTTTATCAATATCTATCATTCATTAATGATGTCTCTTTATTTTATCAATATCAGTATCATTGGCATATACTGCAGTCACAGTGTTAAAGTCAATTAACTTCATGTAACCAATATAAAAGGAATTAGAGCATCCTCAGTCTCATTCACACTAAAATTCAAAACAAATTGGGTGGGTCCAGGCTAGAGAAGTTGGTTTATTCTTACTACAATATATGTCTTAAGGTCAAGCAAACTAAGAGAGACAAAGACTGGAGAGGAAAGGATTTATGCAGTTTGCTGGAAGAACTGAAGAACCAGTTGTGATAGATGTAGATGAGCTGTAGGATGGAACATCCATTGCACATTTGGGTGGAAATAAGAGAAAAACGAGATGTACTTGAGTTTGATCCTGAAGATCAGAATTGGGCAGAAAGCAAATTAGATGAAGTACAAGCTCGAGGTCCTGAACTTCAAGAACCAGCAAGAGAAGAAGTGCTGCCTGCATCTCAGATTCTCAGCCCCTTCTAGAGCAACATTGACGGTCAACCACACTACCCAAGAGTGCCAAAATTCCCAACTTCCAGCCAGCACTCGAAGTTAGTTTCCCAAGCATGTCCAACAAGAAAAAGAAAAAGAAAAAACATGGTCCAAAGTGAAGAGTACTGATAAAAGAAGAAAGGAAAAGGAAAAAATAGGATCTAAATACATTTAGCGTGTAGAAGAAGTTAGGAGTGATAAGAACACAAGCCCGTCAACCTTTGAAACAACACCGTAGATAAACATTAGTTCCGCAAGCAAAGCAAGAGCAAGAAAGGCCAGTCAACAGTGATGACACCACATAGGGGCCTAGTGATTGTGATGATGATGGTGATAAGGTTACTACTGGAGCAGCAGGTGCTAGCTATGGGGGCATTATTGCAGGCTGCACGAACTACTCGACATCTATTAGTCGATATGAAGAAAACCAAGGGGAAGCAAAGGGCGAGGATAAAGAGGGGGACATGAAAGCCAATAAAGACAAGCTGCACGTGATTGGCCGCATGAGTCTTCTTATACACTATATTTTCTGCCCCCTACATTACCCTATTCAGATCTCAATAACACTACTGCAGGAGCATGCTCAGAGTCTGGGCATCAATCTATTGGGTATAGCACATTCTTCTCACCTGCATGTTCTAGAGAGAATTCAAGCCAACAAGCAACCACACCTGGAGGCATTCAGAGAGGCTTTCATGAATTTGTACACACTATTTGGCTATGGATATAGCCAATATATGCAGCTAGACTATATGACCCACCTATCCAAAGTCACAAGCCCGATGGTCCGTGCACATTTCATGTAACTAAAGTCTGTGCACAATGTTCCTTCCAAGTCCATGCACAATGTTCCTTCAAAGTCTAAGCACATTGTGCTATCCAAGTCCGTGCACTTTGTCTCACTTTAAGTCCCTGCACGTTGTCTAACTCAAGTCCATGCACTTTATTTGTTTCACTGCATTTCAAGTCCATGCACACATACTCCATGCACTTTCTTTGCTTTACTGCATTTCAAGTCCATGCACACATAGTCCGTGCACTTCGTTTACTTTATTGCATTTAAAGTCCATGCATGTAGAAGTTTGTGCACTTTGTTCATACAAAGTCCGTGCACATTTCTTACTCCATTTGAAACAAAGTCCTTGCACGCATTCTGCATCTCTTACACAAAGTCCATGCATGTTGCACATCTTCAAGGTTAAGTCCGTGTAGGTTGTAAGCCCGTGCATGTTTTAGTTACACGAAGTCTGTGCATGTAGCATGCTTTCAAGTTAAGTCCGTGCAGGTTGTAAGTCCCTTCATGTTTTAGTCACTTAAAGTCCATGCAGGTTTCCTACCTTGGGACACACACTTCATCGAATGAAGCCTGTGCATCTTTCATCTTGAATAGAATTAAGTTCGTGCACGTTATTCAATCCAAGCACATTTTCTTCAATTGAAGCTCGTACACATTTCTCTTATGTACACCTAGAGTCCGTGCATGTTTTATCTAGTGTATGAGGGAGTCCATATTGATCACAACAGCACTATGATGTAAGTCCATGCATGTTGTCTTTTCTACATTCGAACCTCGTACATACTAGTCATAAACATATAGTTTCGATGCTGACTAGGTATTCGATCAAATGATAGGGACTTCCTGAGTTGTTGGAGTAGCGGTCGTGAAGGTAAAGGAAGGGCACATGATCCGAGATGCGAAGACTCGAACACGTGGCAAAAAGGGTGAACAGTTTCTGGATGATTCCCTGGGCGGGAAGTGTGATCTCCACACTCCCATTCCTCGGTGAGCTCCTATAAAAGGATGTTGGCAATAAAGGGATTATTGTCCCCTTTCATGTTTGATGTCTATGCTTTTATGTTTTAGATGTTGATATTAGTTTCGACAGCTTCATTCGTTCAGTTTATTCTCCCCTTTTAGCCTCTGTCTATTGGATGGGTGATGACCTGTATGCTCTGATCGTGAGGAGGCCCCTAGGAGCAACATTCATTTTGAGATCCTCTGATCGATCGGAGGCTACGGTTTCTAAGAATGGCCCATGGCCACGCCCAGAAGGGGCGACAGCGAGATCCCCTCCCCGGGATTCAATAGTTTCTACCGTCTGTTTCTAGCGTATGTAAAGTGTTCGTGGAGTGGTCAAACGATGTTGGCGTGTCTATAAGCAGGAATATTATTTTTAACAGTAAATGGGGTGGGTGCATTAATAGTGGGAGACTTCCGAATGCCCTTTCACCCGATTCAATGGGTTGTAGGGGCCTCGATATGCTCCAATATTTGTTACAATCGCAACATCGCTTGTCCTTTGAAGGTCATCGTGTATGCTCCCTGGATCCTCGATAGATCGCCCCCGAGGGCCTTTATTCCCCTGAGCTTCACCCTTTTTTCTGTGTCTTCAAACACATGTGTGATTCTATCATCCCAGCCAGGATCGCCTGCTGTAGCCTTTGGAAGGGAACTCTCAGGCCGTCATCTAAGCAGCTTGCTCAGTTTATCTTTAATGATTTCAGTTGCAATGCCCTTGGCTCGGAATGGAATGATGGCTTCCCAATCATGCTAATCGTCTCTCGTCTGTGTCTGTGGATCCATAACCAGGGAGGGTACAATCTACCTATTCGATACTTTTACTATGTGAACTTGTACTGATCCCGGGTTCCAGGGGGTCTGTCGTCTGATGACATGTTCCCCTAGAAGTCCCTTGCCCAGATTAGATATAAAACGCCATCTAACTGGCTACATATTGACCCTTTAGCAACCTATCCCAGGTCTGCATGACACCTTAGTAGGCTGGCCCTCAAGATTCACAATGTGCTGATCTTGGATTCTGAGACAGTCCCATCTGAGACTTCTCACTGGTTTATAGCTTGACACCGGTCACCCCGTGTGTTAACTCGCTCATTGGATTGAGCCTCCCCAGATTAAGGGGAGATGCTGTCGAATTATTAATAATTTCATGTTATTTTATCTAATATTTTACAGGGTGCTACACCCTCCCCCACTTTAAGAAATTTGGTCCTCCAAATTCACTACACTTATCGAGAATGGAGAGTAAGATAACTGACCTTAAAATAAATCAGGGTATTGTTTTCGGATAACATCTTCAGACTCTTAAGTACCTTCTTCAGTTCCACGTTGGCTCCACTGAACCTTAATAATCGGTATGGAATGATTTCTGAGTTGCTGCTACTTGTGGTCCAGAATCTTGATGGGTCTTTCTTCATAAGTCAAATCTTTCTTTAATTCCAGGTCCGCATGTTGAATAATGTGAGTGGGGTCATAAACATACTTTGGCAACAAAGATACGTGAAAAATATTATACACTCTAGATAATTGAGGTGGTAAAGCTAATCTGTAAGCAACTTCTCCAACTCTTTCTAAAATCTCGAAAGGGCCAACGTATCTTGGACTTAGTTTGCCACGAATGTCAAATCTTCAGATTCCTCTCGTGGGTGAAATCTTCAAGAACACATGTTCACCGACTTGAAACTCTAAGGCTCTCCTTCTACAATTGGCGTAACTTTTCTGTCTTGATTGTGCCACTTGCAGACACTCCCAAATAATATGGATATTCTTGGATGATTCTGAAATGAGTTCTGGTCCCAGCCATTGCTTCTCGCCTACCTCATCCCAACACAAAGGTGATCGACAACTTCTTCCATAAAGAGCTTCAAATGGAGCCATTTGGATACTGGACTGGTAACTATTATTGTAGGCGAATTCAATCAAGGTCAAGTGCTCATGTCAACTGCCTCCAAAATCAATTACGCAAGCTCTTAGCATATCTTCCACTATCTGATTAGTTCTTTCAGTTTGTCCGTCAGTCTGAGGATGAAAGACAGTGCTGAAATTCAAACGGGTCCCCAAGGATTCTTGTAGTCCTCTCCAAAAGTGCAAGGTGAATCTGGAATCTCTATCTGACACAATACTTACTGGTATCCCATGAATTCTTACAATTTTCTTCATATATAAGGCAGCCAAGACATCAACTATCCATTTCGACTAATGGACAAGAAATGGGCACACTTAGTCAGTCTATCAACAATAACCCATATCGCATTGAATCTGCTGCGAGTCTTAGGTAGACCCATGATAAAATCCATGCCAATGCTCTCCCATTTACATTGTGGTATATCGAGCGGCTTTAACTTCCCGGCAGGTCTGAAGTGCTCAGCCTTTACTTGCTGACACACTAAGGATCTGTTCACAAATTCTGTGACTTCCTTCTTCATGTTCGGCCACCAAAAGGATCTTTTCAAATCCCTGTACATCTTAGTACCTCCAGGGTGAATGGTATACCTGGACTTATGAGCTTCTTTTAAGATCTTACTTTTCACTTCAGCTATATCAAGCACATAGGTCCTTCCTCGAAATAATAATCGACCGTCATCGGCTAACATAGAATCAGGTCTTTTGCTCAGACTTTCCTTGATTTCCACCAACATCGGGTCATATTCTTGCAGAGACTCGATTTCTGTTAATAACTCTGGATGAAGTTGAATCTGTACAATCATAACCCGATACTCGCTAACATTGAGATCTAAACTAGTCAACTGTTCCACAATCTCCATTCTTGCAACATGAGACTTGATAATCTTCCTATCGGCTTGCGGCTTAAAGCATCTGCCACCACATTGCCTTTTTCAGGATGGTACTCTATAGAAAAATCAAAGTCCTTCAAATACTCTAGCCAACTCCTCTGCCTCATATTGAGTTCCTTCTGAGAAAATAGGTACTTCAAGCTCTTATAATCCAAAAATACCGTGAATGTTTCTCCGTAGAAGCAGTGCCTCCAAATCTTTAAGGCAAAAATTATAGCTGCTAACTCCATGACGCGAGACAAACTATAAGACACCCTAGGACCTGGGTGACAGCAAGCACAACTTGAACCATGGACCTGAACAATAGTAGACTGACCACACGCGTCACTCAAATTCGGGTGGTGACCCGACAGTTGAGGGGTGGACGGTGACCCACGGGCAGCCTAAACGGTCAGAGCCGCTAAGAGTTATATGGGTGAGGACAAATCTAAGGTCTGAAGGTTGCCCGACTCAACCGAGGCAGAACCGGTGCCCGAGGGCGGGTATGACGACACTCTCTCACGATTCGCTTTGTGTATCCGAATTACGATTTTGATTGTTAAATAAATATATTTGGTTGTATCATTTTTATAGCTACTTAGAATTAATATACTAACTTAATGACTGAGGTGATCATCATGCATTTTAATCATCTAACTCGTCCTCATTGTGCTTCTAACATTTCCAACATTGAAAATAATAAAGATTAATGCAGCCGGATATCCGGTTGACAGACTGACACAATCGAGTCGTCTGCAAGGCGTCGGAAAAAAGAGGCACACCTGTCGAAGAAATGATAAGAAAGGAGGAGGAAGGGGAGGAGCTCGGAGGAAGGGGAAGAAGTGGCCGGAGGGTGGAGATGGGGATGTGGAGCCGGTTCTGGTGACCGGGGCCGTCGGGCTTCGGTTTAATTTTCTTCCACGGACGAGCACGTAACGGACGGCATCGACGCTACCCATCTCACGGCCATCGTCACAGGTCTTCTCTTTCCCCCGCCACCCTTCCCCTTACCCTCCAACACCGGACGCCATCCCCACCCGTGCCCTTAATTTCTACGTTCCCTCCGGTTCCGACTTGCTACATAATCCTCGTTGGTCTGTGCTCAAGGTTGCCTACCGCTCATCTCTCTAACTACTTCAGCTAGCACTGGTAGTACGTACGTAGTTCTTTATCAGAGGATGTGGACTGCACAGAGGGAGGGCGTACTCGCAGCCCTTGCATGCTGGAAGGAAATGGTCAGTCGGAGGTCATCTGCACCTGTTAAAGTCTCCTGGTCGATGAGGCTTCTTGCTGATGACAAGCAGATGATGATGAAGACCACACCTGGTTGAAGGATTTAATGAGGGGGCGCCTTCAGAACTCACGTCCACAGGTTGGCAGGACGTTCTCCTCCTCTTCTCTTACAGTTCTCCCCCTCGGCTGTGTTCGCGGCACCTCTCCTTGGAATGGATGCTCAATACTCGTGTGCTGCCCTTCCTTCTCACATTTATGGGATGCCCTAATCATTGGCATTTATACTCCACACAAAAATGTCTAAAAAGTTAGAAGAATAATCAGATTTTCATGCTCCCATTGGCCAAGGGAGCGTGCCCTTTTTTTGCATGAAAAGGAACCGAAAACGGGTGTTAAACCTATTCTAGATGATTATGTGACTAAAACATAATTAAACTGATCAAACACATGACATTCCATCTGACACACATTAGGGTAGGTGATTAGGTTAGGTATAAACCTTAACCAAGACCTAAGAACCCAGCAAAGCCAAAGGCTTAATCAAAACGGCACGTGAGGGCGAGTGCAGAGAAGGTGTCGACCCCTTGAACAAGGGGGGACAACCCCCTGGTAACCAAGGTCCTATTTGAAGAGCCTTGTGTTACAGGTGTCGACCCTTCTGTCAAGGGGGGACGTCCCCTGCGTCGACCCTTTTCCTCTCTAGCATCAACTCTATAAAGTAGCGGTCTAGATCTGACCGCTATGTTCAAGAAATGGTCCTAAACAGACCGCCTTCTACTGCCTTGTCATGAGACCCGAGGTTTCACCCACGGGTTGATTCTCTTATGTTTTTAGATGGTCTATGGATTATATGGAATCTCAAACCTTATTCAATAAGTTATTAATGACTTATGAAACTTTGAAAAATGTACCGTTATGCTGTCGGATTCCTCCCATGGCATGACCTTGTCTTTAATTCATCCTTGAAATCCCATAATCATATTCGGTACGTTCTTATCTTGATTTACTCATCATTAACCTTATTTTCTTGTTAATTGCTGGCCATACATCATTGATATATTTCGTGGAAGTAGCTTGATTTATAACTTGAAGAAGCAGATCAGGCACTGATTGTGTCCAAGGGCTCAACACTAGCCCCTCGACTGATTGACGAAAACATACTATAAATCATCAGGTATAATGAACACTGGCGTCGTATTGCGTCGGGAGTACTTTTTTTATAAACAGGTGAAATCCACGAATATCATGATTAAGTTTACATGCTTGCTAGTTACATGACTTTCTCGTGCGTAACTTACATAGTTATGAAAAGTACATTCTTGTTACGTGCTAGTACATTCTCGTTCATGAAAGGCCAAACTATATTCATGCCTAATCGATCATGTTCACATAATCTTAAACTATCTTGTTATATCTTTGTTACTAATGTTACTTCAGTTTTATCCGTATTATTATTTAGTTGTATATTGTGCAATCTCTGCAGTTACTTTGGCTTCTTACACACCCTCACACCATCCCTTTTTTCCTGTCGAGTCTTCGGGCTCGTGGGAAGCGGGCCGAGGTTTGAGTCACGCTGGTTCCTTTCCAGTACTCGGATCCCGGGTCGTCACAGCTTACCACAAGCAAATGAGTACTCCTCGCCGAAGTCAAATATGTCGCCGGTCCATCAAGCTTGACTGCCACCTGTAACACATTAAGGGATGCAGTCTCCTGAGTTGAGCTACCTGTAATAGTATTAGATTGTGTAGCAGATATCTGGGCCGAGATAAGACGCCCAATCAGATTTTCAAGATCTTACATCGTAACCGGGTTCTACATCCTTATAGAACTCACAACAACAAATAACAGGGGGACCACTTAACACCCCACAACTATTATCGTCATCATCAACATATCAGACATCTCCAGCATAAATATCACCCACATACAACCTTTTTTTGTTTTTTCTTCTTACATCTGATATACCCACAACATACCCATCACAGTATGCATATACTAACCTTCCTTTGTGTGTTTTTTTTTCACATCTGTTTCGATGTGCAGAACAGGGCCGCCCCTTCTTCAACGGAGGCGTGGAGGCACCAGCAGGCTAGTCGGAGGCGTGGAGGCACCGACGAGTACAGGCACACTGGCGGGCTAGCCGGAGGCGTGGAGGCACCAGCGGGCTACGGTCGCGGCGGTCGGGCGTCAGAGGGGGAAGGTTCTACGGTGGCTGCAGCGTCTGTGGGAGCGACAAGGCGGTAGCAGTGGCAACGGCCTCGCCACGAGGACAGCAACAAGCGTCGGAGGGGGGGGCGCGACGGAGGCTGCAACATCTGTGGTCCCAGCAGGCTACGGCGGCCCCGGCTTGTCCAGAGCATTCAGGGCCGCAGAGGACGGCCGGCACCCCCGCGGGTGGGCGGCGCCCACAGTCTGAGCCCCCTCCGCGACGGCGACAGTGAGGGCTCCAACGGCCTCTCGGAGGGGTGACGAAACCGAAGGCGGCTCTGATACCAAGTTGTTAACTTAGAAGATAGGCTTTTTCAGAGATCCCGATCCCCCTTCTCCTTATGGCTTTATTAAGAGAAAAATAGGGAAAAACTCCCTCAAAAGTATAATATTACAACAAGCTCGCTATTTTTCAATAGCGAGTATGGCAAGTTGCGGTGCTCTTCCTCTTGCTGAGCGTGTGCCTGTCCTCCCCCTCCAGGGGGGTGAAGCGGTGGTGGCGGGGCGAGGGTGGAGGAAAGAGTTTTGCTGGTGGGTCTGGTTCCGGAAGTGGGTCCGGTTCTGGGTCTGGGTCGTAGATCTTACTGACACCTGTTCATCAAACCAGTCCACGGCCACCGCCCTCATTAGTCATATCGGCTCACCATACAGCGGATGCGCATACAGATCCGGTGAGGGCGGTGGCGGTGGCTAGGGTGTCGGTGGATGTTCTAGCAATGGATTCGGAAGTGGTTCCGGTTTGGGACTGGGTCGTGGGATGGTCCTCATGGACCCATGGTCGAGGTTACGCTAGTGGGCAAAGCAGTGGAGGTGGAGGAGGCCGTGGGTTTGGATTCTAACTCTACATCTGGCTCTGCCTCCGGCTCTGGCTCCGATTCTGGTTATGACTTTGGTCATGACTCTGTGTATAGCTACAACCTTGCCCCCACTGAGGGGTTGACCTCGCAAAGAAAGCTGACTTATCCCTCCGGTCTGCTTACATTTTTTTAATAGTTTAGAGGTGAAAAAATCTTTAATTTTTATTGACACTTACAAAATTTGAACTCACAATCTCACTCGTGCAAAGGGGATGAATGAACCACCAGACTATAAGTTAGGATTGCCGGCCTACACAATTGCGCTATGTCTAACCTTGTTTGTATCCCGCCTTTCAAAAAGAAATTAACTCCGTGACGTCTAATTGTTCACTAACTTACTGCTTGAGCTCAAGTTGCATCACTGCAAATTCAGTCTTAATAAACTTCCAGAATGTACGTCACTTTTCCAGTGCTAATCACATCTTGTGCTCTACACATGTTTTCACATTGAATGGGCTTAATTAAGGTGCACCGAAAAGAATACTTAAATATGATTAATCAATTTCTTTGGGGATCCAAGTTCGATCAGATCCTTATGACTAGGGGGTAAGCATTCTATGCATTCTAAGACTACAATACTCTTTTCTCTATTTCTCCTTCCGAGCACATACCCTTACTTCTGAGTACTTATTACTTTGTTCGAGTACTCCTCTCCCCATCTGAGCACTCGTTTGACTTAGACATGGGAGGGTTGTCCCCTGAGATCACACTCGAGGCTCTTTCTAATGTCCTTCCCTTTGCTCGCAGGTTTTTCTCTTAAAAAGCTCCTTTTCTTTCCTGACAAACAAATCTAAGAGGTGTAACACGCAGTTCAAAGGACCACTTTTCAAACTTTACACAGACGTTAAAAATAGAATATACTCGAGAATATTCCATCTTTAAGATAATAGAATAATGGAAATCTTGAAAATACCCTTCTTCCATGTGGGCCTATTGCACTCTCGCTCTCTCCCCTGTTGTTGAGGACCACCCTACTAGCGAACCAGCAATCTGTGGTGCTCGCACTAATGTTGAGCGCCCAAGGAAAGGTGGCAACAACTTGCCGGAGCCGACAAAGGTGGTGAAGCTCCTCAAGGCGAATGTCATCATCGAGGTGAAACTTTACCACACCGAACCAACTATTCTCTTCACCTTATTTGGCACCGACATTGGCATGGTACTGGTGCTCCCCAATGAGCTGCTCGCCTCTGACATGTCCCGACTTGGGTTCACCCTCACGTGGGTGAAGAAGAACGTGACGGCCTGGCACCTGGCCACATAGATCCACTAAAAATTTTCATGGGCAATGAGGTGCTTGCCTCCCCCTCAATGAAGACCCTTACCCCAGCTCTGGTCTCAGCAATGCAGATCATCAATGTCGCGCTGTAGCGCCTAAGCTCAATGACAACATGAAGATGTCATCCCCCATGGTGCTCACGGCAATGCAATCGCATCATACTCATCCTCGACAGGGTCCATCCATGTGGAGTTGGTGGAGACCGTGATGCGACCCATGCTGGAGCTACTCCACAGCATAGGGTGCTACCTTGTGGTGATCATCTACCCCTTCTCTGCCTATGTTTCCTCTGCCCTCCGCCCTGCCCTACGCCATCGTCCACCCATCGGATCAACGTCGACATCCACCTGCTACTACTTCTAGTGCAGATCCAAGAGGTTTATTTGGGCAAAATGCTCTCCTAAGTCATCAGTGCCCATGGGCCTCGGATCGGGGGCCCGGTCATCGGGGCACATGTGGAATAAGGGCAAGTTGAAGAGGACTGGCATCGAGGATGCTGGTCCAAACAACAAGGTTGACCCAGCATCGATGACTTCTAAGCGGATTGGGGTCCTACCCATAGTGCCTGTTGTGCCCGCCAAGCTTCCAGGAGAAGTTCATGCAAGGGAAGGCCATCTCCTCCTCGAACCCCACTGCAAGCCGCCGTCGGTGTTGGAGGAAGAGGGCATCAGAGACATGTTCTCATGGAGCTGCTTGTCGGAGAGGTTCAGGGCGTTGGTGAGCAGCTCATGTAGGGACAACCTAACCAGGGGTATTTTCATCTTTTTCTACATCTACTGTAGAGGTCAAAAGGTGGTCCTTCGAACTGCGTGCTACATCTATGAGATTTATTTGTCAGGAAAAAGTAGGAGATTTCTGAGAGGCAAATCTATGAGCAAAGGGAAGGACGATAGAAGGAATCTTGGGTGTGATCCCAGGGGACAACCCTTTGATACCTAAGTTAGATGAGTCCTCAGAGGGGGGGGAGTGCTCAGATAGAGTAACAAGTGCTCGAAAGCAAAAGGAATATGCTCGGAAGGAGAAATAGAGGAATGAGTATTGTGGGCATAGAGTGTGTAGTATGCTTCCCCCTGGTCGTCTGGCCAGGGGACTTTTTATAGTTCTTGAGCATGTTTCTATTGTCCACGTCTTCTAGCTTATTGGAGGAACGATTGTCTAGGATTGTGGGATCATGAGATGTTCGATCTTCTACTTTCTAGGAGGCAAGGGGGCGTGGGTCCAAGGGACTTCTTATAGGGTCTCCCTTCTCGAGCATTTTTCTGTTGTCTGCTGATGTGAGCGGATGCTCGTTGTTAAAAACACCGCACACACAATTTCAAAAATCTGTACTCACACACAATAAAATTAAAATTTCAGCGTAGTGGTGAATACGAGCCGATCCCACGAGGAGGTTAGAATTTTAAAGTTAAAAATCGGAGTTGCCGCTCACTGATATGTTGGGATGAAGTTGGAGAAAAGTAACTTCTAGGCCCAAAATTGGTAAGGGACACCACTGAAAAAGTGCAAATCATTAGAGAAAGACTTCAGATGGCTCGGTCTAGGCAAAAGACATATGCCGATACTCGAAGGAGAGACCTGGAGTTCCAAGTTGGGGATCATGCATTCTTTAAGGTTTCCCCAGGTCATGGTATTCGAAGATTTGGTGTCAAGGGTAAGCTTACACCGAGATATATCGACCCCTTTGAAGTCCTAGAAAGGGTTGGCGAGGTCACCTATAGGATCGCCTTGCCACCTCAACTACCTAAAGTCCACAATGTGTTCCATGTCTCCATGCTAAAGTGATATGTCCAGGATCCATTTCATATTATAGAACATTACAATCTGGTGATACAAAAGGACCTAACATATGAGCAAAAGTCACTAAGAATACTTGATCGTGAGGTTCATGAGCTAAGGAACAAGACCATTCCCATGGGGCAGGTGTAATGGAACAAATGCCTAAAACAAGAAGCCACATGGGAAATAGAAGAATCAATGCACAAGAGATTTTCAGAACTATTCTAATTGTAAGTAATCTGCATGACGTAGGATGAATCCTAGTCAGAACTAGAGCCTAAATGCAAGCAAGCACAACCAAGCGAGTCGGCCTAGACGGCACAATGAGCGCGCACACGTGGTGAATCCCAACGAGGAACCTAGTCGTGGACAGGCGGGTCCTACCCCGTGGGATGTCAGATGCGGTCTGAACTATAAGGGGGGTGATAGAGACCACCGAAGGGAGTAGGGAAGACACCCGGGCTCAACCGGGCAGACTGGTGGCGGGGGCCCAGTTTAGATGTGCACTCACTCACCCGGTAGCAAGTTCACTTAATTCAGCAGGGATTTTGGACCGGGCACTCTCCCATCATGGCATGATGCAGGAACTAATATGAGACAAGCAAAATTTCAGAAGCAAGGCATCGCACGTACCTAGCCGGACCCAAATGGGTCGGCTCTGGTTGGAGACGAGGGTGAGCCAGGAAGCGTGCACACCCAACAGTCACGCTGTGTCGGGGAAGCTTCAGCCGAGACCTGTGTGTACAACCAATTGTGAACCTCCATGCAAGGAGGGGGAACTCGGGGTGGGGGTACGCAATTCAATAACTACCCTCCGTAGGAGGGGGGGCACGGGGAAGGGGAAATGGGCCTGCTGCCCTGTGCGTTGTTCTGCAGGATAGAACCAATGTGTTTCTGCCGTCACACCCCAGTCTGTAGTCCGATGAGGGTGCCATCAGCGCCCATGTGTAGAGGAAGAGGTGCAGAAGCGCTCCTAGAGATCCAGGTTCAATCCGGTGTGGCTGGGAGGCGGTGGAGGCTGAAGGAGCTGACCGCCACAGTCTGTCCCACCGGACAGGTTCACGCAGTTCTCTTGTCAGAGGTGGTACGGACTCCATGGATGTCAGAATGGAACGAAACTAGTTGGAGATGAAAGAGAACGGATGCCTTGATGTACCATGAAAAGTTGGTACTCATCTGTTGACCGTGCAGGGCATAGTCATCCACGAAATAGGGCTCTGGAAATCGGGTGGCAGTTCTGGCATAGTCCAATGGCACGGGCCGGTGCGGCTCGCTCGAGACTCCAAACACGATCGGACCAGTTGGAGGAGGTTGAGAATGCAGAGTCGCATGTCCCCAAGAAAGGGCGTGGTTGGTGGTGTAGCAGGGTGGTCGTGGCAAGCTCTGCAACTTGTTTTCACGCTCTGTGTAAATAGTGGTTTGCAGGGTCGACACAGGTCTACGAGAATGGTCGCCATGCTCTACTCCAACGTCGGAAAGGGATGAGACTAGTCCCATTGCAAAGTAGACTTGCAGAGGGACAAACGCACAAACTGGCCCAAGTAGTGGCACCCTGGGGACACCAGGAGATGATCTACAATAAAGCTCTATTTTTTCTCATGGATCTGCTGGATGCGCTAGCGATGTTCTACAACTCAGAGACGACGGGTAATGTAGGGATGCTATTGGTGTGGCGCGGGGTCTCCTGGAGGGTGGGAGGATGAGGGAGAGGGCTTGGAGTGGTGCATAAGGAGGCATGGGATGTGGGGAGGGTGGAGGGCATGCTAAGGTTAGAGGGAGGGGGGATCGCGGCCCTCCTTCCCCTCTTCGCCTGGAGATAAAAGAAACCCTTGCCCGCGTGGGTATGCTCCTTCAATTCAAAGAAAGCATGAAAGAGATCCAGCGAAGGCTCGATCCCGCATGAATGTCAAAGGAAGATGAAGGAGAAGATGAAAGTGCACGAATTGGAGACCAACTGGACTGGAGCCAGTCGGTAGAACCGAAGCAACTCGACAGCAAAATGGTGAAGAGGAAGGCGAAACCTACACTTCCAGTCCAAGAGAAAAGAGCAGAAGTGGCCGGAGCGAGTGTCTAAACTAGACTCATGAGGCCCTACCAGAGAGAAATGGTACTTCCATGGCAGCCCATATCGGCGCTCCAACCGCTTCACCTCATCCTCGGTCAGCTCACTTCGAAGTGGTTCCGTCAGCACCGTAAGCGCCCTAGAGGCCCGCCGAACTTCTGGTGCTTCGGCCTCAGGATGTTGGTCCTCCATGGGACAATAAGGAGAGCTGGAAGAGGAAGAAGAGGACACTATGCTGGACGACTCAGGGGGAGGCAGAAGTCCGAGCGTTAGGACGATAGGGAGGTCCCTTCGAGGTCCTATGCATCCCACCCGAGCCTTGCGCCTTTCGCTCGGGGAAACCCCCTGAAGTCAGCGCCTCATGCCCGGACCGACTGACGGAAGCTTATCCATGCGACCGTTGCATGGCCTTTAAGAGTTGGGAGATTGTGGGGATATTGGCGATTAAGAGCCCTCACGCCTTAACAAGCCCACGAAGGAGATGTAACCTCTCCTGAAACTCCTCGCCTTGCAGGGCTCCTACGTTCATGAGTCACTATATAAACCTGGGGACCCCTCCTGTCAAAGGTAAGCGCTATTAAGTGATATCAACCCTAAGCTAGAGCCACTTCACCACTTGGTGGAGAGGAATCTCGCGCCCTCATCTCCTTCCTTCTACTCCTCGCATCAGGGCTCTACTGACTTAGGCATCGGAGGGTTTACCCTGGGGATTCATCCCTGGGCACCTCTGACCCGTTTCCCCTTCTTGCAGTTCTAGCATCGTGGTCACCGTCTTTAGCTCAGGCACTGCGCGAGATAACCCCTCTTCATTTGGCACAGTCTGTGGGAAACGAACAAATAGCCGACATGGTGTGAAGGAGTTCCAGCAGGAGGGCCGCCGGTGACAAAGGGAAAGCCCTGGCGACGGAGGAAGGCGCACCTTCTCATCCTACGAGGAACACCCCGTCTCACGCCAGCGACCCAACTAGCAACCTACCCCCACCCACGGTGGAGGGGCAACCCCCTACCGGAAGCACGGACCCCCTCCAAACTCAATGCAAAACTGGATAGCCTCATTGATCTAATGAGGACCCAGGTGGCCAGGGAGGTGCGTTCGTGACTTCCCCAGGCGAGCCCCTCCCCCCCATGGGGATGCTTCCCTGCAAACCGCAGGGGGCCATTTTATCCTCTCGGGTCGTGGATAATTCGTAACCGGTCAGGTGGACCGTCACAAGTCCCTCCCCTGGAGCAAGAAGCCTTTCTACCCCAAGGGGAGAGAAGTTCAGAGCACGCCGACTGCCTCCTGAGACAGAGGCCTTCGAGGGGTGTCGAGGTAGTATCTAGGAGCACCCTCACAGCCCCTCGACCCAACGACAACCGGAGTTGTCCCTCCAACTACAAGACTTCGAGAGGCGTTTCACAGACCAAGAGCGCACCCTCCGCGCCTTGTAGAAGACCTCTACCATGGAGGATGAGGAGCAATCCCCATTCTCCAACCATGTCTTGAAGGCAGAGATCTCCCCCAAGATCTCACTTCCAACCTTCAAGTCATACGATGGCCAGGGAGACCCGGCCAACCACTACGACGGTTTTAATGCCCTGATGACTCTTCACGGGGCTTCCGATGCCATCAAGTGCCGAGCGCTCATGACCACTCTGGTCCAAGGCGCTCAGGCTTGGTTCAGAGCCCTCGCCCCAGGCAGCATCCGCGACTTCAAGCAATTTAGGCGAGTCTTCAAGGAAAGCATCATCGGCAGTGCTGCTCCCAGGTCGGTAGCAGGGCTGTTGGCTCTCAAACAGGAATAGGGGGAGAAGCTTCGGGCCTACATCAACCAATTTAAATTAGAGGCCCTGTGGATCCCCCGCCTAGATGTGGCCTCGGCCATAACTGCATTGACCGGGGGCACACGTGATGAGAATCTCCGACGAGAACTCATCCTCCACCCTCCCACATCCCTTGCCGAGCTAGTAACTTTGGCCATGCGCCACACCGAGTGCGAGGAAGTCCTCACCATCTGCTGTGGCACAACGGGCTCGGGTCGGGAGGGGGACAAGAAGCGATCATCCGAGCAAGGCTCGGGCCAAGGAAAGTGGCGGAACCGGGATGGGGACCACAAAGAACCCTCTCGGAAGTACGAGTGGTATACCCCTTTGACCACTCATGTCTATGAAATTTACGAGGACATCAAAGGCTCGGGCCTCCTCCAACAACCTGAGCCTATGAAGGCAAAGCATCGCAACCGCCGCAAGCACTGCCTATTCCACAGCGACCATAGGCACCACACCGATGACTACCACTAGCTTCAGGATGAGATCGAGCATCTTGTCCGTTAGGGGCACTTGTCTCGGTACGTATCTGGGCAGAAGGAGGACCGTGGTGCCCCCGAGGAAATCGACAACCTCCCTCGCGTGCTCCACATCAACGTCATCGCTGGAGGAGTAGCATCAGGTGGAGATAACAACCGAGGAAGGAAGAGTCATGCCGAGCAGGCGAGCCGGGCCTCCGAGCCCCCTAAAACCCCGCAGGCGAACGAACAACAGTCCCTGGTATTCTTCGACCAGGACCTGGAAGGGTTAACAACCCTGCACAATGATGCCCTAGTTGTATCGGCTACTATAAACCATTGTAACGTAGACAGGATATCAGTCGACAATGGTAGTGCCCCTGATGTACTTTTCTACGATTGTTTCCTCAAGATGAGTGAGAATCCATCTAGACTCCGCTCGATCCGAACCCCACTTTGTGGGTTCAACGGCCTGGCAACCTATCTCGAGAGAGCCCTAAGCCTGCCAGTTACCATCGGCACCCTGCCCAAAACCATTATAGTTATGGTAGATTTCATCATGATCAAGGGAATGACGGCATACAATGCCATCTTCGGCAGAGGCATCCTCAGCTAGACGAAGGCGGTGCCCTCCACCTATCACCAGAAAATGAAGTTTCCCACCAAAAATGGTGTGGGGGAAGCCCGAGGTAACCAGGCACTGGCTAGAAGGTGTTATAATATCTCAGTCGAAGCCATAAGGCCGGAAGGGAAGAACAAGGGGATCAGGGGAACTGAGGAAGGACCAGCAACATCTGAGCCTAGTGGCAAGTTACTAACAGTCTTCCTAAAGGATAAGCCCACCTTAGCAGTCAAGATCGGAGCCGATCTCTCGTCCGATGTCCAGGAGCAATATAAAAATTTACTTTCTGAGTACATTCATGTCTTCACGTGGTCTGATGAGCAACTTCCTGGAATTCCCAGAGAGATTGTAATGCACAAGCTCAACCTCGACCCTGCGGTGAAACCTGTCCAACAGCGCAGGAGAAAGCATGCCCCAGAGAAACAAACGATCATCAAGGAGCAACTCGCAAAGGGGAAGGAGACTGGTCTCTTCCGTCTAGTCCTCTACCCGACGTGGCACGCCAATGTCGTCCTGCTACCCAAAGCTTCGGGAAAATGGCGAATGTGCGTGGACTTCACTGATCTCAACAAGGCCACACCGAAGGACTGTTACCCGCTATCGAGCATCGACCAGCTCGTCGATTCAACCTCCGGCAATGAGCTGCTCAACTTCCCTGATGCCTACTCTGGCTACCATCAGATCCGGATGGACCAAGAGGATATTGAGAAGATCACCTTTATCACTGACTTCGGTGTGCACTGCTACACCCGGATGCCTTTCGGGTTAAAGAACGCCGGGGCGACATACCAGAGGCTGGTCAACCAAATCTTTGAGGGACACGTCGGTTGAAATATCGAAGCCTACATCGATGACATGCTCGTCAAGACACCAAAGGCTGAGGATCATCTTATCGACCTGGCCGAGACCTTCGGCGCCCTACTCAAGTACAACATGAAGCTTAACCCCACCAAGTGTACCTTCGAAGTCAGATAGGGGAAGTTCCTAGGCTTCCTGGTGACCTAGCGTGGGATTGAGGCAAACCCCGACAAGGTCTAGGCCATCCTGGACATGCAGCTACCAACTTGCGTCAAAGACGTCTAGTGTCTTACTGGGCGCATTGCCGCACTCAACCGCTTCCTCTCTCAGGCGGCTGAACGATGCCTACCCTTCTTTAAGCTATTGAGGAGACCTAAAATGGCATCTACTACGTTCACCTGGGATGAGGAATATCAGAAGACTTTTAAGGAGCTCAAGGAGTTCTTGACCTTGCCCCCGGTACTATCAAAGCCGGTCCCAGGCGAAGCACTGCAATTGTATCTCTCAGCAACTCCCTCTACTGTAAGCTCGGTCCTAGTACGAAATGACACGGGAATCGAGAGGCCGGTCTACTACACCAGTAAGGGGGTCAACAAGGCTGAAAGGAGGTACCCTGCAATCGAGAAACTCGTGCTGGCACTGGTTACCTCAGCCAAGCGTCTCCGACCCTACTTCTAAGGTCATTCCATTGTCGTGCTGATCGGTGAACCTTTGAAGATGATCCCCTCTCACCCCGAAGTCTCGAGGTGCCTCGTCAAGTGGGCCATCATGCTCGGGGTGATGGGGGCATCCCTTGGCCCTCCACATTTTTCGAGGCTCGGATTGATCGTCGGCATGCGCCATCAAGTTTGTCTCATTTTTCTGAGTCTATTCTCCAAGCCTTGAAAAAATTGTGGAGAGGCGAGGAATACCCACATTATTTTATCCTTGAAATTTACAATGAAGAACAAGGAGGAAATTGGAAGAGAAACTACACCTAAAGCAGAAATAGAAAAATAAAAAGGATGAAATCGAATACCTTGAAAATAGAAAGCTAGTTTCCCGCGTGGCTGAAAATAGACTCTCTTGGATCTGCAATTAACTACGGTACTATACAGCTATAACCAATCCATGCCTAGTATAGCATCATAATCGGCTAATTACAGTGTATACAACTTTGCTGGCAACTGCCGATCACTGATGACAATAGAGGATTCTTCCAGGCACAATGGAGTGGACATGAAATCTCCAGACGGTAACTCAACATACAACTCACAGGATGATTCAGTTATCGGCTCCTCAATAAGAGCAAGAAAATCCTCGAAAATAAAAGAATGAGTAGCACATGATTCTAACAGAACATGAGCTGAACGACCAAAAATCGAAACTGTACCTTCTACGAGATTTGATGCAATGGCTTCCGCACGAGTGATATGAGTAATCTGACTCCTCGATTTTTGGATAGAAGCTACAGAAGACTACTGAGAAGAAGCTAAAACTTGCAGATAAGACGGCTGAGGTTGAGGTGGTGCTAGAAGATGAAATTGAGACGGTTGTGGCTGGGTGAACTGTGAGAACTGCACCGGTATCGAGTTCATTGGGTAATCTCAAACAACGTGAACCGGTTGATCACAGCAGTAACAGACTACTGGTAAGGAACACGGCATGCCTGGATGACTGCCAGCACACCTCAGACATGGCCTCGGCTGACTAACAAACAAACTCTAACGTTGCGGAAAAGAGGGAACTGGCTGCTGAACAGCACCAGAAGACGCATGCTGCTCAAGCTTCTTCTTTAACTTGAATCTCTGGAACTTCTTACCCTTGAGCTTAGAGAAAGATGTAACACTAGTCACAGGAACAGGAAAAGGAACTCCCAAAATAGACGGCTGATAAGACTGTTGAAACGGTACAATCGACGGAGCAAAATCAGACTGAGAAGACCCTCGAGATCTTGCCAAATCAAGCTCGGTTGCAACTACTACCTGATATGCTTCATCTATCACTTTCACACGAGTAGCAAGCAGCGGCACTCTCAATTCAGCTTTTAATCCACGCAGGAACTGCTCAGTCTTTAAGGCTTCATCAGCAAGAACGTGGGGCGCATATTGACCCAACTCGATGAACTTGTTCCGATACTACAGTACGGTCATCTCACCTTGAGCCAAATCCAGAAATTAGTGTATTTTATCCATTCTGAGACAGGTCAGACTATAAGTGCGCTCAAAGGTAGTTACGAACTCTGTCTAGGTGATCTGACGAAGTGGTCAAGAACGGAAAGCAACTTCCCATTCCAAACTCCACCACATCAATGCTGCACCCTAAAGCTGAAAAGTAGCAAGCATAACCTTCTCATCCTCCGCGTATTCCATTAAGCGGAACACATGTTCTGTCGCTTCAATCCATACCCTAGCAGCATCTGGATCTGACTGACCTTCTTAAGTCGGCAGGTGGAACAACAGAAATTCCTTGAGTGCTTTACCACGACCACTAGGTAAGTCATCTTGCGGAGCTGGAACAGGCACGGCTTGAGCAGGAACTGGCACGATCAGAGGAGGAGCAGGCATAACAGGAGGAGGAACATTGCCACTCTCTTCCAGGGGAACAGGAGCTCTTCTCTTATGCGGCGGCATCTAAATCGTATGACAACGGAAAACACATCAGTAATCACGAAAAACATCCTAAGTCAGTAATAGATGACTCAAATGGACTTGTTCTGGACTTGCACATGCAATTTCAATTCCTTATACAAATCCTCAACACAGCTCTGATACCAATTATAACGACCCAGAGCTCCGGGTACTGATAACATGATAATATCGGATTACCGCTACCAAGAGCTGGGGATGCCACCCAAGAGGCTGATGAGGCCTCGTAAGGGTTGGAGGAGTTTGTCGAAGGGTTGCATAACAAATTGGAATTACAACAGACAATATTAATTATAGCAACAAAATTAATATATATGCGTAAGCGATTTAAAATATCAGAGTGCTAACATATGTACAATAGTCCAGATTTACAGATAAACAAGTCCTACTACAAAAGAAAGTACACATACATGACTCAAATAAAATAAAAATTACATGACTAGACTCAAAAAAATGTGACGAACACAATGGTACTTGCTGACGAGCAATCCAAGCCTTGAAAAAAATGTGGAGGGGCAAGGGATGCCCCCATTAGATTGACTCGGGCCCTTTAGCAGGTGGCCCAAGGAGGAGGAGCACACCAGGGAGCCAGCGATCTTCACCATAATTTCTGAGGATTGAATCCCCCACGATTTGGTGGTTCGGTGGATCTTGATGAAGTCGAGCATTGGCTAAAAGAGATGGATCGTATTTTTAAAGTTATGTAATGTATTGACCATGAGCGCGTGCTCTTGACTACCTTCCAATTGGAACGTGATGCACGTACGTGGTGGGATGCAGTAAAAGCCACCCTGGGAGATAAGCAGGTATCATGGAAGGAATTTATGGAGCTCTTTAACAATACATATTTCTCGGATAGAGTACATGAGAAGAAGGCGGTGGAGTTTGCTACTTTAAAGCAAAGGAACTTGTCAGTTGCTGAATATGAAGCTCAGTTCTCTAGGTTATCTCGCTATGCATCGCATTTAGTATCTACTAAAAAGATGAAACTTAAAAGGTTTCTGAATGGATTAATTCAATATATCAACCAGTTGGAGCCAATGGAAATACACACTTATGCTGAGATTGTGAGAAAGGCCCAAGTCCTAAAAGATAGAATGGAAAATACTGAGAGGATTCAAGGAAGGAACATCAAGAAAGAGTAGACCACTAATTCCGGGAGTTTTAAACCCAACAATGGCAAAAAGAGGCCTAATGGCGGGTCTAGTTCGTGGAAGGACAAGAAGTCGAGAAGTGATGACAAGAAGTCAGGTCCAGTTGCATCATCCAAGGCTCTCTGCAAGTATTGTGACCATCCGGGTCACAAGATGGAGGAGTGCTGGCACAAGCTGGGCGCCTGTTTGCGTTGTGGGAGCAGGGACCACCGTGTCCCTGAGTATCCTCTCTTGTCTGAGCAAGCTACACCGAACAAGTGGCTAGGAGGCCAGAAGCGGTCGGGAAAGCTCCAAGCCCTACAGGAAACTGAGGCAGATGCCACCGAGGAGGGTGGACTGGTTGAAGGTACACTTATTATTTTTGATAGGCCGGCATTTGTTCTCTTTGATACCGGAGCAACGCATTCTTTTATTTCTCAAGGTTTTGCTAAGTCCTTATCTGTGGAACCTATATTGATGAACTCTCAACTGGAAATATCAACCCCTATTGGTTCATGTTCTGCAATTAAGCACTACTATCCTTCCAGTAAAATTTTTGTTAGTCGGCTAAATATGCCAGCTGATCTAGTTTGCATGAAGATGAAGGATTATGATGTAATCATAGGGGCTGATTTTCATTGTAAAACTGGCACCGTGTCTTTCTCTGGGCACCCCAAGCTTTCTTTTGTCAGAGTTAGACATTCTAAGTCTGTATCACTTAGTTCGGCATTTCGGGCCGAGAAGTTGTTGAGGAAAGGATGTCAGACATTTTTGGCGTTGGTTTCCTTGACCGACAAGGAGTTGGAGATTAAGGATATCTCTATTGTCCGAGAGTTCCCGCATGTGTTTCCTGAAGATTTGCCACGACTTCCACCAGAGAGAGAGGTAGTCTTTTCTATTGATCTAGTCCCTGGTGTGTCCCCAGTTTCTAAAGTTCCGTACTGTATGTCTCTTGCGGAGTTAAGAGAATTGAAGGAACAATTAACGGAGTTGCTTGAGAAAGGGTTCATTCGTCCAAGTACATCCCCGTGGGGAGCCCCGGTGTTATTTGTAAGAAAGAAGGACGGCTCTCTGAGGTTGTGCATTGATTACTGTCAATTGAACCAGCTTATTATCAAGAATAAGTATCCATTGCCGAGGATAGATGAATTGTTCGACCAGATAGCAGGAGCACAGTATTTTTCAAGATTGATCTTCGATCAGGGTATCATCAACTGCGTATCAAGGACGAAGAAATTCTTAAAATGGCATTCCGGAGCAGGTACGGGTATTTTAAATTTGTAGTAATGTCTTTTGGTCTAACAAATGCTCCTGCAATTTTCATGCAGCTGATGAATAGTGTGTTCCGGCCCTACTTAGATCAGTGGGTCGTGATTTTTATTGATGACATTTTGATATACTCCAAGAGCAAGGAGGAGCATGTATCAAAAACTAACGTCAAAAACTAACGTCAAAAACTAACCCCACTAATAGAAGAAAGCTCTACCGACCTAGTGATAGGAAAGAGAAGAGACACACTAGAAGTGAGAGACCAGACGCGTCCGCTGACGACTTACACTGCGCCTCAGGTAACTCGCAGGCCAGATAACACTACCAGTGAGAGGCATAAACTGTACCAAAATAAGAACTAGTCGGAGTGACACTCGTCAGTGTCAGTCCTACAGTCTCCGACCACGTGTACACACACTGACTCCTGCCTAGAGCCAAGTCTCTAGCTAGTTTTTCCCTCCTATAGGACGCGACGATAACAGCAAGGCCCCACGGTAACTAGCTTAAGAACCGTCAACGGGAACACCCCTCCACCTTTCCCGGGTGGGACGACACTCCAGGTCGTAGGGCTACGACTAGTAGCTCCATCACAAGGAAAGAGAAAGCTACTATATGGGGGTCTAAAAATAATGCCATAGTTTTATAAAATAACTTAAACATGGTGAATATGCACCATTGAATGCATTAGGAACTAAACATATCCTTTTTAGAATGCCAGAGGATAGAACGGACCAAGCTGGGACCGTTACCTGGCATAACAGATTAGGGTAGGGGCGTTATATGGTACATAACGTACCTCCCTTCATCCGTTAAACTCACCCGAACACTCAGGTGAATACAGACGCACAGACATGTAGACCATAACGCGCCTCCACTGGGGTGTTATGTTCAGTACAACGCACCTACCCCTGTGTGTTATACTCAACTTAACAATGCAATGCAACTAGAAATGCAGGGCATAACGCGCCAAGCATGGGGCGTTATGCTGGGTATAACGCGCCTCTCATGGCCTGTTATACTCACCCGAGCTGAAATCAGAAACCACAGAACATAATGCACCAAGGCTGGTGCATTATGAGGATATAACGCATGGGTCCGAGTCCGTTAAAGTCACCCGAACGCCAAGAATCAACAGAAAATTCACAGTTTTAATGCATAATATAACGCACTAGATCTGGGGCGTTATATGACTATAACGGATCTACCCTACACCGCTATGCTAACCGCCTTATTGGGTCAATGGTCAAACGATTGGTCAATGGTCAAATGACAGACCTGGAGGAGTCCATCAAAGGACACATAACGCACCACTTTAGGCGTGTTAAAGGATGATAACGCACCGGTTCTGGCGCGTTATGTTGACTGGGTTACGGGTTGGACGAGTTTGATACCGAACTCCCTCCCGGTCGACCAAAATCGATGGGGGACGCACGAAAACAAACTAACCTGTCAAACCATGCATCCAAACATCCATTCTACAACTAAACATGCCATTAAAATCACAGTACAATGGCTATGGAAGTAATTTCATAATTTAGACTAAAATTATGCTACTATGGAATAATGCATAGAAAACAATGCAACTGGCATCGGACCACGACGCATGCGGTACCGGTGGGTTCCTAGCGAGGAAGAGAGTCCATCCCCCTACCTCTGACACGACGAGGAGGTCGATCCGGTGCCGAACGGATGACGAGGGCCATGATGACCTCCCGACTCCACGCACCTCCACTCTCCGCGGATCGAGGGAAGAAGGACGCCCACGCGATCCTCGCGACACGACCTTCCCAACGGTGCCTCCCGCGCCTCGATCGGCGACCGTCTGGACCAAAACCGAGCGAGAAGAAGAAAAATCCCAAAATTAGGCTTAAAATCTCCAAAATAGGGTTTAACACGTAAAATGGTGAAAACGCCTGTCATTGGCGACGCATGAGGCATCAAAATGTTCCTGGCGAGATGAGGAACCTATTCCCCTACTTCGATCGCGATGAGGCCCGTAAAACGGTGCAGATCGGACGACGAGGTGTCGCGACTCTTCTTGGCCCGTCTCATCTCCACGCTCTCTGAACCGCAGAATGGAGGGTACCACCTCGACCTACGCATCGAGCCCATTCCTACGGCGCCTCCCACGACTCGGTCCGACGTCGTTTCGATCAAAACCGAGAGAGATTGGGAGAGAAAGAGAGAGAGCGTTTGAGGGAGAGAGAGAGAGGAAGAGAGAGAGAGAGAGAAATCAGAGAGTGAGGAGAGAGAATGGAGGGCGTGGGTTAAAAATGTTGATTTTTATTTATTTTTTAAAAATTTTACTCGTTGACCCTCAGGATTTGGTATTTCCACAATCTTCAAGAGTTCAACTGTTGGACAGTCTATGTTTGTAAGGGGCTTCGTGACTCCCGGGGGGACCTTTACACAACCTAGCAAATCTTCGAGCTCTTGTATCCCCAGCTCCGGGTAGATATCAGATGAGATTGCTCTGAGCACCCTTCCGTCTTCAGAAATATGCGACACCTCCTGTGAGGCCATGTAGTCGGGCAATGACAGAGGGAACCGATCACTGTCTTCTACTATCTTTGTTCCCTTGCTTTGAGCTTGTTGGGGATTCTGCTTCGATTTCTCCATATAGAGGGATGCGTCAAGCAGATGGCATTCAAACACCTCAAAAGGGTGCAAGTTAGAAAATATTCTTTCTTCTTTGCCCTCCCGGGAGTACTTGATGCATTGGTGCAAGGTAGAAGGTACCACCCATTTCTAGTGCAACCACGGTCGGCCCAGCAATGCTTTGTATGATGTATCGGAGTTGATGATGTGGAATTGCACCTTGGTGGTGAAGTCCCAAAGTGAAGCTCAAACTCCGCCATGCCCATTGGGAATTCAAACTTCTGGTTGAACCAAGCTATCTTTATATCCCTGACCTTGATCAGGTGCACATTGAAATAATACTTCTGGTATATCCAGTTGGGAAGTATGTTCACCACTTCTCCCGGGTCAATTAAAATTATGTTTATAGGCTGGCCATTTAACTACCCCCTCATATACATGGGCCTATTATGGATGGACGAAGGCAAGAGCACATCTTCTTTACTGAAGGTGATGGTCGTCCCTGATTGCATCTCGATAAAACAGCTTTCATAATAAGCTGGGGTTTGCAAAGCTACGATGACAGCCTACCTAGTTTCTTAATCTAAAGAGAGTATCTACCAGACGCTGAATCTTGTAAGGATTCTCTTTAGTTGCCTCATTATCATGTTGCCGGCTCTAACATTAGCCAGCTTGACTTCTTCCACTTTGCTTTGTTTGCCATGCTTCGGTGCCGGAGGAGTCGGAGGAGAAGATAGTTTATCTTCCTCTTCGGGGGTTGCCCCATCCCGACATGCTTGGTCGGTTGTTTCCTTGGCTTTTACAGGCTTGGGTGCGTGGGCAGTGCCCTCATTATCTTTGTTCGCCAGTGGCGGTGCATTTAGGGCCAAGGCAGCATTGTTCTTGGCCTTTGACTCAGCCTGCCAACTTAGCTATTTGCCATCTCGCGTGAGCAGCAATTCGGCGAATGAGGAGACCACTTCGCTGGTTGTGTCTTCAGAGTAGAGGCCCAATGGAGGTGGGATTCTCATGCCCTTCACTTCAGGTTCGGGGATTTGATATGGTTGTTCACCAAGGAATATGATATTGTGATTGGTTGGAGGCAAGCATCCTCATCTCCTCCCAGATCTAATGGTATGCTGGGAAGTGGAACTTTCGGCCTGGTTTCCTTTGGTGGGTCCGAAGCATATTTCTTCTTCCTCTACTTCGGAGTCCTGGGCTATGTTAAACAAAGTTGATAAGGTATTATAGGATACAATGTTGTATTTTCTTTTATTCTTTGACTTCTTCTTTTTCTTCTTCTTCTCAACTATCATCTACCCGCATGGGGCATCTTCCGGGGCAGCTTTCCTCCAAATTTCATTTGCATCTTCTTGGTCAAGTCTGAGAGACTCCAATTGTTCTCAAGGAACGTATTCCTTCAGCTGCACTTGCAGGATCTCAGGCTGTTCATATTCCTCCAACCCATCAATAATTGCCTACAGTCACCTGACTGCCGGGCTGACTTGTGTGTGTATCCACAGTAGGAGCTGCTGCTTCTTATTATCAGTTGGCCTTCAGAGGACTAGTTGAGGAGTGGTTTCATGCTAGACCAGGGTTACAACCGGTGGTGCTAGCTGATGTAGGATGGACACGCGACCTGGGACTCTAGCTCGTGATAGTACCTACGCGAGGGAAACGCGGGACCGTGCGCAGTTGAGAAACTAACAGTGATTCTTGGGCATCGGCTTTGCCGCATATACTCGGATTGAGTCACGGGACGGGTCACTCACTCTCACTCTCTCGCAGCGGTGAATAACAATATATGGCAAGCTAATTACCCTATCATGCTCTCTAGCAGCGGCATATACAAAATTATACGGGTAAAGTAAATGCCGAGTAAGGTAGCTTTTGCTTTGGGTTCTTGTTTTTGTGTTCTGGCAGAACTGGGTGAAGAAAGTGTCAACTCACAGAGTCGACACTTCTTCTGACATGTCTGGAACGGGTTTACCAGATTGATTTCAAAACCCATTTATCCTAACCCTTTTGCACCCAATCTTGACCCTTTTACCCTTAGGGTTCTCATACATGTTTATGAGGGGTTTTGTGAGGATTTTATCATGGGCTTTATGGTCTTTTAAGCATCCTTTTGTGCTAGTATAAAGGGGCTGCGATTTTGCTTTGAGAAAGGATATTCATAGAAGCTAATCTCTTTTTTCTTTTTGCAGAAGGAGGAGGAGAGTGGGTCACACCTAAAGGAGGAGGAAGAAGAGATGCTGGAGGACGCCATCCACGAGCCGTTCTTCTCGTTCTGATCCCTACTCATGCTATTCGTCGCGTGATCTTTTCTCTTGGGCATTTCCTACGAGATCGGCTTCCTTCCACTCCGAGGATCAAGCTCCAGTGCACCCCACTACTCCGATTGAATAGATTCATTACAGATCTGAGGGGGACTCCTTGATCTATCATTTCTGTCACGCCCCGATATGGAATATCGAAACGTAGCAGTTGCATGCATTCATGATAAGTAGAGCAAACAACGGGACTATAAGAACATAATCGTACAGAGAAAGAATTACTCCATAAATACTAATTTACTCATAGATAAATAAAAATTTCTCCAACAACCACTTAATGTCATACTTCATGATTTGAAGAAAAGGAAAAAAAATTACAACTCCTGACGACAAAACTAAATGACATTACTAGACAACGACTCAACAAAACCACTCAGTAGCACTCCATGCCTCTACTAAGACAACTATCAGGTCACTTCTATCAGGTCCACTTTGGTCTTCACTCCTGCCCATCCCCATCTGTTTGCATTTCATCTTTGGTGCTACCTGAAAGGGGGAAAAACTGGGTGAGCGAACGCTCAGTAGGTAATAGCAGGCGAAGTTTAAGTAATTAACTTTTATGCGAATAAATGAAGGATGGCAAGCAAATCCAACATATGCAGGGATGGAATGAGAGTACTAGAGTTACATAGAACAAAGATATATCATTTCCATGTATTTGGCCGATCAAGCACGTAACCAAGCAAGTCAAGTAGAAATAACTCTATGTAGGAATTCAATGAATAAATGAATGTCATAGATCTCACGCTAGTCGTGCACTCGGTGTAATACCTCACCATGTCATTACAACTCCCCAGGGCACTAGTACTTTTCAGGTACTCCTCCCAGGACCAGACCGGGCTCTTATGATGCGTTGGCATTGATTTGGTGGATCCAGGATCCAAATAACCATCTTAGACATTCATTGGAATCGGTCAGAAATTCCAAGGTTAAGCTATGTAACTTACCAACTAGGAACGAGTGGTAGTCATTAACAATTGAATGGGAAGTCATGGGATTAAAAGGGGTATGTAAGGCACACATGAATATAAGCTCTGGAAATGTTGCGGTCATGATCGGGCCGCCACAAGATTTAAGACGGTCTTGGATGGGCCATTTCCAGTGTGAAGACGGTCCATAGGGGGCTGTTTAGATCAGAAAGGTCTCTGGGCCAAAATTAAAAAAAGGGAACGGTCTCCATTGGGCTGCCCCAATCCATAGACGGTCCTCGAAGGGACGCTGGGAGGATAAAAATGGTCCAATGGCAACCACAATCAATCTGGCCCAGTAAGACTAAAGCAATCGATTTAAAAGGGCTCCCAGCCCGCTCGAGACATGGTGGAACTGAACCAGGGTCCAGCCCACACCTCTCTGGTCGAGTCTAGAGGCCATAGGTCGACTCCATCATGGCTAGGTGGACCCACAACCAAGGAAGGTCGACTCACAAGGCCTGGCACTTAGCCAGTTAAAATCGGTCAGACCCAGGCCGCATATTGACTGAAACGATCCCATGAGGGCCGCAATTAAGAACAGAGGCAGTCCCGATTTTGGGATGCAAAATCAAGCGATCTAGTCGAGTCAATAGGTGTAGGATTTGGGGGTACAACCTACCCGACATCCTGGTGGAAATCCCAGGCTCGCGGAGACTGACGGAGGTCTCGTAATAGTGGTCCTAGTCCGACGGAAGGAATATCCGACGGAGAGTCCCAACTATTACAAGATTGAGGCATCAACCTCCCGTCGCCATCAACCTTCCCTGCGCACGCACCTACAACCACCTTCTGCACCCTCTCTAGCCCCTCCACAACCCCCTCCAGCATCTGTCCCACCTCCCTCCGGCCTCCACAACCACCGTCTCCCCCCCCTCACCGCCGCGTAACCCTCCTGCTCCGCTACTGTCACCCACCTCCGACCACAGCGACCCTCCTTCCCGTCGACCACCCCTCCATCACCGGCGGAACCCATCAACCTTCCCTGCGCACACACCCTTCCCATGCAACAAACCCTGGCTGCACCCAAGTCCACCACAGTCACTCCCTGCTAACCATCCCACCGAAGCCACCTCTCCCTCCCGTCCTCACCACACCACCCCACCATCTCTCTGCTACCCACGTCCACCGCCTCCAGCCACCCTCATCCTCTCCCCGCTAACCGTCCGGTCGCCTCCACCGCAAACGAACCTCACTCGCAACCCCCCCTGCTAGCCACCGCGAAGTCCACCCCCCTGTCTCTGCCTCTCCCTCACCGCACCCCCATCTCTCTCCATCCCTTCCTCCACAGCCCACCGGAACACTGCCGGCTAACCCCTCACCTGCTAGCAACGTCCTCCACCTGCCCTCCCTCCGGTGAGCTCCCAGCACCACACACCCCCTTGCATGTCACTCCGGTGACCACCGCACGACCCCACCGTCGACCACCGCTCTCCCTTCCTCTCCGTTAACCCCGTCGCCCCCCCCTTTCCTCTGCTAACACCCCCCACAGAAGCCGACCCCGGCCGCGCAACCCCCACGCCCCAGCCACCGCCGTTGTCCCCCCACGGCGTCCACCCTCTCCCCTGCACTCCTCCTCCTCCCAGAACCTCCACCGCAGCGCCCACCCCACCAACCCCACTCCCTGACTCACTGCTAACCACCTCCGTAGCCACACCGCCGTGGACACCTCCACCCTCCCAACTTCCGTCGGCCACCCTCTGTGACCGTCTTTCCCACGCCATCGGACTACGACCCTCCACACCGGACGCCGCAGCAACCTCCTCCGACCACTCCCTGCTACCCTCACTGCACCGGCGACCCTACCTCTCCACCTCCCTGCCAACCACCGCCGGAGCCGTCCCCTCCCTCTCATTCTTCCTCCCTCACCGGCCTCCCGTCTACGCCACCACCTCCACCTCCCTCTGCCACACTCCCCCTCCGGCGGCCCACACCCCTCTCTACTACACTCAAACACCACCAGTCCCCTGTCCGCGCTCCCACTAGCCATCGCCGCTGCGTCCACGCCGTCACCGCCTACACTCCCTCTCCACCGGCCACCCGTCGCCACCCACCTCACCTCCGACTGCGGTAGACGCACACGCCCACCGCCGACCACCGCACCCCCTCTGCCACACTCCCCCTCCGGCAGCCCACCTCCCCGCCTGCCAACACCGCCGCGGACGCCCCCGGGCAACCTCCTCTCCACCGTCTGTCTCTCCCTCTCTTCTCCCTGCATGCAACGCAAACCCGCAACCACCCTGACCACCCTCCGCCGGTCTCCCCGCCGTCCGCAAGCACCCAGCGCACGATCCCCCCCACCATCTCCTTCTCTCTCTGGTCGTGGACACCGTCTCTCCCTCCCTCTCCTCCTCTCTGTCAACCCCCCCTGGTACCCTCTCAGCCGGCCACCGCCACCGTCGCCTCCCCGTCGGCAACCGCCTCCGGCAGCACCACCGTCCGTGTCCTCCACCACCGTCGCCGGTGAAACCCCCCCTCTCTCTCCTTTCCTTTGTTTCTCTTGATCTCTCTCCTCCTCTCTATCTCTCCCTCTCTCTATCTCTACGTGGAACCCACCCCCCTCTCTTTCCTCCTCTCTATCTCTCCCTTCTCCTCTCTCTGTCCCGTGCGCGGAAGTCCCTCTCCCTCTTCCCCCCTCTGTCTCTCTCTTTCTCCCTCTCTGTCTCTCTCTCTCTTCCCCCTCTGTCTCTCTCTTTCTCCCTCTCTGTCTCTCTCTCTCTCTCCCCATGCGAAAACCCCCTCTCTCTTCTCTCTTTCTCTCTCTTAACTCTCCGTCTCTCTCTCTCTCACCCGCGACCCCCCCTCTCTCTCCATCTCTCTATTCCCCTCTCTCTCTCCCCACGCGGGAACCCCCCTCTCTCTCTCCTGTCTCTCTCTTCTCTCTCTCTCCCGCGACCCCACACAGAATCAAGTCAGTCCTCACTCAGATATTATATCTGATCGAGTCGCAAGCTACTCCACCAGGAAAGAGGAGTACGACAAGCTACTAACAAGGCAATGGTCCAAGACAAAGACATAAAATCATACAGAATTTGCACTCTGAAAAAATAACACAACGGCAGCACTCGCAGGATTTCGGCTCCGTACAAGACACAGAACTACGGAACACCACTGCAAGTAGGGTCATATCAAGGCACAACAGCAGCCGAATACACGACCATAAGGAACTGGTCATGCCTCAGACAGCTCACCAAGGACGACCCACGATGATAAGAACTGACAAGAAAAGTAATAATCTCAGGGAACGCATCTCAAGGACCGCGAATATGCCTCAAGAGCACAACACCCACGAGAAGAAATGTAGAATAGAGGGTATTCAATCTGCAGGAAAGCTGACAAATTTCCCAATACTCACAACGCCAATGCCAACATCGAAAAATTACCAGCAACAGCATAGCAACAGATAAAATCAAGGCACAGGAAGCCAAGATAAAGTCACATCAAGAAAAACAATTCTCTCGATCAGTGGGTAATTAGCCCACATGCTTCCACTGCACCCTCAGGCAAGGCACACCAGCGATACATGATGGAACTCACAAATAGCGGGAAAAGCCTTCTCAACACAACTGGACAAGTAGACCGAGGTGAAATGATACCTCGAGACATCCAGAACCAGCGTCTCGAACTGGGCAAAATCGTCGAGACACACAACAAGGCCACTTGTCAAGCCCTGGTCTCACCGGGATGACCGAAACCAAACACGACACACACAGACACACACGCAAACACCAGAACATGCATCAGCATTCCTTGAATTACGATCACAGCCCTCATAGGATATCCACAACTATCCACGGGTCACAGGCAAATCACGAGATCAAGCCAAAACAACAGAAGTAGGAGCGGTGGATGAAGACAACCCTCTAGGCAAGGCGAACCATCGCTCAACCGCTAGGCGAACCCGACAGTCAAGGAACAGCAACTTATGCAACCAGAGACAAGGATACTGGAAGTTCTAGATTGAGTCGTTAGGGTATCGTCGCAGTCAGGGAAGAGACCACACCCAGTCACCTAAACCGACTTATCCAGAAAACTACAAACAAATAGACACCACCCTAGAACACAATCTACGACAAATCAACACAGAATAGAACAAACCAATGGCCATCACGGCCAACAGGACTATAACGGACCTCTATAGGCACATTACAACAGACTGACGCACTGAGGCAGGGGCGTCAGAGCCAATAGACCCAAAAATGCAAACACGGACGAACAACATGTAATGGACTAGCCTAAGCCCGTTACAGCATCCTGGCGCATAGGGATAGGTGCGTTACACCAACCGCCATGGCCAGTCAACCATCGATCAAACACAACATAACGGACTAGCATAGCTATGTTAACTAACCATAACGCATAGGGAGAAGTCCGTTAGAGTGAACCAACCAACACGGTCTTCCAAGAAGACATGACCTCCGAGGAGCTGTCAGACACAGTCCTCAAAAAATGACCAGGAAGTAACACTCCTGCATTGGCGCGTCACCTTGTGACGGTCCTATACTAGTCCGTAACACCGACCAAGCCTCGAAGAGCCCAAAATGACTAACAGAGATAATGGTCTATTGTGGGACCGTTATGAAAAGTGACAGTCTATGGGATGACCGTTTCACCGATATAGTGAGCAAAATAGTGGAATGGCCGAATCAGCCAGTTCCACGCCCCATTCACGTCGAAGCATAGGGGAAACCAAGCCACACAACAAAACAACAATCTACTGGAGTGGACAAGCCATCGGCCCACATAGAGAGACAAACCTCTGAAAAAATCACAGGTGATAGAACGATCACACCACAGTAGAATAGGATCCACCCACGATTCCTGCTAACGTCCACCTCATCCATCATTTCATCACGTTCTATCCCATTCCGTCGCGTCTCTACCTCAGTCAACTCGACATGGTCGCGCGTCCCGCATCGAGAGAAACAGAGGGAACAGAGAAACAAGGGAGAAAGTAGAACAGGAAAAATAAGAAGGATAGGAGAGGAGAAATACCGAAATCACACAGATAGAACTGCTACAATGAACAACTAAGGAATAACTAGATCACATGTATGAAAAAAATGCCCACGGTTCTTTTTGAAACATGCTGCAGCGAAGGGAGGGTAAGTTTACTCTCTAATTTATTTATTTGATCGTACGGTTAGTCCAAGTATATGGTGTTATCGAGGGAAGGGCAAATTTGGTACAAATATCACCAATTTATGTGGGTTAACTCAAAGCCAATCAAAGTGGAGGGAAGCTCTAATGAATGGTTAACACAGCAGATTTTTAAAACTAAACTCACTTGTTATCAAATCAAAATGGGAAAAAAGTGGGTGTCCTTACCCCACCTAAAATAATCCGGGCTAAGGTTAACCCGCTGCCAAATTACAGAGAGAAGCAGGGTTAGGATAAATTTTGAAGATTTCTCTCCCCACTCTTTTTTTCCATGAAATCCAACTTTTACAAAAACTGATGGTACATATTAATCATTGTAGCGAGAACAGTTGATTCCAAAACTTCGTCTTGCACATAGTGCCCCAGTGCTGCTGGAAAGACTACCTAATGAATGAGCTTTCATGTCTTCGTTGGGGTAACGCTACTCGGCTGACTAGGCTTTGGAGATATAATTCGATTTTCACATGTTATTTTAAAAGTTATTAATTTTTAATTTGAAACGTAGGTTGAACAATCTCATTTTGGGAATGGTCCAAGATGTGAATAGCTTTTATATGGAGTTTACATCAAAGACTCTACTCTTTGCAATCAAATTTAATGGGTGCCATATTGTACATTCACCTGATTTTGGACACTTTCCCTCCATTCCAATCACTGAAATCTATTTTAATCATGGAAAAACTCTCTCTTACCTTACTTTCGGAGATTTGTCCTCTCCCTTGTCAAGTGTTTCTATTTTTATTCTCTCACTCAAATTTTGATATATAATTCGCAGGCCGTGGGGATTTTTGAGTCTTTAACTAAAGTGCTAACACCACTGGATCCAGTTATTAGAATCAACTCCATTGTTGTCCCCAAACGCTGCCTAATATTATTTATCTCCCTTTCAGTCACAGTGAATTACTTCTCCATCTAAAAGGGAACCGTGCTGCTCCGGATGACATCTCCGTGTCATGATATGATGGACATAAAAGGCAATTATATTGTGTTTGACCTGTCTAATGTCATCATGTCACAGCGTTTCTCCATCAGGTGGGGGACACCCTGCATGACAGGGGAATCTTATCCCGTGCTTTCCCGTCGGGATTTCTTCCGGTAGTAGGTTTAATAATATGCTTAGCAACATTCTATGATACGCGTTTGCTTGGTTATGTAATATTAATTATTTATGATATTTAAAATCGAGTTGCTACATCTTCTTTCTCGACACCCAAAAGGAAAGTTGCCATCGCCTTACGCTCCACATGCCACATGTCGACTAATAAAAGGTCTATGGTAGAAGAAGTGCCTTAGCCCAAGTCCAAGCGAAAGAATTTTTATGGCCACACGAAGCATCCATGATCTAACCCCCAATTTATATTGCCCGCTCTCGTAGATCAAAGAGGTATAGCTCACAATGATGTCATGAAAAACGCTCCACTCCCAATTAAGATTAACTTAACTTGGGAGTGGAGGAGGGGGAGAAGCAAGTGAAGAGGGAGTTTTCCCTCCTTCCCAAATAAGCTCAATAGCAAGGCCCGACCTAGTTGGTCGGGGGCTAGCCCATTAAAGCCACCCAAGACAATTAGAGCATCTTAGGGCCCAACGACCGCTATCGCTACCTTTGGTCGCCATTGTCGAGATACTTATGTCACTTTCGAGAGAAGGGAGAAAGAAGACTAAGTTAATGCTCACGCAAAGTGGGGATGAACAATAGAGCTCATGAAAATAAAGATATGTAAAATTCTCAAACACTATTCACCTGAGAGCGAAAAGTGCAGAACGGTCAATTTATGATTCATCCGTCACACAATTCAAACCTATGCGTCGCTACCTTGCTGGGATTGGAATTTTGAAAAATCTCACACTTTTCACTATATTGTACTCAAGATTTCTCAAAATCTTTAATCCCCTGTCGTATTTCCAAACGCGACCTAAGACTAGCATGGTAGTAGAGAACCATCAATTGTCAGAAGCTTGATCAAGAATTGGGACAATAAATAGTGAATTTTTACTCTCTTTCCTCCCACCTAGTCCAAAAAGGTTAGCATTGGGAGTCAATTCTAGATAATACACAATTTAATTAACACGAGAACTAAACTATTAGATGTTTATAACAATTATATAGTCTAGAACTACAAGTCCAAAGTAAGTATAGTCAATAAAAAGGAAAAGTTACAAGTACATGGGGCATACCCCGGCACTGGAAAACTGGCATATACTTCTTACTACTGGCATCGCGACCCACCTCTGACACATTGTACCAAAGCCTCGCCTCACCTAAAAACAACGGGGGTGAGCCTTGTCTCCTAGGCTAAGTAGGGGTCCTACAAATCCCCACCTCACACAACGAAAAACAATAGTGCGACAACTAAAGTAAGTGTAGTAAGTAAACAAAAGGAAAAGCAGGGAACTACTAGTAAGGAACACTACACAGGACCACCACACCTGTCGCTAAACCAACCTGGTCCACAAAACAGAATACCTAAGCTACCTGCACAGCAAATCACAATGATGAAAAACCCACGTTAGAACCACCCAAGTGACTAGAGTACTAACCACGAGACCAAAGGCATCCTTCGATGACTTATACCAAGCCTCAAGTGTCTCCCTACATGCCTTGAGGTGGAAACTGAGCCACGGTATACAGTACTAAAGAACAAGGACTAGCCAGGGTCATGCTCATCAGCATACATCCACTATCCCCGACTACGTGTGCACACATAGACCATCTACTCTAGGTTGGGTCCTCTAGTCGATCCCCCCCAGCCAGACTTAGACTGTAAAGGCAAGGGGCCCTCAGGCAACCGACCTACAAACCTCTACATGGGACAAGCCTCCACCACTTCCAGGTGGGTCGGCATGCAAGCGTGCCCAGGTCAGCTACATCTAGTGGGTAGAATCATCAAGGGTGAGAACCTACCAAACTACAAAAGTTAGGAGTACCACCTGACCATACCAAACCCCCATGAGATGGCTCATCAATACGAGAACCAAAGACCACCAGTCTCACAGCTAAACTATGACTGCTAGTGCATACGGTGAAGATCGGAACCCTTAAACATGCCAGAGATCAGAAATGTGACAAACCAGGGCTGAAGGCACTTGGAGGCCAGGGTACTGGCCACCCATGGGCCTGGGTGGCCTCCCCACTGGCCGCCCAGCACTGGGCTTGGGTGGCCACAGTGTTTGCCGCCCAGAGGCCTGGGCAGCCAACTCTTTGGCTACCAAGCCTTCAGCTAGGTTAGGACCTAGGTGGCCACTAACTGGGCCACCCACCTCTGGGCAGCCAAGCTCTTGGCCTCCCAAGGGGCAGGGCCTGGGCCAGACACCTGGGTGGCCAGCCCTTTGGTTGCGAAGGGTGTTGGGCATCCAAGCGGCAAGAAAACTGGCCGTCCATGGATAGATGACGGCCCATTCATTGGCTGTCACCTGCGTAGGGTCTCCTCCAGAACTCAACTTCCAAAGGGTAATTCCCCAGCCCAGAAACACCCCCCCACAGGCATAAAACCCCTGAAAACATATATCAACCCTCAATGACCATACAACCACCGATTAAACTTGATGTACACTAGAAATCCGTCCCCACGTCCCTTAACATGGAAATCCCCTGTAAATGCAATAAACCCTCTTTCTCGCATCAAAAACCACGAATCTGAATGGGAAGGCAATGAGAATAAGGTAGAATCCATCCCCCTACCTCAACGAGGTCTCAAACCTCGAAGAATTGAAGCCCCAAATCATCACGTGCTTGCCACATGCCTGCGGCCACCTCGACAAGCAAGTACCACCCCCTTGGCTTCACCTTCACCCGCACGCCACCAAGCTGCCACCATCACCAATTGTCCGTCGCCCCGCACTCACCATCTGCAGCCGGAGAGGAGAGGAAGAGGGACGTCTGTGCTCGCCGTGGAAGGGGAGAATGGGGGAGATAAAAGGAGGGGGACTGGCCACAATGGGGGAAACGGTAACATGGTAATAGGAAGAAGGGAGGGGACATTTTTTGGGTTTCCTCTCTACCCCAAGGAAACCAAGATAGTATATTTGCCCTTCCTCCAATGTTTGACCATTCAAGTAATTTGGAAAAATCTAGAAAAGCTTAATAATCCAATCGGGAGCCGAATTAAATCTGAAAAAAATAAATTGGGCCACTAAATCGATCCAAAGTTGATAAAACATGAGATATGAACCCTGGGGTATTAAATGGGCTAATCTCCTTTTTAATTAAATAACGCCCTTTAAAATAGGCATCAATTAATTTGGAATAAAACGGTTAGAATCTTTTTCGGAATAAAAGAATAATGAACGCCCCTTTCCAAGGCGCCAATCAATAAAATGAAGACCTATACAAAGGCGCCAATTAAATATCTAATGCCCCTGACTAAGTCACCATTTAAAGAGCGCCCCTAGGCAAGGCACTATTTATCTGAGAATCGTAAAACGAAAACCGCTTGTCGTTTTCTGTTCGAACCAGGGATTAATGGGTAAGATCAAAGAAAGGAAAGGGATTATGATGGGAAGTCCTAACCCAGTCGAATTCCAACAGGATATGGGGTTCTTTAGCCTATAAATACCCATACCCAACCCTTAAGCTTTCTCTGTTCGTCAATAGATGCCAAGACATGGTAAGGCAAATCACCAAGGACTTTTCTCTCTCTAGGTTTTTCTAGTGAGAGAAGCTCCCGGATTCCCGCTCCTGCTCCCTGTTTCCTCCGTCTCCTCCCCGCTTGCCATGATCGCAGCGGAGGGGGAGATCTCTTCTTCTCCGTCTGCGGCTGAGTTCGGGCCTCTGAAGACTGCTCCGACAGGCCTCAAAAAATCTTTTGCTCGGACACTGGTGGAAGCAAATGCTCGGCCTCAAATCTGTTTCCCAGTGAAAGCTCCAGCTGTTACGGAGGAAGGTGAACCTGCAGTCTTCTTTTCCAAGGTTGAAATCCAGGCTTCCTGCGAGCATCTGAAGAATGTCGTCATAGCCAAGTGTTCATATGGTCGCCCTTCCATCCTGGAAATTAAATCCTTTCTTTCGCAACGTCTGCTCCTGAAATCTGATTTTATTATCAGTCGGTTAAATGCGAGACATGTTTTGATCCGTCTCGGTTGTGAAGATGACTTGCTAAAAGTCTTGATTCAAAAGAATCTGTATATCAAAGGTTTTCTGTTTAGATTTTTCAGATGGTCTCAAGATTTTCAGTTTGATTCTGACCCCTCAATAGTTTCTGCGTGGATTGGGTTTCCTCTTCTCCCAGTCAATTTTTATCATGAGGATTTGCTTAGATCTATAGCTGGGAATGTTGGTTTTGTTCTACGGATCCATGATGCTACGTCTGCGTTAACGGACACATCAGAAGCATTAGTCTGTGTAGAGCTCGATCTGGCCGAGAAAAGGAAGGACCGTATATGGATAGGTACAGATGGGGATGGCTTCTGGCAGAAAATCAATTATCATAGAGTCCCACATCTATGTACTTTTTGTCACAAGATTGGTCATCAAGAAAACCTTTGCAAAAAGAAACAGAGCAAAATGGTTCGGAATCCTCCTCAACCCAATTTGATACAAAATGACAGTAGACAGAATTATCGAGCCCGGGCTTATAATCCAACAGATTTGGACAGCAAAGTTACTGAATCTAATAGTTTTTCTCCTCTAATACATCTAACTGAGAATTCAAATGCTGAAAGTATGGATGTACAGGACACAGTCACGGGAGCGGGGGGAGCTTTGTCAGATTGTTTTCAGAGTAATCTTCAAGGCCGCCCTTCTCATGTTTGTGAAAATGCAAATGTTTTAGAAGTTAAAGCTGTAGATAATATTCCCGATGGGTTTCCTTCAGAAAAGATTTCTGAAACAGGTAAGTCATTAGTCAGCAAGAGTGTAAATGCTAACCTAAAGGAAAACCTTGAAGTTGTTTCAACAATTTCAGCCTTAGAAAATGTCAGGATGGTTAGTCAGGGAAAGGACACTTCAACCTCCAGTCAAATCCAGAAAGTTCCAGAAATTTCATCCTTACCAGGTGTCTTGTTCGGTGATGCTCGCGTTACCAGAGCTAAGGCAAAGGTCCTTACTTCTCATCCTCATTCATCTTTTGATCATGATTGAATCAACTTTGATATGGAATGTGAGGGGTATTGGAAATAAAGCTACAATTAGTAGCCTTGCTCAACACATAAAAGACCATGATATTGGCATAGCTGCTATTTCTGAGCCTAGAATAAATTTCAGCCGGGCTAAATCGATAGCTCAGAGCATCCATCTTCCTTCTGTAGTAGGCAATAATGGTGAAGCATCCAAAATTTGGTTGCTCCATAAATCTACTATTTGTTTAGAAATAACTGAATTGCACTCTCAATATATGACAGTGGCAATTAAGGAGAATAACACTGTTTCCCTTTTCCTCACTGTGGTCTATGCTTCTTGTTCTGTTAGAGAAAGAAGAGATCTATTTGACTCTCTCATGGATTTCAGCCAGGGGCTTAATCATCCATGGATTGTTGGTGGAGACTTTAACTGCATTATCTCCCCTGAGGAGAAATTCGGTGGATCCTTTTCTTCTATGGTTGCTATGTCAGATTTCCAAGGTTTTTTGACTGCTTCGGGCCTGGCAGATGCTGGCTTTGTTGGCTCTAAATTTACCTGGTCCAACAATCAAATTGGCACTTCTAATATCAGGGCTCGCTTGGACAGGGTTTTATTTAATTCAGCTTGGTTACAGCTAAATCAAACTATGGTCATCAGGCATTTGGCAAGAGGCCCTTCAGACCATTCTCCCCTGCTGTTACAGGTCCCCTTGGCTCCTTCTGCTGCCCCCAGCAGGTTCATATATCAACAAATGTGGCATTCCCATGAGGGTTTTCTGGATTTTGTTAAGAGGCAGTGGAACTCTTGTGAATATTCAGAAGGCTATCACCCCTTCTTTTTCCTTCAAAAGAAATTACAGGATTTGAGATCTGCTTTAAGAGCTTGGAACAAGGACAGTTTTGGTAATATACATCAGGCCTTGAATGAAGCTGTTGCTCAAGCTGAGAAGGCTCAATTAAGTTTTGATGATAACCCTACACTAGTGAATCGTGTCAATTTACAGAAAGCAAATGCTCTTATAAGCCTTCTACAATCCAGGGAAGAAACTTTTTGGTGTCAGAAATCCAGGGTGCAGTGGATGGCTTGTGGAGATAGAAATACACAGTTCTTCCATCAATATACCAAGATCAAAAGACAGAGGAATTATGTCCACAAACTTAAAATAAATGAACTTTGGGAGGAGGATCAGGAAGTTCTGCAAAGAGGAGCTGTTCAACATTTCCAAGACCTTTTAACATCTGAGGTTCACAGCATTGATAACTCTTTATTTTCAGTGATCCCTCAATTGATAAATGAAGAGCATAACACATTATTATGTGCCATTCCTCAGAGAGAGGAAATCAAGTCTGCCATATTCAATCTGTCAGGTAACAGTTCACCTGGCCCGGATGGTTTCACTGGGATCTTCTTTACTCACTGTTGGGATATCATAGCAGAGGACACCATCAGAGCTGTTCAGAGCTTCTTTTATGGGTGGGGGCTTCCTCAAGGGGTTACTTCTACAATCCTATGTATGATTCCGAAGGTGACTAGTCCGTCCTCTTATGCAGATTATCGTCCAATAAGCTTATGTAACTTCACATACAAAATTGTTTCTAAGGTAATTAGTGACAGGCTGAGAACAATTTTGCCCTTGATCATATCAGAAGAGCAGAGTGGTTTCATTAAGGGCAGGCAAATATCTGAAAATTTCCTGTTGGCAAAGGAACTTTTTAAGGAGCTTGATAGACCAATAAGAGGTCATAACATTCTTATCAAACTTGACATGGCCAAAGCTTATGACCGGTTAGAATGGGATTTCTTATTTCAGGTGCTTAGAAGCTTTGGCTTTTCCAACCGGTTTGTGTCATTAATAGCGCAGCTGTTAACAAATTGTTGGTTCTCAGTCTCTTTTAATGGGCAGATTCGTGGTTACTTCAGGTCATCAAGAGGGGTCAGACAGGGAGATCCAATAGCTCCTGCCCTCTTTGTTATTTCTGAAGAGGTACTGAGTAGGGGTTTAAGTCTCCTATTCTCAAGTGGCAAATGCAGATATTATCATCTTCCAAGAGGCGTTCAGAATATATCTCATATTTTGTATGCTGATGACTCTATTATCTTCATGAATGGTTGCAGATCTTCTTTAAACAATCTCTTGCTTTTTTTGAAGAGATATGAACTGACTTCAGGGCAAAAAATAAATGCTCAGAAAAGCTGCTTCATGACTGCTAAGAAGATGCCTCATAGCTCAATTGATCACATCCGGCAGAAAACTGGTTATCAGCTCAAAACAGGAAGCATTAGATATCTTGGCATCCCTCTATTCAAAGGTAGAGCTAGGATCCCTCACTTTAAATACCTGTTGGATAAAGTTAACTCTAAGCTCAATGGTTGGCAGAGCAAGATGTTATCTCAGGCTGGAAGACTTGTTCTCATAAGATCAGTTTTAACTTCAATTCCTTTATACAGTGCTAGTGCTGCCTCAATCCCATATTCCATTCTGAAACAAATTGGGAGGATATGCTCTAATTTTTTCTGGCAGGGATATGATAGTTCACAAAGAAGACACTGGATATCATGGGAGAAAATGTGCAAACCTCAGGGTGAAGGAGGACTTGGAATTCACAGTCTTTCTGATGTCCAAATCTGCCTTTATGTCAAACAACTGTGGCAATCAGTTTATAGCAATTCTTTATGGGCCAAATATGTTAGAAGCAAATACCTTCAAGGTTCACATATATCAGAATGCAAAATCCCATTTCCAGTTGGAATAAAGGTTAAAGACTTTGATAAAGCCCTCTCCATTTTTCTGGCTCAGTCTCGCATGATTATTTCTGATGGAGCTTCTACTAGCTTTTTAAAAGATACCTGGTATAAGGAAAAGCCGTTGCTTGAAACTTTAAACCTACAGAATATTTCAGATGCAGTGGACTGTTCTGTTCAAGATGCCATGTCAAACTTTCAGCATCCTGTTTGGCTTTTACTAGTGGTGCGGCCCTTGCTGATAAGGGACCATGTCCCATGGAAGGAATTGGAGTAGCTTTTGGTGGAACAAAAGGAAGAGGCAGACAAAGCAGCAAAAGAAGATGACAGCTTGTTCTGGGGGTGGGCACCAGCGAAGGAAAAGAAAAAAAAGAAGAGAAAGGCCCGTAGAGCCAAAAAGGGGACAGTGCTCTCCTGCAACACTCTGTCTGCCCTCTTCAACTTGCCCAGGGAAGAGGATGATGAAGAAATATGTTTCATGCCTGCAGCTGAGGCAGGCTAGGCCGAGGCTGCAACTGCTACCCATGCAACCCGGTCGGGTCGAAAATAGGGGCACCCGCCGCCTGCCAACAACAATATTATTTTCAGAGGGGAGAAACCCTACAAAATATCCACTCCAGATGTCAAGGGAGTCCAGATCCCTCCTCTGCCAGGGCTGTACAATCAAAGTGGCCGCAAGGGCAATGTCCCTTCCTTTCTTGAATTTCTAAAGATGTCCAAGGGCATGCAGTTGTGCCAAGAGGATAGCTCTGCAATTAGGGGCACCCTCCTGCTGCCTCAGCAAACCTCTGGTCCACCAGATGAAGAGAAGACCAAATGAACGAAGACACCAGGGATCAGCAAGATGACCTTGCCATACCACAAGAAGATTCGGATCCTAGGTCTAATGAAGCAGATCCATCAGGGACCGCAGTACAATGTGCCTCTAAGCCAAGGTGGGCGGAGGAGATGAAGCTATCAAATGTCCAAGCTGGAAGTAGGATAATGAAACTACTGAAGAAGCTTCCTATAAGATTCACCATCTGGGAGATTCTCTCCCTGAGTGAAGAAACCTGGCAAGCAATTATTACCACCCTGCGGACGCCTGCCCAATATGAAGCTTGTTTGGTTGAGACACTGTCAGGAGAAAATGTCACCTTCATTGAGGAGGACATGCTACTCCCCACCATCAGTCATAACAGACCGATGTATATGAAGGGACAGCTAAATGGCTGACGGTTGAACAGAATTCTAGTAGACCCCGGAGCAGCTGTCAATATTCTTCCATACAGAATTCACCAGAGGTATTACTTTGATGTACACCTCGATAAAGTCAAAGATATGCATATCGCCGGCTTCAATCAAAAGTTTGAAGTGCCAATGGGAGTGGCAGAATTCACCCTCACCATGGCAGATTTCACTACGAGGGTACAGTTTCATGTGACCAACTCTAGCACCTCGTACAAAGCTTTGCTCGGCCTCCCCTAGCTACAGGAAAATCTAGTGGTGCCGTCTACATTGCACCAGTGTATCAAATATAATCAAGATGAAAAGGAGGATAGAATATTGACCGACCTCCATCCATTCGAAGTGTTTGAATGTCACCTGTTTGATGCCTTCTTATATGTGGAGCAGTCACAGAAGACCTCCAAAGCAAAGACCCCTATCAAGGCACCAAGAAGCACCTCCGACAATGATTGGTTTTCGCCACTGCCACTGGGATATGTGAGTCCCAAGGCGGTGTCACACATCGCCAGCATAGGGGACGTGGGCAGAGCTGCACCTCTTGCCACTTACCGTGAAGTAAATGAAGCTAAGGTTGATAGGCACTACGACCACATCAAGATTCTTGAGGGTCTTGTCATGCCGATATTTGGCCTTGACCATCTCACCATCATGCTTCTCAAAACAGTAGAGGTGGCCCAGTCTGAAGGCCCCAGCAGTCTATTCTATGCAGTGGAAGAGCATGCAGTGCAGGAGGATAATGATTGTCACCTTCTTGAAGGCCTAGAAAATCCAATAGTCCTTATTCAAGGGCTAACATTCACATCAGAGAGGGTGGCTAGAATGTTCATGAAGCAACACATCCCCTCTGGCCAGCCTCACAAAGAAAAGGAGGCATTCAATAAACTGTGGTATCCTGCCAGCCTGGACAAGGAACTAAGGCGTCTTTCCCAACATTTGGGATTGGGTTTCACCCTTGAAGAATATTATTATAGCAGGTGCTATGAAGTGGACACCATCTTCACTTTCTTTTCAACAAAAGATAGTCCATCGGGGGCAACTTATGATGAGTACTCGGCAGAAGCTGAACATGTTAGGTCACCTTGACCAGAAAGCCAAGAACCAGAAACTATGTGATGAGGGCATCTCACAGCGCTCTCTCTGGCTCAGATCGTCGGCGCTTAGTTGCATAATCATGATTGATACGAGATTTAACGATTTTCGTGTTATCGCGTTACCGTGTTTTCGACAAGTCTTGTAGCTCGCTAGATTTCTAATGAAGAATGATGTCTAAGAAAAGAGGTCCACGGGCAAACGCTTTAAGTGGATAAGTTGTTATTTAATTAGGTCCTCGTGAATAAGAGGGGAGCCTCCCACTGTCTCACCTCTTACCTGGCCGTGATTCTTTAGTTTTTCAGTTAATCTCTGACTGCGAAAAATGGGATAGAATTTTCACAAGAGTTATTTAAGTCGTGTAATCAGCAAGATTTTCAAGGAAGAATAGTGTCTAAGAAAAGAGGTCCATGGGCAAACACTTTAAGTGGATAAGTGGTTACTTAATTAGGATCTTGCGAATGCGAGGGGAGCCTCCCACTGTCCCACCACTTACCTGGCCGTGATTCCTCGATTTTCTAGCTAAACACCCGACTGTGAAAAACTTGATCTAAATCTATTTTTTAAGATTTTTCGTAAAGGTTGATTGTGCTTTATCCATCAATATAATTCCTTTATCGACTTAATGTCATTAAACATGATGCCTTCTTATTGACTCAATGTCGTTAAACATGATGCCTTCTTATCAACTTAATGTCATTAAACATAATGCCTTCTTATCAACTTAATGTCGTTAACCATTGTTGTGGGGGTCGGTGACCAAACTGAGGGAAGGAATAAAGTGATGAAGGGAAACACGAGAGTTCGATATATCTCGGGTATCCCCCTTCATAGTCGTATTCCTCTCAAGGCTATATCGGGCACTCACCTTTTACGGGGAGTCGAGGGGGAACCTAATGGCACGAGAAATTTTTTGGGTTAGGGTAACTGATTCGGGGTGTGGGCATGCCAGTCGATTTCTTGATAGCCACCCATGGAACCAAAGGTCAACTGGGGAGCATCGCCAAGGCGCGGCACGTGGGCTCGGGAGGTCGAGTGACACGTGGAGAGAAGGGAGGCTCCATAGGTGTGAGTGCGCAGGCGATTGTGGGGAGTCGTGTACTGGACATCTTTTCCCACCGACCGCAAGTAGTCAGTGTTTATTTACATAGGATTGAATCCGAACACTTTCATTCCATATTGAAGAGCAGTCTATATATATCTGAAGCCATGGGTGAAGGCCCGGGTGCATTCCGTAGCTATGGGTTCACGTTCGACTGGGAGGTTTACCTTGCTGGAGTCGGGGTATTGGACACACACTGGGTGGTATGGAGAAGGGCCGGGGCCCAGATAAGGGCGCGGAGACATACATTCAAGCGGTAACATACTTTATGAGAGCCATGTGGGCTTTATAAGTGGGCCGGCGAGGCCGAATTACAACTGGTATAAGCCACGGACAACTTTGACATGTGGGTCGGTCCCCGGGTCAATGCATGATAAGGCAGATATCTACATTCTTTTACAGAGGCTCTCCTCGAGGTGAGGGAAGTGCCCGATTCACCGAGGGAGGACTAGACTGTTGTCCAGAGGAGATACTAGCTGACGATTGGGTAGGGGCCGGATGTAGCTCGAGACGAGCAATTGGGTACAGATCCCAATGGGGCGAGCATCTTCATAGTGGAAAATCGAGGCCGGTCCCGGGGAGGTCGTCTCTGGGCCAGGGTCCAGGTCACTCAAATCAGATGTCAGAGCGGTCGACGGCCGGCTCAAGGTGAGTTATAGGCATGTAGTTCCATGACGGAGGTAGGTGCGGCCCCAAGGTCATCATATACGTGTAGTCCTGGGATGAGGGTGTATTTACCGTTATCATAATGCCTTATGTGTAATAGGGATGGACTTGCATGAAATGGCTAAACGCCATGTGAGGGGAGTACGAGTGACATACCCTCGACGTGTGTAAGCTATTTTACAAGCCACCCGTGCACACTAAGCTCCTTGCGTCCGTCCTTGCTTGCTGGAGGCGAGTATGCCTGTGTCTGGATGCTCTGGCCTGTGTTGGATTGCATGCATGCCCCTCCCCTTGAGCTTCTAAGGGGTTTTTATAGGGGAAGATAAAGGGTTAGGGAAGGTCAGGGAAGGGTTTAGGCAGACCAAGTTGAGGGCCCAACTTGGTCTGGGTAAACCCTTGAATAATGTGCTTTTTTTATTGAGTGGGGGAGGGAGGGTTTAGGCGGACCAACCCCACCATTTGCTCCTCGGTCGAACCTCATTTAGTCAGTGAGTCAGCCAGTTCTAAATTCCACCATGGAAAATATAGAAATAGGAATATTCATGTAACATAAGGTGTTCGTAGATCTGCGAAAGAGCTTCGCAACGGCGCTGATTTCGCGTCGATCCGACATCAGATCTGATCACAACAAATATTTTCGCCGAGTAGCGCAGTTCTGAATCTATAGGACATGTTCGGGACAGCAAGCAACAACATCCAATAGTCGGACCGCCTTACCATCCCCAAGGCGATCCAGCATGATCCCCCCAAGGGATTGTCCCTCCAGGATTCCTCTTCGCAATGGTACCACTCCCAGCCCGATCGGACCTCCGACCGGAGCGTGATCCTATCGATCGCCAGCACCCTCCGTCCGGCCAGCACCGAATAGCAACGTGTCAACACCGCCAGAGCTGCCCTAAACGTTGCCCGTCAACCCGAGCTCGTTATTCCCAAGTCCCACGTGTTACCTGTTACCTCCCTGCGTGGAGTGAGTATAATTTCTGTGCTGTAATTGATAATTGTTTATACCGGGAATACGGGTCTTGGCCTGGGTTGTCTTCCCCCACGCCCGGAGCGTGGAGGTACATTTCCACTCCTCTCTTGGTCGCATTGCTCATTTTGTATATGTTTGAATGCCGCTGCTAGTGTGTGATAGGACAATCTAACTCGATCAAATAACGTCATCACTGTAAGAGAGAGAGTGTGACCCATCCCGTGACTCGACCCGAGCACGCGGAAGAGGCGAATACCCTTGACTCACTGCCGATTTCTCAACCGCGCACATCCCCGCGCTTCCCTCACTTGGGACGAATCGTGAGCTAGCATTTCTTGTTAAGGACACATAATCCTTTTTGGAGCTCTTTGGTGTCAAGTTGGTCGTGTCATTGCTGGTCGCATCTTTAAATTGGTCGCGTCGTCACCTAGAGTCCCAGGCTTGCATCCAAATTGGTCACGAGTCTCATTTCATCCCACATCAAATTGGTATCAGAGCAAAGTTTGAGTCTAGGGTAGTCTTGTATAAGGTGTTACATTTTATTCCTATATCCAGAATATCAATGGCATTACTGGAAAGATAGGTTAAGCCTATTTAGAAGGTATCCTCCTTGTATGAGTTGGGTCTTCGGATCAATACCTCCGCCATGTACTGGATATTGGTTCGAGTTTAGAGTTGTCTCGCATTCATTTAGCTCCATCACATGTCCACCATGTAGTGTTCCCATAGTTTCCAATGGACTCCAAATCGCCCAGGCAATATCATTGGTTGCATAACACCCATGGACTTGGCAACCATCCCCTCTACTTCCATAGGCCCGAAGCCTCAGACTTTTATGGCTCCAACGTCTCGAGCGACTACCTACATTGGGAAGCCGCCATGGATAAATATTTCGAGTGTTACTCTATGTCCGAAGCCATGGAGGTTAGTTTTGCCAAAAAGAGGCTTTTTCACAAGGCTGCTGAGAGATGGGAAAGCGTTGAATGCATGAGGGAGATTAGGAGTCAATGGCCCATCGAGTCATGGTGCCAAATGAAAGATGAGCTTAGAAGGATCTACCTGCCCCACCCAGCCACCTCCAACTGACCCCACCCAGTCACCTCCCATCAGGAAGGTCACAGTCAGAGGCCAAGGGTCCCGCATGTAGATGAACCTAGGCCCAATACTAGGCTGAGTGACTATGAGCGAAGCCACCACGATGCCCCAACTCCAAGCCCCACCTTTGCCGAACTCTTGAAAATCTTTTCGGATCGGGTGGATAGGATGTGCACTCAGATTGACAGACTCCTACCCGAGCCTAAGGAAGTCATATCCAGTAGTCTCAACTCGGTGCCATCTTCAGACTCCCCAGGTCCTCTCACCATCATAGGGGACGCCCTCTCCCCATCCGAGTGAGATGTTTTACCTCAACCTTCACCCTTCGAACATCTCGAGTCATACTTACTTCTAAAGGGTGAGATAATCATTGAAGAGCCACAACTTAGCTGGCTTAAGAAGGGCTTGGTCCCTAAAGCACCTTGCTACCCACCCATGGACCCTGTACTACAAGTAGTGCCCATCAACTCATTCCACACAACATTCCGATCTTGTCACCATGTTGATACATTGGAAGACCTTATTAAGGGATTAGACTGGCAGAGTTTAAATCCGAGATAAACACCCAATTTCGGGGAACTAGATGCACAAATCTCCATATAATAGGGGTAATAAGAGTCTTGGATCAATTAGAGTCGATCTAGAAGCTTCTTCTCAGAGAAAATGGATCAAATAGGGGCTCTAAAGAGTCCTCGGGCAAAGAAATTGGAGTTCAGGAGGTTTTGGACTCTCTGTCCAACAAACGGTGTATCGCAGGACCGCAAGGGAGCCAAACGATCATGGGAGGGTAGCAAGAGTGTGGCAAACGGTCTAAGGGATGACCGCCAGGCTTCAAGAGGTGAACGGGGAGTTTCTGGAACAAGTAGGGAGGTAGCCATCTTGGGCAGACCGTTACCATCAGGTAGCGGTCACCCAATGACCGCCACTAGAGGGGTGGCCTAGTTTCATCCCGGTTGAGCCCCGGACGTCCATTTGAGCTCCGAATTGACCCGAAATAGTCCCGAAAGTTGGGGAATGAAAGATAAAGGCCTCCAGAACTTAGTGGGCTTGAAAAAATGGTCAAGAGATAGGCTCAAAGAAGGCTCCAAAATAAGGGTTAATTCAGGACATCACGGAAGGTGAATAAGAGAAATAACTCGACTTGTAGGCTGAAAATGAGTGTCAACAGATACACCTCCTTGATGTCTGGTTTGCAAGGGAGCAAGTGAAAGTGACGCAGAGGTGAAATGGAATGGAGATAGAGTGGAAACAATAGCGACGTGGAATGGAGATGAAGCGAAGAGAACTAATAAGTGGGCATCATGACAAAAGACACCCGTGACAACCAACAAGCGACATGAATTCTCCCAAAAATGTCGAACCAACCACCTGGAATGATTGACAAGGATGAGACATGCTTGGAGAACTATCTAAGAGAGAAAAAGGAAACACGATCAACTTCATTGGGGGACACAATCGATAGACAATGAGGGGATCAGAAGGAGACACAACTTAAGAGCTAGAAAAGGAAAATATAAAAATGAGATAAAATCTAGATAGGAATCACGCTGGCCAACCAGACCAAGTGGCAAAATCAACAAAAATGATCAAATTCAGAGTGGAATGAAGATCTCTTATTCAGGAGAGTTGAAGTGCGATTAACCATTGCTGAGGAGAAACCTTGAGAGAATTACGAAATGTGAATACTCAAGATGACATGATGCATGCTGGGTTAAAATATAGAAATCATCAAAATGAATGCAAAGAATGATAAAATAGAAAGTACTCAAGGAGTATTCTTGTAACCATGGCGTTCAAGACAGAGTCCATCGTCCCCCACCTGACTCAACCGAGCAGCCTATCCAACGATTAACTGTATGCTCCTAGATCATCATCATTTTTGTTAAAGGGGAACATCAGATCTTAGAACACAGAGAGAACCAGGCAGTCCTTGAGAGGCTATAATAACGTAGATACCATATAGTAATGCAACAATGAAAAGGGATAGACAGCCATACCTGACTATTCACATACATCGGGGTGACGACGTCTGGGGCCCTCGGGCGGAGAATGCCCTCGGGACTGGCCACCCTGCGGCGGGGGTTTGTTCGGTGACCGGATAGAGGGGTGGGATAAGATGATAGGGGAGATGCCAGATTCTGGCGTACCTCGGGTATCCCCTCCTATGGCCGTATCCTCCTCAAGGTGCTACCTAGCACTGGCCTTTATGAAAAGCTGAGGGAGGATCAAGTGGCACGAGAGGTTTTCGAGTTCTAGGGAAACATGGCTGGGGTATGGGCGTGCCAGTCGATTTTTCGACGATCACCTATGGAATCAAAGTATGACTGGGAGGCGCCGCCAAGATGGGGCACGTGGGCTCGGGAAATAGGAAACACGTGGAGATAAGAGCGGTTCCATAGGTGCGATTGTGTAGGTGTTTCACCTCGGGAGGCTTCCTCCGGGGCTAGTGATGTGACACAACCTAGGACTTAGGCAACAAGCACAATTTGCAACCGAATGGGCCGATAACGACGGCTAACTCACTCGACACTCCACCCAAACCCGGGGTGACTCGATGATGCCGAGTGGAGGGTGTTGGGCGGGTCCCTTGTTGGTAGAGGGCCAGCAAGGCCAGAGGATCTCCCAAAGGGGTTTGGCTAGCCCGATTCTAGGGCCGACCCGGTGCCGAGGGCACGGGTGCACACTTCTTCCCCCGAACGAGGATTTCTAAAAGTGTTCTTCGTGATTTCGGCATCGATTCAGTGGAGCATTCGCTCCATTGAGGTAGGGTGATGATCCTTACGCTCTAGCGGTTCATTCCCGTGATTTCTAGCCCATCGTGAGACCGAGAGAGGCATTTTTGAGCGGGTTAGGGTAAAATCATGTTTTGGGGAGCGATCGCCCGATCTAGCAATACACCGTATTTTTGGCCGATCCGAGGCCGTAGAATCATACTAGGGGCTATTGGGGAGCTTCCCCCTTGTTTTCCCCCTCTCCTATGGAGGTATGGGGGCGTGGTCGACATTTTTAGGTTGAATTTGCCATTTCATCGTCGGAGCGCTGTGGCGGTCATACCAGAGACCGCCACAGGATATAACTCGCCTAGGGAGGTGCGTTATGCTTTGTTGGTTTTGAGCTTGGACTTTCGTGGGTATGACAATCCCACGATAGACCACCACGTGACTATGACGCCTCTGGGATGGTCCGTCACAGTGTTTCTGACGGTTGGAATATGACCGTTGGGGGTCATTGTAGCCTGACGCACTAGTGTTGGTCCGTCAGGGAATGTGACGCCCCTGGGAAGGCGCGTTATGCCTTCCACCTAATGCACATGTCCTGGTCCGTTAGGGATTGTAACGCTCCAGGGGAGTGCATTACAGCCAACTTGGTCCCGTGACCTAACGCACCTGTGTTGGTCTGTTAGGTGACGTAACGTCCCTGGAGGAGCGCGTTACGTTCTGTGTTTGCTCGTGACCGTGACGCACCTGTGTTGGTCCGTCAGGTGTTGTGACGCATCAGTGTAGGTGCGTTATAGTTCGTTTCACACCGAGTGTCTGACGCGCCTGAGGTGGTCCATCAGAGGCTGTGATGCCCTGAGCAGTGCACGTCACAGCTTGTTTCTACTCATCTCCTGACGCACTGGGTTAGGTGCGTCAGGGACTGTGACGCACCAGGGTTGGCACATCACAGTGTGTTTTGCACTGTTGGCCTGACGCCCCTGTGTTGGGCTGTCAGGCTGCTGTGACGGCCCAGCAGTAGACCGTCAGAGCTTGTGGCGTGCCTGGGTAGGACTGCCAAGCTCTGGACTGCACTGGGTGGTTTGCGGTCCCGTTTCTTCTCCGACTGTGGTCACCGTGCGACTGTGCTGGTACAAGGGATAGTCCTCGTACTTCATCAGGTTTGGACATTATTTTTCGTGGCTAGAGAGTATACTCCTTCAGAGACACTCCACTAGTTATAGCCTTCGGTATGTGTGTACTGGCCCACCAGGGAGTGGTGGAGGGGCTACCCTGAGAACAGTTTTTAGACTGGTTTCCATCGAGCACCACGTGTAGCATCCAGAGTCCGGCTGAGGGAAAAACCAGTTAGAGGCCAGACCTAGTGCGTATGGTCTGTGTGTGCACACGTGGTTGGGGGCGGTTGGACACACGTCGACAGGCGTGACCCCAGCTAGTCACTCGCTTTGTGGTTACTTGAGTGTGTCTGAGTCTCGCGCCCGGGGCGTAGTAGCTAGACACTTGTGACGCGGTGTAAGATGTCAGTGGACGCATCCGGTCGTCTTTCTAGGGGGAGGTACTCCTGTTCTGGACAGAGAGCAGCTGTCTGTTTTGATTGTGCTAACCGTTGGGTTCCGACTGTATCGCCGTGGCACGTGTGTGTGGGTTTTCACGCCGAGAGATCGGTGTTGGAGTTATGGGTACTCCTGTCACGTGAGACGTGACTCTCCTGTGTTTTGGGTTCTGTTTCCCATCTACGAGACGTGGCCTCTGGACCTTTCCAGTGTGTTTTTCCGAGGTTGTGACCTAAGGTGCTTGGTGGAGTCTCCGAGACTTTGTTGTGCCCGTGTGGGACTATGTGGTCCATTAGTCGTGCCTGTGTGGGCTGACTTCCACGGCAGGGTTGTCGGGAGTGTTTCTTCGGTAGGTCTGGTGTTAAAGTGGTTCGATTCCTGATTGAGAGGTCGGGCCCTTTCCTTTTTGTTGCCGATAGGAGTAGCGTTAGTGCCGAGTTTTGACCGGCCACCGGGTTGCTGTTCCTGCCGTAGTTGCTTAATCTTCCGTTCTTTACACAAACTAGCTGATCTTTAATCTTCGGTTCCAACATAATTAATTATGTACGCTCGAGCTGAACACAAAAGAATACAGAAATTTCAAGAAATTGAATCTCCTTGAGCTAGAAGTCGCACTTACTAAACTTTGCATACAGCTTGCGCGTCCGAAGAGTCTTGAAAATAATCTTCAAGTGTTCTCTGTGAGACGCTTCATCTGGGGAATAAATCAGCACGTCATCGATAAATATAACCACAAAGCTATCCAAAAAGGGCTTAAACACTGGGTTCATTAGGTCCATAAATGCTGCCAGGACATTCGTTAGACCAAAGGGTAAAACCAAGAATTCGTAGTTCCCATATCTGGTTCGAAAAGTTATCTTCGAATTATCCTCCTCCTTGATTCGAAGCTGATGATATCCTGAGCACAAATCAATCTTCGAAAATACTGTGGCACCTTGCAATTGATCAAAGAGATCATCAATGCGAGACAGAGGATAGCGATTCTTCACTATTACCTAGTTGAGCTTCCGATAATCAATACAGAGTCGAAATGATCCATCCTTCTTCCTCACGAACAGAACTAGGGCTCCCCAAGGCAAGACACTTGGTCGAATGAAGCCGTTGTCCAATAGCTCTTGCAACTGCTTCCTTAACTCAGCCATCTCTGCTGGTGTCATTCGATAGGGTGGTTTAGAAATTGGTGTTGTACTGGGTAGAAGATCAAAAGAGAATGCGATCTCCCAGACAGGCGGTAACCCTGGCAAATACTCCGGAAGGACATCGGAGAAGTCTCGAACCACTTCAATCCTCTCTAGTGATGGTGCTTCCTTGACTTCAGCTGTGGTCACTACACAGGCTAGGAATGCACTGCAACCCTTGCACAATGATCTGGCTGCCTTCATGGCCGAGACCACAAACTTCCCTGACCCAAACCTGGGTAAAGGGTGGAAGAAGTCCTTCTCACCAGGAATGCGAAAAACAACATGCTTCTTTCGGCAATCAATGAGAGCATAATGTGTCTCCAGCCAATCCAGACCAAGAATAGCATCATAGTCCTTCATCTTTAAAAGATAGAAGTGACCCAACAATTCCTACCCTTCAACACTTACGGGCAAGGAAGGATAACTCTTGGTAGTGGACAATGCTCCTACAGGCATGTGCACTAGAAGGGGCACATCTAAGTCCTTTGCTACCAAACCTAACTCATCATGGAATATTTTTGAAAACCGGTTGGACACGAACGAATGAGTGGCACCAATGCCAAACAAGACACTAGCATAGAAGCCTGATATCAAAAGCGTACCTTCAGTCACATGGTCTGCTTGCTCCGTATCTTCCTTAGCTAGTGCGAATACTCGTGTTGGCGCTCTGGACTTCTCCGCTGGTTTCACTGCTGCAGGCACTACGACTGCTGTCATCGGGGCTTTAGTGGGCCTAGACAACTGTGCCTTCAGACAATCTTTAATCTTGTGATTAGGGCTTCCACATCTCAGACACTTGCCAGTCACCATCCAACACTCTTTACCTCCATGCCATTTTCCACAATGCTTGCATTCTGCCTTACCTCCTGATGATCCACCCAATCCACTGGCTTGAGGTGAAGCTGACTTTGCTGGTGTAGACTCTGATGGTCGACAGAAAGACTTCTTCTTCTTGCAATCTTGTTGCTGGAAGGATGACGATGACCTCTTCATCAATGCTTTCTTTTCTTCTTGATATTGCTCCATCTCGCTTTCTTGTCGACATGCCGCACTAAGAGCTTCATCCATCGTCCGATGATTGAATGCCACTAATCTGGTCCTTTGAGACAGTCGAAGGCCCATCACAAACTTCTTCACCTTTCATCGTTCATCGGTCATAATATGAGGTGCATACCTGGCTAGCTCTGCGAAACATGCCTCATACTCTAGCACTGTCATGGACCCTTGAGTCAGAGTAAGAAACTCCCGCTCCATTTTGTCTTGGACGTGCTCATGGATGTACTTTGCGTTGAATAAACAAACAAATTCCTCCCAAGTCGCTTCCACCAATCCATCCTCAAATTGGTTCCGTAGAACAAAGGACCACCACACATCTGCATGCTCCTAAAATCATAGGATCCAATTTGAGTGAGCATAGCACTAACACCCATTTCGTAGAAGGTAGGAAAATAACTCCTTACCTCCAACATGAAAGTTTCCAGATTGACCTTCTCATTCTCATCACATCGAATGGTTTGGAACACCTTCTCTATAGCCCGCAACCAATGCTTCGCAGGGCGCGCCGATAGCTCCCCTCCGAGAAGAGGAAGGTAGGGGAATATAAAACCCCCCATTCTTCCGTTTACAAAAAAAAGAAGAGAAGACAGAAAAAAGAGAGAGACATCGGAAGAGACCCTATACGGGAGCTGAGTGAACAGATCATCCACTCCCCTCCCGTCTGAGAGAAGAGGCCAAGGCAAAGAGAGCTCAAGAAATCCAAAGCTCAAGGTGGGCATCGGGGAGGGAGTGGAGTCAATGCTCAGCCCTCCCCACCCCATCCTTTCTTTCTTTTGTTTCTATTTACTCACTGATGTATTTCAGTTGGTTGTTTATGGAAAATACCATTAGCTCTCTCTCGACCCCTATTTATATATGTTGTTCTCTTGTTGGTTTCTTTCTGTAACCGATGTAAGCTTCAATGCGATTATCATTCCGGGATTACTGAAATGAGAAATAGATTTGCTCTCACTGTCTCTCTGAAATCCTTACATACTGCATGAGACTTGATCACCGCAAGCTTTCACTATCACCTCGGAGCTTTGCTTGGGGTTGACAGATCATTCCCAGAGCCGGAGACAGGCCATCTCCTGGTCTCTGGAACGATGGAAAGGTTATAATACAACCATTAATGACACTCCCAGTATTCCAGATTCAGTCTTTACGACAGTTCTGATTTCAAATCGTCAAAGTCTCCCCTGGGGCCAGAGACATTGATCTCTTGGTTCCCGAGAGACAGATGACGAAATTCAATATTTCCAGGGATTGAAATCGTGATGGCTAGGGCACTTTTCCTTCAATCCCCTTCGAATTCTGGCTTACCTATATGATTGCCAGGTTATAATTCGATTATACCCCATTCAAATCAATATCTGAAGCCCTAATTCCCTGAAAATCCCAAAAATCTCCAAAACAGAGCACCGGATGCCCTGAGGGCTTCTCGACGCCGAACCCTCCCGGCGCGGCGAATAGCCCACGGCGCGGGGGTTCGCGGGCCGAGAGCCTCTCGTGTCGAGACCTTGTCCTTCCCCTCCTCTTTAATGGGCCAAACCCATTGCTTCGTACTTGTCGCGCCGACACCCTGTCTACCCATGCTGTGCTGAGAACCCTCGCGTGCCCAGTGCACCCCACGCCGAGAACCTTCCATAGTCCTCGTTTAAACCTCTTCTCAATCCTGTAGACCTATTTGGGGTGCCCATAAACTTTCACTAAGATTTCAGGAGATAAAGTAATGGGGAATGACCTCCCCTACATTCCGTCGCCCCAGACCGGGCCCGTACGTATATGACCCCGTAGGTTCGAGGGACTCTGCCTCTGCATGTGTCCCGTCGACTTTCAAAGGGGGATATTAAACGTCACCCTTAGGTGATTACACCATTTGGGAGCCCAGCGCTCTCTCGTGTTGACTTTCATCCCGGCTGTCCGTGGGTGATGGTCTATCTCCTCTGTGGCATAAACTAAAGCCAAGGAGAGATGCTACCGGAATAGTGATTCGACAAAAATAAACCCCGATAAGCCTAGGGAGCGCCATCAATGCGTACCCCTTTCGGCTCCATTCCTTGGGGAAGATTAACCAGATGCGACGTCCCTTCGAAGGTGTACATCGAGGGACAACACCCTCACCACTACTCGGATTCCATCCCACCACTGCGTGGACGGTCTCCCATCCTCACCTGGCATAAACTAAAGCCAAGGAGAGATGCTGCCGGATTTGACCCGTGCATTTAAATAAGCTCGTCATTGATACGTCCTTCTATTATTATACGCACATTAGTCTTTAAGTGCCCTTCGAGGCCTCCTATTTTGGCGTTTAATCAAGGGTTGTCCTTCTTAGGAAGGGCGTAATTAACGTCATAACCTTTACGGTACGGCGGACTTTTGGTCCCGACGCGATCACCCATAATCGTCTGATCTGTTAGACGAGCGCATAATAATTTGTCACACATGTGACTGGCACGCCAATCAATAAATAACAAATAAACAAACCAAATAAAACAAATCAATAATAAAAACAAGATAAGGAATAAATCGCGTCAGACAGAAGTGTGTTTCCATTGGCTAAGTCATGCCTTCAATTGGTTTGAATATGGTTTCTTGAATCACCTTGGTTGAACGCTCATGATTGGTATTGCTTGAAAGTGTAGGTTTTAATTTGCCCACATATCTCTGAAATAAGATATAAATATAAAAAAAGTGAATCCATAATTCTGGCATGCCCGATGGGACTAAGACCTCCCTTCATCTCTTCGCTAGGATTAAGGGCCCAATGGCCTTCTTATAAGATTCTAACTATCAATTTGCATTGCAGGTTACACTCCAGCAATTCCAATGGCTGCTGTTACTTTCAGACTGCTCGTTGTTCGTGATCATGCTTGGTATGGCTACCTGACGATGTCGACAAGGTTCAATAGCTTCCCGCCCATCATCGACTTCCCCAACTGTTTGGGGGTAGCATTCATGGAGCTCTTGGAAGCCCAGGAGATGCAGCCCGTGACCATTGATACCTTGGAGGTCACACTGGGAAAAATGGAGATGGTGGGCTACTATGTTAACGATGTCGACTCTCGCACCTCGACCAACAGGGGGCACACTATTGCTAGGAGAAGAACCACAAGAAGGAGTGTCGACGCTCTGTGAGGTTGACTATCTTCCTCGGGCAAATCTACATCGATCAGAGGAGTCTGAGTATACTTGAACGACAAACAAGCCAAAGTGATACTCAACAGGGTTATACCAATGGTGACAGTGCACAACTCTTTCTAGGTGCTGTCTCGGAACAAAGTGGACCATGTCGTGTCCAAACTGAGCAATGGGTTGGCCCCAAAGCCGACCAAGTTCAAGCAAATGTGGGTGTCCAAGCAAGTTCATTCCCCATGTCCACCTCAACCAGGGCCTATCATGGTCGCCAAGTTTGAGAGGAAGAAAGAACAAGAGAAGACTGAGATGTCGTGCTGGGTGTCTCGCAAGCCATCTTTCCGGGCCTACATTCGATAGGCTAATATCTCTCTGCATGATAGAGATCATGGCAGGACAACCTGACAAGATCGGTTCACCTACAGACCTCCGACACGTGTGAGGGTGTTGTTGCCGGTGATTTACCCTACTGATGGGCATGATGACATTACCCAGGCTATACGAGGATACTTCCACGGCCTCGAGAACACCTCTTTGAGAAGGCAGTGACTCCTGGAAGCCATCAACGCTGCAGAAGAAGAATGGGAACACCCAATCAACCCACAGGAAATAGAAGATGTTGGGTCAGGCTGCTATGGGCCACCCTTATATGAGAACACTACACTGAGAGTCTCGATATTTGATAGATTAACCTTACCTTGCCAACTAGCTAGAAGAGTGATACAAAGAAATGGAGAGGTTTACGATTGCAATGTGGCTGGAGTGGCAAGCCGCTATGGGGCCTCACCCACAAAGCACGAAGAAGTGGCCAAACTTACCCCTCTCACTCGAAGGAAGAAAGCTACAAACGAGGTGTCATAGACCCTTGTTGGTAAAATAAGCTCAAATGTGGTTGTGACGACTGTGATGGTGAATATGGTCACAATTGGGGATGATAGTGGGACAATGATTGAGGAAGGAGGCCGAATTCCCAGCCTCTCCATGCATGACCCTACTTTGCTAATGCTGCTTCAAAAATATCAACAATAAGTTGAAATGTTGAAAGGGCAACTCAATGAGAGAAATACCCACACTTTAGCATCAGGGCAAGTCAAAGCCCTGCCTGAAACGTCACAGGAAAGCACCGATGTGTTCAAGGTGCCACCACAAATAATGGTAGCCCAGCCAACACCCGGCTACACCAGGGGCATTCCTCCCCAGCAGCTGCAACATACAGCTCTGCAAGCTCCTTTCTATCCAAGCTTGGTTGGTCTGGTCATGATGAGCAAGATAATGGTGGAGCAGATGGTCGAGGTGAAGGTGGAAAAAAGAGGCAGTGATGATTATGCCTCTTTCGATGTGTACAAAGTACCATACCTAACCCATCATGCTGCCAAAAGACTATCGCCCGGTGTCAATAAGCCATCAAAATTTGACAAGTTCAACGGGCAGGGGTCGTCAAAGGAATATATAGCCTATTACATCAATGCGATGGGCGATTTGGTAGTGGATGAATCCTACCTCTTGAAGTTCTTTAGGTCTTCACTTACAGGACTCGCTTTTGAATGGTATTCAAACTTGCCAACTGGGTCTATCATTTTTTTTTAATCAACATCGGCCCTCAGTGTCTAAAACTGGTCGAGTGCACAACCTTCCCAAAGGGGAAGTGTGTTCTCACTCCTCCAGAGAGACACCTTAGCCCTGATTTTTTATTTCAAAAATACACTAATTCAAAAAAATCTATAAAAATAGCCAAAACGATCCTCGCGAAGAGTACATCGCTGCTGTATCATCCGTGAGTCGATGAATTGAGAAATAAACTCACCGTAGGGTTCCGTAGCTTAAACGGGAGAAAAACCCACACGGAAGTAAAACTCAACTCGGGAACTACAGAAGCAATCCGAAACTCCTCCAAAAAGGATCCGAACAACTTGATAAAGATCCTCCAAGATCCAATAGAGATCTGGCAAGAATCTGGGCTATTACATTCCTCCCTCCTTTAAGAAATTTCGTCCTCAAAATTTACGGATAAATAAGGATATGGCAGGGAAGAACAACCCAACAACTGCTACACACGGAAGCACGAAAACAGAGATCAGAGGAGCAACATCAGATCACTGTCACGAGGACACGCTCAGAAGTGAGTATAACACACGTGAACACAAGTCTGACACCGCCGAGGCAAGGCAACGTCATTTACATCTCACAGGAAAAGAGACACGACTGTCAAACAACAGACATCGAGAAACGAATCGATAGGAGTGACAGGCACACAACACATCAGCTCTCACAGGGAAAATACAGTCCTCTCAACTGACAGCCTGGTAACATCATCGGTTCTGGTGCCAAAGGGGATAGGGAACACCTGGCACACAGGACACCAATGACAAATACACGGAAGGAACAGCGGCAAAACAACAGCGCTGAACCATGAACAAAATCGAGTCAATCCTCAGTCGGATAACATGTCTGACCGAGTCGCAAGCATACCTCATCCAAAAAGAAGAGTACAACAATGCTGACTGACAAGAAAATGGTTCATGCTCGAAACACGAAGCCATATAGAAACAACACGACAGCGCCTGCAAGATTCTAGCTCTGAACGGCACACAGAACTATGGAACACATCTGCAAGCAGGGTCACAACAAGGCATAGCAGCAGCTGATCAAGTGACTGCAGGGAATGAGTCATGCGTCAGACTACTCGCCGAGGAAGACCCACAACACGAGAAAGCGACACAACCGACAATATCAGGGGAATGCCTCTCAAGGACCACAGTACTGTCTAGAGAGCACAATTCCCACGAGAAGAGATGCAGAGTAGAGGGTACTCATTTGGCAGGCAAGCCGACAAATACCCTAACACTCACAAACGCCAGTGCCGATACCAGAGAACTACTAGCAACAACACGACAATGGATAACATCAAGGCACGAGAAGCCAAGATGAAGTCACATCGAGAAGGAGCAAAACCTCTCGACCAACGAGAATCGCACCATAATGATCCTCGACCAATGGGAAATCAACCTACACGCTTTCGCTGCGCATTCTTTACAATGCACATAGGTATCATGAAAGGCTTCAGAAATTGCACCTCAGTACACGCTCGGCGGCACTGCAATTCATCAGAATCACAATTAACACGCCACTGATACCGATCCAGCGAATAACCGATCACAAGGAACCTAAGTGCAGTGGGCAAGGAGCACCTGCTTCAGCATAAGGCACAAGGAGGAGGCTAATCTCAGCTCACCTTTACGTCCTGAAATGATAAACGAGTCTTCTCAACACATCGGCTGTTAGACACAACATGACAGGGGTGGTATGCTACAGCTCTTAACACCATAACAGAGTCCAAAGCTAGGCAACCAGCAAATGAGAAGTGGAGTAGACTCAAATAAGGCTGTCCACTCACAAGCAGACACAGGACAGAGGCATCACTAAGATAGCAATTCCAAGGCAAATCTCGAGAAAGATTCCACCAGGAGGGACGAGAAGCAACAAGCTCAACCATCAAGCTCACCAGGATAGGGAAAATCCTAGCTCACTCGAGCAACTTCTCAATTACGGAATCCAGTCGAGCACTTCAACCGAACCAGGACACATCAGGGGCTGAAACGAACTCAAGCTGGAGTGACCAAAACAACGTGAGAACATGTATAGTCAACATACCACACTAAGAGTCAACAGCAACCTGAACAACTTACAAGAAAACTCTCGATCAAGGTACTACAGATTCGAGCCTTTCGGCAAACACTGCCAAGTACAATACGATTGAGATAGACATTACGGTGAAAAGAAACAAGCCGAACAATCCTGACACGGCAGGATCACCAACATACAGAAAGCGAACCGCAAAACCTAATGCCACTTGGCCTTTGGCAGGGTCGGTACATATTTGAACTCCTTCATTAGAGGTCAGTGCACGTTTGAGTTTCTTCTTTAGAGGTCGGTGCACATTTGAGCCTTCTTCAGCTGAGATCGGTGCACATTTGAACTTCTTCAGTGAAGGTCGATGCACATTTGGGGCTTCTTCAGCTGAGGTCGGTGCACATTTGAACTTCTTTAGTGGAGGTCGATGCACATTTCAAGCTGCTTCAGTTGAGGTTAGTGCACATAGGAAATTCTTCAGTAAAGGTCGATGCACATTTATAACCAAGGTCGGTGCACATTGGAACAGCTTCAGTTAAGATCGGTGCACATTGAGAACCAAGGTAGGTTAGTGCACATTAGAACTGCTTCATTTAAGGTCGGTGCACATTGAGAACCAAGGTCGGTGCACATTGAAACTTCTTTAGTAAGGTTGATGCACATGTGACCTTAGGCTCAGTAAGGTCTGTGCACATTTTCATTACCAAGTCTATGCACATTTACATTTGGCATGACTAAGTCTATGCACATTAGCATACAACATGACCAAGTCTGTGCACATTTGTATTTACCACAACCAAGTCTGTGCACATCAGCATACCAGGTCGGTGCACATCATTGTTTGAAACAAATGAAGGTCGATACACATCTTTCTAAAGCTTATGAAGGTCGATGCACATCTGACTGATTGCATATAAAGGTCGATGCACATCTCTCTGAGGCATATGAAGGTCAATGCACATCTGACTGATTGCATATAAAGGTCGATGCATATCTCTCTGAAGCATATGAAGGTCGATGCACATCTCTCTGAAGCATATGAAGGTCGATGCACATCTGAAGTTGATGCATATGATGGTCAATGCACATCACTGTTTGAAGCATGCAGGTCGGTGCACATCACTATTTGAAGCAAGCAAAGTTCAACGCACATGAACCCCTTTCTTCAATAAGGTCGATGCACATTTTCTATCAACACTCTAAGGTCAGTGCACATTCCTGTTGAAGCATATAAAGGTCGATGCACATGGAGAGCTCCCTTCAGCAAAGTCAGTGCAACTAAAATGCAAGGTCGATGCACATATTCTTTTTGCATTAGAAGGTCGATGCACATTAACTGCTTGGCATGATATCTTCACACCTGGACACATCAAGGGATGGCATGAATTTCTGAGCCAATTGGCTAATGACTCATGGTGTGACGTCATAAAAATATAATTTACTTAATATTCTCTCCCTTTTTGATGATGGCAATAATGAGTCATGTGCTTACTGATTAGTAATGTAATTTTTGAAGATCAAGGCAAAAATTTATGCAGCAGAGATATGTTATGAACAAGATATGCAACGAAGGCAAACTCCCCCTTAAGCAAGCACCCCCTTAATGCAAATTCCCCATGAATGCAAACTCACACACTCTCTCCCTTTGACACCATCAAAAATGGAGGACTGAGGATAGGGATGAGAGCAGGAGAAAATAGCAGAGGAGAGGTTTAGAACTAAGACGCACATCAGTGAACCTGGACCATCAAATTGAAGGATTTCCCAGTAGGCTAGCGTGGTAGGATAAGGAATGAACTGAGGGATTAAAATCAAAAACACATGCAAGCACGGTTGAAACCAAGGAACGAGCCAGAGTATGCTCACAAAGTCTACGAATGTTGATGAACCTTCAGGAAACAAGAAGCATAATGTTCCCAGATCAGTTTAACTCAAAATACTAGGGAAGTCAAAACAACAACTAGCAGTAGTGAGGTCAAACAAGAGACCATGATAGTAGGCACCTCTGGTAAATAAGTTTGAGATTAAATGACAGTCAAGTTGAACTGGCACCGTTTGACATGAAGAGTTACATTTGTTTAAGTGCAACTGCCCCAGTTACTTAGTGTAGTTTACTATCGTGCCCCGTATGGGAACCAGAGTTGGCCTGCCACATCATGCCTAACTCTCTAGCACTTCTTTGGTGAAGTGGTGCAGTTTCTCAATGGGAACAAGTTATTACTCTATTTTTTTTGTTTTTTTTTGTGTTGTTTTCCTTTTTTTGAATTGATTTTGAAGAACCAGAGTAGAGATAGTCAAGAGAGTGCCTTTCTGTGTAAGCCACCTCACGTCTCAGGTGGAGTGCACCTAGTTACTCAGCATACCTCAACCATTGGACAGTTAAACCATATAATAATCTATTACCAACACTGTACTAAAAAAAAATTAAATTAAAAGCATATACATAAAATTCAAATCTAGCATATTCTAATAAATATTTAACAAGATGAAAAATAAACCCAATGAGTCTTACTCCAATCCTTATTTGCATCCCCTTGGGTCATTAATTAGCCGGCCGCCCAGAACCCGTGGATGCTGCCCACGTGTACGATGGATGGATCACGCCGGCCCTTCCGGTTGTCCGAATGGGGTTGAATGGACGTTCATCTAGAAGCCATGTGGCGCTGGTGACGGCGACATGGCCTTTTGACTGCCTAGACATATTCCCGACTACCTTATTTCTCGGATCTTGTCGCCTGAAAACTATCTTAACTCCTGTGCTTTTATGTTGTGTATCTTATAACTTTAAGCGGTTGAATTTAATCAACAATTAGTTAAAATTCAGTTATGGTTTTCACTGACATAAAAGAGAGAGAAAAAAAATTTTAGGTGTGAAGGCGCGTGGAAAGAGATGGCATTGCGGTCAATCCTGGCTACCTCCTCCTTTTATCCGCTGCCTCAGATGAGGACCATGCTGCATTACTTATTCCTCTTCCATCCGGGGCAGGCGGCGAACCCGGACTCAACTCCCCCCCAACACATCTATAAATGGCCACCCCCACCTCCTCCCCTTCTCACCACCTCTGATCACCAACACTTCCCAGAGAGCTTGCCCTCCGACGTCACACCCTTCTTTCTAGTGGCCGGTTCGCTTTATTGTCCTCGAGGATGCCGGGTTTCACAGTGGAGCTGACGTCCAAGGTGTCCCCCGCCAAGGTGTTCCAGGTGGGGGCCCTGGACGCCCACAACGTCATCCCCAAGATACTGCCCGAGGTGGTGTCCAGCGCCACCCTCCTGCATGGGGACGGCGGTGTCGGCACCGTCAAGCTCATCAAGTTCACCGACGGTAAGCTGATTAATTACTTCATACTCACACACGTACCAAACCCACTCGATCGATCGATGTTGCTATATATAGATATACATACATATATCTAAGACTGCTATATGGCATTACTCTGTTGACCTTCATCTAAATGATCATCGACCCACATGTACGTACGTGGTGTTCCTCGATCGGCCTTTCCCTTTAATTTGTCCTTTCGAGCATATGCTATCTGATAATTAACAACGGCAACTATATGTGTATATATATATATATATATTGCATGTGGAGCAGCGGTTCCATATGACTCCATCAAGGAACGCGTCGATCTGTTCGACAAAGAGAACCTGGAGTACACACACAGTTGGATCGAGGGTGGCCTTCTCGGAGCGAAACTCGAGTCTGCAACCTTCAACTTCAAGGTCCGGCCAGCCGCCGACGGAGGGAGCGTCCTCAAGTTCACCTCCGACTACCACCCGAAGCCCGGCGTTGAGCTGACGGAGGAGGAGTTGAAGGCCGAGAAGGAGGACTTACTCGGCATGTTCCAGGCCGTGGAGGCGTACCTTCTGGCCAACCCAGATGCCTAACCTAAGCGGTCGTGGGCCACGCCCTCCTCTCGCCACGCATGCTACAACCACATCCATGACTGCAACGACGAGGGAACAGCTCGCTTCCATCAGCAAATTTTACTCCATTAAATAAGCTCTTGTTTTCATCCCCCGCTACCGGCAAACCCTTCTTCTGTACGTGTCCCAAAAAGGTTCCCTTTGTTATGCGTGACATTTGAGACATAGATGTCGCCCCGGTTATGTATGTTCCCTCTCGTTAGGAGTATAAATAATTAATAAGAAGATATATTTATCCCTCTTGTTCCAGCCGTTCTGTGCGCGTTGTTGCTCCCGCCGCCGCTGGATGGAAATTTTGGTTGCCCTCTTTCTGTGTTTCAAGTTGCAACTATACATATACACCAACTAAGCTAGTAGTACGCAACAGTTTCCTACCTTCGGGACTGCCCTACTCACACGTACGCCTCTACTACCTCCCTCCACATCAAAATCTTCGAGGCCACTCTTGGTAATGGGTTAGATTAGGGGTGAGTGACTTACTCAGGTTAGTTCACCTCACCTCTAATCTTAATTTAGATGGCTTAATTTATTTCATCTATTTTTAAAGAAAGAGTTAATTCACTTTAACATTATTAAATTTGAGATAAGAAAAAATATCACCTGGGAGTTTGCCAGAACAAAGCGGGAACACGTCCATCAAGAGACGGTCCCTAAAATAGGCCGTGGGTATCACACCGAGGCCAAAACAGAGCACCCAGGGGAATAGCTCCGAGGACGAGACTACTAGGAGCCTCCCAGGGTCTGGAAAGAGGGTTTTGAGTCCCCGAATAAAATCAAATGAAGCTCTCTCTTGCCAGCTTTCACCACCCCCGCCGCCCTAGCTCATACACTCGGTGTCGTAATAGAAAGGGAGGAGAGGAGAGAGAAAATTCAGGTTGCAAATGAAATTGAATGAAGAAAATGAAAGGAAGGAGAAGAATATATGGGGGGTTTAATCTGGCGCGCTAAAAGGGGCACCGTTTTAACCTAAAGGCGCGTCGTTTTAACCTCTGTAATGCAAAATGGCATGCCAGATATAGCCGCGCCATATTAGCAATGTTCTAGTCGTGCCGGTATAGCCATACCGCGTCGTTTTATCTATGCCAATCAGACGAAGAATGCGCTCAGTCTGAGTGCATCCACCGATCCCGCATCACTCATTCCATGCTTGCGGCACCCACGGCCGGGGGGCATTTGTTGACACCCAAAATATTTCAATAGCAGCCACGTCTAAATGACAAGAAGAGTACGGCCCGCTAAAGCGCATAAGCTGAAGAAAACTAATACACAGGGGTCTTCTCAAACTGTTGGAGCCTCAGGTCATCTGACACGAGCACCAGAGACTTCACCTCAGGAGGATCGTATGAAATCCAGAACAAATCGACAGTGTCATTCGACCTATCCAATGAACTGGTATCGACTCGGTCATGCCGAATAAACAACATCCATCGTCTGACCAAGGGCGAGAATGTACCTGATGGTCCACCACCTGGTGAGAAGCCCTCCTGAGGTGATGGAATGTCTCTGACCCCTCAGAACAGGATGTCGAAGGCCGTGTCAGTAGAAAACCCACGTGTTAGGATCAAAGGTGCACACAGTTCTGGAATTGGCCGTCCAGCAACCCAAAGACTTTATGAGTGCTTCTCCCTGGGGTTTTGCAAGACCATGGTGAGATGAAGGATCAGGGTAACTCTTGGAGCCAATCCAGGGCCCACCATCTGGCTTGTGCCGAACAAACGCAATGGACGGAGTTAATCCAGCGTGCTCCCTAATCCGGCACGCTCCCCTTCCCAATGCCCCTTTGCCTGACGCTTAAAAACCCCCTGCCGAGTCCTTTATCAGCATGCATTCTCCATGCCGGGTAGGGTCACGGCCAGTGCATGTTATATAAGACAATGGTCTTCGGCCATATAGAGAGAGATATGAAGGGGGGAACACATATACACTAAGACAGGATAGGCAGAGAGAGCCAATCGTCTGAGAGTGAGGAAGATTGGGGAAGAAGAAAGGGGGATTTCTGAGAAAGAGGGTTATAGAGCCACCATCTCTCTCGTCCTCGCGTCCATCTGCCTGAAGATGCCTGGCACCGGGGAAGAAGCACCCATTTCTGATACTCTGTTTCCATTGGTGGGTTCTGGTGACTTCTCCCAGCCATTCCCCCCACTGCTTTCTCTCGTTAAATCTCTTTGGATGTATGTAGATGGAGGGGTGATGATATGAGCCCGTCTCCTTCTTATCTTCCTTAGTCCTCCTCCTCTTCTGTAATCAGAGATTCATTCCCACCTGTGTAACTGGTGGCTGACCTCTGAGCAACAATGCCATGCCGCACTGTAATCCCATTGTATTGAGCCCTCTCTAAGAATGTAATAGATGATACGGGATGTGGCAGTGTCTCAGGATGTCTCCTCTCTCTGAATCTATCCGATTGATTGTTCCCTATCGTGTGCGTTATCATCGGGTTCTTTTTTTTTACGCACCAAATGTGCCCTGGGTTATCCCCAAAAGGGCTATAGTAATATCCCCCTCCCCGAGGTTCTCTCCAACATGTAAATTGCATCTTACATGCCGTGTGCCCGCCATGTTTCTCTCCGCTAGAGGTATATGTGCAAATACATCTCCCTCTGGCCCTGGGGTTGGCTTCTCACTATCTCCCCATCCACGGTCATGGACCAGGGAGAGCAGAGTCATCCCTATAGCCTGTGAGCGGGGTCTTCTGTCATAGTCATTTATGCCACATGATACCCCTAGCTGCTCGATCATTTGACCCTTTCAATCTGTCACAGGCTTCACGCACAAACCTAACTGCGCCTCCTCTGCACCGGCTGATAGGAAGAAACGCGTGTCTTATGCATGCATGGAGATCTCACCCTAGGAGGTGACTAAATCCTGAAGAATATCAGTACCCCAGGAACCTTATCTGCGGGATGGCTTGGTTCAGTCCAAGCCGCGGTAAATTATGCGAAAGAAGGGACGGAAGGTGGAAGGGAAGCTCAAGTGGTCCGAATAGCCTCCACCCTCCTCCGCTCAACCTCCTTTTGCCCGGCTATTTTGGCGACTGCCAATGCCTTCTCTATGGGCAACCCCTTTTGAGGTCCTTTGGTGTCCTTGGGTGAGGGAGTTGTAGTGGACGGTGGCTCCGACCCGACCTAGCCCTCACCTACGTCGGGGGTCGACAAGGGCACCAGTTCCTCCCTAGCTGATGGACAAAAAAAAAGCAAGAGCATCCAGGTGTAAGCAACTAATTTTGACACAAATAAACTCCACCTGGAAGACGCTTTTGACAGAGTAATCTCACCTGTAGGTTGGCGCGGTTCAACCTGACCAGCCTCGAATTCCTCGAATAATGGAACTGGAGGTGGCGGGGGAACGGTCTTTGCAGCCTTGGCGGCCTCCATCTTTCGACGCTTAGCCTCCCGCCACCCTGCAGCCTTTGCCTCATCCACGGACTTCTTCACAGGAGATCTTGCCCGAGACCTCTTTGCGAGCGGAGGCAAGGGAGTTATGGTCGGGGCCGGTGGTGTCACCTCAAAATGGATCGACTTCTCTGCCTGCCGGAGGAGGTTGCGATAAGCTACCATCTGCATGCTATCCGGATGATCTATGAAGAGGAAGAACAGGAAAAGTGAATAATTGATTAACATCTGGCACCCTGAAAGAGGCAGCCATGAACGCAAAGGAAGAGAAATGGCAAATACTGTGTGGGCTAGTATGGAGCGATAGTGATATCGATGAATAACTGAGGGACGACTCTTTGTCACGCCGGGCAGCCTCTTGAACCAGCCAACACACATCCCCGATCATCTGGCAGCGATCGGCAAGGATGGCTAAGTCCGCATGTTTCTTGGCAGACAGATGGCAGAATAAGTTGAAATGATCCATCCCCCATCCTTTAGCATAATGGTTGGCAACGTTCAGACACTAGCCCAGGATGGCCGCCGACTGAGCTTCAATTGTCAGCCCATGCACCCGCAGAAGGACATAGAACCAGATGGTGTCTTTATAGTTCTGCGACTTCCGCTCTTCCCTCCTCACGAATGTGTGGTAGGGGCAGATCAGGTCCTTCTCAACTCGCCAGCTAGTTGCGGGGGTGCCTTCTTCTTCTCCCGACAGCAGATAATTAATCAGCTCTAGGCGGTCAGTTTCGATGCAGTAGAGGTGCCGCAGGGTCTTCTTAAAATCATCTTTCAACACTGGAGGCAGCTTGGCATGTGGCACCGATTTGCCCTCTTAGGCAGCCTTGCGGGCGATCATGTAGTCAGCCACATCCTTGCTCTTGTCATGCCACAAGCATAGGAGGTGCTCCGGATCGATGTCGAGGATGGGCACGGGTTGCCGATTCAGGAACCTTCTCTCCGCTCTGTCCCAGTAGTCGGTCTTGTGTGACCGATAAAAGTCCATGCAGGCATTCCACCACTTTACATATTCAGGTGTCACCCGAGGGACGTGACCAGGGGCTGGCACTCTGAAGGTGGCGCCATCTGCCCGGTGGAAGAAGTCCCACCAGACCCTGGCGTTCTCCGCAACCAAGCCTCCCGGGAGGGTCCGCGTCACCAGGCTGAACTGGGCACTGTGTATAGGAATATACTGGTCATATCCGAAATTTTGACCAAAGCGGAAGGGGTAATACGGTTCCAGCAGCAACGTCTCCCCCTTTTTGAAAGCCAGCATGCTGGGATGGATGGACAACGCCCAGTCCTTTAGCTCGGGTTCCAACAGCGGGCGGACCACATTTTCTTGGCTAATTGGGTGGACGTACTTTTCCACCTGATCATCCTTGCACTCTCTTCTGCTATTCACTAGGGGTCTGTAGTGCACAGCCAGTGTCCAAAAATGAATAGTGTTATCGGCATCTTGAGGGACTGTTGTCAATCAGCCCAGGATATCATATAGCCTCAAAGAGGTAGAGCTCGGCTCAGCACTGGCCCACTCTCTGATTAGCTTTTCAATAGCATCTTTAAAGACGTAACAATCCTCAATGGAGTGTCCAACCATCTGGTGATATGGGCAAAAGCGAGGATGGTCTTTCTTTCTAGTATCTTTCGATCTCTTCGGCTCTGGTAGAGTAACCTTGTTGCCTGCAACAGCCCATTTAAAGAGGCTCCGAGTCCTGTCCTTGGGGAAAGAGTAGAGCTTTTTTATTTTGGCTCGCAAGGACAGGACTTCTTGCTGCTCAAGTGGTTAGCAGGAGGAAGGTTAGTCACTCCTTTTTCCTTTTCCTCTTGTTGGTTGAATGTTTCGAAATCAATTGTGTGAACTTCTTTGGGCGACAGCCACTTGTCCGTAGACTTGCCCCTTTGACTTGCAGCAGTTAGAGTAGAGGGAGAGCTAGAGATGAAGGCTTCAATCTCTGCGACCACATTATTTAGCTGGTTGAAAGATCGGATTTCAATACCGATCATCCTGCCGAGGATTTTGCGGTTCAGATTTTGTTTGCATATTTGCACTGCATCCTCTGGATGTGGCGGCCGTTTGCATCTCATATTGAGATTCCGCCATCTTTTAATGTAATCCAGGGCTGTTTCATCAAGTCTCTGCCTGGAAGCATATAGCTCGGCTACTGTGACCTCTCTTTCAGCAACATGGAACCGCTCCCGGAACTTTCGTTGCATAGCTGCCCAGTCGCTTATAGAGCCAGCCAGCAGATTAGAATACCATTCAAAAGCCAGGCCTATCAGTGAGGACCCAAAGAATTTTAGCAGGTAAGCTTCATCTGTTGCCAGATCACCCATTACTGTCATATAGTAAGCAATATGTTCTTTAGGGGAGCCCTGCCCACCAAACTTTTCAAATTTGGGTGGTTTGTTGATGCCAGGTGGGAGCCTCTTTGTGACATACTGTGGCAGATACGGCATCTTGTATACATCAAAGGTGCTAAAATCACCATTCGATATCTCAGCCAGCTTTATTTCAATAGTTGCTCTATTATTACTTTATTCAACATGGCCGGGTTTGCCGGTTCCAAATGGAAATGTGCAGACTGCTGTGCAGAAGGAGTAGTAGGAGCCGCGGCTTGAAGTGTCGACAGTACCATTGGTGATAACTACTACATCTTGGGAAGTGTCAGCTACGCCAGTGGTGGTTGCAGGCAATGTGGCTGAAGAGCAGCCTTGCCATAGCCTATTGCTTGAGAAGTAGTTGGTGATGTAGCATTGACCGGGTTGGGATCTTCCCGGGATGATTCAACATGCACGTCCTGTTGTCGGGGAAAAGGGGCTTGTTCATTTCTTTCGTTCAGTTGCCTTTTCAAGGCTTCGATCTCTTGCTGGTAATTTTGTAGCATCATTAAGATAGATGGGTCTTGCGCTACCATAGCAGAAGTACCCTCGAATGCTTCGCCCGAAACACCTTCAAACGAGGTTGGCAGAGTAATCTCTTCTTTTTCAGAAGTCACAGTGTTGACAGTCGAAGTAATGATAGCTTGCTTTTCTTTGGCTGCTTTGAGCATTTCTCCTGCAGCTTTGCCTCTTCTTGTTACTAGCCCGGGCCTTTCGGCCAGCTTGGCCAATTCTTCCGGCTCTTCGGGTAGGGCCCCATATCTGCTAGCCGCCCCTGCCATATTACAAGTGAAGACCTGCATTCTTTTTCTTTGCCTCCAGACTACCCTCTTGGCTTGACCAGGGAAGGTTGACCTTTCAAACATTGATATCCTTTCATTCTCTTCATGCCGTTGAGAAGCTTCAGAGTACTCAGCTTGCAAGCCATCTTCATATTCATTGGCATGCATGAATGATGCCATTCTTCTTATTTCTTTGCCTTCTTCTTTTCTTTCGGTGCTGATGGCGCGGAGTATCCTTTGCCGACTTAGGGAAGAACTTTCTGAGCCATAGAAGTAATTCCAAACCACTTGGGCCATTCCTTCTTGATTGTGCCCTGGAGAGAGGGCAAGAATTAACAGTTGGTCTTGCATCGACAGCATGTAGGAGGGCCGTGATAGTCTAGTAACTCCGTTCGACCTTGTCGAGCATCGGAGAACATTGGTCTGCCTGGCACAGACTCTATGAGCAGACAGAGAGGCTACTGGCATGACCTCTTCTTCCTTTGGTGCAGCTTTATTGCCCCCACTCCTGGGGTCCTTGACAGTTGATGCCATTCACCCTGGTGCTACCAAGGTGTATCAAGATTTAAAGAGAAATTTCTAGTGGCCCAATATGAAGAGAGAAGTAGCAGACTTTGTATCTCACTGTCTCACTTGCCAGCAAGTTAAGGCAGAACACTTAAAGCCCGCTGGCAATCTACATCCCTTAGAAATTCCCAAGTGGAAATGGGAGCGTATATGGATGGATTTCATCATGGGTCTGCCTAAGACAAGAGGAGGGCATGATGGTACATGGGTAATCATAGACCGATTGATGAAATCTGCACATTTCTTACCTGTCAAAAGTCGATGGTTTGTAGATATATTAGCAGCTTTGTACATGAAGGAGATAGTTAAGCTACATGGTGTCTCTGTCACTATTATTTTTGTTCGAGGCTCTCATTTCACTTCACAATTCTGGAAGGGTCTACAACACTCACAAGGGACCTGACTCAACTTTAGCACCGCATTCCATTCACAAACAAATGGATAAACTAAAAGAATGAACCAGGTGATAGAGGATATGCTCAAGGCATGTGCTATTGATTTTGGTGGGAGTTGGCATGATCACTTGCCTCTAGTTGAATTTACCTACAACAATAGCTATCAAGCTAGTATTCAAATGACACCTTTCTAGGCCTTATATGGAAGGAGTTGCCGATCACCGATCTACTGGAATGAAGTTGGGGAAAGACAACTTCTAGGCCCAGAGCTGGTCGGGATACAACCGAGAAGGTAAAACTTTCTGTGAAAGACTTTAGACGGCTCAAGATAGACAAAAGGCATATGATGATAATAAAAGGTGAGACGTGGATGTAGATAGATTAATCTACCTGCCCCCAAAGTATGAACATGTAGACATGCATATAATCATGAGAGCATGAACAAGGGAAAGGGGCGATGAAAAATCTACTGTGAACCGCGATCGCCACCCAAGGAATAGCAATAGAAAAAGACGCTACAGCGAATGAAAACCTACTGCATTCCTTGGGAAGTAGAGTGTAGCATCCTGAATTTTAATACCGAATATCACGATATTATTTAATTATTATATTAGTTTCTTGGCTCAATTTTCAAAAAAAAATGAAAAAATATATATCCTGTGTAAAACGTTATTTCCAGCAACTTTGTCTTAAGAAGTGAACCAAGAATAAAATTGAATTAGGCCCAATTTTACATTTAAGGTTAAAAATTATAGATTTATAAGAACAACCTAAATTGCCTAAATTAGACCTTAATTCTCACCCTAATGGGCTCTAATCGAAGCCTAACCCTAGCCCAACCGTTGTTGATCGTTTGCAAACCCTAACCCTAGACTCTTCAATTTGGCGCAACGATGGAGGATTTGATCGACCCCGAGTTTCTCGTCGTTTTCCCCTCTTTGGACTCCTCAGCTCGATTCGAACATTAGAAACCTCCTTAGACTCTATAAATAGCTGGCCCTCGATCCCTGGAAACCCTATTTACTTCGACGGCTGGTGGCGTGCTCGATCGTGGGAGGATTTTGGCATGAGGAGCAGTTTAAGTTAGGGTTTTGACGACTTTTTTCTCTTCCTCCTTTCATCGATTAAAGGTAGGTTTCTCTTAGGCTGAACCAACAATAAGATATACTAGCTTGTTCATCTCTCTGTCCTCTTTCATTTGATACTAATTTGTCTAATTTTAGCAGACCATGTTGATCGAATTTCTTAGTTTACTCGGAGGTATACCGAAGGGTTACCTTCCCTTTTAGTTCATTTTATATTAGTCTAAACTCAAATCAAAGCATGCTATCATATTTGCCTTAGAATGCTCTCTCCAACGGTACCATTTTGCCTAAATTTTGCTCAATATATCGCTCGCAATCGCCGTTTTAGTCAAGGTCTATCGAGGTTGGCTATCGGCGGATCTCGGTGGTAAAAACGGTCGTGATAGGGTCGATAGACCAGGATTCAGAGGGGGGGTGAATGAATCCTGCTCTAAAAATTTTGCCGATTCAAAAATTAAGGCCCAAATTAAACTGAACTAGTAAAGTCTTGAAGAAGGCTCGAGCCTAAACAATCATCTACCGAAAATGAGATAGACAATCACACCACAAGAACAAAAGAGTTTTTAGGTGGTTCGGCCAGACCTTCAGTCCGCCTACATCCACCCCTCACTCCAAACCAGAGTGAGGCTTCCCTTGCATTAACTACAACAGAGTCCAGTCCAATGAAAGTATAGTGTAAGGCAGAGAACGTACCAAACACCAAGTGAACACTCGACCCGGTGAGCTGGCAGCTAAGAACCTCTACACAGCAACCTTGAACCTCGCGGAAGAACCGCAACACCTGAAAATTAGGGGTGACCCTCCTATCACTTGCTTAGTAGGAGTCTCGCAGAACCCCAACTGAAAACAACGGCGGCACGGAATGCAGCAACTACGGCTAAAACAACAACAACAGCAGGAGTAGCTATGATAACAACGATAGAAAGCGTAGCCGTACTCGAATCCCCAAATCACGATAGCCGATGAGACCACGGCTCTACAACTACTCCTACCAGAATAGAACCCAACACCCTGATCTCTTGATCGGGGGACTACCGGACATGAACTGTCCTAGAGATGCTACAAGGAAAATAACATGACACCACTATCGTGGAGGCCTGTCCTTACAAATGAAGGCCCACACTGAACCCACGTGATTTGAGAACACAGTCATGACCTCACCATCGTGAACTCAATGCCATCTAGGGAAAAGCCCTCGGTGACACTCATCAAAAACCCTAGACCTTGGCTCGGGAAAAACACCCGAAAACTACACGCAAAATCACAGCTCGCAGATGGGAAATGGTAACTAGACTCGCGAGAATCTTACGTCACATGAAGGGAGTACCTGCCCACCAGAAGCAAGGCCAGATATGTGCACTGACAACTTACTCCGCAGCCTCAGGTGTCTCCCTATGACACCCCAGGCGGAGACTGAGACATCGTATACAAATCAAGAACCCAGAACAAGGACTAGCTGGGGTCGCGCTCATCAGTGTGGGTTCGACGCCCCCAGTCACGTGTACACACAGAGACCATACGTCCTAGGTCTGATCCTCTAGCTGGTTCTTCCCCAAAGCCCGAACTCAGGCTGCGCAGAGGGACCCTACGGCAACCAACCAAAAAATCATCTCTCTCAGGTCACGGTCTCAACCACTCCCAAGTGGGTCTGCATACACGTGCGTAGGAAAGCTACGACTAGTGGAGGCTCACAGAATGTGAACGCTGAAAATCACGCATACACCCATCGCAAGTAACATAGAGTAACGGCGGCTAGGAGCCACCTAACTCTGGACAGTCCAGTAGACCTACTGAATGCAAGGGTCCTTTAGTCACATGACTCGGGTCAAGACCGCTGCACGTGACGGCACATCACCGTCAATCTGGCCTAATCCCTAGGTCTGATACCATGGTAACACGATTCCCCAAGCAGCCCACAAGTCATCGAGATAATCCCTCATCCAAGGGACACATGAAAAACTTCTAGCCCTAGGCTAGTTAACTGGACTCACTGTCCAAGGCCATACACGTGGCCCACTCAGAAACTACTTTCCGGAGAAACCCACATCGTGCGGGGAAGGCCGTCCACACTCTTACTGACTCACGGGGACTCACTCAAGCATAACACAGAAACCTAGAACACACACACAAGGTCACCTGGACCCTCTAAACACACGGACGTGTAAATCGAGGTAACACGGTACCTCCGGAACCATGAAGAATCACTTGGACACCTCTCCCACAAATCTGTATCACATATGGACACCTCGGGGCAAAGGAACACAAAACACGACGGCCCGGGGGCAGGATGGGCTGGGCGGCCAGCCACTTGGCCGCCTAGAGGCCTAGGCGGCCACACCAGTGACCGCCCACCACACGGGCTCCCTGAGGTCTGGGCGGCCATCGGGCCGGTCCCCCAGTCCTGGGCCTTGCTGGGTGAGGGTGGCTACCCTGGCCGCCCAACACCCCTGGGTGGCTAGACCTTAGGCAGCCTAGTGACCTGGGGCGGCGAGGGTCTTGGCTGCCCAGACCAGGGTGCAGACGACCACGAAGGTGGCCGCCTCCTGCATTTTTTGGCAGATGGACTGAGCTCCGCCCCAAGCTCAGTTCCACGCCCCATTCTCCTCTACGCGAAGGAGAAAACAAGGGGAATTCATCCCCGGACATTCCTACTATCGAAAAACTCAATCCAAACTACAATCGGGCCTCGAATCGGCTAAAAATTGCCGCTCACTCCAAACATACACTTTTTTTTAAAACTAAAGCAATACCTAGGCAGATCCGGAGATCAGCTAGGCAATTTTATTGATAAGAAAAAGAAATTACATCATAAATAAAAGAGAAAAAGTCCAAAACATTAGACGGGCCTGGCCTAATAGGCCATAGAATGGGAGCGACCTCTCTGCCAATGTGGCCGGACCAGAAAGTCCCCACTTTGATGTCCTCATCATACCCCCCCGGTTGGAAAAGATTCGACCCCAAATTTGGAAATGGGGAAGCACAACCATGATGATCGCCGGAGGGTATAACCAAGGGTCGAGGCAAATGATTACGTGATGGATGTCGGGGTTTCGCTTCTCATAGGCCGTGCAGAACTCGTGCCACATGGGATCAACATGGGGCAGCTCCGGTGGTCGGAGAAGGGCATCGGGAGGGATGGTTGGAGCCGCTAAAGCAACTACATCGGTGTTAGGGCCTTCATGCTCTTGGGTAGCCGGCTCTTGTATGTGGGTATCTGGATCTAGCTCGGTGTGGATCGGGGTGGGTTCCGTGGCACCTTGCAGTAGCGTCCACTCAAGTCCTTTATCCTCATATTGGGCAATCAGCTCGGCGTCCGGCTCGTAGATCTCTACCGGTATCGGCTCCGGCTCCGGCGGTGACTCAATCGTCGAGACTTCAAGTTCCATTGGAGGGGAAGTTGCGGGTGGAAGGGAAGCACATGCCGGCCAGGGAGGTGGAAGGGTAGTGTAAGGTGGCCCATTATGGACCTCTAGTTGGGGTGACCAGTCGGGGTAAACAGGCTGCCAGTGCAAATATAGTCGTTCGACACAGGCTATCCTTCGATCGATGCGGACCTCGATGGAGTCCAACGCTGCTGAAATCTCCCAGAACTTGGCCATGACAATGGCAAATGTTGCGGGATCCATCAGGCATTGAGGGCGTAGTTGCACACGGCCTAGGACCCGACTTGGCTAGAACAAGTCAGTGAACTTGCTCTGATACCAAATTTGATGCGGGACGGGCGTGTGCATGGGAATGTCGACGGCAGCTTCCGGTGCAAACCTGTGGTACAACCTTAAGGCACTACTCTCCACGCAAGGAGGGGATCACGGGGATGGGAATAATTTAACACAAAATTACCCTCACGCAGGAGGGGGGGGAGCAAGGGGACAGGAGATGGGCCTGCGGCCCTGTGTCTATCCTGCTGGACAGAACCGAAGAGAGTTGGCTGTAACTTCACGCTCGGAGCTCAGTTGTGGAATCCATCAGTGCCTACATGCTGTGGATGATGTGCAGACATGCTCCTGATAGTTTGGAATCGTTCGGAGGTCGCAGGAGGGCGGGGCAGGTCGACGAAGACAACCTGTGCGAATCTGCCTTGCAGGATAGACCTACGCAGTCTGCTCGTAACGGCCGATGCACTCTCCACAGAACTCAGAATGAAGCGAGACCTACGGGGGTGCATGTCTAACAGTACATTCTACGTACCCTCAAAATATGAGATCCATCTGATCACCGAGCGAGGCGTGGTCGACCTGGTGGCAAGGCTCTAGATTCTGGGTGAGCACTCAGTTGCAGTTGGGTTGTGCAGGGCCGCACGAGCAGCACCAAATGCAAAATGTGACGAAACCACCAGCGATGGTTCCAGGACATCGATAGGTACAACTCCAATGAAGAAGGATCAGCCTGAAAACCACCATAGGAAGGCGTGCCAGGGCTGACAATTCTGCTGCAGGTTCTGGGCGGACTGGATCACACCAGTCAGGTGCAGTTGTAGGAGAACGGACACCATGGGCTGTGATGATGTTGAAAAGGGACGGAACCACCTCTGGATTGACGGTGACTCGAAGGGGAATAACTCTTATGAAGAGAGTTTGGGCTGATTCACGCTGTAGAAGATGGGAAGTTGCTACCAAATGGTACTCAGTTTTGTGTGTGAATCTGGTGCAGTTGCATGAAAATGGTCGACGCGATCAGTGCCGAAGTCAAAACTGAGCGAGTCTTCTTCTGGAGTGAAGGAGACTTGAAGAAGCACGACTTCTCTGAAGAGAGTTGATGCTGGTTCATGTCGTCTGGGGTCAATATGGGGCCTTCAAACCAGGCCTCAAGATCTGTCCTGAATCTGCAGGTAGTAGAACTAAAGGATCTTTAACGCGAGGTCGAGGACGACGACGTGGGAGCCTCCGGGTGGCTGAGGATGAACTTGAGAGATGGGGATGTGGGGGTTGCAGTGGGAAGGGAGGCTGGGAGAGAGAGAGAGAGAGAGAGAGAGAGAGAGAGAGAGAGAGAGAGAGAGAGAGAGAGAGAGAGAGAGAGAGAGGTATATAATAAAGTGGACATGGTACTATCCTAAGGGCACATTTGGAAATCCGTTGGGCAAAGATTATAATTATTGGAATTGCTGACATAATCCAATGCATTCCCAAATGTCATAAGTATGCCTTGACTTCCGCACGCACAATATTTTCAAAAAGAGAGAGAAGTAGATTCATGGGTGCCCATTCCACATAATCCTCAAAATCACTCAAGAGAGAGCTTTTCACCACTTTTGGAGTAATTTTTGACGTAGGATGTAGCTTTATGCCCTCATTGTCTATTTTTACATCTTGTGCAACACAAAAGTAGGCTACACCCTTCGAACACATTGTCTTCCTTCCCCCCTAATCTATTTGTTTAGATGTCCCCTTTGCTTTTTCGCATAACAGAAGTCGACCGTCGACGTCGTCGGACCTTTTGCCATCGCAGATCAGTCGCCGACGCCACCATGGATCCCTTTGCCATTGCATACTGTTGTTGCTATGCTGAATGCCAAGTTGGAGAAGCTGCCATGAGTCGCCATCGCAAATCGCTGGTGCTACTGTCGGAGTCGGTCTTGCCGCTTACACTGCGATTGGTGTTGCTGAAGGAGAGAGTAGAGCAATCTTTTGCTCCTCACCCATGAAAGCCCATCGCTCAGGATTTCAAGGTGACACACCGGCCACCAAATGGGATTAAGAATTTTTTCAAAATCTCCCCTATTTAGATGTGTACTATGCAAGAGATTTTGAAAAAAATCTCAAAAGACTATAATGATTTCCAAATGCACCCTAAGTAGAGATTTCTTGGACGTACGTATAAAGTAAGTGGAAGACTTTGTCGTGTACAGTAGTTGCTTTGACTAATATAAAAAGAACAATAGTTAATCTGGCGCAAAGGGGACTTACCCTATAGTAGAGCAGTGCAGGGGGGACCTTAGCACAAACTCAGTCTCCATCCTCTTTGCTTGTTTAACTCTTTGCGAAACTAATGTCGTCTCTTAGCAAAAGAGTATAGCATATCGAAAGACTAGATGTCTAAACCTTAATCCTTGTAATCATTGTTTAATTGCTCTGGAAGCATCATAATCTTTTGCCAGTCATTATTAGGAAGAATGTGGGATAGCCCAGCCTTCCAATCTGGCTGGACTATTGTTCGTCGAGATTAAGCTCCTTATCGAGCTGTACCCTTAGGGAAGGGATCAAAATCTCATATGGGAACACCACCTCCATCCCGTAAGTGAGCGCATAGGGGGTTTGTCCCGTGGGAGTACAGACGGAGGTGCGGTAAGCCCATAGAGCTTTCACTAATCTTTCAGGCCAATCAGAAAATTTACGAGATTCGCATGTTTTCTTTATAATCTTGAGAAGAGTTTTATTAGTGGCTTTAGCTTGACCGTTGCCTTAAGGATAATATGGAGATAAGTGATGCAATGCAATATTAAACTTCTTACAGAGGTCCTGGAGCTCTTGCGAGATGATCTGGGGCCCATTGTCAGTGATAATGCTACTTGGCACTCTGAACCGCGAGATGATATTCTTCATGATGAAGCGGCACACCGTGGTAGCTTTGATCTCCGCGTACGCTTCTGTTTCGGCCCACTTGGTGAAGTACTCAGTGGCGATAAGAATAAAGGATTTTTGCTTGATCTGAGAGTTGGGATCACCGAGCAGGCCAACAACGTTGAAAGCCCACATGGAGAATGGCCAAGGAGTAGAGAGAGGATGAAGAGATAAAGTAGGAGCATAAATTTTGTCAGTGTGGTGTTGGCATTTAAGACACCTCCAAACATAGAGGGAGCAATCTTCCTCTAGAGTGGGTCAATAATAACCCTGCCTAATGATCTTCTTTGCTAACACCTGGCCATTGACATGACTCCCACACTCACTCGAATGGGCTACTTCGGCCACCTTCCAAGCTTCATCATCGTCTAGACATCTCATGAGCATCCCATTGAGAGTGCGCCTGTATAATTCTCCAGCGATGATAGTGTACTTCGAGGCAATTCTTCTAATAGCCTTACGCTGCTCAGTGCTTGCCCCTTCTGGGAATGATCCATCCCTGCAGTACAGCTCAATCTCATGATACCGGGGCAATTCTTCTTCTTCCAGGATCTCTTCTAATTCTACCAAAGATACCTCCTTCAAATCCTTCTTCTCAGCCCTCGCCTCTACAGTTTTCCTAAGGTTGTCATACCAAGGATCCTGAAGAGAGGGGCCATCCAATCTCTGGACGATGATGGTCTCAGTGCTCCGACTGAGAGGAAAAGATAAGGAGGAAGCGAGTGACGCTAACGCATCGACAAGGATGTTCTGAGATTAAGGAGTATGAATATAGATCAGTTTGCGGAATTGCCTAGCTAAGAGAGTGACCAAATCTTGATATGGCTTGAGCTTCGGGTCACAAGTGCGATAAGTGGACAGAACTTGTCGCAAAACGAGTTGAGATATCCTATATTGTTCAGATAACGCATGCCTAGGAGGTAGGCATGCTTCAATCCGGCCAGGAGAGCCTCATACTCAGCGATGTTATTGGTAGCAGGAAAACGGAGCTGATAAGTAAAAGGAATCGTCACCCCTTCCGGAGTGAGGGGAACAGCACCTATCCCTCGGCATTGGGAATTGAGTGCACCATCGAAGTGCAGAGATCAAAAGGGATGATGAGTAAGGATAGAGAGATGCTCATCAGGGAAATCGTCCTGAATAGAATCCGTGCAGGGGTAGGAAGATGGGAGAGATGCTCAACGATGGCATATCCTTTGATTACCTTCTGAACGACGAATGTGATATCAAACTGAGAGAGGAAGCTTTGCCAGTGAGCTAACCTACTAGAAAGGACAGGCTTTTCTAGGAGATAACGGATCAGGTCCATTCTAGAGATCAGCCTAACTGGGTGGGCTAGGAAGTAGTGCTTCAACTTCTGAGCTACCCAGACTAAAGCGACACAAGTCTTATCCATGGTAGTGTACTTGGCCTCTGCCAGGTTAAATAACCTGGAGAGGTAATAAGCTGCCCGCTCTTTGCCTTCGTCATCTACTTGTGCTAAAACCGCTCCTAGGGAGTCCTCAATAACAGAAATGCATAGGATTAGGGGTTTCCCAGGGATAGGAGATTGTAAAATTGGGGGATTAGATGAATAAACTTTCAAATCTTCATAGGCCTTTTGGCAATCTTCATTCCATTCAAATTTGACCCCTGCCTTTAGCAATTCGTAGAATGGGCAGCACCTTTGAGAATGCTGGGATATGAATCTTCTGATAAATTGTAAACGTCCAATCAATCCTCGAAGTTCCTTGATGTTCTTAGGCAGAGGCATGTCCATGACGGCCTTTACTTTGTTAGGATCAATCTGAATCCCCCATTTGCTAACTATAAATCCTAGCAACTTCCTTGAAGAGACTCCAAAAACATATTTCTTTGGATTCATTTTCAGCTGGTACTCCCTAGCTCTATGAAGCACTTTAGCTAGAGTAGCGTGGTGTTCTTCCTTAGCTCTTAACTACACCAAAATATCATCCACGTAAGCTTCCATGTAAACATGCATCATATCATGGAATATAGCCATCATTATCCTTTGGTAGGTGGCACTTGCGTTCTTCAGACCGAACGACATTACCACATAACAGTGCGTGCCCCAGGGCGTGATGAAGGAGGTTTTCTCTTGATCTTCGGGAGCTAGACGGATTTGGTTGTAACCTGAATAACCATCCATGAATGACAATGCTTCATACCTGACAGTGTTGTCCACCAATACATGTATATGAGGTAGCGGGAAATCATCCTTGGGACATGCTTTATTTAGATCCCTGAAATCGATACATATGCGTACCTTTCCGTCTTTCTTGATGACAGGGACTATGTTCGCCACCCACTGAGGATGCAAGACAACCCTAATGAATCTGGCCTTATGCAATTTATCAACCTCTTCTTTCATCTTTAAGGTCATGTGGGGGTGAAATCTCCTTAGCTTCTGTTTAACGGGTGTTGCCCCTGGTTTAAGCACTAATCAGTGCTCTACCAAGGAGGGGTCAAGACCCGACATATCCTCGTAAAATCAAGTGAAAGAATTGCTATACTCCCTCAGGACCTTGATCAATTCTTCTTCAACTTTTGGAGGGAGATCAGTGGCAATGATAATGGGCCTGGGTTCTTCTTCAGTTCCTAGATTAATTTCTTTTGTAGGTTCATCCACTGCTGAAGATGGCTCGTCGAATCTCTTCAAGCCCTGGGCGTATAGATCGGCAGTGTCATCTACGTAGCTGTTCTCAACATCGATCGGGTCCTTCTCATCCATGGTCTCATAGACACCTAATCCATCATTACTCCACATCCCGTCTTGCTCCTCATCTTCTTCTATCACAATCACCGTATCTATGAACTCCGGGCACTTCAGAAGAGCACGACATTGCTGAGCTAGATCCTACAAGAGCCTATCAGGAATGGATTTAGAATGACGCATCAGCAGGCGCGGCTTAGGCACGGATGGGTTGGATGATCTAGAACAAGACCCTACCTCTCTAGACCTAGACCCTACTTCCCTAGACTCAACAGACCCTACATCTAACCTAGGAGAGAGAAAATCTACTGGAAGGGTAGTAGGGGCCTGATGCCCCTGGGAGGAGGACGAGCGGAAGATAGTGTAATCTTCCACTAAAATCTCTGTTTCAAATTTGACGTTTTTTTTGGAGATCAGAGGAGATCACACAACAAGATGGAGAGGAGGGAGGAGGACGAAGCCCGAGAGGATAGATGGATGGACAGAAGAGATCTAAGAATGGATCTCAGTCCCTAGTCAATTTGATCCACTCCCATGATAAGCCTCCATGGAGGATATATAAGTGGTGGGATGAAATCATTCATACCATTGCCAATAATGGATGGAAGATTCAGCACATACACAGAGAAGGTAATTCGGTAGCTGATGTGCTTGCCTCGTCAGCATGTTTCCACAAATCTAATAAAGATTATAGCAACTGGAAAGACCTTCCAAGCAGAGCTCGTGGCTGTGCCACTGTGGATGCAGCTGGTCTTCGTAGTTGGAGGAATTGAGATTGAAGGGCCGGTTTATACTGGTCTAGTTTATAGCATAATACAAAGAGAAGAAGATGATGAGGATTGGGTGGAGGCGTCGACGCAGGCACGGCGGCGTTGACGCAGCAAACGGGCCGGGAGAGGCAAGAAGATGGGCAGCCAAAGGCAAAATAGAGGCGGCGTCTACGCAGGCGGCACGGCGTCGGCGCAGGCAGCATATGCGTCCACGCACCTTTCAGCAGGAGGGCGGAAGCGTCGACGCAGGCAGCGACGTAGGTGCCACGGCGTCGACGCAGGGGTCCACGCTACTGTCTTCCTGCAGGCGGCGTCGACGCAGGCTTCCACCACGGGGCGGATGCGTTGACGCAGGCTGCCTATTGGCAGGTGCGTCAACGCAACACTGCTGTCTACTTGCAGGCGGCGTCGACGCAGGCTTCCACTAGGGGGTCGGATGCGTTGACGCAGGCTACCTATTGGCAGGTGCGTCAATGCAGGTGGCTTCCTTTTGGGGTTTTCTTATTTATTTTGCTCTTCTTCAGGGGTATACCTCGAGGCTTATGTAATGATCTTTCATTATTAATTAAAATTAGGGCCGGATACCGTTGGTGGAGTTAGCACAAATTGTGCACTCCCTCAAGGGTAAGTATTGGTCTCGTTTATATAAAAAAAAGGGTTGCTTGATTATTCTTCTCTAGTGTAGTGAGCCGATTTGGACTTCCTAAGCCCATTGTGTCTGATCGAGATGTCCGGTTCACTAGCTACTTTTGGAAGACCCTTTGGCATTTATTAGGCACTCAGCTCAAATTCTCCACAGCCTACCATCCCCAGACTAACAAGCAGACCGAGGTGGTTAATAGAAGTTTGAGGAATCTCCAGAGGTGCTTGATTAGGGAATGCGAGAGGGACTGGGATATCATTTTTCCACTTGCCAAGTTTGCATATAATGACTCAATCAATAGGTCCACGGGCATGAGTCCATTTGAGATAGTTACTGCGTATAGACCTAGGAAGCTAGTGGATCTAGTTCCTTTATCCATGCATGCTAGAGTGTCACAGTCCGTCGAGTCTTTTGCCGAGCATGTTAGGGGTTTGCATGATGACATCCGTCGCCACATAGAGACCAGCAACACACGATATAAAGAATTGGATGACGCTCATAAACACCCCCGTGAGTTCCAAGAGGGCGATTACGTCATGATCAGGGTTAGACCTGAACGGTTTCCCTCTGGGACCGTGAAGAAACTACAGGCTCATGGTGCTGGCCCCTTTAGAGTTCTGAGGCGAGTTGGATCCAATGCATATATTTTAGACTTGTCGGATGACTATGGTATCGGTTCCACATTCAATGTCTCAGACTTAGTCGCATATAGGGACCCGGCAGTGATCCCTAGTGAGTTGTTCAAGCCTTCTCCACCCCTTGTGAGTGAGCCCTCCCCTAAGAGTCCACTTTCAGCCCTGTCACCTCTACAGCATGAGCAAATAGAGTCTATAGTGGATGAGCAGGTGACTACCACTAGGAGTGGCGCGTATCACCACTACTTGATGTGTTGGAGAGGACGTCCTGTGTCTGACGACATGTGGATCACACGGGCAGAGCTAGAGCAACTCGACCCTGACTTGCTAGAGCAATATCACAGCGACCTTGATCCTCACTCGACGGGGTCGAGTTCCTACCACCCGGGGAGGATTGATGAGGACACCAGAGGCCTAGACTGACACGAGGCCTCACAGATGAGCCATCGACGATGGACCCACAGAGCCACATTGGCTTCGTTATGGCTCGGAGACAGTTAGATTTTACTTTCTCTTTTATTTCAGTTGTGTCTATTTTGTAGGCCACGTATGGGCCATCTAGACATTATTAGTCTTTTAGAGTTAGGGGTTTCTCTTTTGTGCTAGTGGGCTGAAAGCCAAACAATTTTTGAATGGGTTACGATTACAATACATACCCCAATTGGCGTCGATGGATATACAATCGTATGCCGAGATGGTGAAGAGAGCTCAATTATTGGAGGATGCCATGGAGTTGTCCGACAAGGTCAAAGCAAGAATGGAAAAGAAGAAGTTAGGAAATAGCAACAAGAGGCCCAATGATGGGAATGGAGTTCCGAATGGCAAGAAGCATAAGGAAGAGAAGTGCAAGCATTGTGAGAATGAGGGTCATCGATCTGAGAAGTGTCGCTGGAAGAATGGGGCTTACTTTCATTGTGGAAGTCAAGAACATAAGGTATCCGAGTGTCCCCTTCCTAAAGATCAACCTCAGCAGGCAAAGGATCGTAATAAGGAAGCACGGCGTCAAGGACAGTTGCAAGTAATAAGACAAGTCGAGCCTTTGCCTTTGGATCATTGAAGATTTGGTGTCTTTTGGCCTCTGGATCAAATCCAAGCCATTACACTTGCCTGGCGTAACATTTGTTTTGATCTTTCTTTCATTCTTTTGTTTTTTATTTTTCCATTTCCTTGTTACTTCCAATACTCTAGTTTGAGACCAGGTCAAGCTGTTAGTCAGTGGAAGCTGTGAATCAGTGGAGCAAGCTGTGAGGCTCAACAGTGTAAGCAAGTTGTGTTGCTAAGCGGTGTAGCAAGCTGTAATGCTCAGTGATTCAAGCTGTGAGTCAGTGGAAGCCTCACTCAGGTTGAGTGGGGGGTGGATGCAGATTGTTGGAAGCAATCAAACCACCTAAAAATCTCTTTGCACTATGGTTTGCCTGTGCATTTATTTTTCTCCATCTTCCTTCATAGCTAGACGTGTGAGCAGTGTATGCCTTGTGAGCTCATTGAGGGATTGATGTTGTGTTGTGCTGCGAGGTTCATTTGTTTAGGAGTGTAACTGTCCCTTTGCCAAGTGTTCGATAGTTTGTTCCACATAGATCTTAAAGTCTGTCCAGACGCGGTCGAAGGTGCGGTTGGTCGGCGCGGTGGGAGAGGGGAGTGGGGAGGTCTGCCGCAGCGGAGGAGGCCGGCGGTGTTGGCAGTGGAGGCGTGGTTGGCTGGGCGACGGGGGTGTGCACAGGGAGGGTGAAGGGAGAGAGGGTGCTGGGGCGTGAGAGGGAGTGGGGAGTGTGTTGCCGTGGGTGTGGAGAGGAAGAGAGAAGGGGATGGACGGTGGGGGGGGCTTGCGGTTTATGCATGCAGGAGAGTAGAAGAGGGAGAGCTGAAGAGAGTGGTGGTGGTGGTGCTCGCGACGGACAGAGGGTGGTCGGACGCGGGGTAGTCGACGTCGGGGGGCGGCTCCCGCGTTGGTTCGAGAGAGGGGGGGCGACAGGGAATGGGAGTGGTTTCCGTGAATCAGGAGAAAAGGCAAAAAGAGAGAGAGAGAGAGAGAGAGAGTGGGTTCGATGGAGGGAGAGGGTGTGAGCGGGGGTGAGCTGGGAGTTCTCGCCGGCGTTGGCTGTGGGGAGGAGCTGGGTGCAGGGAGGGAGTTAGAGAGGGAGGCGTCGGGTCTGTGGTGTTGTTGCGGTGGGGGAGGTCAGCGTCGGGTGGCCGGTGGTCGGAGTGGGGGGTTCGCGGTGTGCAGATGCAGAGGGGGAGAGAGTTGAGATGGGATGAGAAATGGGTCATCTGGGGGTTGCGGTTGGGGAGAGTGGATTATGCCATGGCGGTAGGATCAGAAAAAGGGTGAGAGGTCGGGTGTTCGAAGGAGAGATAGGGAGAGGGGAGTGGGTTATGGTCTAGGTGGTTGCCGGCGGTGTTGAGAGAGGGAGAGAGGTGGAGGGCGACGATCGTCAGGTATGGGCGGTGCAATGGATGGAGGGATCTGTCGGTAGTGGGTGGTGACGTCCGGTGGGTGGGTTCCGTGTCAGCTTGAGTGAGAGGGAGAGAGATGTGAGCATATATATAGGAGGTGGGGTGTGATGTGACACAATCTCAGACCTACACAAACAAGCACAATTCACAACCCGAACGGGCCGATAGTGGCGGCCTACTCACCCGACACTCACCAAAATCCGGGGTGACTTGGCGATGCCAAGGGGAGGATGTGAGGGATGGTCCCTTACTGGTAGAGGGCCAGCAAGGCCAGAGGGTCTCCCAAAGGGGTATGGCTAGTCCGATTCTAAGTAATTTGATTTTCAATTCATCAATTACATTCTCTAGCATTTCATTCTCTTTCCTAGTATCAATTAACACAGTTTTCAATTCATTAATTTCAGCAGTAAATTTTTTAAGATAGTCATTCTCTATTTCAAGATATGCAATTCTATCTGGCAATGTAGTATCATTAACAAGAGAATTAACTTTCCTTTTCAATTGCCTATTCTCCTTTCTGATGTGATCAACTTTATCTAATAAATCACCATATGCATCCTCCCAATTAGCAATAGTATAATGTTCAAAAGGAGAGGATACCTCATCAGCTTCATCTTCTTTATCACCATCTTTGGCCATTAGGCAGATTTATTTTCCTTCTTCTTCACTTTTTGAGGTACAACTTAAGTTGCCCTCGTCCTCATCACTCCAAGTACTCACCATAGCTTTCCCTTTTGTATTCTTCCTCTTTGATTTCTCTTTCAGCTATTGGTGCTTTGGGCTATATGGCCTGCTTTCCTGCAGTGATAACAAACATTAGTATCATTCTTTTTAGCAGGATTAGATTTATACCTTCGTTGTCTTCTACTTCTCTGCTATCCTTTTCCAAAATATCTTCCTTCTTTTCTCAGAAATCTTTTGATTTCTCTAGTCAGCATAGCTAGCTGATCTCCTTCAAATTCGGATTCAGACAAACTATGATCACTGGAGGATCCATTGTGACTGGATCGACTTGAGCTAGCCTTCAATGCGATAGGTTTCTTCTTCTTCTCCACCTCCTCGGTCTTTGGCAGGTTCATCTCATAAGTCATTAGTGAACCGATCAACTCGTCTACCTTGGTGTTCTTCAGGTCCCTATACTCCTCGATCACTGTAGCCTTGATGTGCCAAATTAGAGTTAGGGATCGCAAAATCTTTCTCACTATCACATAATCAGAATAAGTCATCCCAAGACTTCTAAGACTGTTGGTGATGATCATGAGGCGAGCATACATTTCAGTGATTATCTCACTTGGCTTCATTCTGAATGCCTCATATTCCAATACAAGCAAGTTCTCCTTGGTCTCCCTGACTTGAGAAGTCCCTTCATATATCACCTCTAACTTATCCCACATCTCCTTCATCGTAGAGCAGGATGATATCCTGGAGAACTCAGTGGGATGAAGGGCGCATTGAATCGCGTTGATGGCTCCCCAATTTAAAGTGGATTTTTGAATCTGCTCCTTAGTCCACAGTTCTTCATCTCCAGGGAGCTCAAATGGTCCCTTGCTGACTACTCTCCAGATCTCATAATCTTTTGCCCTCAAAAACACTTGCATACGATTCTTCCAGTATGCATAGTGTGAGCCGTCGAAGTACGAAGGCTTGGTTGTGGAGTGTCCTTCGACTGTCATACCTCTAGCATCCATTATGAATCTAGCTCTTCAGGATGTTAGTCCCTGCAGAAGAGTTAGGCTCTGATACCAAGTGTTAGTCTAGTTAGTATGCTCTGATACCAATTGATGAATGATCTAGAGGGGGGTGAATAGATCAATCACCTAAAAAAAATTTCTACAGCAGCTACTAGTGCGGAATTGAATTGAACTACTGTAGGATAGTTAAGAACTCTTAACACTAACAGAATAGAATCACTGATGTAGATCGGTTCTCAATCGATCCTAGGCATCCATCTAATGAGTGGTGGAGAGAAAACTGGGCTGAACATAAATCACAACAATCAACCACAAGACAATGGCTTTTAGGTGGTTTGACCTCTGTCTAGAGATCTACGTCCACCCCACACTAGAGTCTAGTGTGGCTTCACTACTTATTACACAGCTTCAAAACTGTTGATCCACAGCTTCGGGGAAAACCTTCCCTACAACCACTGATCCATAGCTTTGGGGGAGCACTATCCCAGACTGTTGAGCTTCACAGCTTGCTACTAGAGGAATCTTCCTCTACCGCTGAGGTTTACAGCTTAACCTGTCTGCTGACACACAGCTTGAAGAACACGAGTTTAGAAAACAAACGAAGAAAATAGAAAACAAAAGCATACAACAAAAATGTAGCTCTTAACAAAGAGCGAATCGGCTCTAGTTCTGAACCAAGAGACCGAAGACAGACTGACAAATGCTCTTCTTACAAAACTCTCACAGCTCTCTCTGATCTGCTAGCTCTAACTCTTTCTGACTCTGATTCTGCTGGATCGAATGGTGGTCATTCGGGGCCGGTAGGAGCCCGGGAACCCCGTTAACCCCATTTGGGTTGATTTTGAAAAATCGCTCATTTCTCACTATTTCTTAGCCGATTCGACTCCTGTCGGAGTCTATGTGATTGCCAGTGTGATTGTGGATGTATCCCTTTCATTTCAGAATGAATGAGGCGTGGAAAGGCCACGATCGGGCCGGTCCCATGGTTTGCTCGCCGTGACGCCTAAACGGCTTCACAGTAGCCGCTTAGGGTATAGGGCGGCTGGTTTTCGACCGTTCAATGTGAGTCGGTTTGTGGTTTAAGTGGTCGCTCGATAGACCGTGCTATGGCTTGAGTGACCTATTGGGAGCCGTTCTGTCTCCTTGGGCATCTAGTTTCCAACCGTGCCAGTTTCCCCGTGCTGTTGAGTGGCCATGTCTGGTCCGCTCTGCCTCTTGAACGGTGGCATGCTAACCATTCAATTGGTTTCAGTCGGTTCATAGGGCGGCTTGCCCTTAATCGTGCCATGTCTTAAGCGGTTTGGTCAAAACCATTCTGACCATTACTGTAGTAGGTCTGTTCCCCTGAGCGGCCTGGTTCAGACCGTTCAGCATCCCTGGGCGGCTTCCTGTGGACCGTCCAGTCCCTTGTGAGCGGCCTTTCATAGATCGTTCATCCCCTTTTTGAACGGCCTTTCCCTAGACCATTCATCTCCCTGAGCGACCCCTTTGTGACCGTGCTATGGGATGAGTCCGTAGTATTGTTGGTTGACCCCGGTGGTTCAACCATTGTTCGTTTGTCTTAGGTCCATGTCTTAGGATGGTTAGTCAGTCCGTGTCGTGGGTCTTCTATAGATCGCTTGGTGGTTTGTCGGGTAGGTCAGCCAGAGTTGACTGATCTTAGTGGTCATATCCTTGACCGTCACAGTCACCTCATGGACCTACTCCTGACCGCCAGTATCCTTACCTCTGTGTATGTAGCGATTCTTTCCTTGACTGCTTACTTCTTTAAGCGGCCGAGTGATTGATCGCTAATGCCCAGAGTGTCTTTTCATGATGTTCCAGATTCTATTTGTCTTGGCTTGACCTTATGGTCTGCCCGTCACTGTGGATGTCTATCAGCATCCTATGAGGGCCGGGACCATAATGAGATGGCTAGGAGTGCTTGTGTATAGTGTCGTCGTCTGGTTTCAGTCAACCCAGTGTGACCCAGTGGTGGACAGGCGACCTTGTATGTCTCGACGATTCTGTCCAGTTCGAGACATGATTCTGGATGCCGTGAGGTGTCATCTTTCCTCACTCTGCATATCCAGATGTGTTGAGGGTCCTCGGTGTTCCCTCAGATCTCCATGAGTCGTTTCCTACGGTGAGTCGATTTCTCTGGCTTAGGATTAGACCGATTGGCGGCTTGTTCTGCTTTGTACGACGATCTTGAATCTGAGTTGTGAGACTCAAGGATCGTTGTAGCTTCAGGTCTAGTTGCCTTATCCTGAGTCTGTTGGCAGTCTCCTATGCTGTCATTAGTGCTTCATAGTATGTGTGCCAGTGCTTCCCTACCTGTCTGTAATCCAGCACTCGTATTTTAAGTCTCTGTGTCTAGTGAGCCTCCACTAGTCGTAGCCTTACGACACGTTACGACGTGTCGGCCCTTATGGCGGGGCAGTTCCCATAGTATGATTTTTAAGCTAGTTCTGTGGGCCCTCGGTCCAACTGTAACGTCTCACAGAGGGGGAATACTAGCTAGAGGCCTGGCTTAGGCAATGAGCCAGTGTGTGCACACGTGGTCAGGGGCTTGGACTGACGCCGACGGGCGTTACCCTGTCTAGTCACTCACGACTATAGTTCCTATTCTGGTTCAGTGTGCACCTCAGTCTCCATCGTTACAGGCATCCGTAGAGAGGTACTTGTGGCACAGCATAAGACGTTTATGGACGTAGCTGGCCATTCTTCTAGTGAGGGGATACTTCTGTCATGTGACATGTGACTCTCACATTTCTCGCACGTCGTGACCTTTCCGAGTTAGCCTTCTCTCGACTTTACCCGAGGTCAGTGTTGTGTCATTTGTACGACGTCCTAGTCGTGTGTGTGTGTAGTTGTGTCTAGAAGAGCATGCACGGCAATCGAGTCGTGTATGCTTTAGGATCTGTCTTGCCTGTCTAGGGCTTTTACCCTCCATTAAGAACCTAGTGTTGGAGAGCACATTTTAATTTAAATCACTAAGGTTCTAAAGGAGAAACAAGTAAAAATTTGTGCATCATCAAAAACTTGGTTGACTTTGATTGTCTCTCTCATCCCTTTTGTTTTGCATAAAGTCAGAGTCACCTTTGCAAAGTTGCTTATTTGTGTTTTATTTGTGTTGTTTGCATCTTGTCAAAGTACCATAGTGCATGTGGAGTTGCTTCCGATCCATAGGTTCATCTCCTAGGGGCAATTCCTCTTTCACTTGTTATTCCAATCCCTTGTTCGAGTCCAGTATGTCTTCTTACGATCTTCCCCATTCCCAGGAGGAATCTCTTCCTCAGGGACTGCTAGAGGACCCCTCTCGGGTCATCTCTTTTCAATCAGGAGAAGGGTTTGCCCCTCCTCCTCTGTCTGTCTCCATGGAGGGCGCACAACCCTCCCCTTCCTCCACCACTACCGCCAGTCATATCCTCCAGATGATGGCCCAGTTGGATCCGGCCCAACTCCAGGCCGTCTATCAGGTCGTGCAGGGGTCCAATGCCCCGTCTCCCACGATTGTATAGGGTCTGTCCAATCCTTCCATTGCCCAACCTAGAGTTGATGGGCCCAAAGTTCAGCCCATTCCTATTGATCTTACTCCGGTCCAGCCAAGGACCATTCGATTTTCTAGTCTGGAAACGGGCCAGTCTTCTGGTCTGGCCTTAGACAAAGGGAAGACCGTCCTCCCTCCTTCTGTCCAGGTGGATTCTTATAGGCCTATTACATCAGCACCGTAATTTCTTGTCGGCCCATCTAATTTCATGCGCCCTCAGCAAGGAGCAACCCAAGTCCATTCTAATTTGGGTCATCCTTCAGCCCAATATCCCTCTTATGGGCCTCCTCCTCCTGTCTATCCCTCAGCTCCTCGTCTTGAGCCTACTCCTTCTTTCACTACCCCTACTCCATCTAGGGAGCTGGAACTACTTGACAAATGGGCCGCCATACAACAACTACTCGATTTCCTTCAGAAGCAGGTTGGCCCACAATCTCTGGCAGATGTTCCAGTCCCTAGTTTCCACAATATCCGGTTCCCTCCACAGTCTGAGCTCCCCACATACCACAAATACGATGGGAATAGTAATCCCTTTATTCATGTAAGGGACTTTATGTACGAGTCGGCGCAATTTCAGTATGATGATCGCCTTATGGCGTATTTATTCCACCGCTCGTTGGATGGAGTTGCTCTAGAATGGTTCTACTCTCTGCCGCTGGAAGATGCTGAGAGTTTTAAGGTGGTGAAAGAAAAATTCATTTAGAGATTTCAAGATCGGGTCGGTCCAGAATATTTCTTGTGGCTGAGAAAATGAAGCTAGATGAAGAATTCGCTACATATGTAGACAGGTGGAGGTAGATGGCCGCCTGAGTGCCTGGCCATATTCCAGAGGAAGAGAAGGTTAAGTTATTGATTTCAAATGCTACTCCCACATTCCGAAATATCTTGGCCATGAATGATATAGCCAACATGCACCAACTATACAGCTGGGTGCGTTTCATCCAAACGCAGTTCAAGGACTCCCCAATCCATTCACTCTTCGAGGCCCAAAAGCCCAAATATAATAGAAAACCCCAGGGGCCTATCACAGAGGGAGTCCAAACTAACAAGCAGGTGCAAGCCGTTGTTTTCCCTTTCCCGAACTAGTCCACTCAGATCCGCTTCCAGCAAAACCCCCATAACCCTCAGTTCTCCACTCCACAAAACCCTCCACCCGCCTTCTCCACTCCACAAAACCCTCCACCAACATTCACCACTCTGTAAAACACTTTCTGTGCTCCGCAACAACCCCAGCCACTTCCATAATATCACAACGTCCCTCCACCCAATGGCTACACCAATAAGCGCTCGGCTTCGAAGAGAGCCTAGTACCCTCCTTTGCCAGAATCCCTTACAGAAATCTTTTCTGTTCTCATGTCAGTTAGTGCAATCTAGCTTCCTCCGGAACGGCCCATCTGGAACCCGGCCGTTGATCAGACAAAGTACTGTATGTTCCACAGGCAGTCGGGGCATACGATTGAAGGATGTTTTCAGTTCTGAGACTTGGTCTATGACCTGCATGAAGGGCACAGAATAGATTGGGCCGAGATGCACAAGGCCATTATGGAGATCAAAACAGTAACAGTACCGAACAAGAACTAGTCGGAGTGACACTCGTCAGCGTCAGTCCTACTACCTCCGACCACGTATGCACACATTGACTCATGCCTAGAGTCAGGTCTCTAGCTAGTTTTCCCCTCCCGTAGGACGTAACGGTAACTGCAGGGGCCCACGGTAACTAGTTTAAGAACCGTCAACGGGATCACCCATCCACCTTTCCCAGGTGGGACAACACCCCCGATCATCGGGCTACTACTAGTGGCTCCATCACAAGGTGAGAGAAAGCTACTCTATCGGGGTCTAAAATAGTGTCATAGTTTTTATAAAATAGTTTAAACATGGTAGATATGCATTACCGAATGCATTAAGAACTAAACATGCTCTATTAGAATGCCAAAAAGCATAACGGACCAACATAGGGCCGTTACCTAGCATAACGGATCAGGGCAGGGGCATTATGCATTACATAACGCGTCCCCCTACATCCATTATGCTCACCCGAACACTCAGGTGAACACAAGGCCTAGATATGCAGACCATAACGCACTTGTGATAGGGCGTTATGTATAGTATAACGTATCCACTCCAATACGTTATACTCTAATGCACAACGCCGTATAATCAGAAATGCAGAGCATAACGCACCAAGCACGGGGCATTATGCTGAGTATGACGCGCCTCTCATGGCCGTTATACTCGCATTAGCTGAAGCTAGAAACCAGGGAGCATAACGCACCTGGACTCATGCGTTATGAGATGATAACGCATGGGTCGAGGTCCGTTAAAGCCTCCAGAACACCAGGAATCCACAGGAAATAACGGTTAAATGCATGACATAACGCACCGGGTGAGGGGCGTTATATCACCACAACGATTCTACCCTACACCGCCATGCTAACCGTCTTTCTAGTCAATGGTCAACGGTCAAACCATTCGGTCAAGGGTCATATGGCAGTCAACTAGGGGTGCGTTAAAGCCACACGAACGTGGAAAATCCACAGAAAACCCCTGCCATGATGGTCAGGGATAGGTGCGCTATGCTAACCACCTTTCTAAGCCGTGCGGGAGCATAACGGACCTAGGGTGGTCCGCTATGAGGGCATAACGCGCCGGGTGAGGTGCGTTAAACACATGACGGTCACGGGGTGACCGCCATGCAATCTGGGTGACGAACGGGCATGGTTTGAAACCGAGCCGTTCCCTGGTCGATGGAAATCGACGGGTTCGAGTACAAAAACCTGTAAAAACTCAAAACATGCTATGCCATGCATCCATACAAGCCCACAAAAGCTAGACATGCAATAAACATGCCCATAAATAATTAATAAACACAATTTAACATTAATTAACCTATTTTTATCACATTTTAGGGAAAAACTAAACATGGACACTAATTGGGCCAAACGGCCATGGATAGATGTGCAAGTGGTGTGAAAATGGTCCTAGCGAGGAAGAGAGTCCATCCCCCTACCTCAGACGCAACGAGGAAGCCGATTCGATGCCGAACGGACTACGAAGGCAACGGCGACCTTTCAGCTTCACGCGCCTCCACGCTCAGCGGATCGAGGGAAGAAGGACGTCCACACGATCCTCGTGACACGACCTTCCCAATGGTACCTCACGTGCCTCGATCAGCGGCCGTTTCGATCAAAACCAGGAGAGGAGAAGAAAAACCCAAAATTAGGCCTAAAATTTACCAAAAAAGATTTTACATGAAAAATGAAGAAAACGTCTGCCATCGGCGACGCATGAGGCGTCAAAATACTCCTGGTAAGACGAGGAACACATTCCCCTACCTCGATCGCGACGAGGCCTGCAAAATGATGCAGATCGGGAGACGAGACGTCACGGCTCTTCTCGACTCGTCCCGTCTCCACGCTCCCCGAACCGGGGAGTAAAAGGTACTACCTCGACCTACTCCTCGAGCCCGTTCCAACGGCGCCTCCTACGCTCCGGTCCGACGTCGTTTCGCCTAAAATCGGGAGAGAATGGGAGAGGGGGAGAGAGAGAATGTTTGGGAGAGAGAGAGAGAGGGAGAGAGAGAGTGTCGCGAGAGTGAGGAGAGAGAAGGGAGAGGGTGAGTTTTAAACACGTGTGATTTTTTATTTTTCTTATTTTTTTTGAAAAATATAATTAAATTACATTTTAACCCCTCAAGTTTTAAAATTGTGCCCTAGCCTCCACGGGGGCTGCAAAACACAAACCCAGCGAAGCAGGATTAGCCCACTACCATGGCTAAATTGACCAAGAGCAAACGAGGTGCAATGGCGCTTACTCAGAGCTGCCTCTACCTCAGCTACCCCGTTAGCCTCGAGTCCTTCAAAAGACTCACCAGTCTCGACTATTGCAGCCTCCACTCTGGGGCGTTTCTACCTCGGTTGTGGAACTCCGTCCCCACTCCCCGAGGACGCCTCCATGGAGGAGTTGTCCCCCTCTACTGCCGAACCTGTCAATAGACACAACATTATACAATGTCCCAGTGTTATAACCAGAAAGCAACAAAAGAAAAAGGGACGGAGTGCCCCAAACAAGGACGTACCTGGAGCCCCGAAGGGGGTCAATGGCAGGAGTACCAGTTGCTCCGGCTTCAGTGCCAGCACCCGGGCCGCTATCGTCACGGCCTCCCGGATGTCCCTTAGAGTACGGGTGCACTCAATCTGGGACAAGAACTCCACGGGTCCAGCGGACCCGATCGCGTGGCCGATATGTCACAGCCAGTCGTCGATCACTGAATCGGCAAAGCTCTCGTATGGGAGCTCCCGGTCCAGTGAACCCCCGCTCTGAAAGCCACAGTCGGCCAAGAACTGGGCCCACCAGGCCTTAGGTGCCCTTGACCGGGACACATTCCTTCCTGTCGCTGCCGCTCCTGCTGGCACCTGTCTTAGGGGCTTCAGTGCCCCTCCATTGCTCCAGCTCCCAGAGGTCAAACTTCGGCCACTCCGGGGCCACTGCTCCATGACTCGCTCGATCTCTCGGTGGATTCGAGCGACATGGGTCCTCAGGTACCCCTCATCCGGCGCAATAGGAGGCAGATCCTCCCTCAGTAAGCAGCTCTCCTCTGCCTTCTGGATTATGGAGGCCTTCTATCAGTACAGGTGGCTGTGCTCGAACCACCACCTGGCGTAGTGAACCTCCCTCGACATCCTTGTCCTGGCATCGAGAACTGCTCCAGCTCCTGACAACTGTAGAAGTCCCACCATGCCACCGCGAGTAAGTGGGTGTCCCTGCCCCAGTACTGCCTGCCAGCCAAAGGGAACTCCCAGTTCGGCGGGATCCCCTGGTCGTACCCAAAGTTCCTTGCAAACTGGTGTGAATAGTATGGCTCTAAGGAACTTGTCGCTGATCGGTGTAACGTCAGCACCACAGATTGGGTACTCCGTATCCACTCCGTCCGTAGCCCGGCATCTGCCACCTCCTGAACAGAGGGCGCGCTGGTCGCCCCGCCACATGAAGGTCCCAGGAAAAGGCGGGAGCCCCTTGTGGCACTATCGAAAGGCAGTCCCTCCTCGCCCCGGGCGGGCAAGTAGCAAATGGCTCTCCTAGACCCCTCCAGCTACGCCTCTGCGTCCCCGTCAGGCTGCCCGGGGAAGCTGAACAAAAGTGGTGCTGTCGGGTTCATCACTGTCCCTCGTGTCTCCAGTCTCAGAAATAGCATTCGGCCCACACGCTGAGGTAATGGGTCGGCAGGAGTATGCTCCTCTCCCTTGGCACTAGGTGCACCACCAGAACTCCTAGTCCTTGGTAGATGTTGGCCAGTGCAGCAGGAGCCAAGGCCAACTGTCTCCTCTCAGCCAGCAAATAAGCCGGCCATAGCAGCTCGGCTCTCAGTAAACCATCCTCTCCGTGCGGAACCACGAACGTCGCCAACCATTATGCCAAATAGGTAGCAAGGTGTGTCACATCTGGCAGACTGTGGGGGTTCAACCCCTCCTGTGGAGCGTAAATGTACCTGATGTAGGTCCTGAAGCGAAGCTCCACCTCTGTGTACTACTCCCAGGGAGTCTGGTCCCTGGCAAACTACTGGTAAAAGTAGAATGGCCTGTTGTAGAAATGACGGACCCATACATTTAGTGGCACCCTCGGAGTCTATGCCGCTCTCTCTCTCCCTGCCAGGGCCAGGTCCCTCTAGGTCTTCATGAGATACCGATAGCTGTAAGGTATTCGGTACCTCCCCTGTTTGTCACTGTGGCTGCGATGGAGGTCGTCAAGCACTACCTCCTCGTATCCCTCGCCGCTGATCGGCAACCTAGAGATCCGGAACAGAGACCACAAGTCCAGTGAGGTCTCTCCCTCTGCAGTAGCCACCATGTTCCAACGGTGATTAAGACGTCTTATGCTGCGCCTACTAGCGTCTTGTCCACGTCACCTACCGCAAGGACTAGGCCGAGACAAAGACACTGCTCGAACCAGAACAGTACCATAACGTGAGCGACTAGTCAGGGTCACGTCTAACGATGCAAGTTCAAAGCCCCTGACCACGCGTGCACACACTGGCTATCGTCTAAGCCAGGCCACTAGCTAGCATTCCCCCTCCGAAGGACGCTACGGTTGACGAGGGGCCTACGGAACTAGCCTAAGAACCGTAAACCGGGAAAGTGCCCCGCTACAGGAGCCGTCACGCCGAAGCGTGCCGTAAGGATGTTACTAGTGGAGACTCACAAGACACAGAGACTCAAAACACGGGTGTGAAAGTACAGACAGGCAAGAGAGCACTATCACACGTACTCCAAAGCACCAATGGCAGCACAGCCACTGCCGACAACTCAGGGCAAGGCAACTAGACCTGCTCACGTAACGATCGTTGAGTCAGACGACTCGGAGGCAAGATCGTCACAGACAGTTGAACAAGCCGCCAATCAGTCTAAACCTAAGTCAGAAAAAAAATAACGCTCTGCAGGAAATGACTCACAGAGACCCGAGGGAACACCAGGAACCCTCAACACATCTGGATATGCAGATCGAGGTAGAACGATATCCCGAGGCATCCAGAACACTGTCTCGAGCTGGACGAAACCATCGAGACACAAGCAAGGTCACATGTCAACCCTTGGTCTCACCGGGTTGACCGAAGCCTGACACGACACATACACACACACACACACACACACACAGACACACACACTGCATGCACAAGCACTCCTGGCCGTCTCATCATGGTCACTGCCCTCATAGGATGTCAACAGACACCCACGGTCACGGGCAAACCACGAGATCAAGCCAAGACAAGCAAAAGCTGGAGCGGTGGACAACAACTACACTCTAGGCAGAGCGAACTACCACTCAATGGCTAGGTGAACCCGGTAGTCAAGGAACAGCCACTATGAAACCAGAGACAAAGACACTGGCAGTTCTAGATCAAGTCATTAGGGAACTGTTGCAGTCAAGGAAAAGACCACACCCAGTCACCTGAACCGACCAATCCAGAAACCACCGACACACGGACACCGCCCTAAAACACAAACCTAAGACAGACAGACATAGAACCGAACAACGGCCATCACGGCAACAACAGGACGGTAACGCACCTCTATAGGGGCGTTACACTGCTCTGACATACCAGGGTGGGGGCGTCAGGGCAAACAGACCTAAAATCTAATACAGACCATGCAACGCTCCAGAGCAGGCGCGCCACATCAGCATAACGTACCTAGATAGGGGCGTTATGGCCAACGGACCAAAACTCAAGTGAAAGGGCATGTAACGGACCTATATAGGCACGTTACACAAGCCTAACGCACCACGACAAGGGCGTTATGGCCAACAGACCCAAAACACTAACACGGGCAAGAGGCATATGACGGACCAGGCTGAGTCCATCACAGCCACATGGCGCACGGGGGTAGGCGCGTTACACCAACCACCATACCCAAACGAACGTCAGTCAAACACAATGTAACAGACCCACATAGGTGCGTTACCTAAATATAACGCACAGGGAAAGATCCATTATAGTGAACCTACTGACACGATCTTTGAGGTAGACACAATCGTCGAGAGTTTGACACAACAGCAGGCCTCGAAAATCACAGCACATAACAGACCAAGCAAGGCGCGTTACGGGCATGTGACGGTCCTACACTGGTCCGTCACACCAAGGGCATAACGCACCACCATAGGCGCATTATAGTCATGTGACGGTCTAGTACTGGTCCGTCACACGACCCCAACCTCAAAGAACGCAAAACAACTGCAGACATGACGGTCTATCGAGGGACTGTTATGCTTATAACGATCTCTGGTAGGACCGCTAAATCAATCCGATGGGCAAAATGGTAGAACGGTCGAATTGGCCCGTTCCACACCCCATGCATGCCGTAGCGTAGGGGAAACACATCCAATCAATGGGAAATGACCATACAACACCTCTGGTGTCGAAAAACGGCACATGCATCCACTAAAACGCAAGATCGGGGCGATTCCGACGAATCGACCCAAAACGAGTCACCGGGGTTCCCGGACTCCTACCGGCCCCAAATGACAATGGAACTTGGAATGCCGAACCTGGTGATGATATTCTTCATGATGAATTTGTGGACCGTTGATGTTTTAATTTTCACTAAAGCTTTTGCTTCCGCCCACTTGGTGAAGTACTCTACCACCGTAAGGATGAAAAATTTTTGCTTAGTGAGGAGATTCGAATCGCCAAGAGGTCTAATGATGTCGAAAGCCAACATGGAGATAGGCCATAGGGAGGACATAGGATGGAGCGAAGAAGCAAGAAAATAAATTTTATTGGCGTGTAGTTAGCACTTAACACACCTTCGGACATAGATGGAGCAGTCTTCTTCTAGAGTGGACCAATAGAACCTGAGCTTAAGGATTTTCTTTGCTAACATCTAGCTATTGACATGACCACCACAGACTCATGAGTGTGCCTCTTCCACGACCTTCCATGTTTCATCATCATCAAGGCATCTAAGAAGAACACCAGTAAGACCTCTTCTATAAAGCACACCTTTGACCAGAGTATATCTTTGGGAAACTCTGGTTAAAGCTTTTCTTTCTTCTATTGTGGCTTCTTCAGGGTAATATTGATCTTTGCAATATTTAGAAATCTCATAATACCTTGGCTATTCCTCGTCAGCCAACTCTTTTTCTAAGTCTAGTAGCATGACCTCTTTATTTTCAATAATCTTCACTTCCTTGACCTTCTTGAGCAACTCCTCTTTGACCCTAAGGAACACGACATCCTTAATGGTGGGAGTGAGATGCCTATTGATGATGATGGATTGAAAGTTCCTTCCAAAAGGAAAAGTTAAGGAGGAAGCTAACGAAGTAAGAGCATCAGCTAAGATATTTTGGTTGCAAGGGTCATGGACAAAGATCAGTTCAGGGAAGAGCTTAGCATAGGTAGACGAGAGTTCTTGGTATGGTTTGAGTTTGGCATCGAGCGTGGAGTATTTGGTGAGCACTTGATGAATAATAAGCTGACAATCACCTACAATCCCTAATTGGGTGACACCATATAGATGGGCGGCCTCAAGACCGGCTAGAAGAACCTCATATTCAACTATGTTGTTAGTGATAGGAAATGTGAGCTGGAAGGCTTGTGGAATGATGACTCCCTCAGGTGATAGGAGAACAATGCTGATACCCTTACCATGAGAGTTCAGAGCTTCATCAAAATGCAATGCCCACATGGAATCTGAGGGTTGCTTGATGGACATCAGTTCCTCATCTGGAAACTCTAATTGAACCAGATTAAATCTAGGGAGAGTGTGATGAGCAAGATGTTATGCTATGTCATATTCTTTAGTCATTTTTTGTTGAATGTAGATGATGTCAAACTGAGAAAGGAAGCTTTGCCATCGTGCTAACCTATCAGTGGGGACGAATTTCTCAAGAAGGAATTTGATAGGGTTTATATGGGCAATTAGATGGACTTCATGAGCTAAGAAGTAGTGCTTTAATTTTTGCACCACCTAGACTAGAGAAGTGAAGGTTTTCTCCATAGTTGTGTACCTTTGCTCACAGAGGCTGAGAAGTTTGGACAAGTAGTAGGCTACCCTCTCCTTACCTTCTTCATCTACTTGTGCAAGGATAGCTCCTACTGAGTCATCCAGGACAGATATATAGAGAACGAGTGGTTTGCTTGTAGAACGAGTGGTTTGCCTGGAATAGGTGGCCTCAGGACAAGAGTATTGGCTAGATAGTCTCTCAATCCATCAAAGGCCACCTGTCACTTATCATCCCAATAGAATTTGACTCCCGACTTGGAGAGCTCATTGAATGGCCTATGGAGAGGGGTAAATCCGTAGCCCAAATACATGCGTGGATTGGGATGGTCGACTCAGATCTTCCTAGGTGGCCTCTTGGCCCAGAAGGCTAAGTAACGGTCGCTTGGGAAAGCCCAACCAATGCTCGAGCATAACTGTCACAATGCTCGGGAGAAGCCCAAGTGCCCCACCAAGGGATATCCTATGCTCAGACCCCCTACGGATAGGGCATATATCCTGGCGAGGATCTCGCTACTGCTCGGGATAAGGAAACTCAATGGGACTGTGAAGAAGAAGGGCCCTCCTCCGGGACATAACGCCCCCTGATCCCTCCAGATACCCTATCTCCAGCCAAGAGAATGAGTAGGTATATAAACTCCAAGAAAGCCCTCCAAGATGGTAAGGTGATCCTGAGTACTCAACACCACATTGGTGGAGAGTGATCTCGTGCTCCTTACTTTTCTCCTGCTCCCATTCCACCTACTCTCTATCAATTTGATAACACAGAAGACCCATAACTTGAGGTTCTGACCTTGTATCATTGGGGGACACTTAGCAGGCTAGTCCTCAGGGCTCCCACATCCATTTTGGGTCACGAGATCGCCGCATGTGGCCTCTCATTGATTATGGGTCTTACTCCAGGGTGTTCCCATGTGTTGGCTCACTTTTCTCCTGTATGACCTTCTGAGTAAAGGGGAGATGCTGCGCAACTTTTCTTAGGATTTTATAATGTTCAATTGATTATTTTGGTTGAATATCCTCCTTCTAAATTCGAATTGAGTTAGGACTGATGTTATACGCATGGCTCTGAATGATATATCTTCAAATTCTACACCCGTGCTTGAGTATAAACCTCACACGGATGATGAAGAACTGTGATAAGTCTAAGACAATGCATACCAAAGTGTTTGCTAAGCCCCATTCACCACTTCTTAGATAAGGTGAACGGTTCAAAGATATAAGTTAATAGCGTCCCCTAGAACCTCAACTGCGTCAAAGCCCCCCAGTCAATCTCCTGACGAAGCTCCAACTTGGGCCAAAGCTTCCTTGAATTAACCTTAATATCAGATTGGTTGCTCAGTCGGAAGAATGAGCCCCCCTTTTAAATCCTACGAGTCGGTGCCACCCGCTCTGACCCAGCCTTTCACCGCCTGTTCCCCTCCTCTAAAAGCCCCAAATCACCTTGGGTCGGTAGCCTTTTACACTGTATCACCATGGATCAGTGCCCCACTGCGTCGACTCGCTTCACTCCTTCTACCCTTTTCTTTCGAAGGCACCGAACCACTCCCCACCGCTCAGACCCATCTCTTCCCATCTACCCTCGACATCGACCCATCCTATATCACACTGACTCACTCTCCCGCCCACACCGATTCATCCACTTCTAACCAAGTCGACCTCTCGTGGACCCGGAGTCGACTCCATCCTTTGAAATACTTTAAAACCCCTTTGAATGATGGTTCTAGAGCCATGCCCTAAACCAATAATAAGAATAATGCTAAAAATGATGTCAAATTTCCCTGATGATTTGTTCACTTAGTGCTTACATATCTCTCTGTCTACACACATGCATCTATACTGAATAAAAATATGTGTACCTACATGCGTCATTACATGCACCTTCATCCCACCGCACGTATGCCTACCCCGATCTCCCGATATATCAAATGGTGATTTGCGGAAGGTCGGATCAGGTCCAGCTGGAAAATCTCACTATGCGTGATGGTGGTCTTCAGACCTATGTTCTCTGCCATGTATTGGGGGTCGGGTCAATAAATGTCATTGCACCGCATGCTCGATATGTGTTTAGATCTTGCATTGCATGATATCATATTTAAATTTGCATGTGTATACATCTATTCAGCCCTGATGGTTCTTTATCTTGGCAATTAATCAAGGGTTTTCCTCCTCATGGAGAATGTAATTAACATCGTAACCTCTATGGTATGACAGACTTTCGGTCCTGACACAGATTTCACATTCGTCTGACCAAGTCAGATTGAGCGCACAATAAATTTATCACTTCGGTGATTGGCACACCAATAATAATAAATAAGCACCGGCATATTTAAAACCCATGTGTCACCAAGTTGGCACACCCGGTGGGACAATAGTCTCCCTTCATCTTTTTGCCAAGACAAAAGGGCTCCGAGGCCTTCCCAAAGAATGCTGATTGTTTGCTTGTTTTTGTGACTCCAGGAAACGACAATGGTTGCGGGATTTACTATGCTATCTTTCGGCCTTGCGATTGTGGCCGACCATGTTGTTCACGGGTACCTGGCGGTGCCAATAGTCTTCGGCTCTTTTCCACCTGTGGTTGGCTTCCCCAACTTCTTGGGGGTGACCTTCACTGACATGCTAGAGGTGGAAGCCCCAGAACCAGCTAATGGAAGCATCAACAAGAAGCCTAGGGCTTATAACACCCAAAGCCACAGAGGCCTGCCAACAGGCCAGACTCAAGTGACTGGCTACATGGTCCACCATGTAGCTCAGGGGGCCCGCCCGTCCTACTACAACAAGTTCAGGAAGCGCTGTTAAGGGAACTCCTGAAGGAAAGCTACTACTCCCATCACCAGGCGACTGTCAGCGTCTGGTAAATCTATTCTGATTAGCGGCATCTGAGTCTTCCTAGATGGACACGACGCCCAAGTGATCTCAGATCGGGTGGTCCTTGCTGTACCGACCCATAATTCCTTTTAGGCCTTGTCCGGTAGGAGAGCCGAGAAAGAAGATGTCGGCCACAAAGGCCGAAGAGAACTGGCCTCGAGGCCAAAGAAAGTCAAACAAGTGTGGGTCCCTAAGAAGACCTAGCCTACTCGTCGAGGTGAACCTATCCACCACAACCCTAAGCCTGCTTAGGCGAAGAGGAAGAATGAGAGGGGTTTGGCCCCAAGGAGAGAAGAAACGGCCATGGAACCTCCACGTTGTGCTGCCTTCAAGGCATGTGCTCGACAAGCCAACATCCCTATAGTAGGGAGGAAATTTGACCAACTTGCTGGGACAATCTGGCTAGCTTATATCCCTTCGGTAGTAGGTCGACAATTTTGCCCGGTCCTCCACCAAGGGCGTGGGTAAGAAGAGATGACCAATACATATTTTATTACATTATTATGTTCCGAGTGCAAAGTGTGCATGGAAGGATAAGCCAGAAGAGGCTGGAGAAAGGTTGACCTGTCCTGAAGGCAGGTTGACCTTAGTGAAATCAATGCTGGAGACAGGTAGACCCCCATGCATTCAAGGCTGAAGGCAGGTAGACCTAGAAGGGCCTAAGCATGAAGGCAAGTCGAAGCACATTTGAAGCATTCAAGGGGTTGGTCTGCCAAGGTCGATGCACATCAGGGGAGCTAGGTTACCATGGTCGATGCACATTGACACAAGGGTGAAGGCAGGTCGATGCACATCGGGCATAGGGCCAAAGGAAGGTCGGTGCACATTGGTTGAAGTCTAAAGGCAGGTCGATGCACATTTAGTTCAAGCTTGAAGACAGGTCGATGCACATTAGCACAGGGCTGAGGAAGGTCGGTGCACGTGGGCACAAGGACGAAGGAAGGTCGATGAACATTAGGCATAGGGCCAAAGGAAGGTCAGTGCACGTTTGGTTCAAGCCTGAAGACAGGTTGATGCACATTTAGTTGAAGCCTGAAGATAGGTCGATGCATATTTGGTTCAAGCCTGAAGACAAGTCGATGCACATTAGCACAGGGCTAAAGGAAGGTCGGTGCACATGGGTATAGGGATGAAGGAAGGCCGATGCACATCAGGCATAGGGTCCAAGGAAGGTTGGTGCACATTGTGCCAGCACAAGTGAAGGTCGATGCACATTATGCCAGGGCTAAGGGAAGGTCGATGGACACTGTGCCAGAACAAAACCAGGGTCTGTGCATGTTTTGCTGGCACAAGTGAAGGTCGATGCACATTGTGCCGGGGCTAGGGGAAGGTCGATGCACATTGTGCCATCACAAGACCAAGGTCTATGCGTGTTTTGTCAACACAAGTGAAGGTCGATGCACATTGTGCCATGGTTAGGGGAAGGTCGATGCATGTTGTGCCAGCACGAGACTAAGGTCGATGCCCATCATGCCAGCACAAGACCAAGGTCGATGCAAATCATGCCAGGGCTAAGGGAAGGTCGATGCACATTGTGCCAGCATAAGACCATGGTCTGTGCATGTTTTTTCAGCACAAGTGAAGGTCGATGCACATTGTGCCATGTCTAGGGGAAGGTCGATGCGCATTGCGCCATCACAAGACCAAGGTCTATGCATGATTTGCCAACATAAGTAAAGGTCAATGCATATTGTGCCAGGGCTAGGGGGGTTGATGCATGTTGTGCCAACACTAGGCCAAGGTCTGTGCATGTTTTGCCAGCCCAAGCGAAGGTCGATGCACATTGTGCCAGGGTTAGGAGAAGGTCGACGCTCATGGTGCCAGCACATGACCAAGGTCTGTGCATGTTTTGCCAGCATAAGTGACGGTCGACGCACATTGTACTAGGGTTAGGGGAAGGTCGATGCACATTTTGCCTTCAGCATTACAAGGTCTGTGCACATTTTGCTTTCGGCGTCACAAGGTCTGTGCATGTTGTGCCTACAGCACTACAAGGTCTGTGCAATGTTTTGCATTCAGTATTAAACGGTCTGTGCGTGTTTTGCCTATAGCCTTACAAAGTCTGTGCATGTTTTGCCCACAGCACTACAGGGTTTGTGCATGTTTTGCCTACAACCTTACAAGGTCTATGCATGTTTTGCCCACAACACTACAGGGTCTATGCATGTTTTGCCTACAACCTTACAAGGTCTATGCATGTTTTGCCTACAGCACTACCGGGTCTATGCATATATGAGCTCTAAGGTCAACCCTACTAGATTAGGTCGATGCATCTATGCATGGAAGTGTATAGCACTAGGGACAGGTCGATGCATCTTTGCCCAATGTTCGGGACAGGTTAACCTGTCCAAGGGACAGGGCTCCTTTTATTATTATTTTTTCTTCTTATTATTGCAACTGGCCATGGGGGAGCTCATTTTGACCCAGGGAACTGGATTTCCATGTGTTCTGCCTCTACTGACTTCATTCATTTTTTTCTTTGTTCATCATTGCTTAGGTAATTTTCTGAGGTTCAGCTCACCATTCGTGTTTTTTTTTGGCGTTCTATTCATTCAGGATTCTTGTAGTCCAGAAGTTATGCTGATCACCTTCCTCCCCATTGAAGTTCAATCATTCATCAAGTTGTATTGATTAAACTTCCCTTTTCCTGTCCTTGCAGGAGGGGTAGCAGAAGAGCACCTGTTCGTACTTCCCAGTAGCTTCCAGTTTGTCTCCCAGTTGTCAGACCGCATTCTACGACCGTGCCCGGCCATCGCCTCTGCTCATCCAGGACTCCAGCAACTATGGCGGCCATCACCTACAGTCCTATCGTCGTCGCCACCCATGCACGGGTGGGCTACTTGGCAGTGCCGATCACTTTTGGTAGCTTCACCCCAGTCGTCGGATCACCCTACTTCTTGGGTGTGGTCCCCGTGGTGGTTCCACCGCCACCTCCAGCTCATGTTTCCTCTGGTGCCACCAGGGCACCATGCCAGCTACCAGTCTCGACAGCCAGGTCGAGCATCAGGCTCGACTCTCCTGCCACCGGTGCCCATAGGGGTTCCGGACCAGTCCCAGCCCGAGCAAGCATTAGTCCCCGGGCCCAGTCTCGACCAGCTTCTGACGTAACCCTTGCGTCCCAGGTTTCGGTCTCCAGTCTTGCAGTTCGCTCGGGCCTCCAGCCCCTAGCCCCAGCCAAGCTGACTTCCCATGTGGATCTCCACCCTTCAGTGTTCGGCTCCTCAGCACTCTGCTCAGGCCATCAATCCCGAGCTCACACCGAGCCAGCTCCCCACATGGGCCTCCTAGCCCGGGGGCAGGGCTCCCTAGCACCCCGTTCGGGCCTCCCGACCTGAACCGCAGAAGCGCGACCTCCTCGCCCGAGTCCCTAACCCCTGGCACGAGGCGTCCTAGCATCCAGACTAGATGTACAACTCTGGGGTTTCCCGCAGAAGACGTCTGTTACGAGTGGTCCGCATCAGGCCTCAAATCTCTCAGCTCTACCTTGGGGGCATTCCTCCCGCAATCCGACAACGTCGATCCCCAGCATGGGTCTACCTTTGTGGGATGCAGTGACCTCGGTACGGACTGAGCGCCCTCTGTTGCGCCTTTCGGTCCTGCCAGCTCCTAGTTCAAGCTCAAGGCCTCGGGTCACCGACATCTCGGTACCCCCTGCAGTGACAACTTCGGGCGCAGACACGTCGCGGCGAGCGTCCGCAACACTACTGTTGGCTCAGGCAAAAGCCTACACTCGAGCCACCCAGCCGTCAGCCATCACTACAGGCTTCGCGTCTCGGGGGCTTACCCCGGTATTCCTGATGAATGGCCCTGTGCCACTAGCACCCATAGGCTGGGTTTTTTCAGCCTACCACCTTAGGGCGGAGTCATCTTCCGCTCCCCAGAAGAAGCACCGTCGTAGCCATAAAGGCAAGTGACCCATTGCTACCACCAGTAACTTCGACAAGACCATTCTTATCAGAGACTTACAAATTCACCTGGATGGAGGCAAACCCATTATTCCTTCGGAATGGATCGTCCCTACGGTCCCCATCACCAACCGCTTTAGCCTCCTGCGTCGAACGCGGAAAGACAAGGCAGAACTTAAGCAGGTGGACGCTTCGGCAACAGCCCAAAAGCACCAGCGCCGGTTTGGCAGTCAAGCTCCCAAGTCCCGTCGAAGGAACAAGGATGAGGGAGACCAGCAGTCAGACTTAAGAAGGATCTGAGTCACCCCGGAGGAAGCTCAAGCTGTCCAGAAAGCACCCCTCAGCAACCCCTTTTAGGCACTAAGGCACCACGCCAAGCAAGGTGTGATTGACCCCGTAGCCGCGTCATCTGGCGGCGCCCAACCCTTCATCGCCTCTCGCACAAATAGGCGGAAATAGAGACAGGCTCGCTCCGGGCCCCACCAACATCCATCCCTAAGCTCTCCTCAGGCAGACACCACGATGGAGACTCCTCTGCAGTGTACCTCGATCTTTGATAGGCTGGGGACACCTAGCTGCCCCAATAGGCGCTCCCAAAAAAAGAGGACGGTCTGGCTCGTCAACAACGCAACTAGGGTGTTCACGTGTTATACCGCCAGACACCAACCTGAGATTCAGACTGACGATTTGAACCTACCTATATCTCACCTTAGGAGGCCTCGTCACCTGCCTCCGTCGCTGGCTCCAGTTGGCCACATCGGCACTTCTGCCGGATCTCAAGCGCCCACACAAGCGGAAGAAGTTCCCACCGAGGAGCGCATCACCCCTGTCAAGGCGGAGCCGATCAACAATGATCCTCTCACCGGTGAAGTCCAAGAGGTGACTCTTGACGTGCCATGTGCATCGAAGAGACATGTGAAATGGCAGTGTTCTATTTCTTTCAGAAGAGATTGAAATTACATGGGCATCAGGGCATACCCCTGTGTTACATGTCAAAGAAAGAAGATAAGAGAAAGTCCCCTCGAGTGGTGCTCAGTCGACACCCTGGAAAATCTCCTCGAGTGGGAGGATCCCGATGCAAGGGAACTAAGCCATATTGCGCAGTCAGCCCTTCCGCTCCCTGAGATGCACCAGCTCAGTCTCCACAGATGCCGTCTCGGCCTTGGCAACATCGAGCTCTTCGGCCTCCCTCTCTATCATCGATTCGGCTTTGGCGAGATCGGATTCGGCCATGGCAAGATAGCCCTTCAGTTCCTTGATTCTGCTTCTAAGGGTGTGAACATCACGGTGGCCTTCTTCTAGGGCTTTCTCGTGTTGCCCCTCGTTGCCTCACCGCGTCTCCAGGGCTTGCAGATATTCATCCTCCTGGGCGTTGATAGCAGCATGCTCGCTGGGGGCTCGGGTCTCAAGGAACTCACGGCGGTTGACATATTTCAGCAATAATAAGACCCGTCGTGACCACTCTTCTAGTAGGCAGCCCAGCACTTGTAGTGCCCCGGTCAGCTGCATCACTATAGTATGCACCCCTCGATAGGTGAGGGAGTGGTCAGCAAAAATGATTGATCGCAGCACCAGTAGCATCTGCCTGACTGGTGCATCTGACATGGGATGACCAACTGAAGGCATGGCCAGAAGGTCAAACTCGACCGGGCTGTCCACAACCGTCCATAGACCCGCATCCACCGCGACCGTGGAGGATGGAAGAGCGAAAGCCAGGTCGCTCGAGCCCCCGACCTCAACAGACAACTCCTGGCCGGCCACCGCCAGCGGAACGGGCAGGATCGTGGCCTGGTCATCCAGCCCCGCTATTGTGAGGGGTCACTCCGTCTCTGCCATGGCTGATGGGCCCACGTCCTTCTACACCTCCCCGGCGGAGCTCGGACCCGTCGTCGCCTCGTAGCTCGACAGGGGAAGGATCTTGCCCTCGACTGGAGGGAGGGTGCCGGATAAAGCTGGATTGGGCGTTACTGCCGGGGGACTAACGGTTCCCTCTGCCTATGCTTCTTCCCCCCGGGGAACAACGACCCTCGTCGGGGTCTCCTACAAGAATCGGGTTTCCTCCGGTGTGGCGAGCTTTTGGATAGGCGGAAGGGGAATCGCGAGCTTCAGGCTGGCCCCCACTTGCATGAAAAAATCCAAGAACTCCGCATCTGATCCCCAGATAGACTTCAGCCTATCTACCGCTGTGGGGCTGAGGGGTTCCCTCCACTCAGAGACAGCTTTACGGGTCCTAGCGGTAGGTGCTTCGAGGGGTACCGTCTCTTCCTGAAGATCCAAGACAGAGTTAGTTGATCATCGATCGAGGCGGGCCGTCCAAATCCTGAAGAGATGAAGGAGAGGCCCCGGGGCCCCATGTTTACCTCAGCCGCCGAAACTATGATGCTTTCCGATGCTATCTCCCCCTCCTCCAGAGCCTCGTCCGTCGATACTGCAGTCCCCGCGGCTGCTTCTTGCCGCAAGACCTTGAGCAAGGCTGCCAGCTTGTCCAAGCCGGCGTCAACTCGCCCCGGTCGCCCCACTGATGCGTCCAGGGCAGGCACCTCTGTGACCTCCGGTGGGATTTGTTCCTAAAAATTGACGAAGAGCACAAATGGAATCAGCAGATGCCCTCGAGGGAAACCCCCACGAATAAACACACACTTACAATGGTCTTCTCCACCAGGCTCAAAGAGCCGGCCAGTAGAGGGGCCTTAAAGACCAGTTTAGGAGGACCAAACTCCTCAGATACGTCCTTGCCCGAAGCCACCTCATCAGAAGAGTAGTCGCAGTCTACTTTCTCGCTCGACGAGGATTCGGTCGGAGCAGGTTTTTCCCTCACCGGTGAGGGGGCTTTCGCCTCAAGGCCGATAGCCGGCACACCCCCTTCAGGCTTGGCGACGGGGATCCCCCAGACTTTGGCTTCTTCCTCATATACACCTTCGCCACTGGGGGGATTTCGCGGGCCACCACCCGCTCGGGCACGGTTATGACGGGGCCTGCCAAAGAGGGGTGATCCAGGTTAGATGAAGGCGTATAGGCCCATGAGGGGCGAAAAGGATAACTGCAAGGACGTAAATACAAACCAAAGGACATAAAGGTAAAATAAAATACTAGTGTCCCACACACATAAAACTCAATGCTTAGGCGGTGACTCCACGCAATCGCCCAACCATAGAGAGGCCGAAGTCACTCGAGTCGTGCTGCGTGTCTGATATCGACGATTGGCTCTCGTGTCCTCACCATTTTTCATTTATTTATTCCCGCTTGTTGGTTCCACCGTACTCCTGTTAGCTAGGGTACTTTCCTTCTTTCTCGCTTCCTACCTTATTTTTTGTGTGAGGTAGGGTTCGAGGGATCCCTACTGAGCCTGTGAAATGAGGCTCATCCCCTGCATGTTTTCTCCATGTTTCAGGCAAGGCCGACACTTCAGGTGGTGCGACAAGTGTTCAGTGTGGTTCCAGTAGTCGTGGTTAGTGCCAGTTGCCAGAGCCGGGGTATGCCCCATGTACTTGTACCTTTCTTTTAGTTGACTATACTTTTATTTGGACATGAGATGTACTGGACCTTGTAGCAATTTAATTATTTATTTAATTTCTACATTATCATTTAGTTATATATTGTGCTATCTCTGTAGTTACTTTAGCTTCCTACACACCCTCACACCATCCCCTTTTCCCTTTCGAGTCTTCGGGCTCGTGGGAGGCTGGCCGATGTTCGAGTCGCGCTTGTTCCTTTCCGGTACTCGGATCCCGGGTCGTTACAGTTGATATCAGAGCGAGGTTGTGAAGGTGTATAAGGATCTGAAATGACTACAGTGATCCAGAAGGTCCATGAATGTCCTATGCAGTCGGCGACTAGCTTAGGGCCCATTTGTTTTTTTGATTTGTGATTATTTTCCTGATGCCAGGTGTCTTATGGCACTGCGAAGGAGGGCTCGTTCCCAGTAGGGAGAGTCGAGTAGTGGTCCAAAGGAGCAGATTAGAGCCACTGTTCCAGAGAGTGCAGCTGGAGGTGCGTGAGCTCCAGGGATGGACGATTTCTTCCGAGGCATGTTTGACTATGTCTTCCAGCAGTGATAGCAGGGAGACCAACAGCAGAGAGGTGATGCTGGAGAGGGTTCATCATCTCGAGGTGGTTCTGGTCAGGTGCTGAAGGAGTTCTTACAGTTTTAGCCGCCTTCTTTCGGTGGGCAGCCACATCTAGAGGTGTCTAGAGAGTGGCTGGGTGATTTGCAGAGGATCTTCATTGCGATAGAGTGTGCTGAGGAGGACTAGGTGGTGTTGGCTACGCATCACCTTCAGGGAGCGGCCCCGACTTGGTGGACGTCAGAGTGGGAAGTAACGTTCCAATCTCGTCCCCTTTGGCAGATTACGTGGCAACAGTTCGTCATGGCATTTGAGCGTGCCTTCTGTCCATCTTTCATCAGGACGCAGAGGCTACCTGAGTTCATGGAGTTGACCCAGGGTGACATGTCAGTGATGCATTACCATGCCAGGTTTGTCGAGTTGGGCCGTTATGCGTCTCATACCATGGCAGATGAGGAAGTGAAGACCGATCAGTTCATTGGTGGTCTGAGGGTCGAGCTGAGGCACTATCTTCTTGCATCAAGTGTGACTACTTTGGATGCGGCATGCAAGGTAGTGTCGGCGTTGGAGAGAGATTTACAGAAGATTCGAGTGTAGGGCAGTGCTGGTCAGGTTTAGGCAGGTTTTTGTCAGCCGATAGAGGTTCAGCAGCAGAGTACTATCTAGCTCTCGGCAGGTGGCTCCGTGGCAGTGCAGTCTGTGGCTCCCATGCCAGAGTCGTCATCCTTCAGCTCGAAGTTCAAGAAGCTATTCAGGGAAGCTGGTTTAGGTAGGAGGCAACGGAGTTGCAAGGAGTCACAGCAGGAGTCAATGGGTAGTGTCCAGCAACTGGCAGCTTTCCAGCGTCAGAGTTCAGTGAGTGGTGCTCTGGATGGATGTCCAAGGTGCAGTGGATCTCATCTAGGCATGCCGTGTTCAGCGCCCGTGGTTTACTTCAGGTGTGACCAGCCAGGGCACATGGCACGTGACTGTTCGTAGAGACCGAGTCAGCCACCTGGGTTTTAGCAGCAACAGTAGTTTCAGCCCCAACAGATGCCATCACAGTCGTAACAGTACTAGCGACAGGAGCAGTTTCCTCAATTGTCTTAGTCAGCTACTATAGGGATGCAGAGATCCCGAGGCAGAGTGACCACATACATAGTAGGCCAATAGAAGCCTTTGAGCTTGATGTTGTGGTTCATTCTGTCTCTAGCCTGGTGTGTGCCACACAGCCCAGACTAGACCTCGCACATAATGGCTCGAGCCTCGGCTGAGGAGAAGCATCTCAAGAGAACGAACTCGTCCTTCTCATGGATGAGTCGGTACAGAGAGTCGCCGATTAACTCATACGATGTCGCTCAGCGAAGTAATTGGACCCTTTGAGCCTGGTCAGGAGGGTGCCATCCCTTCTTGAATTTGATGATAGGCTCATGCCAATCTTCTTCTTCAGGAAGAGTGTCCCGGTTGGGGTCTTGGACCTCGTAGGCAGTGAGACCGAAGTCGCTTTCGAGTGAGCTTGACATCAGTCTTTTGTGCTTGACTGTGATGTCAATTTCACCCTCGGGTGGTAGCTTAATGGTAGCAGTCAACTTTGCCAGGGCGTCATCCTGGGCGTTGCTTCTTCTATGAACATGATCTATTTCGAAGAAATAGAATTTCTGGGCCAATCAGGTGACGGCGGCATGGTATGGAACCAATTCTGACCTCCGCTCGTCAAAAATACTGAGGACCTGTCAAACGATCAGTTGAGAGTCCCCGTAGGCTTTGAGGCATTTGAAGCCCATGTCAAGAGCCATCTAGAGTCTAATGATCAGAGCCTCGTATTCAGCTTCATTGTTGGTCATGGCTTTCATAAGGGCACAAGAGTTGTACAAAACTCCGCCCTGAGGAGTCGGGAAAATGATTCTGACACTGGCCGTGATGCCCAAGCTGAGGTTGCTCTAGGTAGTGCCTCGAGAAGCACCATTGAAGTATAGCTCCCAGCAAGGTAGATTGGCTATGAGAGCGCCTTGTTGCCAGTAACGCAATACATCTCCACTCTGTTTAGCCAGTTGTTGCTATTGAAGAGCGAGAGACTCCTCATTTAGAAGCTCTGTGTTGAAGGGAGAATTGTCTAGTACTGGATGGGTTGCCAAGAATTCAGCCATGCCATGTCCCTTGATCGCTTTTCTAGGGACATAAGTGATGTCATACTCCATGAGTAGAAGAGCCCATTTCCCTAGTCGGCCTGAGAGGATGGGCTGTCTGAGGAGGAACTTCAGGGGGTCGTATTTGGATATGAGCTCAACCCGATGAGACAGGAGGTAATGTCGTAATTTTTTGACGACGAATACCAATGTCGGGCATACTTTCTCCATGGGGGAGTAGTGATACTCAGCACAGATCAGTTTTCGACTGAGGTAGTAGAGCGACTGCTCTTTGCCTTCTTCATTAACTTGTGCCAACATAGCCCCCAATGAGGCGTCCATGGCGGCAATATAAAGTATGAGGGATTTACCCTTAATAGGTGCCCCAAGACTGGGGGTTGAGGAGGTACTCCTTAATTTACTCCAATGCCACCTGGCATTCCGAGTCCCATATGAAGGGAGCATCTTTCTTCATGAGCTTACTGAAAGACGCGCATCGAACGGAGAGGTTGGAGATGAATCTCCGAATATAGGTCAATCTGCCCTGGAATGACCTGAGCTTGGTGAGGTTGCTGGGTGGTGGGAGCTCCCGAATCGCTTTGATCTTGTTGGCGTCCACCTTGATTCCTCAATATCAAATAATGAAATCGAGAAACTTGCCACTGGATATGCCAAAGGTGCATTTCATGGGGTTCATCTTGAGCCCATACTGTCCGAGACGCTTGAAGACCTGACGCAGATCACGTAGGTGATCGTCTTGCCTCCTAGTCTTGACGACTAGGTCGTCAACATAGCATTCGACGATGTTGTGCAGCATCTCGTCGAAGATTTTAGTCATGGCCCTCTAGTAGGTAGCACCGGCATTCTTCAAACCGAAGGGCATATACTTGTAATTGAAGATCCCCTTAGGAGATCGGAAGGTAGTGTGATTCTTGTCTTTGAGGGACACCCAGATTTCATTGTAATTGGATGATCCATCCATAAAAGATAGAGCTTCATTCCCAGTGGTCTCGTCAACCGTGATTGGGACTGGGAAGTCATCTTTCGGACAGGCTTTGTTAAGGTCCCAAAAGTCGACACAGATGCAGACTTGACCACTTTTCTTTTTAACTGGGACAATGTTGGCGAGCCAGATCGGGTAGATGCATGGCTCGATGAAGTCGACCTCCGCCATTTTGTTGACCTCTCGGTGATGTCGACGAATAGACACCTCACCTGGACCCTACGTTCGGGATGAGGGAATAAACCCTTCTTTGCGTCAGTACTGACCCGGTATTGACGAACATTTCAAGAGACCAACAAACCCTGTCGGCTCCACCACCTCGGTGACGTCGGTGAACAGACACCTTGCCGGGACCCTACGTCCGGAACAAGGGATTAAACCCTCTCCTTGCATTAGTACTAACCCAGTTACGATGAATTTTTCCAGGAAGTAAACAAACCTTGACGGCCTCGTTACCTTGACGATACCGATAGGGTAGCACTTTTGCCCGGGTCCCCTCGGGTGACGAACAACCCTTTGACTTGAACCTCCCGTTCAGGTCATTTGAACCAATAAGCTCTTCTCTCCGTCCCTTCGGACGGTGAACAAACCTGTGACTTGTACCTTCCGGTCAGGTCATCTGAACCAATAAGCTATTCTCCCTGTCCCCTTGGGTGACGGGCGTTCCTTCGGCTTGGACCTTCCGTCCCGGTCGCTCGGACCAATGAACTCTTCCCCCTTGTCTCTCCGGGCGTTGCGCATACCCCTCGACCTAGGCCCCTTCGTCCTGATCGACCTACCTCACGGAGCTGCTCGGCGAGGCCACGAGGCTCGCACGGTGGAGTGGTCCCCTCGTCTCTCCCCTGGGGAGGCGAGCACTCTCCTGTGTCCCTCTGCATGCTCGACCGGAACGCCCTTGAGTTAAGTCGCCAACAAGGACTTGCCTCGTCGCGGAGTGAGGGAGGGAGAGAGAAGAAAAGAAAAGAAAGAAGAAGAGCGAACTCGCGGGCCTACGCCCGAACGAATATGTGCCAATGTTTCTTTCCCATTGCAAAATAAAAGAGTACATTTGCTGCGGGGCATACCCCTGAGTTACACATCGAAAGGGGGAGATGGAAAGGAAAAGAAAGAGGAACAGGATACAGTGGGAGGCCCAGGGATGGCGGCGTTCAGTCAATCCCCCGGAAGATGTCCTCAAGGGGGAGGATGCCGATACAGGGGAAGTTCATCATGTCATCCAATCGGCCCCTCTGCCCCTCGAGGCGCTCCAGCTCCGCTTCGAGGGAGATTGCTTCAGCCCTAGTGACAGCCAGCTCCTCGCCTGTTCTCTCTGCGGTCGCTTCAGCCTCGGCCAGCGCAGACTTAGCGGTGGCGAGGCGGCCCTCCAGCTCTTCGATCACGCCTTTGATGGCGTGAACATCCCGACGGCCGCCATCCAAGTCTCTCTCAAGCTGCTCTCTGCTGGTTCGGCGCTCCTCTAGGGCTTGCGAATATTCCCCTTCTTGAGCTTTGAGCACGGCGAGCTCGCTGGGGGCTCGAACCTCGAGGAATTTGCGACGGTTTATGTACTTCAACAGTAGCAGCACACGTCGCGACCATTCCTCCAGGGGGCATCCCAACACTTGCAACGCGCTGGTCAACTGCACCGCTATCGCGTGCGCCCCTCGATAAGTAAGAGCCGGATCCGCGAGTATCAAGGAGCGCTGCGTTATCAGTATCTGCCGGACGGGAGCGTCTGAGGCAGTGTGACCGAGGGAGGGCGCCTCCGGCGGGCTGAATTTGACCATCTCGTCGATAGTAGCCCATATCTCCGCGTTCACCGCAACCGAGGAAGAGGGAAGCTCCACGGACAAGTCGCTCGGGCCCCCCGTCTCGACGCGTAATTCACGGCCAGCCACGGCCAGAGGAGCTGCTGGAACCGCGACGGTGCTGCCCGACTCTACGATGGCAGGGGGGCGCTCCTCTTCGCTCTCGGTCAGGGGAAAGGCAGGAGGTAGGGCAGGCTCCATCGCTGTCGAAGGCTGGGCCACTCCGCCTACTGGTGTCCCCTCGTCACCTCGAACCGCGAGCTCAACCACCATCTTCCCCAGCAACCGACTTTCCTCAGGCGTCACGAGCGGCCGGGGAGGGGGAAGAGGAACCAAGAGCTTCAGTCCACTATCTGACCGAAGGAAGGACACAATCTGCGTTACTTCCTCGGCCGAAAGTGACTTCGGCTCGTCTGTCTCCTCCGGAGCCGCCGCCCCTCTCCGCTTGGCGACAGCCTTGCGGGTCCTCCCGTAGCGTACCTCGGGGAAATCTCCCTCCTCCTGAAATACAAAAGGGAAGTAAGGGATCAGTATTGCAATAAGCGAAGTGTAGAAAATCTAAAAAATCAAAAAATTAAAAAAATTAAAAAAATTATTTTCTCGATCCTCGGAACACGCTCAACGCATTGGCACTGTCTGGGAGTAGGAGAACGCAACAGTTCACCCGATACAGGGTTTCGAAGGTCCGACCGGAAATAACATGCCTGAATCACAAAACGTGCTTCGGGACCCTCGAAAGTGATCCAAAACCCACGGATCCTGACCCAAAAACTATCCAAAAAACCTGGGACGTTACACACGGGGTAGCCCGAACCCTCAAAACCACATGGGCATGCTAATCGAGGCAACACGATACCTCTGGACTGATGTGGCACAGCCAACGGGTGCAGCGGAAATGAAATGATGGCCGTCGGACCTATCGACACAAGCACACTAGTGAAGGTTCATACTGGATGTCGTCAGACTAACTCACACGGCGCGCCCTTGTCCCGGGGTGACTTGGGGATGGAAGGTCGAGTCTGGGGACCAGACCCTTGCTGGTTGGGGGTAATGGCATGGTTGAGATGGGACCCTCCCTTAGATTCCGAAGCTCCCGTGTCAGCGGGGCAGACCACAATCCTTGGAGGGCATGGGTAACACTCATACTCACTCTCGCGATGGCCACTCAATGTAGCTGGTCGTTCGGGGCTAGGCACTCTCTTCCCCACCAGCGGAGCTCAGATATGATATTGAATGACAGAATTAACTAGGAGGAGGGTATGGGGCTCACCTAGCCGACTTGAAGAAGCTGACTCCGATCGGAGATGAGGGCGAACGGGGAACGTGCGGGAACACAACCCGCATGCTGCGCCGATGCCGCTTGACCTACGATAATTTTAATACAAAACTATGCCTCTCGCAGGAGGGTTGGCTTAGGGGTGGGGGAATTAAGTTTACAACCAAAATTTACCTCCACGTAGGGAGGGGCGTTCAGCCAGCCAGGCGGGGAAGGGAATCGTCTGCGAGGGGGCAACCAGATCTTTAGTCTGTGCTACCAGGCGCTTTGTTTGCCCTGCCGGGTGCCGCGGCTTGTCAGCGATGATACTTCCCGCTCTGACAGTCGATGGAGACGAGGTTGGCGCTGCTGGGTCACTACTCAACTTGTGGGATATCAGGAAGAAGAATCGTCCCGATCATTCCTTGGACTATTCGGGGACGCCAAATCCCGCGGGACTGCGCAGACTGCACCTTCTGCAGACCAGAGGGCTCTTGTTCAGGGTAGTACTCTGCGATGGGATGTCGGATCGAGGCAGAACCACTTATGACTGAAAGAATGACGAGTCTAGTGTGCCTTCGCCAAAAATCTCCATCGAACTCACCTGAACAACTCAGTGGTAGCTTTTGGATGCCAGTAGGGTCGGACTAAGTGGAGGTATAGGAAACTGAAACTGACTCACCTGGGCAATACCTTGCTGGTCTGATGTCGGATTGGGTCGAGGCCAAATTAGACGGGAAGAAGGACACCTCAAGTATCATCAAGAGTTGGAATGATCACAATCGGAGGCGAGGAGTGCCGGTGCCATCCATTCTCGCAAGGTTGCGCAGCCTGGATCGCCGACAGGGCACGGGAGCCTTGTTGGAGTCGGTCCTCTCAGCCTTGGTGCCGGAATGAGACGAGACCAGCGTAGAGTGGAAGAGGGGGCTCTAGGGTCGGTCTACACTGAAGGTGATGAGCTGGAGACGTTGGAGGATGAAATGGTGGTTCCTACAATCCGACTGCTATAGAACTCCTGGGGTTGGGGCGAGCAACTTGCGCACACTGGGGAAGGAGGCAGGACAGGGGTCTCCGGTGTCCGAATGGAGTCCTTCTTCTTGGAGGTGCAAGAGGACTCTCAGGGAAACACCATGACCGAAAATCATGACCAGACTCTTGAGGAAGAAGGCGGGAGAGCTTTTGTAACTCGCCTCTGTCTGCAGCTGGAGTTGATTTGCGCAGCTTGATGGAAACTGGTCTCTCGACCAGCTCCGACCTCGGATGGGGGTGTACACCACTTGTTGGAAAGCTGGCTTGGAGTAGAATACTCTAATGCATGCCTTGTCACCAGGTAGCCCTCAGGGACGCCGTGGTTGTCGCTGCAACTTGGTCGACGGCTCTATAGTCGAGTCTGCCTGGGTGGCAGTGGAAGAAGAGGTTGAATATCGAGGAGATGAGGGGGGGACGTGGGGAGAGGGCGAGAGAGAGAGGGGGGGGCAGACACCATTCAAGTGCTCGGCAGTGGTTTCCAATCCCCCATTAAATCTTCCATACTATTAATAAGTTCCCACCCCCCACCCAACCCATTCCAATTTCCAAATCCAACCTTCTTTATCTTGCTTTGTGTTCTTGATTTGTTTTCCATCCATCTATAGCACAATTTCTCCCCATCTCCACCCAAGAAGTTATATTCTTTTGGCTGCAACCCCATTCCTTCTATTCCACCACCTTGACTCCAATTGTTGTTAAGCGTTAGTGTGTGTTTGTTGTTTCTCTCTCCTTGGCTCAGGCAGCGTGGGAGAACACAAAAGCAGAGCCAACCAGACCCGTCCCCACATCGTCATCAGGCAAAACCCAGAAAGAGATCCCTGCTCCTCCCTGTCGGGGCTCTCTGCACCTTCTGCGAAGCCATGGCTGTTCCTGGAGATTAGAGAGAGAGAGAGAGAGAGGATGCTGGGAATGGGTATTTAGGTTAGATGCACCCCCTGTTACCTCTTCTGCCCAGTGGTCTGTTCGCCGGGGAGTCCCCCTTTCGGCTCCTCCTCTCTGATCCCTCTCCTTGTCTCTCTGCTCTCCCTGGTTTGGAGAGAAGGCATGGGCTGGGTATCCCTGGAATCCAACCACACCCAGCAAAGCCCCACCTTCCCACCGCCTGCCCAGTCATTCGTGCCCTCCCATGGCGGCCTCGACGGCGACATCAGCCCCAGCATCCTCCTCATCATAGTTATCCTCTCGGTCATCTTCTTCATCTCCGGCCTGCTCCACCTACTCGTTCGCCTCCTCCTCAGGCCAGCCGGCAGAGACCCTGAGGACCTCGACAACGGGACGGCCCTCCAGGGCCAGCTCCAGCAGCTCTTCCACCTCCACGACGCCGGGGTCGACCAGTCCTTCATCGACGCCCTCCCCGTCTTCGTCTACAAGGCCATCATCGGTGGCCTCAAGGACCCCTTCGACTGCGCCGTCTGCCTGTGCGAGTTCGGCGCCCACGACAGGCTCCGACTGCTGCCCCGGTGCAGCCACGCCTTCCACCTCGAGTGCATCGACACGTGGCTGCTCTCCCACTCCACCTGCCCCCTCTGTCGCAGCAGCCTCCTCCCAGACGCTTCCCCCGTCCGCGGCTGCAGCCCGCTCGTCCTCGTCCTCGAGTCTGGCAGCGAGAGCTCCAGGGAGATCGTCCCCGATAGGGGCGCCGCTGCTAGCGGCCCACTGGCCCTCCACGGAGAGGAGGAACCCGGGTCTCTTCCCGGTGACGCGGCGCAGAAGGCAGGGGAAGGTGGCGCCAAGGAGGAGGCGGCAGCGGCCATGGAGGTGGTACCAGTTAAGCTCGGCAAATTTAGGAACGTGGACGCCGGCAGCACCGTGGAGGGCGGCGAGGACGGTCCCAGCAGCGGCAGCCTGGATGCAAGGAGGTGCTTTTCCATGGGTTCCTTCGAGTACGTCATGGACGAGGCGTCCGTCCTCCATGTGGCCATCAAGCCACAGGCGAGGAAGCCCGGCGCCATGAAACCCCGCCACCGCGACGCCATGTCCGAGTGCGACTGCAACTCGCGGAGGGAAGGCTTCATGGGCTTCGAGCCGCCGGAGAACACCGCCGAGCTGATAGGGGAAGGCCAAATTGGCAGCGCCAGCGTCGGGTCCAACTCCCGGCAAAGGGAGAGCTTCTCGGTCTCGAAGACATGGCTGCGGCCAAGGAAGGAGGAGAAGGCCGCGGCCGAGGAGGGCGGTTCGAGGCGCGCGTTCTCGTTCCGGCTGCCGCTGCAGCGGGGCGGGGCAGCGGAGGAGGGGAAGGTGAGGTGGTTCAGCAGCCCGAGGGCGGCGGTGGAGGAGGTCGAGACGGGCAGCGAGTTCAGCTTTGACATGGAGGCGCGGGGCTGCGACGGCGGTGCCCTGTCGCGGGCGGGGGAGACGCCGTCGTTCGCGAGGAGGACGCTACTGTGGATCATCGGGAGGCATCACAAGGTGGTGAACCATGTCTGATTCGGACCCAATTCTCCTCTTCTCTTCCTCTTCTCCTCTCCCATTCTTTTCTGTTCTTGTTTAGAATCTATTCGTGTTTGGATTCCTACAAAATTTTTTGGAAGGCAAATGTAGAATATTATAAGGAAAAGGAAAGAATGTGAAGAAATGATGTTATCCCCACGTCAATGAAAATATGCATTCCGACGAACGGCTTGGTGCCTAAGCCGCTATACTCTCCCTCATCCATTTAGGCCATCCATCTTAATCAATACTTAAACCTTTCTTCCTTTACATTGATGTTAAGCCCACGTCAACGAAAATATATCTCCTGACGAGTGGCCTTCTACTGCCCAATGACTGGTTCCACACTTGAGTTTTTACACCATCATTGATGGTGCGAGTCTCGAGTTCGAATGCTACACTTCGGCACGAGCATATCTTATTAAAAATAATGGGGCTTAAAATAGAGGTGCCCAGCTAGACTTGCTCAAGCATTCTACTGAGCAAGGGCTAGAATGGCTATAACCCAGCTATAGTGAAAACCCAAAATGGCACTACAGGCAGAATTGGGTACCCTGCCACGTGAAAACCCATAAGGGGGCATGGGCAAAATCAAGAGAGGGTTAGCTCTGACGAAAACCTGAAAGGGTGCTTGGGTCAGTAATGTGATATAAAAAAAATGAGATGTCATCATTCCTAAACCTTGCCATGGGAGCACCCAGCATGATATTCCCTGTACATCCCACCGGGCAATCTAAAACTACCGTCGAGTCCTTGACATCATCGTCAAGATCGATGATAAAATCATCCGATGTAGGCCCTACACCTATGTTGCCAAAACAAACCTTTCTTTACTTCGACATTCACCCCATGTCGATGATTAAACTAGCATCGAGTCCTTGACATCATCGTCAGGATCGATGCTAAAATCGCCCAGTGTAGGCCTTACGCCTATGCTACTAAAATAAACTTTTCTTTGCTTCGGCGTTCACCCCATGCCGATGATTAAACTACCATCGAGTCCTTGACATCATCATCAGGATCGATGCTAAAATCGTCTGGCTTAGGCCTTACGCCTATGCTACTAAAACAAACCTTTCTTTGCTTTAGCATTCACCCCATGCCGATGATTAAGCTATCGTTGAGTCCTTGACATCATCGTCAGGATTGATGCTAAAACTGTCTGCTGTAGGTCTTATGCCTATGCTGCTAAAACAAACCTTTCTTTACTTCAACATTTACCCCATGTCGATGATTAAGCTACCACCGAGTCCTTAACATCATCACCAAGAACAATGCTAAAATCACCCGGTGTAGGCCTTACGCCTATGATGCCAAAATAAACTTTTCTTTTCTTCGGCATTTACCCCATGTTGATGATTAAGTTGTCGTCGAGTCCTTGACATTATTGTTAGGATCGATGCTAAAACTATTCAGTGTAGGCCTTATGCCTATGCTGTTAAAATAGACCTTTCTTTTCTTCGACATTTACCCCATGCCGATGATTAAGCTACCATCGAGTCCTTGACATCATTGTCAGGATCGATGCTAAAATCATCAGATGTAGGCCTTACGTCGATGCTGCTAAAACAAACCTTTCTTTACTTCAACATTTACCCCATGCCGATGATTAAGCTATCGGTGAGTCCTTGACATCATCATCAAGATCGATGCTAAAATCATCCGGTGTAGGCCGTACGCCTATGCTGCTAAAACAAACCTTTCTTTACTTCGACATTTACCCCACGTCGATGATTACGCTACCATCGAGTCCTTTACATCATCGTCAGGATAGAAGCTAAAACCTTCCAATATAGGCCTTAAGCCTATGTTGCCACAACAAACTTTCCCTTGCTTCAGCATTTGACCCATGTCAATGAGCAAATTACCATCGGCTCCCTGACATCATCGTCGAACCGATGCTAAAATCCCTGGTGAAAGCCTTGCAGCTAAAACTGCCAGAGTGAAACCACCCCTTTGCTAAAAAGCTTCGGGCCCATAGTCCTTCTCTAAGGCTTCGGGTTTACACCCCTTCTATCCCGGCTTCCTTTACCACCTAAACAAACATGTTCTGCCATGCTGAAATCTTAGACCTCTGATGTGCTCGCAGTGCGGTGGAACGAACCCCTCACCCTTTCCCTGAAAGAGTGAGCACTCTCCTGCGTCTCCCGCGTGGCACCCCTTGAAAAATCAAAAGAATGCTTTGGTGCCTAGTCGTCAGAATAGGAAAATAACAAGAAAGCACATAAAGGAAGCCCAGAGAATGCAACAAGAATAAACTTATGATTTTCACTATAATGAAAAAATGGAAAATTACAAAAGGGCTCCCCTTACAGGAGCAGAATTATATAAAGGTATGGCTACTACCGATGAAAGATATCCTTAAATTCTAAGAGTCCAATAGAGGGGGCCAATTCCTGTTCCCCAAGGTGAACTTCCTCCTCCTGAAGACGAGCAAGCTCGCTGTGTAGCGAAGTCACTTGACCCTCCAACAAGGCAGTCTGTTCAGCACATTCGGCCTCCATGTCTTCTGCAAGATGCAGCTCCATATAGGTAGAGATCAGCTCCACCTACAACTCCTCCAGTCGGCCCCATAATGATTGAATGTGGGAGGACAAAGATATGGCAAGAGTGTGGCACTCTTGAAGGGCCAATTCCAGCTGCTCCAGAGCCACTCGGCAATCAATTTTCTGCACTCTCAACGCAGCAGCTTTGTCACTTTTTAGGCGCCTTAATAAGTCCCAGCGATTCACAAATTTTAGCAAAAGGAGCGCCCTCTAAGTCCACAGGTTTGTAGGGCATCCCAATGCTTGGAGGCCAACCGATAGATGCTCAGCAATCCCCCGTAGTCTGGGGTAAGTTAGGGCTAGCTGAGACAAAACCAACAGTCGTAATGTCTCTAGATCCTGCCAAACCAAGTCATCTGAAGAAGTAATGCAAAAAGATGTTGTTGGAGGCAGCATGAACTCGACCTCACTATCAATGTTGGCCTATAAGTCAGCATCTACCACCGAAGAAGAAGACGGCAAAGACGGAATAATAGCAATGCTCGACACCTCAATAGCTTTCTCTTGTCCTAATAGTGTCTCTCCTGTCAGAGCAAGCTCTTTTGATGCGGTAGCGATAGGAAGTGCTGGAATGCTCTCGGGCCTAGATTCGACATCCTTCTCCTCAAAAGTCGGGAGCACTAGAACAAATGACTATGCCGCCATGGAGGTGAAGGCTGATGCATGAGTTTTAGTCCTCAACTAAGGAGCACGAGCCGGCATTGGGATCTCTTCTAGCACGTCTAGCACAATCAACAATATGTCTGACCTGGACTGAGCTCTAACAAGTATGGGTCGCAACACAAGTATAATTTCTTCGGAGGTCGAAGGCACAATAGACGGAGGACATAGTGCTTCAGCTGGGGAAACACTACTAATGGGAGCAATGGTTTGACTTAGGGCAATTGGCATCTGAAGTAAAGAAAATGGATAATAAAATGTTAAACAACCCGACAGACTAGAGGATGAAAAGAAAGAAGCATCAAAAGCAGAAGATTCACCTTAGCTGCTACTGATTTAGGGGTCAATAGCTCAGGGGCTATTTGAATAGGTCGTCCTTCCACCAATGATTTGGCTACAGAGGAAACTAGATATTCCTCTATACTAGCCTCAGCGACTGTTTCTAGCAAAGTATCTTCTGGAGTCCTGATGATAAGTCATGGGGGGCAGAGTACAGATGATCCCTCTATTAAGGGGCAGGAAGCAGAAGTCCCACCACCATCAGCATCGGTAGCCTCCTCATGATCAGAACCACCATAATCCACCTGTTCTTCAGACAAGGATGGGGAACTCTTAGAGGAACTCTGCACTGTAATCTTCTGCTCTGCTGCTACTTCTACCTCTCGACGGACAGCCGAGCGGGTAGCTATGTGTCATTGTGGGGTCACTGCCTCTTTAGACGATGAACGATGCCCTCGTGATGATGAAGAAGGGCCTGAAGATGAGACCCTTGTCTCAGGCAAAATAACAGGAAGCTCTAAGGCAAGCCATGAAATGCACAATAAGATGAAGGAGTCATGAAGCTCCAGAATATGAAACATTAGAGGCAATTTTCCTCAATTTACCTGCTGCCTCACTGGTTGGAGTAAGGGAAGGGAGATTTTCTCTCTCAGGACTCCCGACAAATGCTCCTGCCGTTGTTTCCATGATCGCACCGACATCTGCTTCAGTGGTCACGGCTCACACATCCTCTAGTGCTACTGTAGAACAAAAGAGCACAAAATAAACACACAAATCCTTTCAGAAGAAAGAGGCCACCATGATAATAGTGGTGCAAAGTTACCCTTAGTTTTAAAAAATGGGGATTGAGAAGCAACAAACTGTGCAAATGATGGTATCTGAGGTAGGGCCTCCTCAACAGCTAGAACTGTAGATGTTGCTTACTCACTTGCAACATCACGAGTTCTCTTAGCTCGCACCATAGCAACCTTCACCGGGGATATTGCACTCTTCCGACTTCCTCGAGGCAATGGAGTAGTAGTGGGAGCTAGAGCAGGGACATCAAAGTAGGATGGCTTCTGAGCCTGCATAATTAGCTTTTGTTAATCTCCCTATTACCGCACATCAGGTCTATCTGAAAGATGAAGGAACAAAGAAAATATCAGCTAAAACATAAAAGTAGCGCAAAAGCACATAACCTTGTCATGGCATGAAGACACACCTACTAGCCCTATGTACCGAGGTGAGAGGGGTCAGTAATATAAAGCTGCTTCTTTGTCCCTCTAAGCAGCTTCATGGACTAACCAACATATGTCTCCAATCTTCACACACCGGTCTGCCAACTAAGCTAGATCAGGGTGTCCTCGGGAAGCAAGAAAATGATATAAACCCAGATGATCCAAGCCCCAGTCGTCTATATACTTGAAGGATATGAACAATGTATGAGCCAGAATGGCTTCAACTGTAGTGCTAAGATCCAAGCCATGAATCTTCAACAGAACAAACAGCGGTTCGGTGGACACCCTATGCAGATGAGGGGCACGAGGGTCAGCCTTGGGTAGTGGGGGCCCTCGCCCTCTCTGGGCATGATGTGTGGCTTCACCACATGAATGTAGTGGAGCCCCTCTACTTCAGACTGGTAATGAGGATGATTGGCATCCATCAGCCAGTGGTGGAGTTCCCAGCGCCAGAGAAGCTGGGGGAGTTAGTGGGGTGACACCTGAGGGGCGTGGCGACAGTGCTTGATTGGATAGTGCGAGCTGCAAAGCAGATCGTTGACTGAACCACACTTGGGTGGGTTGTGACCACCCGAGCAGAGCGACGCGACGTACTACATGGCGTACGCCAGGCACTACTGGGACCAGGTGTTCCGGGGTGCCCACCGATCGGTACGACTTCTGACCCTAGCACTCTTTCTATTATGCTTATGATTTCTATATGATGATGCAGTGACGTTTGGACTTCCTAAATGCAGATCGACCCCCAGGGATGGATTGCAGAGTTGCATGGGCTCCTCCACTCCACGATCTGAGAGTGTGATGAGGCCCGACAGGCCTTGGCCCTACTGGTGAGTTTCTCTAACCCCTAAATATGATTATGGTATGCTATGAAAAGACTGACCCTTGAGTTTTCTAAATGCAGCGTGCTGAGGGGACCCAGTGACAGGGGTTCGATTCCCCTTCCTCTTCTCAGACTCCCGCAGACCGGACCGAGCGGGACGTCGAGTTCACTCAGATGGTGGCCCGTGCCGAGGCAGCGGAGGCAGCACACTCCGAGAGGGTACGTTCACTGCACTTTCCCTTGTTAATTATGCTTATACAAAATTCTATTTGACTAATGATGATGATGTATGTATATGCAGGCGACCGAGCTGACAGCTGCACTAGGTGAGAGTGCCCGAATATGAGAGGAGCTCGAGCAGGGCCGAGCCGCAGCACGAGAGGAGGCAGCCGACCGACAGATGTGATCGAGACGGCGCTCCTTCAGGCAGAGTTGGAGTGCTGCCAGGCAGAGCGGGACCATGCCTGCGCAGCAGTGGAGGGTTACCAGACCAAGGTAGAGCGCTATTGAGTGGAGCGGGATCGCGCTCTATTAGAGGCGTCAGGGCTACAATGGGAGCTACGGGTGTTTAGGGAGATACACTGGGAGTGTAGCAGGGCTCCGAGTGGCAGCCACGGCCCCCACGGTTCCTTCCGCAGCTACTTCACCACCTCCTCCGGTCGCCAGAGGAACGAGGAGGACGAGCGACGACGACGACGCCAGTGGGAGGAGGACACGAGCTCTGCGATGGCCCCACCATCAAAGAGATAGGAGGGAGGAGGAGACAACGACAGGCCAGAGGGAGCGGCCTAACTTTGTACCCCGACACACTTTTGTACATGATATGAGATGATATGACGTAATGTGGTTTTCAATTGATTTTATTTTTTTATGAGTGAATGTGAAAGTATAAATGTGCAAATGTGTGGATGTAAATGCTGACCGACTGACTCACGACTGACCCTAGGGAGACACGAGAGAGCGGTGAGGAGAGAGAGATGTAATGACTGAGAGATGCGCTCACTGGGTGGTGAGGACGTCCTACTTAGGTGAGAGAGACGAGAGAGAGGTGAGGATGTTCCAACCTACGTGTGAGATGTGAGAGAGGTGAGGACGTTCCTACTCAGAGTTGAGAGGCACGGGAGAGTAGTGAGGACGTTCTGACCTACGGGAGAGACGAGAGAGAGATGAGGACGTTCCTCCTCAGAGAGAGACATAAGGGGCTACAAAATGGAGTGACAAGGGCTTTAACAGTCGTTCAGATGGCTGCTCAGCAGCTACACGATCTGACCCGTGCCGCGTGAAGGCAACTCAACCCGAATCAGCAAAGGCAATTGATCGGTTAGAGACAAGCCGCTCAAATAAATGAATAGTTTAGTAATAACAGTGTAAAATAAGCATGGCCTCCACCAGTCTATCCAATGGGCGAACGATCGAACACTGTAGAAGGTTATGAATGGTCCCTCTCAGATTGTCCCACATGTAGAGCAGTCTATCGATAGACCGCGTAATATTACGTACAGGGAGTCCGATCGGGACTCTCTTGAAGAGTCCTAACCCGAGGTAAGATGTTCCAATTCAACCCAAACACTAGCCTAACCCAATCTAGATTTATCCTAGCTCAGTTCTTGACCTCCTCAATTTCTTCATGTTGGCTCCCATCCAGTTGGTAGTCAACTCTTATCTCCTCATTTCTGCTTTCTACATCCTCTGCTTCCAGTGTAAGGTTCCTCCGTCCTTGGACCTCTTCCATTATTTCTTTGAGCTGAAGGTGCATTCCTCGGCTGGCAAGGGTTTCTATTATGTTCAGGCGAGGTGAAATAGGAGCTACGTGTCCTTAGCCATGAAGGACTCTTCCCATAAGGGGTGGAAGACTCAGTTCTTCTGGGTGGGAATTTCTTCAGTGGAAGAGTCATGGAGATGTCTCGTGATGCCCAACTTTCACCCGAACATCCCTCCGAGATAGGATGAGTTCACCCCGGAGGTGGACAAGCACGCAACGACCATGATGAAGCATCGCCAGTCTACGGAAGAGCTGGTGACCTCGGAGAATATTGAGCGATGCCTTCTCAAGCGACTGTGGCTGGCAGGTATGGATACCAGGTATCAGCTTTCCCTTCGGATGAGGAAGTCGTTCTTCTTTCCCTGACCCTATCTTCCTTTGTGCAGACACCAGGAGGCCGGCTGAGGAGGAGGCGCCTTCGACTGAGGCCACTGTTGAGTCGTGAATTCTCAAGGATTCCACCCGAGCCCAAGACAAGGGCAAGGGGGTGGCCCGGGAAGGGTCTTCCAAGCAGCAGGGGTCCAAGCGCAAGGATCCCGTGGAGAAGATGCTGCGGGACACCATGAAGGCCAAAAAGCGGACCAAGAAGGTCGGGGCCATCCCCGCGGTCGAAGATGGCTCTGGTTCGGCTCTCCCCTCTGCCGAGCTAGAAGGGGCCGAGCCTATTCGGCTGGCTCTCCCGTCTGCTGGGCAAGAGGGGGCCAAGGAGGTCGGGGCCGAAGTGGGCGGCTCTAGGACCATGGCCGAGACTGGAGCGCCGAGCGAGGCAGGTGGCGTTTAGGGCGGAGACGTCAGGGCCGAGCCGACGGAGGCCAGGGGGTCGCGGGAAGAGGTGACGCAGCCCCAACAGACCGAGGCAAGAGGGGTGGAGGAAGCAATGGCTCAATCCGGGCCAGTCGGTGGGGTTCCCGAGGGGGTGCCGCTCAGAGGGGGAGCCCCTATTCTGACTGCTCTGGAGAGGCTGGCCATCCGGGGCCCTCTATACCAGAAGTGTTGCAGCATCGCCACAAAGGTGGTGCGAGGAGGAGACAGGCAGTGCTCCCCGACCGCAGCCCTCGAAATGGTTATGGAGGGTGGCTTGATCCTGGCCCAAATGGGGGCCACCCTGGCTGAAGCTTACGCTCGGTCAGAGTCGGACCGGGTGAACCTTGCCTGGACCCTCGGTACGTCCGATGGGAAGATATCCCGACTCACTGAGGAGTGCAATGGGCTGTTGTAGGAGCTCTCCTCGTTTAAAGAGCTGGCAAGGGTGAGTCAGGCGGAGGCCTGGGACTTGACAGAGCAACTGGCTCGGGCACGCAAGTCACTCGAGAGGAAGGTCAAGCTTCTGGAGGAGGAGCGCATGGCCCGTGCCGAGCGAGATGGCCAGTGGGAGGCCGAGCGCGTTGAGATACTAGACCGAGCGGAGGAAGTCGTGTGCCTTCTGTTGGAGGCTGAGGCTGATCGGGCCGAGGCAGAGAAGCAGATGGCTGAGGCAGATCAGAGGTTGGCCGAGGCTGAACGGGAAAAGGCTGAGCTCGCTAGTAGGGTGGGATCGATCGGGGTAGAGGCAGTCGACCTTAAGGAGGCTGCCCTCCCCTACTACGAGTCTGCGCTTCGTCGAGGCATCCGCAAGGGGTTCAAGCACGGCTATAGCCGGACCATCTCCTGGGTGGAGGAACAGGCGCCAGGGATGACCATTTTCCCCTCCAGTCAACATTACGACTCAGACCAAGCAACCTCGGAATCTTCTGGCTCGGCATCGGGGGAAGAGGAGGACAAAAGGGACTCGTCGTCATCCAAGGGATTGCCAACTTTGGATGCCTTGGGAGGGCACGCAACCAAGGCAGTTCCCACATCGGTGGGGTCAGGTGCCAGGGTTGGCCATCGCCGGGGATATCAGGGGTGGACCTTCCGGGCCTTCAACTTCCGAGCCTCAAGATGGGGTAGAGGCCTGACTTTCTTTTCTCATTTCTTGTATTTTTTCTTGAAGAAAAACTTTCTCTTTTTGGTGTAACCTCTCGGTGCTAGAGAGGTTGGGGACTAATTTTCTCTTATTTTTCCCTTTATATGGGTGTGAACGGGGCATGGAATGGGGTTTTCTATAGTGTTCACTATTTTCGCGCTCGGGACGGGGTAGCAGTCCTTCCAGGGACCGCCACCTGATGGAGCTGCCTCATGGAGACCGCCAGGGGTCCCTTAAGTCGGTTCGAGGGTTGTGGTCTCGCGATGGACCGCCACCGAGCTTAGCGGTCTCAAGGAGACCACCAAGCAGTGCCTAGTGGTCAGGGCATGACCGTTTTTCTGTTTCTTAGTCGTTCATGTTTGGGTAGGGTAGCGGCCTTGCGACTGACCGCCACTCGACGGCTAACGGTCAGGTCAAGGACCGCCACCTTGCTTGGCGGTCTGGGAGGTGACCGTCTTTGGTCAAAGTGTCTCCGGGGTGTTGTAGTCCTGGCTGGACCTCTAGCCGAGGCTTTACGGTCCCGAGAGGGCCGCCAACCGGCGTGAGGGTCCAGAGAGGACCGCCACTGTGTTTTTGGTGCTAGCCGTGTTTCGTTCGCATTGTGTGGGCCCTAGTCGACTCGGTTGTGACCCAGTGGTCGACCTTCGGCCTCGTGGATGTCCCAGACACATGAGGGTCCGATGTTCATATTTTCGGGGGTGTCTGGAGGTGTCGAGTTATCTCGATTAGCGTGCTCATGGGTCTTGGGGTCTGGGTGACCTTGTGTGTGTGTTTCGAGTTTCCGTGTTACGCTTGAGCGAGTCGTCATGAGTCAAAATGAGTGCGAAGGGCCTTCCCCGCACGACGTGGATTTCTCCGGAAGGTGGTTTCTGAGTGGACCGTGAGTTTGGCCCGTGGACTGTGAGTCCAATCACCTAGCCTGGGGCTGGAGATTTTTCGTGCGTTCCTTGGATGAGGGATTAACCCGACGGTTGGTAAGCTACCTTGGAAATCGTGTTACCGTGGTTTTAGACCTATGGATTAGGCCAAATTGACGGTGATGTACTGTCACGTGCGACGGTCTTGACCCGAGTCTCGTGACTCAAGGACCGTTGGGTTTAGTAGGTCTAGTGGGCTGTCTAGAGTTGGATGGCTCCGAGCCACCTGTTACTCTGCGTTACTTGCGATGGATGTGTGCATGGTTCTCAGTGTTCACGTTTAGTGAGCCCCGACTAGTCGTAGATTTTCTGCGCACGCGTGTGCGGACCCACTTTGGAGTGGTGGAGAGCGTGACCCGAAAGAGACGGTTATTAGGCTGGTTATCGTAGGGCCCCTCCACGTAGCCTGAGTCCGGACTTTGGGGAAGAACCAGCTAGAGGATCTGACCTAGGGCGTATGGTCTATGTGTGCACACGTGTCTGGGGGCATCAGACCCGTGCTGACGAGCGCGACCCCAGCTAGTCTTTACTTTGTGTTCCTAGTTACTATACAGTGTCTCAGTCTCCACCTAGGGCGTCGTAGGGAGACACTTGAGGCACGGATTAAGACGTTAGTGGAGGCATCCGGCCTTGCTTCTAGTGGGCAGGTACTCCCTTCACTTGATGTGAGATTCTCGTGACTCGAGATTCTGTTTCTCGTCTGCGAGACATAGTTTCACGTGTAATTTACGGGTGTTTTCCTGAAGTCGAGGTCTGGGATTTCTAGTGAGCGTTACCGAGAGTTTTTCCCTAGACGGCGTAGAGTTCATGACGGTGAGGTCGTGACCGTGTTTTCGGACTGCGTGATCTCGGTGTGGGCCTTCGTGTGTGAGCATAGGCCTCCACGACAGAGGTATCGTGGCATTTTCCTTGTAGCGTGACTAGGGTGATTAGTGGTTCGGTGGTCCCCCGACTGTGGGATCGAGGTGTTGATTTTCTTTCCGATAGGAGTAGTTGTAGAGCCATACTTTTATCAGCTGTCGAGTTTTGGGGATTCGTGTACAGTCGCACTCTCTATCGTTGTTGTTGTAGCTACTTATGCTATTGTTGTTGTTCTTGCTGTAATTACTGCTTTCCGTACTGCCGTTGTTTACGATTGGGGTTCTGCGGGGCCCCTACTGAGCCAGTGATAGGTGGCTCACCCCTGGGTTTCAGGTGTGGCGATTCTTCCTAGAGATTCAAGGGTGCTACGTGGAGGTTCTTAGCAGCCAGCTCATCGAGCCGAGTGTTCACTCGGTATTGGGTACGCTATCCCCCTCACACCAGGAAAGGCCCCAGGACCCTCCCCCTCCATTTTCCCTTCCTAAAACCCTCCATTCTTCCCCTATATTCCCATACTACCAACCTGGGAATCTAGAGCAGCAAAAAGCTTCGAGTTGCAAAGTCTGCCCCGGTGGCATCATGCATCTTCAGGTGGCTTATCATACAGTGCTAGAAAGCTCGTCAAGTCAGCTTCGCAGGCGAGGTGGTCCCGTCCCAATCCGAGTTCAGAGCTGCCCGGGAGAGCCATTCTTCACCGACAGCACAGGAAAGGTCCAGCCAGCGACCTATGCGACTTTCAGAAGCTCCTCCGGCTTCATCCCCCATCTTCTGGTCAGGCCCCTTGGAGACTTCTTACTAGGGTCGTCAAGATTTCAGCCAAAAGTGGTCCCGACCCATTTGGAGTTCCCCGTCGAGAGCACCGACATCGACAACCCAAGCATGTCCTGCAGTCCAAGTCACCAGCAGCTAGAACAAGCAGTCCACCACAGGGAGCACCTCGATCTCTGTCGTCACATTCTGCCCGAGCCCTTTGGAACAGTTAATCTGAGGTCAGTCAGCTTTCAGTCAAGATTGATCTCACCTCTTTCTGATCTTCCCACTGGGAGTTACGCCCCCAACAAGCCTCCCCTGTCCGGCTGGTGTCTTAGGCAGCGTGACTTCACAAGAATCAACGGTGCCAGCGCATCTCACCTCAGAACGGGGTAATTCCAGCTCTGGAGAATCCCTGAGACGTCCCTCTTCGTGGCGACTCCAGCCCCGCCTCGTTCCAGCCACAAATTGGACAGTTGCACACTCCGTCAAATCACGCTCAGATTTCAGTCCCAGGACCAGCACGACCCTGCTAGAGTCCAGAGGCTGCCATCAAGTCATCTGGGCGAATTGGGAGGTGATATTTGACTGGGGTAAACTAGAGTGGACTACCTTTCAACCAGAGTTGGTCCCACCTCGATCCGTCACTCGAGCTGGGAGTACGGCCCTGAACAATAGCTCTTTGGCCGACAGTAGAGAAGCCCGGCACAGTTCTACGAAATCTACTGTACCCAGTACATCCGAGATCAGAACGAGACAAGGTTTCTTCCAGGAGCAAGCTAACACGTCAAACTTTCCAACCCATCCAGTCCCGCCACTGTCAGACGTCCCAAGAAGGATTTACGCTCTCGGAGAGGTCACTGGTTACAGGAGGCAGAAATAGCTACCTGAAGGCGATGTTAGGAGGCATATATATATGCAACGGCGGGAGGCTTCTTCGGCCAACACAGGCAGTCTTCACGATAGGCTTCAATGCATGCAGGTTGGGCGCAATGGCATCGAACTCGGGTGGCCTTCGGCTGGTCGGCAAGCAGGCTTCGGGCGCTGTCAACGTGGCGAGCGTGGGTGGCCTTCGGCTTCCACGCGGGCGGTTAGGCGCCCTCGCGGGCTTCACGCAGTAGCTGGCGGTTCACGAATGGCCACGGCAGATGGAGGGAACAGTTGGCTGGAAGGTGGGCTCCACATGCATGGGCAAAGCGGCCATCTTCACGTGAACACGGATGAAGGATGGCGATCTTCGGTGGGAAGCTTCTTCTCGTGAACGAGGGCCAGCCATGCAACGCAGGAGAGAGAGAAGGCAGGCACACTAAGGCGGTGGGGCTTCGACGTGGCCAAGGCAGCTTCAGTGGCGGGTGTTCTCATGTGAAGCTATCGACGCTAGCGGAAGAGAGAGAGGGTCAGCAGTAGCCGGTCTTCACACGCATGTAGTAGAGAAAGAAGAGGAGAAAAGCCACGGCCGACACTGGGAGAAGAAAAAAAAGGAGAAAGCAGGGCGGCCTTCCTTGTCGGCAACGTGAGAAAAAGAGAAAATGAGAGAAAGAATGTGGCGCCAAAGTCTTCAAAAGTTTCTTCACGTGGAGAAAGAGGAGGGGTGGTGGTTTAAGTTTCAACAAAAACTGTAGAAGAACATTAAGTGTTCACATGAGAGGAATAGTGTTATTGGGCCCTATAAAAGGAGGGCATGTGAAGGAGTTCTCCCCCTCTCTCCCTCTCCTTAACATGCACATACGTAGAAGCTAGCCTTCATTCTCCTCCACCCTCCACTCTTAGATCCTTAGTATAGGATTAGGCTTGTCCATTTTATTTCTTTTGTTATTGTTATAAGTTTTGTTGCCTTGTGCTTAGATCCGTCTTCATCTTGGGAGGCCATTTGAGGAAAGGTTCCTCGCGGATCTCCATCAAGATTTGGTTGGGAAGAGCCATCAGGAGCGTGTAGTTGGATATTGGCCCCCTTTCTTTATTTTCTGGGCGGTCGCAGCGATCTCGGTCTCATCGCTCCGGTTTGTTCTGCCCCTCTCGAGGTGAGTCGGCGGATCTCTTGCGGTCAGACCGATCGGTTCCGGTCGTGCGGCCCAGGGCCGTAGTGTTTTCCTTGCACTGCGCATGTTTCTGCGCCAAGGCGAGGAGGTCGGTAAGGGTCGTCGGGGCTTCGACTCTGAGCGAGCGTCGAAGGATGGAGTCTCGCGTCCCCTGAGTGAGTGCGGTGGTGGCGATGCTGATGTCCAGGCACGAAATCTGGAGTGCCTGTTCACGGAAGCGGGAGACATAGTCCCAGAGGGTCTCCTCGCATCCTCGTCTGAGGGCGGGCAGGCTCACCGCAGACTTGGCTTCCTTTCGACAGTTAATAAAGTTCTCCTTGAACAGCTTCTTCAGTTGTTGGAAGGAGGAAATGGTCCCGGCCAATAGGGACTCAAACCATGCTCGAGTGTTCTCCCGGAGGCTCGTGACGAACGCCAGACATTCCACGGCGTCTGAGGCCCGATGAAATACCAGGTTGGATTTAAAACTGTGCATGTGGTCGGTCGGGTCGGTAGTGCCGTCGTAGGGGGTGAACGACGACAAGTGAAGTTTCGGCGGGATGGGAGCTTCCATGATCTCCTTGGAGAAAGGGACATGGAAGTCCTGATCATTATCGATGAGGCCTCGATTTTTGGCGACAAGGAGGACGTCATCCAGGTAACGGACCTTGTTTTCGATCTCGTCGATGCGTTGGAGTCGCTGGGTCATATCCGGGTTGGAGTGTAGTGGGCTGCGCCCCTTGGTGCGTGCAAGCTACGCGGCTGCCGAGCACGTGCAGTAGAGGCGTGGGAGGTCTCCCGCTCTCGGCGAGAATTGGCGACGGTAGGAGCCCCCCCATTCTGAGGGCGCTCAGAAGGGACGGGCCCCTACTCGGTCTGCCCGTTGACGAGACCTTGACAAATCTCCGTTAAGGCCTGGATCTACTGGCACATCTCCACGAGCTCGTTGGCGGCGACCTCTGGTCGTGATCGGGGGGAGGACGAGGCCTCCTGAGATCCCCGACGAGAGCCAAGGGCCTGATGGGATCCGCTCCCACAGTTGCTGACATTGCAATGGCTTTCACGAGGTGCCATGACTTTTCGCTCGAGAGTTCCCATAGACGACGCCAAAAAGTGTAGTTGCAGGAATCTGGTTCCTACGCCACGTACCACCCTTCTCTATTTGTTTGTTGTGGAAGTCGTTTTGCACCTGTGGAAGCCTACAATCACCAGAAAGAAGGGCGTCAAAAGGAACCCTGGGCGTTACCCCAAGGGACAACCCTCTGATGCTTAAGTCAGCAACAGTTTCAAGTAGAGAACAGAGAAGAGTAGGAGATAGGGAAGATGATGGAGGTCGCCGTAGGAGGCCTGAGAGAGCTGTAGGGCTTCTGTGCCGGTGCTCGCTGGACCAGTGGCAACTTGCCAAGTGCTCACCGGGCGGTAGGATCGCTCAGAAGGGGTTCTCTCAGAGACAGTCGTGACCTCTCTTCATAGTAGCAAGACAGGTAGCTCTATTCTCTGTGTGTAGCTCTTAGTGGAAAATTCCACTGTGGGTTGTCCTTAGTTGGAGTCCCTCTTATAGGGGATTATCCTGGTGGAGGTGGCCGATCCCTTAAGAGGGAAGGGAGTAAGTCATGGGATAACGCTCCCCGCGATCATGGTGGGAGTTTCCCATTGAGGGGCTGTTACCCCGAAGTCGGCTGATTTCTGGGCGAGTCTTATGGCACCCGTGGGGCATGCTCGCCCTTAGTGGAGTTGAGACCAGAGTCGTGGGGGCTTGGGAGGTAACGATAGGTCGGAGACTTATCCGACGGTCATTTTGCCTGGGCTAAAGCCCTTCTTGCTGTCGAATCCAATGTTGAGTCGTAGTGGGTTGTGCTTCTACGGGTCCCGACTACCGGGTGCCCTTGAGCGCATTGTATATCGTGGGCCTGAATGGGCCTCGCGGGCTTGGGCCCTACACAAGCCTAGCCATTTTTACCCTCCTCAGCTCAGAGCTGGCCTTCTCCTCCTCCCTGTCATGGTCCTTTTCGTGGGATCTCTGGCCTTCACCCTCGTCCATTTGTCTAAAGCAGGAGTCCCTTCTGGTCCTTCGAGAACCCAAGCATCAACACTACCGTTGGTCCTCCTCTCCACATCCCTAGACATCCAGGCCCATCACTACCCTCGGCTTCCTTTCCATCTCCAGTTCCAACTCATCCAGCCCTTTGACCTCCTGCCCGGTGCATCCTTCACATGCCCTCAGTGGCACACCTGGGCTCACCTGTCCACCGGCACAACCCCCCAAAACACCCTTTTACCAGCATAGCCCCTGGCCGATGCACCCTTAACCTTCTCAGCCCCTCATAGCCTTCCCCGGCACAGACGCTCACCGGTACACCCTTAGCCTCCTCTTCAATAGCACGCCTTGTGCCTTCCCCAACATAGCCCCCTGGTCCATCCTTCATCGGCACACTCTCTTCACCGGTACACCTCTGCCTGCCCCATATACCTTCAGCCCTTTTGGCCACCCTTTCCCCGGCACAACCCCTCATCGGTACAGCCTAACCCCCCCAGCTTGCTAGCCCGATACACCCCTGAGCCCCTTTGGCCGGCACACCAGCCCCTATGGCTCATCCCTTAGCACCTACAGCCAATCCTAGGGTCTTTCCCCACTCGCTGTTCCCCGAGTTTTCTGAGATTTTACCAAAGGTGTTGCCGCTCTCGGGCGCCCACCTCCAATTGTCCACTCCATGTGGGCGTATTCCCTGTATCTCCCTTACGCTCAAATCAAGGGGAGATGCTGCCGACTTTTTGTCAGAAGTAATAATATGTTAAAAGACCAAAGGGAGCAACAAAGAAATGAGGCAATAACAAATTAAAAGGCCGAAGGAAGTAACGAACAAATGAAATGAACAATGGCAAACTGTTTTAACCAGGGTAAGAGAACTGTTATCAATGCAAAGAGAATTGGACCGAATGACGACTAAACAACTCGAACACCTGCCCTGCAAAGAAGAAAGAAAGAAAGATGTTTTAGGGAAGGGGAAGGAAACCCATGTGGATTGCATTAAAAAATTAAGAAAAAAAAAGAGAAGAAAAGAAAGGCCTTAAGAAAATAGAGGAGGAGTGGGCCCCCTCATAGCCCTTGCCCGGCACACCCTCTAGCTGAGCCCCTTCCCCGGCACACTTCCAATCTCACCCTCAACGTGGCACACTTCCCTGGCCGGTACACCCATCAGCTAGGCCTCCCCATGATCCTCTGTCGGTACACTCTCTAGTGCCCCTTGCCCAGCACGCTCTAACACCCGCTCGCCCTCAGCCCGACACACATACGATGGACCTTCCCCAGTACACCCAATCCTCACCCGACACACCTCCCTTCGCCGGTACGCTCCTCAGCCCCCTTGACGGCGCGGCTTCCACTCTTTCAACTCTTCGCCGATACGCCTTTTCACCGGTACACTCTTCAGCCCGCTTGCGCTTTCACCGATACACCCCAGCCATTCCTACCCCCAGTCGCACGGACTTTGAAACTTCATGTGCACAGATCCCACTTAACCTGTATGGACTTTGCCCAAACCTACATGGACTTCGTCCACACGTTGCATGGACTTTACTCCCAGCCTTGCATTGACTTTACTCCCAGTTGTATGGACCTTACCCCAAACCTGCACTGACTTCACCTCCACTTGCACGGACTCTGCCTCTGGCCTGCATGGACCCTGCTCGAAACCTGCATGGACTTCGCCTCAACCCACACGGACCTTGCATGCATATGCACAGACCTTACCCGAACATACACAGACTTCGCTCCTTGCCCGTACAAGACCTGCATCCACTTTAGACCCTTGCCCAACTAACACAGACTTCACCCCAAACTAACATAGACCTTGGCCCGGAACTAGCACAGACCTTGCCCGGCTAGCATAGACCTCACCCCAGACTAGCATAGACCTCAGCCCCAACTAGCTCAGACCCTTGCCCAGATTAGCACAGACCTTGCTCAGACTAGCTCAGACCCTTGCCCAGACTAGCATAGACCTTGCTCAGACTAGCTTAGACCCTTGCTCAGACTAGCTCAGACCCTTGTCCAGACTAGCACAGACCTTGCTCAGACTAGCTTAGACCCTTGCCCAGACTAGCACAGACCTTGCTCAGACTAGCCAACCTAAACCCTTCTCAAACCCTAAAACACCCAAAACTCCCCGTTTCCAACCCTAGAAACCTCTCCTTCTACTCTCTGCACATGATCTGGCTTTTTCGTCATCTTTTCAGGGCGAAATCCTCACGGTGGTGTGTGCGACCTTGCAGCCATCCTTTGGGCTCCAGGTTGTGGAGAAGCTTCTTCCATCACCATTAGTGTGTCTAAACACTCCCAAGGGAAGAGATCGTCCCTTAAAAGGTTTCTACAACAGCATTCAAGTTTAGAATGGCACCTAGAAGAAGTTCTCAGCAGTTTGCCCAAGGGAAATATAGTACCCGGAGAGGTGCGGCCCTAGCTCCTCCACCACAGTAGGCAGCCCCACCTCCACGGGGACCATCGATGCGGCCACGGCCCATTATCGACTCTCGTCTAGTTGATTTCAATGAGGTGAATGAAGTTCTTCTAGATTTATTTACAGTCTTTGCAATTCAAGATGGTTGGGTTGATTTTGTCACATGGTATCCCAGATATTACCCCAACCTTGTCCAACAATTTTATGAAAATCTGACCGAGTGGAATGGATGTATGTATACAGTAGTTAAAGGCATTGAAATTACAATTGATTCAGATTTGTTTACAAGGGCTCTAGTAGTTTTCGCTAGAGGCGCAGATATATTTTTTGGACATGGCCTTGTTGCAGATACCTTTGTTGCCATGACTAGCTGTGAGTATGTGCATGGTGTCAGCAACTTGATCACATTAAATGCCAACCACTTCCTGCCACTGCAGCGCGTTCTGCATCATATGTTTACCACCCTCATTTATCCCAAGGGTGGAAGCCGCAATGAAGTGACAGAAGTATGCAAGTTCTTATTTTATCATGTTATGAATGGGATGTTAGTCAATATGGGCCAACTCATGTCAAATTTAATTGGGTCATGCCATACCCAACGGAGGAGATCACTGCCATATGCATCACAGTTGACTGGCATTTTTACTTATGCTGGGATTAGTCTGGCAGATGAGGTGTATATTCCAGTGAGACAAGATGATATCTATAATAAACACAAGATCTTCACAGACTTTGGCTACTATTGGGGTCCAGATGGTGAATTACACAGAGCTGTGAGGGTCTATGGGGAAGAGTCTGAAGATGATGAAGAAGAAGAGGACGGCTAGCAGGACGCTTAAGGGCAAGCCCCTCCTCTAGTTTAGGCTGAGGAGCAGCCACCTCCTCCACCACATGCCGATCCAGATATGGAACCTCCATCACAGTTGCATCATGGGGAGTCCTCCACTCAGGGTGTTGGACAACCTTATTGGGTAGATCATGAGAATTTTGATAGGTGCCTTTCTAGATTAGAAACCCATGTAGATACTTTTGGGGAGTAGCTTTCCAACCTTAGGAATTACATTCAGACATCTTTTGACACCTTTCGTACTATGCTTAACTCTATGTCAGGCCGGATGGACTCCTCCCAAACCTTGGATACCCTCACTCAGAACATGGCCACTCTCACTTCTAGTCAAGCGGATTCTCGTGAGACTTTTCAAACCAACAATCGCTCTCTAGTCGGGCTTCAACACCACTTGCTCAGTCAAGATGATCTTCTTAACTCCATCATCCACCATCTCGCTGACCGTGCTCCTCCACTGGCTCAAGACCCTCCGCCTCCGCAGTGATTGTCTTTGGGTCCTTGAGTCCTTTTGTGGTCCTTCTCTTGTATCCCATCCCCTTTTGATGATGCCAAAGGGGGAGAAGTAGTTAGTATAGGTTTATATAGTTTATGCTTGCATGGATCTATGCATGTTTTACATGTTTGCCATTGGGCATTTGGGAGTGTCATTTGCTTTAGTTGAGTCTTTAAGTCTTTATGCATTAGTTAAGTCCTTTTGCATCTGTAATGTCATGTATCTACTGTGCTTGCACCATTGTAATGATGAAATGAATGGAATGCACTTGGTATTTGAGACATATTTGGTACTTTACCTTTCCTCTCAACTCGACAAATATGATTGAGTAATTTGTGTTGGTTTGGCGATGTATTGTATGTAAATGGATTGCTTGTCCTGTGGATTGTCGATTTTGCAAATCTTTCAATTGGTTCTATGTATATCAAATGGTGTTGGATGTAAGACAGGTCAACCCGTCTGAAATCCCTCCCTATGCGTGAGGCAGAAAAAAGGTACTTTCCAACTACTGCATATACGCTGGTCAAACCACGGCAAAGGCGACGAAAAACAGTAAGTCCATATTTAAACACCACCGCCCTATACTTTCCAAAAGGCAGGCTTTTACAGAAATACACGAAAGGAGAAATTCTTTTTCAAGCGAAAATGCATATAAAGAAGGAGAAGGAAAAAGTAGATGCATCAGGCCCCGGGCCCATTCTATGGATCGGGGGACGAAGACTCCTCGGCACCAGGTGATCTACCCCTGGCACCCTCGATGATAACCGACCTAGGCACTGATCCCATTGGCATGGGAACAGCCTCGGTCACGCGCCCTCCCGAGGCAGCTGTAGTTGGCAATCCGTCGGATGCGGAAGAACCTCCTTGACTGGCACTCCCACTGGGTGCCAAGCTAGGAGAGTCGGAGGACGCCACATCCGAGTCATAGCACCGCCCCGAAAGAAATGTGACCACCCCTGGCGCCTGCTCCTCAGCCCAAAAGATGGCTCGGTCATAGCCCTGGGTGAATCCCTTCTGGATGCCTCGGCGAAAGCCCGACTCGTAGTAGGGGAGGGCAGCCTTTTAGAGGTCGACCTGATAGGCCTCTGAGTGCTTGTACTGCTCGAGCACCTCCACTCCTACTCACTCCACCCTACTCTTGAGCTCACTAGACTACCACTCTGCCTTGACCAATCTCTGCTCGGCCTCGATCGACCTCGTCTCCGCCTCAGCCCGCGCAGCCTCAGCTTCCGTCTGAAGTCACTTGGCCTCCTCAGCTCAGCCCCCGAGCTCCGCACGCTCAGTCTCCCACTGGCCATCGTGCTCGATCTGAGCCACACGCTCCTTATCCAGAAGCTTGCCCTTTAGCTGGAGAGAGGCGCGGACCTGAGCCAGCTCCTCAGCGGATGCCCGAGCCTCTGCCTGGCTCAACTTTGCCCGTTCTCGAAGCGGGGTGACCTCCCGCCGATGTTCCTTGAGATCGGCAGTGAGCCGAGCGATCTTCCTGTCGGACGCACCGACGGCCCAAGCAAAAGTCGATCGCTCCGACTCCACCTGAGTGTATGCGTCAGCTATGTCGGCCCCCATCTAGGCCAGAAATAAATCACCCTCCATGATCATCTCAAGGACCGCAGATGGAGGGCGCTGCCTATCTCCTCCTTGCACTACCCCCGAGGCTATGTTACAACACCTCCGATATAGGGGACCCTAGATGCCGGGAAGAAGGCTCGTCCCCTCCGGAGCGGCTGGAATGTGTGCTCCCCCTCCGAGCAATACTCCCCCGGGAGGCCCGCCGGTCGGCTTAGACTGGGCCACCTCGTCTCGTGCCTCTCCTTCCTCAGATGAACGGGGTTGAGTCGCATCTTCTCGCGACCCCTCGACCTCCACCGGCTTGGCTCCGACGCCTCCACTCTGCGCCCCACCGGCTTCTCTTGACGCCCCAGCATCGGCCACCACTACCCGAGAGTCACCCACTCCCGCTGTGACCTCCACGACCTCATCGGCCGCCTCTCGCTCGAGGGAAGGGAGAGCCGACTGAATAGGCTCGGCCCCTTCTAGCTCGGCGCAGGGGAGAGCCGAGTGAGCATCATCTTCGACCGAGCGGGTGGTCTCGGACCTCTTCGTCCGCTTCTTCTCTACGGACTGAGCCTTCATAGAATCACGTGGCATCTTCTCCATGGGATCCTTGTGCTTGGTCCCCCACCGATGAGGAGCCCCTTCCCGGGCCACCCACTTGCCTCTCTCCCGAGCTCGGGAAGAGCCCTCGAGAGCCCGTGACTCAACGACGGCTGGCACGTCATCCACCACAATTACCTCCGGCTCGGTCGGGAGTGCCTCCTCCTCAACCGACCACCTGGCGTCTGCGCAAAAGAGACAGGGTCAAGAAAAGAAGAGTGTTTCCTCAGATAAGGGGAGAATTTGATTCCTGATGCTGTTACCCGTCAACAGCAACCGCTCGAGAAGACACCATTCGATATTGGCTGGAGTCACCAGCTTGTCTGTCGACCGACGATGCTCCAGGAGGATCGCAGCCTCTCGCTCCACCTCTGGTGATATCTCGGCTAGCTTCGAAGGGATATTCTGGTGAAAGTTGGGCACCACCGGGAAATTCCAGTGCACTTCCACTGACGAGGTGCCCACCCAGAAGTACTGGCTCTTCTGACCCTTTCTCTATGCTTTGTCTTGCAGCTATGGCGCGCTTTGGCAGAGATGGACGGGTCCCGAGACGGATGGCCCATGAGGAGAATCACTGGGTGCAGAGGACCGATCAACAGATGCCCCCTCTGGGCCCACCGGTGGTTACTGTGGTTAGCATAGAGCAGCTGGACAGTGGGCATACAATGGTGGCTGAGGGTCCCCTTGGCGAGAGAGCCGCTGGAGTCGGGACCGTGGAGGTGGCCAGGATTCAGGAGGCCGGTAGTATGTACATCTATGACAGGAGTGGAGGCTACCCGTTGGAGTTTCCCCTAGATCGGCATTTGTTTGAGTTTCTCCGGAGCTACGTTCCTCCTGGCATGGAGGAGGATGACTCGTGGATTCCTGGAGCCCATCGTCGGCTTGAGCAGCCCATTTTGATCGGCAGGGACAGCCTGCATGGGGTAGCCTTCTACAGCTACCCTAGCTTCTCAGAGGGCTACTGGAGGCAGCGACAGTTCCCCAGTGCTGAGTGCCTGGGGTTCTTTAGTGGAGCAGAGAGGTCAGGGGTTAGAGTTGGGCCACTAGGGCCTGCTTCTTGGGATTTGCACGATCACCATCGCACTGAGACAGAGGGGACCACCGGATTGGTGTTAGAGCCTGCGGGCTTGCAGTATGCTGGAGAGGGCTATGATGACCACAACATGCTGGATGGAGTCATGCAATAGACTGTTACTAGCTGGTATGGTCGCTGGGCCGTGATTCTGTCGCACTACTATTGCCAGGGTGCCACGGAGTGGCTGATGAGGATTATCCATCACTACCGGATGCTATTGGAGCGAGCAGGGATCAGGTACGTGGTGACTGCCACCTTGTACGCATGACCCCTGCTACACTGGGCTGCTGCAGGGGCTGCGAGAGCGATTCAACTGCCGTTGGAACATGGTGGCCACAGCAGAGGGGGAGACTTCACTGGACTTGTGGTCTCTGTTCAGGATTTCTGGGCTGTCGATCAGCGGCGAGGGATATGAGGAGGTAGTGCTGGATGACCTCCACCACAGTCACAGTGATGGACAGGGGAGGTGCCGGGTACCTTTTAGCTATCGGTACCTCCTGAAGACCTGGAGGGACTTGGCTTTGGCAGGGAGAGAGAGAGCGGCACAGACTCCGAGAGTGCCACTGAATGTATGGGTCCGTCATTTCTACAACGGGTCGTTCTGCTTCTACCATGAGTTTGCCAGGGACTAGACTCCCTAGGAGGAGTACAAAGAGGGGGAGCTGTGCTTCAGGACCTATAGCCGGTACATTTATGCTCCATGGGAGGGGTGGAACCCTCATGGTCCGCCAGATGTGACACACCTCGCCGCCTATTTGGCTTACTGGTTAGCGACGTTCGTGGTTTCGCACGGGGAGGATGGTCTGCTGAGGGTCGAGCTGCTGTGGCCGACCTGTCTGTTAGCTAAGGGGAGATAGTTGGCTTTAGCTCCTACTACACTGGCCAACATCTACCAGGGGCTGGGAGTTCTGGCGGCGCACCCGGTGCCGAGATAGAGGAGCATAGTGCTGCCGACCCACTACCTCAGTGTGTGGGCCGGGTTGTTATTTCCAGGCTTGGTGATACGAGGGATAGTGAGGAACCCGACGGCGCCGCTCTTGTTTAGCTTCCCCGGGCAGCCTGACGGGGACGCAGAGACGCAACTGGAGGGGGCTAGGCGAGCCCTTTATTACTTGCCTGCCAGGGGTGAGGAGGGGCTATCTTTTGACAGTGCCACGAGGGACTCCAGACTCTTCCTGGGGGCTTCAGGTGGAGGCTTGACCAACGCCCATCTTGGTTAGGAGGTGGCAGATGTCGGGTTGTAGACGGAGTGGATACTAAGTACCCGATCGACGGTGCTGACGTTGCACCGGTCGGCGATGAGTTCCTTAGGGCCGTACTACCCACATCAGTTCGCGAGGAACTTTGGGTATGACCAGGAGATCCCGCCGAACTGGGAGTTCTCTTTGACAGGCAGGCAGTACCGGGGCAGAGACACCCACCTACTCGCAGTAGCATGGTGGGACTTCTACAGTCGTCGGGAGTCGGAGCAGTTCCCGATGCTGGGGCAGGGACGTCGAGGGAGGTTCGACGTTCACTACGCCAGGTGGTGGTTCGAGCACAGCCACCTGTACCGTCAGAAGGCTGTATAATTGTCCTCTTGGACCATGGGTATCATGTTCAAAGTCTAAGTTAGCAAAAAATCATCTAGTCTTAAGTGCACTCTGTCGTTACGTCAAAAGAAAATGTATCACTCTAATGACACGATCGATACAGACGCGTCGCACACCGGGTATCTTCCATGCTTGGGGCGTGACACCGCGCACGTTTGTAAATAGATGGAAGTAGACTGCATATAACACCCAGACCCCAAGGTGTGGAATATATTCCTCCACCCCTTCCGGCCGGCCAAAGGGGATGGGCCTCGTGCTAAGCTTCTATTGACCTGCAAGACAGAGCAAATAACAAGACAGTAGAGCCCAAATTAGTTCCTGAAAGTGTAATATATATGAAATGGAATGAAAGACCAACATCACAAATGGAATGGGGGATACCTGGGGGGTTGGGTTTTTAACCCCTATAGGGCGTGAAAACAATAGGAGGGATGAAAAATGAGAAGAGGACAATGACAAATGTGGATGAAAATGTGAAGGAAGTGAACATGCAATGATAAGATTAACGACTAAACACCTAGACCAAACACTAATGAAAACCACTACTCCCTGAACCGGAGGCTCAAATGGACGTAGAAGCCTCCCTCCCTGGCTAAGATTCACTCGAAAATTTGGCAGCACTTCGTCGTGAGCTCTGGATCTCCCCCCTTCGCAAGCTTGGTCTAAGGGTTCTATTTATAGACCCTTAAAAGTCCAGCCCCAAATTAGGATTTTCTAGCAGGAATTAGGGTGAGATTATTGAAGATAATTCGTAGATAATATTCCCAGCTCTCACTAGGATCAAATGGCATCGCATTTGACTGAGAATCTATGGAGAAAATGGTGGGACAATCACCCAACTTAACCACGGGTGGAGAGAGAAAACTCAGCCAGCCCTAGGACCTCGACCTGGTACGCGGTCGAACGATGGGCCGCCCACCAGTGTACAGGGTCCAATCCTAGACCGCCTACATGTGTCGGTGGTAAATAAATAAAGAGATAAACAACCAATTTATCCCACAGAACAGATCGACTGACCCGATGCAAGACTCTCAGGACAAACATGGTCTATTGATAGACTGCTCAAAAATCTACACGGCCCATTGCTAGACCTGTACCCCCTGTCGGTGATAAATCAATAAACATAGGATAATTAGATAATTATCTGAAAAATCCACCCGTTCAGGACTCTTGCCAGTACACGGTTCAATGATGGACCGTCCAACTTGAGTAAATGGCCTTGCCTTAGATCATCATTAAAAACCAACAGGTCGATGCTAGTAAGGGGTAGGGTCGACGCTAGCACGGGTAGGGTCGACGCTAGCACAGGTAAGGTCGACGCTAGTGCAGAGGTGGGGTCGACGCTAGTTCGCTAATCCTTAGAAATAAATGGTCGGATAATAGACCGCCCAACTTCCTAAATGGCCTAACTCTAGACCGTCTACATGGTTGTCGGTGGAAATTTAGAAAAAACTAATTAATCCATAGATAAACATAAGAGGTCTTCAAAATAGCTATCCAAATACCTACATGGTCTATATCTAGACTGTGTATGTGCTGGGCGGTGGAAATTAATCAATAGGGATAAATAAGCCCATTTATCCCAAAGACCAAGTAACATCAAGGCTCATTAAGCCCGAATTCAAGAGCAAACCTAGCCAGGGAGGAAGTTACCTATAAAATAAGCCCAAAGACATGCTTGGAAATGGCCTAATGAGTGATGGACAACTCGAGGCATCAAAATGATAGTAAGAGGAATGACCCAACTCATAGGCAAAAAATGGGTGTCAACAGTATCGAGCCCCGAAACCAAAGACCCCAGTCCGATCTTGCCATTGGATGGCCCTGTCGACAAAAGAGATCGCCTCTCTCCAAAAAGTAGACTTGAAGATGGGCTCCTCTGGCGGCAGAAAGCGGGGGCCTGATGCAACTCCGGGCAATAGAAGGTGAGCTATCACCTGCTCCATGCTAGCTGCCTCGCCCTTCGGGGCAGCGGCCTTGCCGTTATCAACAACCTCCTTGGCAGGGACCGAGGAGGGCGAAGTAGTGACTGACACCTCGGATGGCGTTGGTTCCGGTATAATCACAGATCGGGGAGGAGAGGGCACCTCGTGGCTCACCTCGTCGACCGGCCTCCTCCTCTTCCTCTGACGACGCTGCTGATCCAGTGCCACCAATTCATCCATGTTTGCCGCCAATTCATCCAGGTTCACCCGAGGACGTGAACCACCTGACATTTCCGATTCTTCCTTGGGGGCGCTGAAGGTTCCCTCAGAAACTTCCTGCCAGACACTCAACACGAGACTGGTTACGGGCACCGTGGACGGCCCTTCTATTGGGAGCGTCGATCAGAGCGGATACGGAAGACGCCCTAGGGGGAAGATGATGGCTTCTTGGGGAGCAGCGATGGTTATGTGCTCGGTCCCCAGCTCTATGTGATCGATGAGGTGAGAAACGTGTAGCGGAAGCTTGACTATCTCAAACTGTAGCCCCACATGTTCAGACGCCCCTACAACAGAAATGCCAAGGAAATCAGCACGACGAGCGGCAAGGAGTCAGAAGCCAATTGAAGTCAGTACAGTGGGGCAATGGGGGGCTCAACCCCAGCTCCCGGAGCACGACCAGAGTCAGCTTAACGTTGGCGTCAAGGAGTGGGGGGCGAAGAAGGACCCTAATCACTCGGGACTCCTCGACAGTCGCACTAGGCAACTTGTCCACCTTTGGGAAGCAAACACCTGTAGCGAAGCCCCAATCACTCTGATGCCCTCCCTCCTCTCTTACTGATATAGACGAAATGCTCGACCCAGTGCTTGATGTTGGACACCATGGTGGTGACCTGAACCAGAGTCCGGCCACTCCGGGTATAGAAGTAGAAGGAAGACAGATCGGCAGGACAACACTGAAGGCTGAAGAACTGCTGGAAGAGGAAAACATTAGGGACCACTGAAGCCTGCTTGCAGACGAAAACAAACCCACACAAAAGGCACCAAGAATTGGGAGAAAGCTCTCCTGGGGACCGACCGTAGTGGTGAAGGATAGACTCTAAGAAGGGGTGGACGGGAAGGCAATAGCCAGTCCTGAAGGATTCTATGGAACCCTGATACTACCGGAGGATGGTTCCACGAATCGTCATCGATGGTCGGGAAGACGATATCAAAGTCAGGGGGGGATCTGAAAGGCCTCTCGCAGGCCGTGGACCACCCTGTAGGCGACTAATGGCAAGGAACGAGGATGACTAGGGCTTGCGCCTGAAGTGCTTGGAGCACCACCACGACCAACCTCCGCCTCCTCGACAAAGGATGAGGAACTAACGCGGAGGGTTCTCCTGCGAGGCGGCATAGCTCTAGAAGCTAAGAAATAGGGAAAGAAAGGAACCCTCACCAGAGCAAGGAAGTCGAAGAAGAGGCGACTAACGCCCACGGCCAACACTTAAAGCAGGTGAGGCTTCTTCAAAAATCCTATGGCGGTTCTTATAGTCTCCTACGATAGAATGGCCACTTCGAACCCCTAGAGCAGGTGAAAAGGTGCCATCGCTATCATGGTACGACCACCAGACCCAGGCGACCGTTTGAAGCCCATGCTTCCAGACAAAAAGGCTCGCGTCTTGATTACTGCAGTGCCGCCTGCCACCGCCAGGTGAGCCTTGCGGGCCAAGCAACAAATATGAGGAGACCGCCCTTAAAGTAATCTCCCAACGTACCTCCTTGACTCATCTCTCAGATCCCGAAAAGTGCTCGACATCTGAGAGTGGTGGGCTAGTGGGGAGGGTAAATCCGACTCGGGCTACCTAAGGCCCATCTACCTCAAGCCCAACACGACTCGTGGTCCACGACAAGCCCGGTGGCCCCCGACAACTGCAGATCGTGACGAATGGTCTAGGACATACCATCCTTGGATTCGCCAAATAGGGAAGGCCTCCAACTTGGCGCAATGACCACTGGACGATCCTCCAACGACCGAACGTTACCTCCCACGGCGATGATTCTTACCCCACTAAGGGCGAGCATGCCCCGTGGGTGCCGTGAGACTCACCGGGAAATCGGCCGGCCCCAAGATAACCGTCCCTCAACGGGAAACTCCTCTCACTATTTCGGGGAACGTTATTCCACGACTGGCGCCCTTCCCTATTAAGGGATGAGCGCCCCCCTCCAGGACAACCCACTATAAAAGAGACCTCGATACAGGACCAACACACGGTGAACTCCACCAAAAAATGCCTGCTAAGAGACAAGCACGAGAGCTACGTTCCCTGCTATAGAGAGGTCACGTTCGCCCGCTGAGAGAGAAATCTCCTTCCGAGGATTCTTACCGCCCAGCGAGCAGTCCCCGAGTGGTCACTGGCAACGACGAGCACTCACTCGGAAGGCCTATGGCTCTTCCAGAACTGCTACTGCGGCCTCTACCATCCCTCCCTCCTCTACTCTTCTTTACTCTCTGCTTGATCCCGTACTGACTTAAGCATCGGAGGGTTGTCTCCTAGGATAACGTCCAGTGCTCCTTTGGACGCCTTTCTTCCTGGCGTTTGATGGCTTCCACGAGTGCTGGATGACTTCCACAACAAATAAATAGAAAATTATATTACGAGGGGTAAGAACCAGATTATGCCCTTTACAAGATTGTAAGAACAAAATATTGGGGCACCCATGAATTCGCTGAGGTAAGTGTAGAGACACTTCTTGATAATTTTAACGACGACAAATCTTGATGTGCGAAGAACTTTATACGGTGAGGAGATTACGATGGCCTGGGTGAAGATAGGTGGGTTCCCAAAATGCGCCCTAATTAATTGTGTGGAAATTAAGTTAAATTTTATCAGGAGGGCTCGCCGTGGGGCTGCCCTCCGACGATCCCCCTTCCAAGGAAGATAGAGTAAGAAAGAGAGAGAGAAGGAGAGTGGTTTATGTTGTAGTATGTGGGGGTGGACTAGGGCCTTGTGGCCTTGGGTCTAACCCCGGGTTTTCTCCCCTCCTTCCTCCCATTCCGGCCATCACCATTTCTTATACATTGTATCTCCGTTCCTTGCCTCGTTTGCATGAATAAACCCCAACGTTTGCTTATTTGGCTGTCCTTTTGTTTAGCTCGTGTGGATGTTTGTGGCTCCCCGTTCTGGGCAACATTTGGGTGCATGCACACCCAACTCTCCTGATCTCTCTTTCCTTGTCTCCAGGCCATCCTCCCCGTCAAGGTACCTCCCTCTGGAGTGCCTCAGCGTCCTCCTGCAACAACTCCTCAACGGTACACCTTGGCCTCCACCCCTTCCAGCGGTACGCCCCCCTGGCCGAACCCTTCAGCGGCACACCCAGTTTCCTTGCCTTCAGCGGTACACCCCCCTGGCCAAACCCTTCAACGGCACACCCTGGTCTCCATCCTTCAGCGGTACGCCCCCTGGCCAAACCCTTCAGCGGTACACCCTCCTCCCATCCCTTGATCGGCACACTAGCCCCTTTCATCCTTCAGCGGTACGCCCCCTGGCCAAACCCTTCAGCGGTACGCCCCCCTGGCCGAACTCTTCAACGGCACACCTAGCCCTTTACCTCCAGCGGTACACACTATGGCCTCCACTCTTCAACGGCACACCTAGCCCTTTACCTCCAGCGGTACACTCCCTGGCTTCCTCCCTCAGCGGCACACCTTAGCCAGTCCCTCAGCGGCACACCCCTGGCTTACCCACCGGCACACTTGCCTCCCTCCTTGATCCAGAGCCTTTGGCCAGCCTGTCAGCCTCTCTCCCATTGCCGAATCCTCCCACACTTCCCGAGGTTCACTCAAGGTGTTGTCGTCTGCGGACGCCCACCTCCAATTGTTGGGTTCCGCCACTCCATGTGGGCGCGTTCCCGGTATCTCCCTTACGTCCGGGGTTAAGGGGAGATGCTGCCGAAATTTTATCAGAACAAAGGCATAACAGAGACGGAAGAGACAGCAAATGCATGGAATGACGCCAGACGAGTGAACAGCGCTAAGGGGTCAATTAACTTAAAAATCAAAACCCAATAAAAGATAGAAGAAAAGAAAGGCCTTAAGGCCATTAAAAAGAGCATACACTGGCTTCCATTGACCCCTCACACTCCTCCGCTGCGTTCACGCGCAGTCCCAGTGCGTAGACGCAGCCCCTCGGCACCCAGCCCCTGCACCAGTGTACTCCGCCTTACTGTCACCCACTGTGTCAACGCAGTGCCCCCACTGCGTGGACGCAGTGGCTCCTCTTGGCCCTCAGCGGCACGACCCTTCACTCTCCCGTCTTTCACTGCGTCAACGCAGTGCCCCCACTGCGTGGACGCAGCGACTCTTCTTGGCCCTCAGCGGCACGTCTCCTCACTCTCTCGTCTTCCACTGCGTCAACGCAGTGCCCCCACTGCGTGGACGCAGTGGCCTTTCCTCGGCCCTCAATGGCATGCCTTCTTCCCCTCTTACCTTTCCCTGCGTCAACGCAGCGCTCCCACTGCGTGGACGCAGTGGTCCCCTTGGCCCTCAGCGGTACGCCCTCTCTCTCTTTCGTCTTCCACTGCGTCAACGCAGTGCTCTACTGCGTGGACGCAGTGAACCCCTTTGCTGGCCGTCAGCGGCACGTCTCCCCCTCAGCGTCAACGCACCCCCCTTTGGTGCGTGGACGCGGCCCCTCCTGCCTTGGCCTCTTTCGCCGGCACGCTTACCCTTCCCTGCGTCAACGCACCTCCCCGGTGCGTGGACGCATTAAACGCCCCTTTGGCTTCATTGGCCGGCACACTCCCTGGTCTTCTCCCTGCGTGGACGCACCACGACAGTGCGTTGACGCTTCCTCCCCCAGCCAGTATGATAAAAAAGAGAAAATTAATAAAAAAAGGGGGGGAAAGAACTAACAAAAAAAAGGAAAGGATAAATACACGAATGGGCAATAATGGCAACAACAAAAAATACAATAAAAGGAACAGCAAACAAAAAAGGTATGACACGACAACCATGTAGCTGAAAATTCTGATAAATACAAAACATACCACACTCTCTCTCCCTCACTCGTTCTCTCTCCATCTCTCTCCTTCTCTCTCGGTTTCGGCCCAGACGAGGTCCGATCGAGACATGGGAGGCACCGATGGAACGAGCTCGATGCGAGGAATGCATGGATACCCTTCTTCCCTAGGTTCGTGGAGCGTGGAGCCGAGTCGGGTCGAGTGGAGCCGCATCACTCCGTCGTCCGATCTGCACTGATTCGCAGTCTTCACCGCGCAAGAGGTAGGGGGATGGACTCCTCTCCACATTAGGACACCACTGAAACCACATGTGCCGTGGTCCGATGCCCTTTTCCTCATTTTTCGTGCATGTTTCTATGTTAGAGTAATTTATCCCTAAAATCATGAAATCAACTCCATGGGCATCGTCTTTCAATTTTAGCGGCATGTGTAGGTATAAAATGTTGTTATGGCATGGTAGGGTAGTTTAGACGCATGTTTTCCTGCGTTTCCCATCGATCGGGGGGGTCCGATTCCGGGCTCCGTACTCTCGAGACCTAGAGGGTGTATCGCGCCAGCCTCGGTGCGTTACAGTCCCCTGACGTGCCTGAAGAGGTGCATTACCTGAAGTTTAACGAATGACCCCTGGTCCGTTAATTGACCTTTGACTGATCGTTTGACTATTGACCTAGTAAGGCGGTTAGTGTAGCGGTGTATGGTAGGTCCATTATAGTCCTATAACACCCCGGCTCTGGTGCGTCATATGATGCATGAAACTGTGGATTTCTGTGGTTTTTATGTGTTCGGGTGCCTTTAACGGGCCTGAACCCGTGCATTATAATCACGTAGCGCACCTACCTTGGTGCATTATGCTTCTATTCAACTATGGATTCCTAGGCGTTCTGGTGCCCTTGACGGATTGGTCCTAGTGCGTTAAGGTTATATAGCGCACCTGCCTTGGTGTGTTATATTTTGTGAGTGACTGGTGAGCGTAACGGGCCATGGGAGGCACGTTACGTTACTGTAACGCCCCATCCTTGGTGCATTACAGCCTGTGTGTGTCTGTATGCTTGTATTCCTTGCATCGTTCGGGTGAGTGTAACGGACCCAAGGGGGCACGCCACAGGTCATGTGATGCGGGACAGACACGGGAGCCGACTCTATGTGCATTGGACCTCAGACTCTAAGACGGACATGACCAGCAACGCGTGACTAGGAGTTACACTAGACCCGACACTAGAGCTCGTAGGGGACTGTACGTCACTCACAGAAATGCTAGCTCACTCGTCGTCCCAAGCGAGGGAAGCGCGGATCGTGCGCAGTTGAGGAACCGGCCGAGTCACTGGGTAATCCGACTCAACTTCCGTGCTCGGATCGAGCCACGGGATGGGTCACTCTCACGCTCACAGCGGTGACATGGACTCTCGAGCTAGAAAGCCTACACTCTCGGTAGTGACCTAAGATCATATAGTAAACTAGCAAATGAACGCCAAGAAGTTAGACCATTACCTCCACGCACCCGGCGTGGGGAAGATGATCCCGGTCAACTATGGACTCCTGGTTAACAATTAATGCAGCAGTACAAAGGATCTCGACCCACTCCACACAGGGAGGTAACAGGTCACATGTGGGGCTCGAGAGTCACGCGGGTTGGGTTGACAGGCAGCATCTTGATGACGTCCTGGCGCTGCCGAGTCCGCGTAATGAGCTATCCGGACGGCGCGATCAATGGGGGCCGTGGGGCCCACGTGTCACTCTATCCTCCGGATCCGCTGTGGTGGGTCCCAAGTTGATGGGACCCCTGGTGGCGCGCCTCCACGGACGGCGGTCAGGCGAGAGTCACCGGTTGGAGACCGAACGGCTCCGAACTCTAAGGCTTGGAGTTGCTACCCACGGACTTGAGCTTCTATTTTCAGGCACGTGCGTCGACGAGAATCGCCGCTGTGGCCACTCCCGACGTCGGATCGACGCCCACGTGATACCGTTGGAAAGCTCTCTGGAAGATCTTCAACCCAGGGCCAGAGATCAGAGATGGATCTGGGTGGAGCTACCTTTTACCAATTTTGGAACCTGTTGTTGGAATGGAAATGAAACCTCAGATCTGCAGAGAGGTTTCCTGCTAAATGTTGTTGACTGCAAGGGAGACCTCCGATTCAGGTCTCGAGCACTTCATGAAAAGTGTGGGGAGTTGAACAAGGAAGATGGGGCGTGACCCATCCACTAGTCGTAGCTTCCACGGCACGCGTGTGTCGGCCCACCGGGAGCACTGGTGTGACGTACCCGAGTTAGACGGTGAGTAAGCTGGTTACCGTAGGGCCCTCACGTACCGCCGGGTCTGGGCTTGGTGGGGGAATTACCAACTAGAGGACAGACCTATGACGTATGATCTGTGTGTGCACACGAGACTGAGGACTCGGACTCGCGCTGACAAGCGCGACCTCAGCTAGTCCTTGTTTGTGGTACTTTAGTTACTGTGTGTGTCTCTGAGTCTCGCGCCTGGGGCGCCGTAGCTCGACACTTGTGACGCGGTGTAAGATGTCAGAGGACGCATCTAGTCGTTCTTCTAGTGGGCAGTGCTCCTATCACGTGACATGTTGTCTTGTCCCAGGTTGTCGTTTCTTGTCTGCGAGATGAGGTCTCGGGTGTTGTTTTCGGGAGCGTTCCCGTAGTCGAGGTCTGGGGTTTCAGGTGAGGGTCACCGAGGACTTTCCCTAGACGACGTGGAGTTCATGACAGTGAGGTCATGACTGTGTTTTCGGACCGTGTGATTTTGGCTTAGACCCTTTAGAGAGGGCAGGCCTCTGCGACTGAGGCATCGTGTCGTTTCCTGGTAGCGTGGCTAGGGCGGTTCGTGTCTGGTAGTCTCTCGATGGTGGAATCGAGATGTCGGGTGCGTGACTTGGTTGTCCCCCGATGGGAGACTGGGTTGTGTTTTTCGGTACAGTAGGAGTAGCTATAGAGCCGAGGTTTTATCGACCACCGTGGTTACTTTCCTGCTTTTGTAGTTGCTTAGCTAGCGTAGCTTTCCTTTCCACCGTTATTTTTCTCGGTTGGAGTTCCGCGGGATCCCTACTGAGCCAGTGATAGGAGGCTCACCCCTGGTTTTCAGGTGTGGCGGTTCTTCCTCGAGGTTCGAGGGAGCGACGTGGAGGTTCCTAGTTGCCAGCTTGCCGGGCCGAGTGTTCACTTGGCATGTGGTACGTTTTACTGCTTTAGACTGTACTTTCTATTGGACTGGACTCTATTGTAGTTAGATTGTTTATTTCTGTTATTATATCCGTTGTCTTGCTTTATTTCCTATTTCTATGCACACCACACCTATCCTTTTATCCCTTCCGAGTCTTCGGGCTCGTGGGAGGTGGGCCGAGATTCGAGTCGCGCCGGTTCCTTTCTGGTGCTCGGATCCCGGGTCGCCACACGCATGAGCCTCCACGACCGCTTAGGAGGCATGATCCTGTTAAGTCCAAAGTAAATCAGCGGCCCCGAGATAGCTCCAAGAGGAGGAAAGCCTATACTTACAGCTATTTCTACCTCTCTCCGCTGTGGTGCCCCGACCTCCGGCGTAGGGATGTCCAAAGTCCCCACAGCTACCTCCTACCGAAAGACCTCGATCAGGGACGTGAGCTTGCCCAAACCCGCGATGGCCTCCTCCGGGCGAGTGGCCCGCACACCCGGAATATGTACTTCCACAGCCTTCGATGGGGCTTGCTCTTGGAACCAAAATGACAACAATAAAAGTTAGTGGACAGCCTCACAAGTGGCCTGCATAAGTGAATCCACGCTTGTAAGCAGCTTTGCTACCAGGCTCAAAGAGGCAGACAATAGCGGGGCTTTCAAGACTGGTGCGGGAGGCTCGGACTCCCTGGATGTGCCCTCATTCGGAGATGCTTCGTCAGATGAATACTCATAATCCACCTTCTCGCCCGACGAAGACTTGGTCAGGGCGGGCACTTCCTTCACCGGCGAAGAAACCCCCACCTCAAGGTCAACAACCGGCGCATCCTCACGCGGGCTTGGCAATGGTGATCTCCCAAGCCGCGACTTCTTCCTCACGTATGTCTGCGCCACTGAGCGAATTTCGAGGACCGCCACCGACTTGGGCTTGGCTACGTCGGGGCCTGCCAAGTAAGAAGCGATTTAGATCAGACGGAAGCCCACTGGCTCATAAGAAGCGAGGAAAATTAACCACGCCGATGAAGATAACTACCCCCTCTGACTCCCACGACAGGGGGTGGTTCATGGGTGGTCTTCTCAGCAAGCCACACCGCCCCAGGAACTGTAGCTTCTCCCACATCGGGGATGGGGACAGGTGCTGACTCCTCCATGGTGACTGAAATAGAAGATTCATGTGTGAGGGGCCTCTAAACGGAGGATTTATGACTTGAAATTTTTTGTGCAGAAGGGGGTATGAGGGAGGAACCAACCCTCAAAATTTCAGATCCATCTGATGTCGTGGCTGGCTTCAGGAATTTTCGGACCAGGCTACTGTCCAGCAGGACAGCAAACCGAAGAGATCTCCGCGGCGGCAGGACGGCGGCACGAACGGCGGCGGCGGCGGCACAGATGATCACCGGAGCTGCAGAAGGGATTGAGGGAGATAGAAACACTCTAGAATCTGAGGTTGGAGGAGAAGAAACCAGGGAGAGAGGAGAGATAGGGGCGCACCCTTCAAGAAATTCACATAATTCTCTTCATTAATTCTACATAAAATGTGAAATACAAGCTATATATATGTGAAGTGTCTAAGCTAGTCTAGACCCTTGGATCAAGGGTTGATGAATGAAGGGTTGGGATGTGGTTTGAACAACCACAATAAACCACCATATAATATATGGTGCGCCCCCTCCTTAAGAAGACAAATTGGACTTGTCTTCTTTAATTAATTCTAGGTCCAAGTCCAAGGTTGGACCATGGACCAGCCACCTTGGGCCCAGGGGTCCAAGTGGACCAATAAGGAGGAGGGAGGGGGCCCCTGCAGGGCCTACATGCCCTTTTGCAAATAAGCCCAATGGCATTTTGCAAATAAACCCCCCTAAGACCTATAATTGTGCACCGATATATACAAGGACACACACACAAATACAAAAGGACGTATATGCAAACACCATGTGGGCGGGCTGCCGTTGATGTCCCCATCACCCAGGCACTTCCAGCTCCCTTCCCACTGCTTCCCCCACATCCCCATCCCTCAAGCTCGCCCACAGACCCCCGGAGGCTCCCACAATGTCGTCCTCATCCTCAACTTGAAGATCCCTTGGCTCTGCTACCTACAGATCCAGGACAGAACCTGAGGCCCAGCTTGCAGACTCTACCTCGACCCCCTACAGCATGAATCAGTGCAAACTTTCTTCTGAGAAGTTGTTCTGCTTCGAGTCAGATTCACTCCAGAGATGGTACTGTCCCGTTTTGACCTCGACACTGATCGCGTCACCCATTCTTGTGCGGCTACGCCAGATTCAAGCCTGAACCTGAGGTCTGATTGGTAGAGACTGCACCAACTTTCACAGTGTGATTCAGCCCAAACTTTATTCTGATGGTTGGTTCTTCCCCAAGTCCTCTGCATTCCAGAGGTGGTTTCGCCCCATTCTGATGTCGTCACAGTTCGTGGTATCCATTCTCGTGCGACTGCACGAAGTTGGTGCGAACAAGTCTGCCTAGGGTGTGTAGTAGGATTGTAGATCATGCCACGTCTTCCCTGCTGGTTTTCTGGCCGAGCTCTCTTCTTTGGAGTTGTACCTCTCGACGTCTTGAAACCAACCCAGGTAGTTTTGTCACGTTTTACATTTGGTGCTGCTCGTGCCACCCTATGCAACCTGACTGCATCTGAGTGCTCATCCAGAATCCAGAGCCCCACCAAAGTGCCAACCATGCCCAGATTGGTGCTCCATTGGTGCTCATATTTTTAGGTTACGTATACCTATCTGTCAGTCATCCGTCCCCACTTGTCTTGCGTCGTTCGGAGTCCGGTGGAGAGCACACCGCCCTCTGCATGCCGACTGCGCAGACTAGTCCTACAGGACAGATTCACACAGGCTATCTACCATGGCCTGCCCCGCCCTCCTGTGACCACAGAATGATGCCAAACTTTCAGGAGCACATCTACACTTCTCAAGCTTCGTCTGGGCACAAGCGGCATCCTTTTTAGACCCCTATGTGCAGCGTACCACTCAGATCAATTCAGTTCTGTTCAGTAGGATAGACATAGGGCAGTAGGCCCATCTCCCCTTCCTCGTGTTCCCCCCTCCTGCGTGAGGGTAGTGCTGTATCGTGTGCCCCTTCCCCGAGTTCCCCCTCCTTGTGTGGAGGTGCTTTCATTTCTTTGTACTGGTAGGGTCGATCGGAAGCTCCATCGCCATAGCGTGCTTGCCAGGTGTGCACACTCCCCGACGCGCCCACGTCTCCGACCGGAGCCGATCCTTCGGATGGTTAGGTATGTTTGGCTGCCATCCTTTTGCTTATGTAGTATTAGTTCCAATGTCGCACTGGTGAGATGAGTGCCCGTTCCAAAATGATCCACGGCCACGGCCGGATGTTGCGGGAAAAGCCAGGCCAGCAGCGGCGGTTGAGGAGCGAGGCGTCGCCCATTTGCCCCTCCTGAAGCTGGCACTCGATGCAATTGGGCCAGACCGGATCCTCGCGCTGGCCGACGTGGTAGAACAGCCCGTTGTTGCGCGGCGTCAGGAGGAGGGGCTCGAAGGTGCGAGACCCGAACTTGACGTCGAAGCGCAGGTGGTAGTTCTCGTACTCCCGCTTCGTGACGGCGTAGCCAAATCCGACCAGAGGCCCGCCGGTGTGCCGCGGCCCCAGAACGTGGATCATGCCCTCATCGTCCAACACGATTGCGTTGGTCTTGTCCGTCGACCCGACGCCGTCCTGCCAGAATTCCCATTCCGAGAGATCGCGGCCGTTGAAAAGGGGCGTCCACGGCCCCGCGTAGGGGGGAATGCTTGGCGTGAAAGCGGGCTTGTCGCCCCCTGGGGGCTGGCCCCAGGCCGCGCCACTCGTTCCGGTGACGGTCAAGGCCGTCAGTAGACCGGCCAGCTCCCTGCGCGTCAGGCCATCCGCCATCGTTTTGCCTCCCCGAATGTCGGCCCGCCCAGCTTCGTCCGCCATTGCAGCCGTCAGCAGCGCCAATTGGTTCACTGGCACCTTAAGCGGTATGGCGCGATGCGGACAAGCGCTTCTCTGGTGCTGCACCATTTCCCCTGACATCCTTAGGTGCGTCGGTGCGGAGAGACGATTGTGTTGGGCCAATCGGCGCAAATCGGTTGACGCTGGCGCCGAAATTGGAGCAGTTTTCCCCGTCATTCGGGAGGGGGACGGTGCGGTCCCCTGCCAATTGCGGCCCTGAGGGACCGGGGCGGTCAAAGCCAAAGAGGAGCTTGCATGATCGGCGGAGCACCCAGAGTTGTGGTCGGTGGCGTTGCCGCTGCGAGCCTTGCGGTCGCTGCAGGCCTGGCGGCCCTCACGCCCGCCCGCGCGGCGCCTGTTGAGCACGTCATCTCTGCGGAGATCGCGATGGATGCTGTGCGTGGCGCGATGGCCAATTGCAAGGCGTCGGGCTTCAACGTGGCGGTTGCAGTTGTGGATCGCCGCGGCTCCACGGTGGCCGTCGCCATGATGCCCGACGCCAACCCGATCGTGTTCGAGCTGTCTCAGCGCAAGGCGCGGTCCGCGGCCATGTTCAAGACGCGCTCGGCGCAGCTTGGGGCGGCCTTCGCCGCCACTCCGGCCTATGGCCAGGCGATGCGAGATCTCGATCCGCGTGTGAGTGGGGCTGGCGGCGGCGTGCCGCTGAAGATAGGCGCGGAATTTGTTGGCGCCGTCGGCGTGAGCGGAGCCCCGTCCCCTGACCAGGACGAGGTCTGCGCCAACGCGGGCGCGGCCGCTATCGCCGGCGCCCTCCAGTAACGACCCCGCTTCCGATCAGCTTCGAAGTCCGGAGGGTTCTTGGTGTTGAAGATGCCGGTCCTCGATTCGGCGGTTCTGTCGCGGCGCGCCGAGGTCGTGGCGGCGATGAAGGAGCGTGTGCCCGGCGAGGGCGTCATTTCAGACGCCGACGTGCTTCGAGCCTATGAGTCCGACGGCCTTACGGCTTATCGACAGCCGCCTCTGCTGGTGGTCTTGCCGGAAACGACCGAGCAGGTCTCGGCCGTCCTCGCCTGGTGCTGTGCAAACCGAGTGAAGGTGGTTCCCCGTGGCGCCGGAACGTCCTTATCCGGCGGCGCTCTCCCGCTCGGCGATGCGATCCTGCTGGGCATGCCGCGCTTCAACCGGGTGCTCGAGGTCGACTACGCCGACCGGGTCGCGGTGGGGGTGAAGGACGGCGGCGTGTGGCGGCGGCTCTCGGGCAACGAGGTCGGCTGGCTGCTCGGCCGGCGCGCGGCGGAGCGCGCCGGGGGCACGGGCACCCTGGCCTGCTCGCTGGTGTCGTCACCCGCCCTCGGGGCCGTGGCCGCCGCATCCGGAATGCGTTTCGTCGAGACGCTCACCGGTTTCAAATACATCGGAGAAAAACTGCGCAAATACGAGGAAGCCATTCCAGCCAACCTGCGCCAGAACTACGCCGAAATGCCGGAGGACAAAACCCGCGCCCTGCGCCTGGAGCATTCGTCGCTCTATGTCTTCGGCGGCGAGGAGAGCTACGGCTACACCGGCGGCGACTACGTCCGCGAGGATCGTGCGTTCGGCCGCGCGCTGCATCGCCTGCGAGATGATGCGGTTGCCGCCGGGTGTGTTGGAGAGTTGCGGCATCGTCTGCTGAAGGAATTTGCGATCAGCGTCCGAAAAGTTATTCGCGGGGAAGCCGCCGGGGCCGATCATGCCCACCGTCAGGGCGTTCGTGATCGCGCTGACCGCCTGTGCATTCATGGGGTCAGTTTTCTTAATCCCCATGCTCTCAAGCGCCGAGTCAGAAATACCCACACCCTGCGCCCAAGCGCCGACCGTCGCCTTAAACGGCGCGAGCTTGCCAGTCTCCACGTCATCCATCAGCGTGTTAAGGGTTCCGAGTTGGGCAACCCTGTTACGAGCGCTGTCAGCGGCAGTGTGGATTTCCGACGCTTGGTTACCCAACTTCTCGCCGTACTGCTTTCGGAACGAGTCTTCCTGCGGAGGGAGGTTGAAAGCGGGGTTCACATTGACTTTTGTCAGCGTCGGGTCGAGTGGCTTCCACTGATTAGTCAGCTTATTGCGCTGGCCAGGGACGCCATCAAGCTTCTCGTCCACCCACGCCTCGGTCGGCTCGCGCTTTCCAAGATATTCGGCCATGAACTTAGACCCCGCCTCGGGACCAAGGGTGCCAATGAAGGGCATGAGGTTGGGCGGGATGCCGGCAGTCGGGCCGGACGGGGTAGGAGCTGGAGAACCCGGATTAGCAGGAGCAGCCTGTGCCGCAGCGCCAGTCTGCGGGCTGAACATGGCCTGCCACTGCTTCTTACGGTCCATATCGTACTTGAGCTGCTGCAACTGCAGGGCGCGCAAATCCTGATTGCCGCGCTGCTGCTGCATCTGCATAAGGCCCGACACGCCAGTATTGACGCCGCGCCCCAGGGCTTCGCCAACGCTGGCCCCGGGTTGGTTGCCAGCAAGTATGCCACTGCCGACCAATAGACCAAGAAGTCCTAGGGACTGTTTGCGCTGTTCTTCGTCGTCGCCGAGCAAACCAACCATCTAAGACCTCACAGCAAACCGAGAAGGGAGCCGCCGGCACCGCCGAGCAGGGCACCTTGAGCGCCGGACAGACCGAGGGCGTCGCTGGCTAGATAACCCAAACCGGCACCCGTAGTCGCACCGCCCAACAGACCAGCTCCAACGGACTTACGAGGGCCTACGGTGGTCGCCGTATTCGTGCCGCCGTAATTTCCCTGGATCAAACTCATATAATTCTGAAGCTGCTGCCAGGGAGCTTGGTTTTCGTAATTAAAGCGGTTCATCGCCTCGTCAATGGCCTGCTGATTGGCGCTCTCGCGCGCCGTGCCGACTTCACCAAGTTTGGCGATGTCGTAATAGTCCTGATTGGCCAATTGAGGCGCGAACAACTGCGCCCGCTGCTGGTTCGTGCGTTCGGCCTGATAATTCTGAAGCGCCGCAGCGGACATCGCCGATGCGACGCCTTCAGCGGCGGCTTTCGCGCCCAAACCCGACTGACCACGACCGGAAGCGGCGAAGCGCGCGTCGATAGCCGGCAGGGTCTTCGCCATGATCGAGTCGGAGGCGGCGAGCAGATACGGATTTTTCGAGGCGTCGAGATAATCCCCGTTCAAGGTTTTCATCAGCTCGCCTTGAGCTGCACCGACACGGGGAGAGCCCTGCGTCGCGCGATTCGTCTGCGCCTGAAGCGCAGCCTGAGTCTCGCTGGATAGAGGAGCGTAAGTCTGCCCGGGATAATACTGAAGAGGATTGTTGTCGTAGAGATTCGCGGCCTGCTGGAAACCAGCCGTCAAAAAGGGCTGTTGACCAGCCCACGGGTCGCTGTTCTGAACCGTGGTGGTCGTGTTGCTCCCGCTGTCAGTCGTCATAATGCTCGTCCTCTAAATTACCACTCGCCGCCGGACTCAATGTCGCTTTCATCCGATCCGGTGATTCTCAATTTGCTTGGAGATGTCGACACCGGGTTTCTCATCCAAACCAGGCAAAAGGGCCGCGTTGTTTCCGTGCGCAGTCCGGATACTTACGAATTTAAAAACTCGAGAGAAGGCGTCGCCGTCAACATGGAGTTTTTTCTTACGGATCCGGAGTACGCGTGCCGAAGGCCTTCGCTTCAACACATGTTTGTAGACGTTTTCGGCACTGATCCGTTTCCGAACCGAAGTTGCAAGATCAACACGGTTGTAGCGGTGTTCACTTGAACTGCTATGCCGTTATGCTGGATGTTTGCTCAGTCTTTGCTCAGGTGCTGTTGTTGGGCCGTCCCCTGCCTTCTTCGCTCGAAGCCCTGTGTCGTTAAGCTGAGTGTTTGCTCGGAAGCAGTGCCATTCAAGTGGCGGTCCTGTTGACCGATTTTGGGTGTTTTATGTTTTCTCCTTTCTATTGGGCTTCTTGGGCTGATCTTCCTACTATTATTTTAGGTCCCTATCATCTTTCTAAGATAGGGCGCCGTCTCTTAGGCCCTAGCAATCTGTTGTAATCCCTCTTTTTCCTATTATTCAATAAAATTTTCCCTATCTGGTGGCTGGGTGGTGCTTCCCTTCCCTTCCCTTCCTTGAAGGGTTGAACACTATCCCTCACCTCGCCTTGCAGGTATTGACCAGATTGAAAAAAAATCATCATCATGCTAGTGGCACAACATCAGGGCGATGTGGGACTGCCATCCCCATCGACATGTAGTAATAACACCATACCTGCATTTATATTCATAACATAATGTTATTAATTGTATAAAAAATCATAATCATAATAAAGTAAAGCATTTGCATACCTAGAGGAATGGTGCAAAACCACTGACTGTCATCTTGCGACCTGTCCCCGTAGACAAGTCGACTATTAGATGTGCTAGTAGAGCAGCTCCCAAGGTATATCACCCTACCCCATCCAAATCCTCTAAAAGCCTAAGGAACCTACAATTTATGTCATCTCCCTTGATCTCTAGTAGGAGCCTCCCTAGTATGAAGAATAGGAATCTCCTCAAATCCCTGTCCACCCTCCTCTACCTATGCAGAACATGGCAACATGTCACTCTGGTGATGCGTTCCATTCTATCCAAGAAATCCCCCAATGCCTCATCTGCCCTCTGTTGGGCATCCGCCAACCCCAACACCACCATCAGCTCTAAGCAATATACAAGTCTACGATTTCTAGGGCCCTATATGATCATCTCCAACTCTAGCAGCCTCTAGGCTAAGGCCCGGTAGTTAAGGTAAGCCACCCGGCTGACTGCCTCTCCATCAACTCTTAGCCCTATTATTCTGGACACATCTTCTAAATTGGGTTCCATATGGCCCCATGGCATTAGAAAAGCCCTGCTGGCTTAGTCCCATTGCTTCCTAAGCACTTGAATCAAGGTTAGGTCCAGGAGGAAAGGCTCAATCTATAAGAAGGCCCCGAACCCCATGGCGTCAACCCTCGCCTGTTGGAATTCTGGTATACCTCAGTAGACCACCACCACTAGAACCTAAGAAATGTTGGTCCTCATGACTCCCTGCAAGCCATGGAAGAAGAAAATGAGCAATTAATTGATTAAGTAAATAAAAGGATCAATCTAAGCAGAAGGAGGACCAATCTGTTAAGCTTCTATTTCGAACAGAATTGGCGTCCAACCCAGATAGTGCCATTTAATTGGCATCACCTGGGCCAGACGTTGATTCATGGTTCATCTTCCTCCGCACCGGCTATTCCCCCCTTAACCCACTTCATGCTCAAATCATCTGAAACAAATTTAAAATGGAGGTTTTTCTGCTTACCAGTTTGTAAGCGGGGCCGACCACTCCTCCCCGGCATCTACCATGGGTTCTTTCGATCCTAGAGCTGTGGGCTCTCTCGCTACCACCGCCGCCATAGACGCCTCTTCTTCCCCACCATCTTCTCCTTCATCTTCCTCCTCATCATCTTCTCCTTCATCAGTTTCAGTGGTTTCGTCAATTGTGGACAATAATATTCCTTCCTCCTCCTCTCCTCCTTCTCCTTCCATGGCCTCTTCTTCCTCTTCCACATGAACCACTGGCGGGGCCTCCACTCATCAGTGCTTCCCACTAACACCACCGCTGGTATAAGATGCCATAGGGAGAAGGTGGGTTTTGTTTTTGTCACTAGATTTGGGATAACAGAGGGAGAAGCAAGAGAGTTTGAATGAGTGGGAGGCCTACGAGAGGTTTAAGTGGCATTAAGTAGCTGTTCGACCCAGGAGATCCGAGGGATGCCCATCGATGACACAGACGCAGGGTGTTCGGTGACCGGACTGAGGGACTGGATAAGGTGATGGGGGGAGACATAGGAGTTTGATATATCTCAGGCATCCCCTCCCGCAGCCATATCCTTCTCAAGGTGGCTTACACCTTTAATAAATTACATATGTGCCCTATATTTTACAAGAAAGTCCTGTGAAAGACTTCAATTTGTCGAAAACTCTTGTGAAGTCCTATATTGCTCAAAGCACTCCGTATTTTATAGAAATGTCTAGGGTTTACAAAAATACCTGAAGTTTTTTGTAATCGTGTAAATACCCCTACAATGTATGAGAGTCTTGGGTATGTATCCCACCTCACGAAAATGTGTTCAAGACGCTCATCCAAAATCACTGATAATGATCACCTCGGTGATCTGACAGTTCGGTCTAGATGAAGCTCAAAACCAAGCTCCCGCTAGTGACTCGGTGGATCAATGAAGATAAGTCCCAAGGCGATCAACCGAGACAAGAGTCCATGCAACCAAAACCCTAGCCAGTACCAAGTTGTAAATAAATCCCAGTCAGTATCAAACTGCAAATAAGCCATAGCTAGTACCAAACTATAAACAAACCTTTGGCTAAAATATAAAATTGCAATTGCACCCCTATGTCTACCCAATCACAGTAGCGCCCTCAAATAATGCCCAATTGTGATATGGCCCTCCATTCATCCCCAATTAGCGAAACCACCCCAATCCTTGAAGGCCAGCCCTAGCCTGAACGAAATTACCCTTATACCATCGCTATGACATAAGTGTCTCCATCCCTTCTAAGGTGCATGCTACTATAGCTGTCGCAGCAGCTGCTTTAATATCACCGTCGATATTGTGAAGGTTGATGGCTTCTTTTACAATCCAACAAAAATGTTCAAAATGCTGATGTAAATAAATACCGATTAAGGTCGGTGAGGAAATGTCCAACACCCAAATCCCAAATCGTCTGATAAACCTAATTCGTAGAATTAATAATGCGCATGCTATTTAATTAGCTATAAATGTGCATCCTTGTTCAACAAATGAACGCACCAAATTCTTATCTAATTCTGCGTGTGAAACAACATCATACATGTCATGGGCTAACTATCAAGCACATGTGCTAGTCACTTATCAAATTCAATTGGAAGGAGATGGACCAATGGGCAGAAATGCTCCCTCATTGACATATTATGACCCTCATCAGCACTCCTACTAGGATTACTGTGGTATTTATGATTTACATTACTTTGTAGTTTAATTTCATAGCCATATTTATCCCTTACCCTTGAAATGTAATTTCTTGTTTTATATACTTTGTAGATGTCGCGTGATCGACACCACCCAGCCTGGGATCAAGGGTACATGACAATGGGTGATCGACAGATACATTGCATGTATTGCACCAACATAGTTGGCGTCATAAATAGATTTTCTGAGCATGCCATAGGACTTGGAAGAGATTGTGTTGCATGCCCATCTATTTCTCCCCTTGTTCGTGCATAGTTTCAGAAAGCATTGCAAGCTACCTTTTACACTAGAGCAACAACCTCTTCCTCTAGAGCAGTGACCTCTTCCTCCAGACTCCCAGACTCTACCAACGCAACGCCTCTCCTAGATGAGCTAGTAGATGCAATGAAAGCATTCTTTAGAGAGGTTGATATACCACCCCTTACTGCACATGCATCATCAAATGTTTACATGGTTAGATGTATCCAACAACATCCAGATGAATCCCCACTTATTAGTGTAGAGCTGCAATTTGTAGGTCCAGATGAGGATTTGTCTCTATCTTCCTCAGATATTGAGTTTAATGATGATGATTGGCGTTCATTTTTCCTTTTGATATTATGTATGTATGGATTATTGGATCATGACAATTGGATTCATTGTATATTTGTATTATGCATTGGCTTGTTTTTAACTCTTACGGGCAGGTTGGTGATGGCCATATTTTCTTCTGGCATGATAATTGGATTGGTTATGGTCCTCTCAAAGACTAATTACTGATGCCAGTAGATCTCTATTGGCAAGGCAAGGGCTTGGCAAATTCAAGATTATCTTAATACAGGACATGTGTTGTTAAAGGATTTTCTTGTGGATGTTTAAAATGTTATTATGGACCTCATGGATTCTTTCTCTCCTTTTCAAGGCCGGCTTGACAAGCTTATTTGGAAGCTTGACAACTATGGTTTATTTTCTACTAACTTTGCATGGAAGTTGGTAAGACATCAAGGTGCTTCTATCCTTATTACTAAATGTTGGGGCATCCCATTGAGGATTGCTGAGGAGTGCCCTTCCGGCCCCGACTTAGCTCATCTCCCCTCCCCGCCTAGCCGGCTTAGCGCCCCTCCCTGTGCGGAGGTAGTTTTGATGTAATCCTTAATTTCCCCTCCCCTTGTCCAACCCCCCTATGTGGGGAGTAGTGCTTGTTTAATCTGAACAGGAGAAGCTACATCGGCGCAGTGTGCGGGGAACCCACACTCCCCGCTCGCCCTCGTCTCCAGCCGGGATCGGCATCTTCACGCCGATCAGGTGAGCTTCGGGCCACTCTCCTTTGCTGGTTCTTCTTTGCTTAGCTTAGTATTACTTTTGGTTGCCCGTCGGACAGCGAGTGAGTGTCCGTTCCAGCTTTTTACACATTGAGTGACCACCGCGGAGCGAGGCGAGAGCGATCCCTTACATCCCACGCCCTTGGCGTGTTGGCCGCCTATGAAATTGGGCATCCTGGACCCTTAGGGGTTCAGTCACAAGCCAAACAAACCCTGGAATAGTGAGGTCCCACTTCGGACCCTCATCCCCATCGTCGGTCGGCCTTCGGACCTGGGTGTGCACTTCTCGAGTAAATCCGTGAGAGTGAGTTCATCGTTCCGTTTGCGCTTGCTTGCTAGGTCCAAGGAGTAGTTTGTGTCAAATCATAGAAGTTAGCACTCAGCACACTTATGAGGCCTGCTTTCTAACACCAATGAAAGAACAACGGGGATGGCTGCAGGTCCCTACAAAAATCAAGAAGAAAGCTACACCTCGCTCGAGGGTGGGGGCACATGTCCATGGCATCACACCACGACCTTCTCCTCCCACGCCCGCACCAACCTAGGCTGGGCCACCTACAGTAATCAGAATACACACCCACAACTGGAGAAGGTAGACTCCATTGTCGATGACCAAAGAAATTAGTCCGAAGGCCCGACGACTGTAGGACTACATAAACAGGCTAGATGAATATGAACAGTCCAAATTGAAACCTTTACTGATAAGGGATTATGTCCCATGGCAAGAATTGGAACAGCTCTCGCTGGAACAAGAAGGAGAAGCTGACAAAGTGGTAGAAAGGGATGACAGCCTATTCTGGGGGCAAGCACTAGCTAGAGACAAGAAGAAAAAGCAAAAGAAGAAAAGAAGAGCTTGCAAGGCCAAGAGGGAGACAGTGCTCTCCTATAATACCCTCTCTGCCCTCTTCAACCTACCTAATGAGGAAGAGGAGCAGGAAATATGCTTCACACCTGCTACTGGGGCAAGCCAGGCCGAAGCCGCGATAGCCACTCATGCAACTCGGTTAGGCTGAAAATGGGGGCTCCAGCCGCCCGCCAACCACAACATCATCTTCAGGTGAGAGTAGCCCTATAAGATACCCCCTCTAGAGGTCAAGGGAGCCCAAATCTCTCCCCCTTCAGGGTTATGCACTTAGAGTGGAAGTAACAATGCTGTCCCTTCCTTCCTCAAATTTTTGAAGATGTCTAGCAAGCAACTGTGTCAAGATGTCAGCCCCGTGGCTGGGGGCACTCACTCGCAACTTCAGCAACCTTCTGGTCCTCCAAATGAAAATAAAACCAGCCAAATGACAGGCGGCAAGAAACAACAAGAGGATGACACCTAGCAGAAAGACATAGACTCAGAGTCTGATGAAGCAGGTCCGTCAGGGGTCACAGTGCAAGGCTCTTCCAAGCCTCGATGGGCAGAGGAGATGAAACTATCCAATGTCTGAGCTGGAAGCAGAATAATGAAGCTACTTAAAAAGCTCCCAGTAAGGTTCACCATCTGAGAGATCCTCTCTCTGTGCGAAGAGACCCGACAGGCGATATGAAACTTGCATAGCCAAAACACTATCGGAAGCCAATGTGACTTTCACTCAGGAGGAGATGTTACTCCCTACTATCAGCCACAACAGAACGCTGTACATGAAGGGGCAGTTGAGTGGTCGGGAGCTGAATAGAATCCTAGTAGATCCCGGAGCATCCGTCAACATCTTGCCATACAAAATTTACGAGAGGTACTACTTCAACGTGTGCCTTGATAAAGTTGAAGATATGCATATCGTCGGCTTCAACCAAAAGTTTGAAGTGTCACTAGGAATGGTGGAATTTACACTCACTATTGCAGATTTTATTGCGAGGGTGTAGTTCCATGTTATTAACTCTAGCACCTCGTACAAAGCACTGCTTGGCTGCCCCTGGCTGCATGAGCACCTTGTGGTGCCATCCACGCTACATCAATGTATTAAGTACAACCAAGATGGGAAAGAGGAGAGGATATTTGTTGACCTCCACCCATTAGAAGTGTTTGAGTGTCATCTGCTCAATGCTTCTCTATATGCGGAGCAGTCACAGAAGACCTCCAAAGCCAAGACCCCAGTCAGGGCATTAAAAAGCACCTCCAGCGATGACTGGTTCCCACCACCGCCGCCAGGATATGTCAATCCCAAAATGGTCTCACACGTTGCTAGTACAGGCGACGTGGGCAGAGCTGCGCCTCCCGCCACCTACCCTGAAGCTAATGAAGCCGAGGTCGATCAGCATCACGGCCATATCAAGATCCCGGAAGGTCTTACCAAGCCAATACTCGATCTCGATAACGTCACTGTCGAGCCTTTCAAAACATGGGAGGTGTCACAGTCTGAAGGCCCCAGCAGCTTGTTTTACACGGCTGAAGAGCACCCTGCACGGGAGGACACCGACTGTCATCTCCCTGAAGATATAGAGAACTCGTTAGTCCCCGTTCAAGGGCTGACGTTCACAATAAACCGGGTGGCTAAGATGTTCTAGAAGCAGCATATCCCCTCCAGCCAGCCTCACAAGGAGAAAGAAGCATTCAAAGAGCTTTGGTATCGTGCCAGCCTGGACAAAGAATTGAGGCGTGTTTTCCAACATCCAGGGTTGGGCTTCACCCTTGAAGAATATTATTATAGTGGGCACTATGAAGTGGACGCCATCTCCGCTTTCTTCCCAACAAGAGACAGTCCACCGGGTGCAACTTTTGATGAATATCCGGCGGAAGCTGAACGTACTGGATCGGCTCAGTCGCGAGACCCGGAATCAGAAGCCATAACTCCTTGTAGGTGCTGGGAGCAGGCCTACCCTGAAGAGACGGCTCTCCAAACCAAATTTGACACGGCCAACAGTAGCAAAGCCGAAGATACTGAGGAAGCGGAGCTATCCTTCTCCTATAGCCCTCCCTTGGCGGTGACATCAGCACCCCTTATACCGAGCAAGGAAGTTTTTGCCGAGATTGATCGGGAAATGCCCATTGCCAGAAGAGAATAGGCCACCTCCACCGAAGATATGGTGATTCAAGAAGGCGGGGGGACATAATTGTCTTCATATGCCACGAAGTTAGAATGCTGCTCCTCTGGCTCCGCAATAAATAACTGTCAACCCATCAAGGTTGTCGACACACTAGCAAAGGTTGGAACTGCTGGTACACTGCTAAAACAAAAGCCGCAGAGGACCTGCCGACAAAACAATTCATACAGCCTCCACCAGCTACATTAGAAGCTCCTGACGAGGTCCCGGGGAAACAGAATGAAGAGGTCAAGGTACTCGACCTCGGAGATGATGTTCCAGACTTTGTCGACCTCTAACCTGCACCCCCGAAAATAGAAGACGGAGGCCAAGCTACAGTCAATGAGCTGATAGAAGTCAACTTGGGAAGTGAGGACGATCCCAGGCCAACTTTCCTCAGTGCTCAACTGTCATCTAAAGAACAGAAGCTGTATGTCTAGCTGCTACAAGAATATCGGGACTGGTTTGCCTGGACTTACAAGGAGATGCCAGGACTTAGCCCCGCAGTATCACAGCATGAGTTGGCCATAAACCCCGAGATAGAGCCGGTGAAGCAACCGCCACGGCGCATGAGACCAGAGCTTATTACACAGATATGCAAAGTAGACAAACTCATTGATGTGGGTTTCGTCGAAGAAAATCAATATACCACGTGGCTAGCTAACATTGTGCCCGTGAAAAAGAAGAATGGGTAGATTCGGATATGTGTAGATTTCCGAGATCTGAACAAAGCATGTCCTAAGGACGACTTTCCGTTGCCAATAACGGAAGTCATGGTCGATGCCACAACCGGCCACGAAGCTCTATCGTTTATGGATGGGTCGTCCAGTTATAATCAGATATGGATCGTGGAGCATGACCGGGTCTACACGGCCTTCTGAACCCCCAAGGGCATTTATCACTACAAAAAGATACCGTTCGGACTGAAGAACGCTGGTGCGACTTACCAGCGAGTAATGACTAGAATATTTGATGAACTGCTCTACCACAAGGTCGACTGCTACATAGATGACCTAGTGGTCAAAACCAGAAGAAAAGAAGACCATCTCCAAGACCTCCGAGTCATATTTCAAAGGCTCAGACAGTATGAACTGAAGATGAACCCCATGAAGTGCGCCTTTAGAGTGTTAAGTGGCAAATTCCTGGGCTTTATTGTCAGATATCGGGGAATTGAAATAAACTCCGTGAAGATCAAGGCAATTCAGGAGCTACCTTCACCAAGGAACCTCTCCGAGCTAAGATCTCTGTGAACTTTTTCTTCAGCTCAGGACATTCCCCACGCATGTGGCCAGGTTTTTTGCACTCATAACAAATAACCTCATTTAGCTTACTAGCTTCTGGCTTGTGCTTGAACTGCTTCTTGAATTGTCTTTTAAACTTGCCCGAAAATTTCTTCCTAGCTCTCAGAAATTTTTTGACCTTTCTTGTTAGCATAGCAATATCCTCCTCATCTGTACTATCTTCAATGGAATCATCATCACTTGAGGCTGATTGTATTGGGTTTGCCTTCAAGGCAATCGACTTATTCTTTCTACTTTCTTCCTCATTTCTCTTGGTTGGGTAGTGAAGCTTCTAAAAAAGCTCCTGGCAAGGTTCACTGTCTGGGAGATTCTTTCTCTAAGTGAAGAGATCCGGCAGGCAATTATTACTACCCTACAAACACCTACTCAATATGAAAATTACCCGGCCAAAGCATTGTCGGGGGCAAATGTGACCTTCAACAAAGAGGATATGCTACTACCTACCCTCAGTCACCACAGACCCTTATATATGAGGGGGCAACTAAATGGCCAGCCACTAAGTCAGATTCTTATAGACCCGGGTGCAGCTGTCAATATACTACCTTACAAAATATATCAAAAATACTATTTTAATGTACACCTTGATAAAGTTGGGGATATGCAGATCACCAGCTTTAATCAGAAGTGTGAAACCCCACTTGGCGTGGCAGAATTTACTCTTACCATGGCAGATTTCATCACAAGAGTCCAGTTCTATGTCATTAATTCCAATACCACATACAAGGCACTACTTGGCCGCCCTTGTTTACATGAGAACTTGGTGGTGCCGTCTACATTGCACCAGTGCATCAAGTACAATCATGATGGAAAGGAGGAGAGAAGATTTGCTGACCTCCACCCATTCGAGATTTTCGAATGTCATATGTTGGATGCCCCCTTTTATATAGAGCAGCCACAGAAGACCTCAAAGGCAAAGACTTCCTTCAAGTCATCAAAAACAAATTTTGGTGATGACTGGTTTCCACCACCACCACTAGGCTATACTAGCCCCCAGACAGTGCCACACATTGCCTGCTCAGGAGACATGGGCAGAACTGCACCTCCCGCCATCTATCCTGGGATGAATGAACCTGAGGTTGACAAGCATTACGGACATATTATAGTCCCAGAAGGCCTCACCAAGCCGATAGCCAGCCTCGACCACTGTACGGTCATGCCCATCAAGACACTAGATATAACCCAGCCTGAAGGCCCGACCAGTCTGCTTTATACAACTGAAGAGCATGCTGCACAGGAGGACGCTGATTGTCGCCTCCAGGAAGATCTGGAGAACCCCACAGTCCCCATCCAAGGACTAACCTTCAACTCAGATAAGGTGGCAAAAATGTTTATAAAACAACATGTTCCCTCTGAACAGCCCCAGTAAAAGAAAGAAGCCTGCCAAAAGCTTTGCTATCCTATCAATTTGGACAAGGAGCTGAGGCGTGTATCCCAACACCCAAGACTGAGATTTTCACTGGAAGAATATTACTATAGTGGATGTTATGAGGTAGACACAATCTCTGTCGTCCCCTCAATGGTTGAAGGGTCACCGGGGGCAACATATGATAAGGACTCGATAGAAATTAAACGAGGCCAGGCTCTTCAACTACAGGACTGAGGGCTAGAAGTTGCCACCACTTGCAGATGTTGGGAATAGGTCCACTGTGAAGAAACAACCCTACAAGCAAAATTTGACATGACTAATGACAGTGAAGCCGAAGATATTGAAGTAGGAGCAGCCAGCTATTCCTACAGCCCTCCTCTGGCAATGATCATATGCCCCAAGCTGACCAACAAGGTTGTTGTCGCAGTTGGTGAAATGATCTCTACTAATGAAGGCATAGCCAATGGGGAACAAGCTATCCCTACCAAAGTTGCAGTGATTCAAGCCGTTGAGGAAGCAAGGCCATCCCCGTGTCTGGCAAAGCTAAAATATCATGCTTCCGATTTAACAATGGACGAATCTCGTCCTGACAAAGCTAATGATCAGTCATACAAAAAATAAACCTGAAGAGGATTTGCCAGAGGGGCAACCCACATCACTGTCATCACCGGAGTTTCAATTTCCTGAAGGAATCCGGGGGCAGCATAATGAGGACATCAAGGTTCTGGAGCTCGATGATGATATACAAGATTTTATTGATCTTCAACCAGCACCTCCGAAAATTGAAGACGGAGGTCAAGCCATGGTTGATGAATTAATAGAGGTTAACCTGGGGAGTGAAGATGACCCCCAGCCTACTTTTCTTAGTGCCCATCTCTCTTCAAAAGAGCAGGTATTATACATCCAGCTTCTATAGGAGTTCTGGGATTACTTTGCCTGGAGCTACAAATAAATGCTAGGACTAAGCCCTGAAGTTTCACAGCATGAGTTGGCTATAAATCCTGAGGTGGAGCCAGTAAAGCAGCTGCCGCGACGTATGAGGCCCAACAGGGTTCCATTAGGACTAACGCAATTAATTATAAAGGATTAACTAACAAAGTGAATTTGACCGTGCATCCCACCGATTTTGGCGGCACGACCTTCCAAGTCGCCGACACACTTTGGATTACATCGTCCAAACAGGCTACGTACGGTCAAACTCTCCCGGATTCTTCCGGTCAGAAAAAGAACAACTTGTCTGGAGACATTTTTTTTTAAAAAAAAATCCACGGGCACTCTTGATTTGATCATCCAAACCAGCTAGTGGAGACTTGGAGCTGTGTGACTCCAAAGCCAACCCTTGTTTCACTTGGTCTTCATGATCACACAACACTCCATGCAGGGTCAGCCGCCTCCATGGCGTCAGCATGGCATTCCTCTGCTCCACCAAGCACGGCCGGCCGCTCCAGCCGGACCCACACAGCTGCCCCGTGCCTGGTCAGCTTGTATGTCTCACCCCCCCCCCGCCCCTACATTTCGGCAGTGGCGACTAGTTCAAGCCATGGGTCAGCAGCAGGTGAAACAGGAAGAGGACGCGGTGAAGCCTTGGTGAAGCGGGAGCCGCGCAGACCAGTGGAGAACGCAGGAAGGTAGGTTGGTAGGTTTTGGAAAAAGAGGACGACCCAGAACTGGGGTTAGAAAAGATATGATTTTGTTGCCCCACCCCGTTCCGATGTCCAGTTCCAAGAGCCCTTTCTTTTCTACCCCAGCAGCCAATCAAGCTGGGACGGCCACCTGTGATGGTGGTGGGGTGAGGGGGGGGGGTCGGGTGTGCTGCCAACAGCGATGATTGTCGCTGTGACGCAACCTGTTGGGTTAGAGGTTTTGATTTATTATGGGGGGTGGACGTCGCTGTCAGCGTGGCAGTGTTGGAGACTGGAAAGGGTACTTGTAGACGGTAGGCGATGACTTTCTTGTTGTGAGGGAGGAAGGCAACTGCAACAGAGGGGGGCGGAGAGGTGTAGGTGGTCTATTTCTAGGTTTCTTCTCTGGCTGGTGCCTCTTCTCAAGCTCTCTGTGAACGAAGAACCCAAGGCGAGTTGCTGATAGCTGCTTACAACAGCGGCCGGTAGTGCGTAGTGTTCGTCGGGACCTAGACAGAGCAGAAGGCCGCCAAGAAGAAGACGGACACCAAGAGGAAGAGGGAGCGGTGGGGGTGGTTCTGTTTGGTGTTTCCTTTTTTGTGGCTTTATTGGTTGCTGGAGATTTCACAGGTGGGGGTGACAAGATGGGGAGTCGTTTCGACTATGGACAGGGGGCAAGTTAAAAGTTCAGGTGCCGCTCTTATCCTCTGCTGTCTGGTCTCTCTTTAGACTATCATGCATTTGATCTCTGCCCGGTTTGCTTGTTTGAGATTTTTGTTCTTTCCCTTGTCTTTCTGATACGTCCTCGTGAAATTTAGAGATCAAAAGCATCCAGCTTATCGTTGTTGTGAACAATGTCGAAGTAGATGTATATGTTCCCTCTTCCTCTATGACAAGTTTGGTTCTGCCTACACTTGACAGTATAAAAGGAATGACTTAAGCTACCGATAAATAAACTTGTTGAGATGCACCTTCTAAGTCTCCGCCTCTCCTCGGAGAAGTCACTAGCTCTGCTGACCTTTCTGCAAGGGGCACCATTAGCATATATATCAGATGATCATAGTACTGGGGCAATCATCTTGTTCACTTTTTGAGTGTTGACAGATGTAAGATAACTGAGAAGAAATGATAGGAAGAGTGAGGACATTGGGTGCTCTAGGATACATATCCTTTTAGGTTATATCCAGAGGATGTTGAGGCTAAACATTACATCCAACGTTCTAAGATATTTGTAATGACTAAAAAAGAGGAAAATAGTATTGTCTTATTTGCTTTTACTGGGTGGTAGAAATCGCAACCCACGTTAAAGGCTTAACATCCATTGCAGCTGATTGTGGGAGTCTATTGCATGTCTATCAGAGACAAAATCCCAAATGCAGGACTCTAGGAAACTTGTGGTCAAGCACTTATGTGTGTTTACATGTGTATATTGGTCCAAAGTGAACTATAATTTATTTCAAATATAAGAGGATCTCACAGAACACAAATGGATACGGTTAGACTTGACAAAAATTTGAACATGCAACTTAATGGAAATTTTCAACTGGCATTTGAAACCCTGATCATGTCTCTGGGCACAGCAAGGTTAGGGTGTGAGGGATTTGTTTCCCTTGGTCCAAGCTGTTAGGCAATTTTTGTTGTGGATGTGTCTCCACGTTCTTGCATAGCAAGGGAAGCCTCACTTGATTTGAGTGAGGAGTGGATGTAGGTCTGTTGGTTGCAGACCGAACAGCCTAAAAATTCTTTATCCTCGTGTGGTTTGTTTCTGAGATTGCTCCTTAGCTCCTACCTCCTCCAGAGGGTGTTTATCTGTCGTGCATACAGCTGAGTGTGGTTATGCTTATCCTATCTACCACGTTGGACTGCATATAATTGCACTTGAGTCTTTGGGTGTTAAAGTATTCGATGCATGATCTGTGTAAACTGCCATTGATTGTTTAATTTGGTCCAGAAGTTTTAAATCAGGCATATATTCCTACCTAGGATCTATTCACCCCCCATCTAGATCCTAGCAACGCACCTAACAACGCAATGAAGCTCTACGTCGATTCATCCTTGAACACTTAAATTTTTCTTCTTCATCTCATTCACACACACATCAATCTGCTCACATCAACTTTGGTTGACTGATTTTATCTGTTAATCCCATAAGAAGATATACAGTTAGATATTTGGGAACATTATTCTAATCATTAAAATTAACTTTATCAGGTGCTCATTTTTAATAGGATTTGAAGATCATATTTCAATGATTCATAGTTAGACATCATCAAAACCAGGGACGCAACAAGAGAAGGCTTCGAGCTCCTCCTCTTTTGGAGGATCACTAGCTAAGGTAGCTGAGACAGAGATGACCTCTACAAGTATGCAAGGTTCTCCTCCCTCACTCTCTGCTGATAATATGTATAATTTGGTAAGACGTTGGTAGTCCTATTTTATGCAGTACTGGTGCTCGAGGGGGAGCACGCACCCATTCTTGTTGCAGCCAAGCACGAGAGGCCTCCTACCCCTACTAGGAGGATGACAGAGGAGGGAGAGATGGCAGGGGCTTCTTCAGCTGTTGAGAGGTCACTACCTTCCCCTAAATCGACGGAGGTTCCCGAGGTTGTGGTAGAGCCCATTTCAGGTATAGGCTATCATTTTTTCCTTAAGTTTTCCACCTTATTTGCTATAGAAAGTATTGTATGTATTTCTCACTTTCCACTAGTTTTTCTCTTGCATGGTGTAGTCTCTACCGACATTTTGAAGTGGCAGACACCTCTCTCATTTTAGAGGTTGAGTGGCTTGTGTCTACTCCGCCACCCGAGCCTCTGGTGGATGAAAGTGTGGCCATTTCTCATCTTCAGCGCATGTAGGGATGCCTTCAGTGTGATCCTCTTCCGTTTCTTGAGGACCTGAGGAGACGACTGTTAGAATACACCTGGGGCTACCACGGCCTTGGCTTCCCACGGGAGCCATGGATGGTAGCACTGGCAGTGACATAGGCCAAATTCCTATGGCTTTGGTACATGCAGGAGAGGAGAACTCAGAGGCTGGCCACTATCTGAGACAAGCAAGAAAAGCTGGATAGGTTGGTTGCAACTACAGTCGAGCAGAGGGCTCAGATAGACACAACTTGTGCATGAAGCAGGGATCGAGCTACTCAGCTGGAGGAGGCTAAAAGTAGGGTTGGGGCCTTGAGGAAGGCCTTGGTGGAGCAGTAGGCGATCATCGAGCATGCATGAGCCGAGTTATAAGAGGTAGTGAGCACATCCGAAGCTAGCACCCAAGACCTTTCAGCTCTCAAAGCTGAGAATGTAGCTGCTTGTTCCCGCTTGGCAGCACTGGAGGAGAGTGAGCCGTGACCTAGTGAGGTCACCTCTTCCTTTGTTTTTTTTTTTTAGGTTGTTGTATGTACTCTGTGACCTATTTTTTTTGTAGCCTAGCCGTACAAGTTTTGTGTTACCCCAAGGCCCCGTCCTAGGCTCCTTTATAAAATTGAATGACAAATCCTTGAGTTCTTTGTCATTGCTCTCTACGTCCCATTACCTTTTGATTCTAGAGTGTAGTCTGGTATGATTAATAGCAACCGACTGTTACTATTGTGGTTGATTGATTTCTTTCTCTCTTTTTGTAGCATCCTGAATTTATTTAATAATAAATTGTGCAGCAATCTAGAATTTTACTTAATATTAAATTAAATTTCCTCTTAGGTTAAATTTTAAAAAATTTATAAAAATATGAAAAATTCATATTGAAAATACCTTGATTAGAGTCCCTAAACTCTTGATCTTCACTAGCAAAACGTGTCTATTCCTTCGCGGTCTGCATGGAAACAATGACTTGCAGATCTTCAAACTTCTCACGGATTGATTTCCTAATAAAATTTGAAGAGGAGTTAGATAATACTAAAGGGAACGAATAGTTCTAAAGGACTAACATGAAATAACACCAACTTACCATCGAACAAGGCGAGCCAAAACTAGGGTTCGCGCAATTTAGTTTTGGGCCCTATTTATATAGTTTGGCCTAGGACTGAAAATTAGATCTATTAAGGAGTCCCAATTGGGGTTAAAATCAGTCCCCAAGAGTCCTGGACATGCTTCTTTATTGGATAGTATCGATCTATGTGGATTAAAATGAAAAAAATCCCATTTTTTACGCTTCATAAAATCACACTTTCGGAAGGAAATAACAGTCACATGAGGACCGCCTCTTTTAGGTGGCGGTCTTGCAATGGGCCGCCACTTGCTTTGGGCGTCGGATTTTGAATTTCGACCACATTGCTCCTATATTTATCCCTTACTTATCTCCTAAAAATAGAGAATTATCCTAATGACATTTCTATATGTGAGTTTGGGCCTGAAAGTCATAGAATTAGATTTATGGGCCTACTTTTAGTGGGCTTAATTACTTAGTTATTATTTGGGCTTTCAATCTAATTTAATTAACCCATAATTCATTTAATATCCCATTTAACCTTTTTAAATGCCTAATAATCTCTTTTTGATTTCAAATAAATCCCTCAAATGTCCCAAAAATTTCCTGAACACTACACCAGCCCCTGATTCCCAACAGAGAGAATGGGTGAGAGCTAAAACTCAACGTATTAACAGATATAGATAAGAAAATAAAACCGAATAAACCTCTAGCACAAAGCTACATGAAGTAGGGGGGAATTGAATCTAAATGTACCCCCTTCCACGGATGCTCAGGGATCACACATAAGTGCTAGTAAATCTCTGGCGGCCAAAGTGGGACAATTTAGAAGGGATTTCGGGGAAAAGAGATAAGGGAGGTGCGAGATGACACTATCGGTGCATTCTGGAGGATACGAGCTTTATCAAAAATAGATGATTGACATATATAGCCCCGTGGGGGAGATTGTTCGGTCCAGCAATTACTCTGGCCGTTTCATAATCACAGAAGAAGAGTGAACGGGGAATAAAGATGGAACAAATTGATGGGCAAACTAAACTTTTAGTTCATTCCTTGATCTCTAGAACATCATACACGATGATAAAAATTCAATTAAGAATTACAGAGGGGAAACAATGGGGAAGGGGACTCTAGCCCAAGATGGGCATTCTTCGGTGATGAACCCACCTTATCACAACTTCTTCTTCCTCACCCTAGTCGCTCCCTCACTGCATGTTATTTTTTTTATTCTGCTTTGTGTATCCATCGAGTATTTTCTCGCTTGATTTCTCTCGTCTTTTATTTAAGTGTTCGAAGGCAGGGCCTTTTTATGGGCAAGAGTTGGAGCTGGGATAGCGGCCTAATGTGGAGGGATACCCGGCAGCTGGGGCGCGCCGCCGGATCCATGTTGAGCCACTGGATCACCTTGTGTGCTAGCCCATTTAAGCTTCCTTAGGCCCACTTGAACAATTCTTGGCCTATTTAAATACATCTTTACTAATCCGAGTATTCCTTTGGCCCATTTCATTTGTTCAGATCTTGTTCATGTGTTTATAGTCCCTTGGCCATTCGGTCGGCCTATTTGTATCATCTGAAGTGTTGCACTGTCCTCCTTGGGAAGCTGCCTCTTTGGGGATATCTCCAACTGTCTCAACCGCCTCTTACGATCGGGAGGTTGCTGGGGGAGCTTAAGCAGGCGGATGGTCGTCCGGGAATTCTTTTATCTTTGATAGACTATCTTTGTGACTTGTTCGGCTTGATCGCTTCTGTGACGGACGATGATTTTACTGGATATTGACTTTGCCGGGGAGACGTGGCTGGGTGGGATATTGCAGTGTAGGGAGCTCCTCCTGTCATGAAGCAAGATTGAGACCAAATGGAATTGTTTCTCGGAAACTTTGACTTAGCTGTCAATGTCTTCAGGTCATTTGATGTCTTAATCACCATAGCTGACGACTTTTCTTGAAGTCTTCATGAGCATAAAGGCATCCCAACCTCAGACATTGATGCCACCAATTCTGCCACAAATGCACCAGCCACCTCCATTGGTGCGGCCTTCTCTGTAGGTGACCACTCTGGTCACTCCATACCTACAACCGGCACACTTCTACCCGGAACCGGCCGATCTAACTACTGTCAACAAGATGATGGTAGAAAGGATGATCGAGCTGAAGCTTGTTGAGCGCAGTGAAGGAGACTATGTCGCATTTGATGCCTACCAGGTGCCATACCTGCCACACCATGCAGCCAAGCGGCTCCCTCCTGGGATTAGCAAGCCTAACAAGTTTGACAAGTTCAACGGGAAGGGATCCCCGAAGGAACATGTTGCTTACTATTTGACCGTCATGGGCAATCTAGCCACAGACGAATCATACCTGCTGAAGTTTTTTGGGTCCTCGCTGATGGGACTCACTTTTGAATGGTACTCCAGCCTTCCGACCGGGTCGATTAGCGATTGGCCTGATATGCAGAAGAAATTTAGAGAGAGATTCCATGTCACTGAGAGGGAGGTCATAGTGGCTGAACTGTACTCAACAAGACAAAGGGTAGATGAAACGGTCCTTGAATATATTAAGAGGTGGAGAAATCTCGGGATGGGATGCAAGCGGCCCCCACACCAGGAGGACGCTGTATAGATTTGTAAACAGAACCTTAGAAGGGAGGTGCTAGAAAAGATGATTGGCATGGAGATACGGTCGTTCGATCGCTTGAACAATATTGTGGCCGAGGTGGAAGCTTTCCTGGCCAGGCCTGCCCCTACATCGACTACTATCCCTACGCAGAAGGCAAAGGCAGCAGAGTGGCATTCAATGCCCAAAGAAGCAAACACTCTTGACATCAAGGCGTTTGAACAACAGAAGGATCAAGGCAAGAAGGCAGTTGCCCCTCAGCCTGCTAAAGCCGGAGATAGTAAAGAGGGCCTCTCACTCCGAGACAAAATGAAGAAGGCCTATTCTTTTCCCAAGGAGAAGACCAGGGTCCTATTTAACTGAGTTACCCAGTATGATAAGGTCACCCTGCCTGAGCCAAAAAGGTCGGAAGACCTGAAAAGAAGAGACAGCCCAAGGTTCTATCCTTATCACCAGATACTGGGGCACCCAATTGAAGACTGCTATGTGTTCAAGGATATTATTGAAGGCATGATGAAGAAAGAAGAAATAGAATTGGGGGAGTATAAGGTTAACCCTACACAACCTCATGAAGTGGCTCTCAGGTAAGCTGCAGCCAATATGGTCTCTTTATATTAGGCATTGCCCGAGGAAATAGTGGAAGCTAGCACTCAGCACACTTATGAAGCCTACTTTTTGGCGCCAATAAAAGAGCAATAGGGATGGCAGCAAGTCCCTGTAAAAACTAAGAAGAAAGCCACACCTCGCCTGAAGGAGGGGGCACATGTGCGTGGCGTTACACCACGGCCCATTCTTCCAATGATAACACCAGGTTGGAGCAGCCTGGCTGCGGTCATTAGAATACCTACACATAATCGAAGAAGACAGACTCCATTGCCGGTTGTTAAAGAAGTTAGTCCAGAAGCCCGGCGGCTGTAGGACTACATAAACGGGCTAGATGAATATGAACAGCCCAAATTGAAGCCCTTGCTGATGCGAGATCATGTCCCGTGGCAAGAACTAGAGTAGCTCTCGCTAAAACAAGAAGCAGAGGCTGACAGGATGCAAGAAAAATATGACAGCTTGTTCTGGGGGCAAGTGCCAATCGGAGGCAAGAAGAAAAAACAAAAGAAGAAAAGAAAGGTCGGCAAGGTCAAGATAGAGATGGTGCTCTTCTATAATACCCTCTCCGCTCTCTTCAATCTGCCCAGTGAGGAAGATGAAGAGGAAATATGCTTCACACTCGTTGTCGGGGTGAGCCAGGTCGAAGTCACAACTGCTACACATGCAACATGGTCAGGCTGAAGATGGGGGCGCCAGCCACCTGCCAACCACAATATTATCTTCAGGGGAGAGCAACCCTATAAAATACCTCCTCCAGAGGTCAAGGGAGTTCAAATTCCCCCTCCCTCAGGTTTATACAATCAAAGTGGGGGCAACTCTGCCACCCCTTCCTTCTTGGAATTCTTGAAAATGACAAAGGGGCTGGACCCATTATCCTCAGCCAAAACCAAGGGAAGGTTGACCTAGGATCTCTAAGCGACGGCGCTGGCCACAAATCACCATGAGCCTGGCTGCCGTGTGCCTTGCGACACCCCTGGTCCTGTTCGGCCTGGGATCGATTCCGGCTGCCGGTGCTGCTTCTCCTATTTGGTCGGTGCAGGGGACAAAGATCTTTGATGATTTACTCTATAAAAAGGTGGAATGATACATTAATGATCTTGTGGTCAAGACGAGGAAAAGGGAAGACCATCTACAAGACCTACGGGTGATATTCCAAAGGCTCCGGCAGTATGAGCTGAAGATGAATCTAATGAATGTGCCTTCGGGGTGTTTAGCGAGAAATTCCTTGGGTTCATTGTCAAATACATATGAATTGAAATTGACCCAGAAAAAATAAAGGCAACACAAGAATTGTCCTCTCTAAGGAGCCTCACTGAGCTGCGATCTCTGCAAGGCCAGCTGGCCTACATCCGTCGATTCATCTCCAACTTATCAGGACATTGTCACCCATTTCCCAAGTTGATGATGAAAGATGTGCCTTTTTACTAGGACAAAGAATGTTAGATAGCCTTTGAAAGGCTGAAGGAATATTTGAAGACCCCTCCTGTGCTTGGGGCACCAGTAAAAGGGAGACTAATAATTTTTTACATAGTAGCTACTCATTATTTACTGGGGGCAATGATGGCCCAGATTAACGAAGAAGGAAAAGAGCAGGCCTTGTACTATCTCAGTAGGAGATTGGTGAGGACTGAAGAGAAATACACATTTATTAAGAAGACCTACCTAGCCCTGGTCTTCGCTGTAAACAAGCTTTGGCACTACACGCTGTCCCATGAGATAATTGTTATCCAAGGTAGATCCATTCAAATACATATTATCCCAACCAGCACTTAAGGGCCAATTGGGCAAATGGGTAGTAATTCTTATGGAGTTTGATATCTTATATGTGCCACAAAGAGCCGTCAAAGGGCAGGCTATCGCTGACTTTTTCGCGGCGCACCTAGTCCCAGAAGGTTCTCCCCTGGAGGCAAAAATTCCCGATGAAAAGACTCTAGAAGCATGTCAAGCTTAACGAGTCATATGGCAGCTCTACTTCGACGGAGCTTCAAGAACTGAAAATTCCCCAACTGGCCCAGTCAAGGTCAGAGCAGGGGCAGGTATTGTCCTGAAATCACCAGAAGGGGAGGTTATATACACTTCCTGTTCAATTAACAAGTCATGCACGAACAATGAAGCTGAATATGAAGCATTGATAATTGGCCTCCAGATTGCCCTCAACATGGACATTCAGATGCTGCAAGTATTTGGCGACTCCATGCTAGTTGTCAAGCAAATACAAGGGGAGTTTGACGTCCGAAAGTCGGAGCTCACCCCTTATCACTACAAGGCACTACAACTCATGGCAAAATTCTACTTCATTAAGCTCAATCATGTAAGCCAGGGACAGAATGCGTAGGCTGATGCTCTGGCAAAGTTGGCTAGCTCCCTAGCAGTCTCGCCTGATGAAACTTTAAATATTGTTGTTATTAATCGACGACAAGTTCCCAGCATGCTAGATGTATACCCGGACAAATATGAAGTCGTTGCGGCCGAAGAGATTCCTGTACTTGATTGGAGAGAAATCCTCCTATAATGGTTCATGCATCAGTAGTTGCCAAAAGGAAATGAACAAAGAATGAAACTACTCAGGATCAAAGATTCCTATGAGTTCAGAAGCAGGACGTTGTTCCAAATTATGGCAGACGCTCGTAAGCCCGTAAGAAGGTACTACTCTATTGCCTCTCAACAGAAGAAGCCTGGTAGGTCATGCACAAGGTACATGTTGGAATAGCCGGAGCACACCAAGCCGGGCCGAAGATGTAAATTGAAATTAAGAACCTGGGTTATTATTGGCCCACTACGTTCGACGATTGTTGCAAATTTACAAAATCATGCCAAAACTATCAAGAGTATGCTGCTATACCCAGAAGGCCTCCAGTGCCGCTTCATCCAACAATGCCCAACTGGCCCTTTCCACAGTAGGGAACTGATGTAGTTGGTCATCACCCAGCACCCTCTACTGGGTGCAAATATATATTAGCAGCAACCGATTATTTCTCCAGATGGGTGGAAGCCGTGGCACTTAGAGAAGTGACTAGAGAATTGGTGGCCAGATTTATCAAGCAAAACATCATATTCTGATTTGGTGTTCCCGGGGTCCATCGTTCCACATTGCGGTCTAGCATAGTTGAGAATTCGGGAAGTCTGTCATCCCATGTTTAGGCAGCAGGCGGCCATCGAATAGCTTAAGGAGTATAAACTCTTCACGATTTTTCTTTTAGAGAGGAACTCGGAGTTTATACACCCAAAGCTATTAGCCTCTGGCATTCTACCTGGAAATGCAAATGATAATCTGACGGTGTCACGTTGACGTTTGGATAGCCATTGTTGCCTGCAGCTACTAACACATGTTACACAAGTTCACGAACAATAATAAATAATGATAATGAACATGAAGCATTAACCGTTAATTGATAAACTATGAACTTGAAGCAAAGAGAACCAAGCCCTCCCTCCTGGGCTTAAGGCAGCCAAAGGCCCTGCCTTCTTCAGGCAAGGGCGGCTAGCTACTTGGCCACCCCTCTATTCTTATCTCGTAAGCACCGGGAGTCCGAAACAGGTGGGATTCTTCTTCCAAAAAGCATCAAGGCTGGGGTGCACCTTGCCATCAAGCTAGGGTTCATGCAAAAAGCAATAAGGGAAGAATCTCGAGATGGCATCTTCTTCCTCCAATCCATTTGGAAGCAGAGAGCTTGTCGTCCTCTCTAACATGAAGGGACACCTGAGCACATTAGTGAAGAACAGCCAGGTGAGGGCCCTATCCTGTGTGTGTGTTAGCATTGATTTTAGATATTCAAAATTGATTTTTGATTGTTCTCCTCTTCTCTTACTATTTCAGCCTATCCCAGCCTTCCCGAGGGCAAGACATGCCTGCCGCTATGGGTGGCTCCATGATCTACTGGCGGCAGTGACACCCGCCATGAGGGTATACATGCATCAATGGCATCTCACACGTCTGGTCATCGTGGGAAAGTGATTCAACAGTATGAGGTGGAATTGGGAGGCCCTAGGCGTATTGATCGAGCTGTGGCACCCGGACACTCATACCTTCATGTTTCCTATGTTGGAAGCCTCAATGCTGGTGGAAGAGATCAGCTTCCTCTTCCAATGGAGTGACTTGGATGCAGGAGACCTGATCGATCTCCCCCCTTGGGAGGAAGTCCTGGTAGAGATAGTGCGTGACAAGCGGGAGGTTCGGCGGATGATAGACCAATGAGGGATACTAGTTGACCACCTCATTGGATGGATAGTGAGCCAGGTGAAGGATAAATTGGTCGAGGCAGATCGACTGATGCGTGGAGTGACATTATGCCTCGGTGGGGCATTACTCTTCCCCACGACTGGAGACGTGCTGAGGTGAGAGTATGTAGGACCACTTACTCTCTTATGGATGGGGTGCTCCCTCTCCCAGGCGGTGCTCGCTCACTTGTATTGTGGACTTACTCAGATGAGTTTAGGCGGAAGCACCATGGGGAGCCTTTGCCTACTCTAGGTGTGGATGGAAATCCACTTGAGCTTTGACTTTGACGACACGGTGACTACAACTTCCCAAATTTTCGAGAAGAGTGCACTTTACCTAGCTAGGGCCATCTTTGGTCTCGAAGATCAAGTGATATGCAAGATGACATTTTTGAAGACCAAAGATGACTGGCGGGATTATCTGAACTTCCTACCCAAGGACCAATTTATGTTCGTGTCGATGATGTACCGGTGTGAGGAATTCAAAATGCGAGGGACACAGAGCAAGAGCTATGGCTTGTGGGAGCTCAAGACTTGGTGTTGTACTAGGCCCATCGCTATCATCGCCAGGTGGGATTGCCTAGACGAATCCCATGGGCCGCCTCGAGAGGAGCTTTAATTGCGAGGCACCTTCTCAGAACCGAGGAGGATAGATGGTGACTTCAGAAGGTCAAAAAGGAGTGGAGGTACCATGCCACCGTTGTCAAGGCTCGAATTGACATAGAGGAGGACAAAGATGAATTGAAGAGATAGGGGCTACCTAAGGGGTTTTAGGCTAGCCATGAATGAGTTTTATATCAGACGACGCACCTGAATGTTAGCGTCTATTCAACATTTTTAATTTTGATTTTGTAAGAAAATAATCAGATGGAATAAAACTATCTTTTTTTTTAGTTTTGTGTGATTGAATGCTAGATATCTAATTACCTGACATGAACCTAAGAAATGCAGGCATTATGGATTTTTTCTTTTTGCTGAACAGGGGGAGAGTGGCCACGGTGTTGGCTGCCAATAACTTATAATCTTTTAACTTCATTAAAATTATCATAATTTTTACCAATTAGCCCCATGGTTCTACCCATTCTCACCGAGTGCCTATAAGATAACTGACGATCAGTATTTAACATATAGACTTAGACTCAAGACCTAGGGTATAAGAGAACCTAGGCTCTGATACCACAAACTGTCACGTCCTGAACCGATAACAGCGAAAGACATGCTCGGAACGTGACAATGATTCACTCATGATACAGAGTAAGCCAAAAGACATAAACACAAGACAAACATAATGTCAAAAATAAATATAAATTTTATTAATATCAATAAGTCAAATTACATCTTGACTCCATTACATTAATAAAAGAAAAGGAAATGACCCAAAGTTTATGGGACTCGACTCAATAAAACGAAAGACACAACTCTTCATGACTCTGGCAGCTCTATCACACTTGCCCATCCCCGTCTGTTCGAGTAGCTTCATTAATACCTGAAAATTGTTAAGAAGGGGCTGGGTGAACAAGGAGCTCAGTAGAAATTACTCTCTATCATCGGGTAAAATATAAGTGATTAGCCAGTTAATAATGTATGAAAATAAAATCAATGATGGATGATAGAAAACAATACTAACAAAGTCATAGGGATGTTCAAGTAAATAAAGTAGAAGGCGGCATGTACAAGATCAAGATGAAGAGAGAATAGCTAGGAACATGTACAAGAGGTCATGAGCACTAGTATTCATACCAATAAATTATCCCTTCCAGACCTTATTTCGAACATATCAAGTCATGCATGTATGGAAGATGCCCATGATGTAAATTTGTCTCGATTAAATTTTGCATATGGTAGGTGTAATGCCACACCAGATCATTCATAATACCGGTGCATGTCTGGGCTTTGTCTCACCCCTAGGACTAGATCCGGGCCCTAATAGTTTATGCCTAGCATTGAGTGTCAATTTGGACCCAAAGTCCCGTATCATGTAATTCCACACAGTTTACTAATGACATATGAATTCCAAGGATAGTTCATGTAGCCAAGTTGATCACGAGTAGGAAGAGAATTTTTCTGAAGAATTCCAATTATCAAGCTTATTAATCCAAGAGAAAAGCCATTTAGGAAAAATGACTTTAAGAGCAATATCAAATGATTTCTAGGGATATAATCCAAAAATAGATCCAATAAAAGGTCCAAATCTCAGGATGTCATAGCCTGGAGGGGCTAGAAGGGTCTAACACACAAAACCCATGGAAAACAGATTCTGGGAACAGGACGCAGTCAGCACAGAATCGCTAAAAGGAGAAGGCGGTCTAGACCGAACCGCTATCAGTCTTGCGTCGACTCAATAGGTCAACAGGTTGACGCACACCAACAGGGAAGAAGACTGCGGTCTTCTCGGGACTGTTTCTTAATGTTAGCGGCTCAAGAGGAATCGCTACCATGGCTGGCAAGGCAGAGAGTTCAGTCGACCAAATGAAGACCCTCAGTCGACCTGGGTCGTGGCTGGACTGAAACAGAGCTCAGTCTACCTAACCATGGTCATTTGAGGTGACATAGGTTGACCTAATCAGGGTTAAGAAATGAAGACTTGGAACAAGGTGTAGTCGACTGGGCAATTGGCACATAGGCCAGATCGAAAAGCATAACACAGTCATAACCTAACCACTACCAAAAGGTAGCAGTCCTCTCAAGATCACGTCTTGGTTGAGACTGGGTAGAACAATCACAACTCAGACTGCCCAAAATGAAATCCGATCGAGTTGTTCTGTCCAAACTTTCAGGGTACAACCTGCTTGACATCCTAGTGGGATTCCCAAGCTCGCGGAGACTTACGGAGGTCTCAAGATAGTGGTTCTAGTCTGACGGAAGGAGTCTCCGGCGGAGAGCCCCAACTATATCAAGAAATAGAGGTATGAAATGTGAAAAATGAGAGTGAACGGTAAGTCACCACCACTGGAGTGGCGTGACCCTCAAACAAATCCTAATGATGTAATGAATAAAATTTAGTAAGCTATGATCTATAGAAATAATTTCATGATCCAATTACTTAATTAACACGTTATCCTCCTCATTTTCCCTTTAATCGCATGATGACATAATGACAATAATCAAGAGGGAATAATCATGGAAAAATCAAAGTTCACATTATTGTTTCAAAATCCCAGTTAACATTTTCAAGAATTGTGAAACAGTGAGAGGGAGGAGTAGAAGATGATGGGGTTAAGATGGAAAGATTCAAGAATTCTTGGATAAAGGACGGGTTGAATGATCACCCACGATGGGATAAGATGGAAAGCTGAGAAAATTGCTCAATGAGCAAAGGAGGAATTGACAGAGTTTATAGGAAATCGGGAGATAGGGAGATCAAGACCGCGGGTGGTTTGGAAATGCTGGCTGGAAAAAATCTAGAGCACATGAAAGTGATCAACGATGGATGGACAGAATCAAGGAAAAAGAGACCGGCCCACAGCCTGTCTATAGTGAAGTCTTCTTCAAATGGCACATTCGGCTCGCCGGTGTCAGTGTAATTGCTCAAAAACTGCCTCTTGTCAGTGATAACTGCCGATTTTTCTATCATATCATAGATGAGTAGTGGCCATTCCGGATCAGTCGGCATAAACAGTCAGCTCAAAGCAATAGTGATGTCATTCATGTCAAACCATATGTACCAATCACACTCTGGGTCATCCATTTTCCTTCTTTTCATCGGCCTCAGTGACTCCAGGGCTTTATAAGTGACAAGCGGGGCTATGTGGCGAGCAAACTGATGTGCATGCACATCTTGATTGTCCAGAACTGAAGTAACTATAGTAGTCTACTCCCCAATTTGTTCAGTGGGCCCCTTAACAAAATGTGTGTACAAAGACCAAGTGAGCGACCGTCTATCTGTCTTGAGAGTTGACGTCATGGTGGCCAATAATTCTTATTCATTTTCAACTGATTCTTCTTTACTTGGTTCTTTATACCCCAAACCGTCTCGGGGAATAAGCTTGTGGTTCTTGACTGGTTAGGTTTGCTCCTAGGCCCTTGCCAGGCCTGTACCCCATTCTTATCATGATGTTCCGGCCTGGGATATTCACCATGTGCTTCTTCTTCTTCCACGTTTGAGGTAGGGGTGATGCCGATGTTGTTGTAGAGACTGCAACTTGTGGCTTGAGTATGTCATGCCGCGGATCGACAAGGTCTAACATAGACAAGAGAGGCATGTTGGCTGGCCAAATAGAGGGTACTAATGTAGCTGAATGAATGATCACCGTTGGCAGAATGGGCACGCTAGTGACCTGTGGACGCCCAAAATTGTACGTCCCTGTGTCCCGACTAGTCCAACAGCAACAATAATTTCAACTGAAGAGACCACGGAGAGCATGTCCAGCCCGGACCCTCCGAACAAGCAGACATGCTGTCGTGGAACCGTCTCTGGAATCACGACAGTGAAGAGAAACCAACCCCTGGGAGACTCACTACTGGTGGGTCTCCCAAAGAGAACCAGGTGGATCGTCAAACAGGCCCAAAACGGGCCCAAAAATTCACCTTTTATCACGCCATGTGCCCTCTTCAACGACACGCCCATGTGCCCTTCAAGAAGACTTTGCGTAGCCTTCAACAGCACACCCCAACAAGCCTTCAACGGCACGCTCATGTGCCCTTCAATGACACACTCATGTGCCCTTTAAAGAGAGCTTTGCGTAGCCTTGAACAGCACACTTCATACCCCTTCGGCGGCACACTTCAAATGCCTTGAGCGGCACCCTCTTAAGTGCCTTCAACAGCACACTTTAAATGACTTTAACGGCACACCATGTGCCTTCTTCAATGGCACACCATGTGCCTTCTTCAACGGCACACTCTGTGCCCATCTTCAACGGCACGCCCTGTGCCCTCTTCAATGGCACACTCTATGCCCCTCGTCAATGGCACACTCTGTGCCCTCTTCAGCGGCACACCCCGTGCCCTCTTCAATGGCACACTCTGTGCCCCTCGTCAATGGCACACTCTGTGCCCTCTTCAGCGGCACACCCTGTGCCCTTCTTCAACGACACACTCTGTGCCCTCCTCCAACGGCACGCTTCACCTGCCCCTTCAGCGGCACAGCTTCCAGGGCCCTTTCTGCGGCATGGTCTACTTCTTCAACGGCACACCCCTATAATGGCGCAGACCAAATCTTATGGCCACGTCCTAAAGATCTTTGGTGCGCAGTGGCCAGTCTGAGGTGTCAAACGGAGGGCTAGCCACGCTGTCTACCCCCCCTATCACCAGGGACAACCAAGGTCAACTCTGCATTAATGGACCACGTTAGACTCCCGTCGCTGGGAGTATAAAAGGGCTAATTCATCTTTCAAGGTATCTTCAACCTTTTTAGGTTCAATCTGAGAAATAAGAGCCAATTGATCAGTTTCTTCAATTTCTCTAAAATGAGATCTAGTCCTTGGGGGTTCATGCAAGCTACTAATGATATTGCCTAAAGGATGGCTTATGAGCACTCTTACATTGGTAAGAGAGTTACATTCATTGGCATTGTTGTTCCCTTGTTCACTGGACTGGCCTACATCTTCATTTGCCCTTACTTCTTCTCCTTGTGGTACTTGCTTGTCCTTTGACTCCAGAAACTCCATGTCATCCTTTTTTCTGCAAGAACCATCATTTTCAGATTTGGTGCTGAATTCATCAAGCGTAACATGGGGGGTTTCTTCAACAACTTGATTTCTGACATTAAAGGTCCGATAAGCCCTAGAGTGTTCAGAGTATCCAAGGAAGATGCCTGGGTCACTCTTCGGTTCAAATTTATCCAACTCCTTTTTGTCATTATTATGAATAAAGCATTTAGTTCTAAAAATTCTAAAGTGTGCAAGTGATGGCTTTTTACCTTTCAGTAGCTCATAAGGAGTCTTTTTGTGTGTGAGCCTTACCATGACACGGTTAATAATGTAGCATGTTGTGTTTACCACTATGGCCCAAACTTCCCTTGGTAGCTGACTTTCTATAAGCATAGTCCAAGCCATCTCCACAAAGGTTATGTTGCGTCTTTCCACCACTCCATTTTACTCGGGAGTTCTTAGCGAAGAGTACCTGTGTTTTATCTCCTGTTCCCTGTAGAATTCATCAAAATTTGCATTCTCAAATTCACCTCCATGATTCGAATGAATAGAAGATATTCTAAACTTGCCATCCTGCTTAATTCTCATGAAGAAAGCCTGAAATTCATCAAATGCATCATTTTTGTGTGACATAAAGAAGACCTAAGTAAATCGTGAAAAATCATCCACAAGAACATAGCTACATCATTTTCCACCTATGCTTGCGGTACGCGTGGGACTAAACAAATCCATATGCACAAGTTCAAGCGGTCTTGTGGACTAATTTTCAACTCTATTTTTGAAGGATTTTCTAATTTATTTTCCTTAGGTACATGCATTGTAAAGTCTATCATTGTGTTTAAACAAAATTTTAGACAGGCCCCTAACCATATTGAATTTTACTAACTTATGCATGACATTATAACTGACGTGCCCTAGTCTACGATGCCATAGCCAAGTTCGATCATTCTTATTTACAGCAAAACACATGTTATTATAAGCAGGATCACCTAGGTCAACCATGTAAATATTATTGACTCGTTTACCAGTAAATTTAACAGATTCAGAATTAGGTTCAAAAATGGTACAAGCATGAGAGTCAAACATTACCTTGTGTCCCTTATCACATAGTTGACTGATACTTAACAGGTTGTACTTCAGACCTTCAACCAACAACACATCATCCACTGAATTTGACAGATTTTTACCAACCTTACCTTTTCCAATGATTTTTCCTTTGTTGTTACCTCTGAATGTGACATGTCCACTTTCATTTTCGACCAGAAAATAGAATTTTGCCTTGTCACCCATCATATGTCTTGAGTAGCCGCTATCGAGATATCATCTATTATGTTCAGTTGCAAGGCATTCCTGGACATCATATCATATGGAGAATTTTGGAACCCAAAGGCATTTGGGCCCCATAAGACTAGTCAAGTCATTCAAGCATGATAACAATTATTTTGGTATCCACATTTACCTTTCATACTTTTGGTTGGCAGTTTCAGTCTTGTTTTTCTTCTTTAAGGAAGCATGTTGCATGTGAACCTTTGATTCTTTCAATGCCTCTTTATTAGTTGAGGATTTTGTTTTCTTACTCCATTTGTTTTTCCAAGGAGCATTGGATGTGGTGGACATGTTAGGATGCTTGACTTGGTCAGACCTATATGAGATTGGAGTATAGAGATACCTAGACTAGGGCTGCATTGACTTGGTAGGAGTCCACCATGGTGTGACAGGGTAAAGAACCTTCGGGTATGAAGACTACGTCGACGCAAAGAATTGGTTGCGTCAACCTGACCATGGTTTTTCAGGGATATAGGGGTTCTGGAATCGAGGATGCATTGATGCTTTGTTGGCCTTGTGTCGACGCGACCACTGCCCAGTCTCACTATTTTTCTACTCATTTGAGGTCAAGAAAGAAAATATGAAAACTACACACAATGGCTAAGGACATCATGATAGAAACATAAACTTGCAACTTGATTTATCCGCGTGAATGAGCATCATAAACATAAATTACACACAGAAGAGCGTAAATATACCATGAGACATCTTATTATTTTCATGCTTGAGTGGAATTTTTTCTTAACATATTCTCTTATCAAGGAAGTTAACATGTGATATACGTGGGTGAGTAAAATTGCATATACATACAAATAGCACTCACATACTTACATATCATATTCATAAAACATAATCTTATCATGGAGTTTACACTCACATTTTTCAACATATTAACATGAGCAATCAAAGGTTAAGCATGAAACATGAATTACAAGATAAACATAGAAATAACATGCAATGATGACTTCACACTCTGGGCGGCTGCACCTACGGGTAGCTTCACGCCAGATCTTCTTTCTAAAACACCTAGTCCGGGTAGCCCTTTTCATTGGGTATCCCTTTCCTTTACACATTCGAGTAGGAGTTCCAAGAAAGAAACATGGCTCGACTGGGCGATAGGGTCTGACTGTAAGTTAAATCGTTACATACAATGAATCTTCTGTCTAGATCGCCCTATACCCATGAAATGTAAGGTATATTATCCTTAGAAATGACCTTCACCAAAGACCATTACGTAGTGTAACGTGTTCTCTTGCTTCATTCCATCTTTACATGATACTCATATTGAGTCTTGTTAATTTATCTATGTTGTTGTGTATCTTGTCATTCATGAAAATCTTCGTTAACATTTTTGAGAAAAATTAAAGACATTGGAACACAAATCTCAACTTGATGTGAACACATATTACATGGTTCGTACTTTTTGGGAGAAACGTTTAAAACATAGTTCGAAGTTTGAAGAAACTAGGTGTAAGATTCGCGCATGATTTGTGCTTACAAATCCTATCTCAAAAAAGTTGGAAACTTTGAGTATTCTTCCATTCCCTTCACACAGCTCGTCCTATTCTCTCCCTGGTTCGCCCTAATGATAGGATGTTGGAGGAACATAAAATGGAGACTCAAAAAATATAAGATATTAGATAGTGATCTAAGAAGCTTGTAAGAGATTTACCACTGTGAGATAGCAAAGTTCTCCCAAGAACGTGATAGAGAGTGCTGAAAGTCAAAGAAATGAGAATAACAAGAGTTAGAGAAAGGAAAAGAGTGAGATCTATATGACTCTCCCTCTACTCTGGTTAGGGTTTGCCCCTTCCATAACACCCTTGCATGCTAAGTAAGGTTGCCAAATCACTCTCATGCTTACAGACCTACTCCATGCCATAAATCTCTTCTATTCATTTGTTATACCATCCCAAGGCTTGCATAAAATCCAGGTGACTTAGATTCAGGCAATATTCAAATCTAAGAAAAATCTAATATTGTTAGGTCTCAGTATTATTTAAGTCTAAGGGAAGTCTGACATGGTCAAAGTTGTAAAACTTTTATCGTTTACTGGGTGTCGTCCACTCTTATTGTGGCGACCCGGGATCCGAGTACCTGAAAGGAACCGGCGCGTCTCGAATCTCGGCCCGCCTCCCACGAGCTCGAAGACTCGGAAGGGAAAAAGGGATGGTGTGAGAGTGTGTAAGAAGCTAAAGTAACTGCAGGGATAGCACAATGTACAACTAAATGATAATGCAGAAATTAACTAAATAAACTGCTACATGGTCCAGTACATCTCATGTCTAAAATAAAGTACAGTCAACTGAAAGAAAGTACAGGTACAAAGGAAAAGTACAAGTACACGGGGCATACCCCGGCTCTGGCAACTAGCACTAACCTCGGCTACTGGAATCGCGCTGAACACCTGCCGCACCTCCTGAAGTGCCGGTCTCGCCTGAAACACGGTGAAAATACGCAGGGAATGAGCCTCATTTCACAGGCTCAGTAGGGATCCCTCGAACCCTACCTCACACGGAAAAACCTAGTGCTACAGTAGTAAAACTAACCCAACAAAACTGTAAAGCTACGTTAGCTAATAGGAGTACGGTGGAACCAACAAGTTGGAATAAATAAATAGAAAAATCATCTACTCTAATAGTACCATACTACTGAACCTCGGTCTAGCAACCTCGAGTCTGAAACTACCAGGAGACAGGAGCACTACCCACTAGAAGAACTGGGTTAATTTAGATGGCAAATTAAGTCAAAGGGTAAGAGGAGAACGTGTCAATGGACGGGTCATTGTTAGCCCTGTCAATGGATCGGTTAGATCCGATAACCCGATCCGAATTTAAAAAAAAATTTGGATTCGGATCAACTCGTTGATCCAAGATGCCGCACGTTCGTGGATTCGGAGCAAACGTTTTCTGATCCGATCACTGATTTCGGATCAATGTTGCGGGGCGCCATTAAAACTCTGATTTCGGGGCAAGGCAACTGGGTGAGCACTCCATCGGCGCATCGCGATCTCTCTCCACGCTCTTGGGTTTTTCTCCTCCGCTCTCCACGTTCCACGGCCTCCACTCTCCAGCTCCACACCTCTCCTTGATCTCACGGCGGCAACGACGACGGTGACCTCCCTGCACGCCTCTGAGCGATGGGCACGGCGCAAAATCTGGGCTTGTGGTGGTGGAAGGCAGACCTGCTCTGAACCCATTCATGAGGGGTGGAAAAGGAAGAAGAGAGTCTAGTTATGGGAGGAGAACGGTGGGACCTGAATAGCGCCCGATGAGATGAGGGAGGAGGTGGGTGTGGCCGCCGATCACGTTCGGGGCGTCGGTGGCGTGCTGGTACGAGCACATCAGCTAAATAAGTTTACTACAACTTTTCTGTTATTTGTTCTGTGCAAGAGAAGTTTACTACAACTTGCAGTATGAGCTTCTGTGTGAGTACATAATCTTGCCTTCCTTGTTTCTAACCTACATACTAAATAAGATCTCGCCTTAGTTGTTGTCTGTTGGGAAGCCCCAAACATTTATTTATGGGTTATGTAGGCAGAAGAGCTTTGTTAGATATTTCATTATATGCCATACAAATATGCTTCACATGCTCTGCTTGTCGCTCAGGAAATCCCTCATTCTAGTGAAAATTTATGTACATGATGGTAGGCTGGAAGCATACCATTCATGATTGGAGATGCTAAACTTTTTGGCGATGATCTTTGTAGTTTTCTTCATTCTTGCCGCTCTCTGAGTTCCTAAATTTTGGTTTATTTCTATACTTTTTGAGGATATTTTTCATCTGCAGGTTCCAGTAGATCTTGTCATCGATCACTCAGTCCAGGTGGATTTGGCAAGATCAGAAAATGTTGTACAGGCAAATATGGAGCTAGAGTTCCAAAGAAACAGAGAGAGATTTGGTTTCCTGAAATGGGGATCTACTGCTTTTCATAACATGCTAGTTGTTCCTCCAGGTTCTGGTATTGTGCATCAGGTATCATACTACTTCTGATGTTCATCTGGTGGCGTATTTTCTTTACTACATTTTCCTCCTAAATGTATTAGTTTTCTAGATATGTTTTTAAAAGAACCTTGATTTTCTAAAATGCTTTCAAGTTTCTGTTAAGATGTCAAGTTGGAATTTCAGGTTAACTTGGAATACCTTGGTCGAGTCATCTTCAACACGGATGGGATCATGTATCCTGACAGTGTGGTTGGGACTGATTCTCATACAACAATGATTGATGGATTAGGTGTTGCCGGCTGGGGAGTTGGAGGAATTGAAGCTGAGGCTGCAATACTTGGGCAGGTATTGTTTGCAATAGGCATATAGAGCTATGCATTATTATTTCCTTCTTCATGAAGAATTGAAGATGAATTACTCTTTGAATTCACGATCTAAGATGCTTATATTGATCCTTTGTTACATCTGGATCAAGTGTTCTTTAGAATTTTGAATAGGCTGAAACAGTAACGTCTTGAGCCAACATGTATCTAGTATGATCCATTGCTAATCTGCTTAACCTAGGTATGCATACGCATGTGCATACAATTGATGTTTGAAAGTATACTGTATGTTGTCTATGTATATGGTAATATATTGTTTCTAGTGTAGTGCAGTGGTCGTTGCTCTTTACTTGTGCTTTTTAGACAGTCATTGCTACTTCATAGATACATCCTGCCTATTTCTAAGTTGCTTCGTCTTTGATTGGATAGCCTATGAGTATGGTCTTGCCCAATGTTGTTAGGTTTAAGTTATCTGGAAAATTGTGCAATGGCGTGACAGCTACTGACTTGGTCCTAACTGTGACACAAATGCTACTGATATACCATATTGATTTTTATTTACTTTATTTGTTCCCTATCATACTTACATGTATATATGTATATATATATGTGTGTCTGTTTGTGCATATCTTCTTGACCTATATTGATATAGACAGGTCCCTGTCCAAAACTGTCTGAAACTAGAACCGGCTAGGATGGGTCCAACTCCAAGTTCTTGTTTCTAATTCCTTGTCGTGATGAGTACTATGTTTCCCCATATTGGGGAATAAACCACTTTCTGTAGGATCATTTTAGCTGTCTTTACCACTTGCTTTCTCTTTTCCCCTCTCTCTGTCAGTTCTTTTATCATCATCATAAATTCGAAAAGGAAAATCAAGGCATTTTAGGCTGTGCGCTGTGTACGGAGGTGGTTGCTTTATGAATTTATCCATGGAAGATTATACTTGGCACTTATTAATATATTTCTATATTTTTATCTGATAATTTGAGTTCATATGTTTACTCAAATTTCTATTGCTCATTTTTCTGTCAACGTCTCACATTTTTAGGCTTTTCTATATTTTGGTTCTTTTTTTCCTTGACAATGTTCTTTCAAATGGTGAGTCACTTGCCCAGGCATTTGAGGTCGAGTCCTGCCTCATGCTACTGACTATGTAGATGAGCTTCAGATAGCTTCTCGGATAAATTCCTTATTGCATTAGTGTGGATGGCTTTCTTTTTCCCCTCAGATTTGAAAAAAATATATACTTGTTGATTCTGTTGTTGTCCAGGTTAAGCCATGGATCAAAACAAGCCTTGCCCCAGGTTCTGGAGTTGTTACCAAATACCTGCTTCAGAGGTACACTTTTGATGACTTATGTGATGAATGCTGATTTTGATATGACTAATGCCTACATTTAACATTTAACAATTGTTTATCACTGTCAACTTTCTGCTTGCTCAGTGGATTGCAAAAGTATTTGAATCAGCAAGGATTCAACATTGTTGGGTATGGGTGCACTACATGCATTGGTAACTCTGGGGATCTTGATGAGTCTGTTGCTGCTGCAATTTCGGATAATGGTGACTTCAGTTCTTATGGGATTTTACACTTTATGTTCTTCTGCCAATGCATTTTTTTACAGTTGTTAAAGCATACTATCTAATTTGTTTAATATTTTATCTATACTGCATTTGTTTCAGACATAGTTATTGCTACTATTCTTTCTGGTAATTGAAATTTTGAGGGTCGTGTACATCCCGACTCGAGCTAACTATCTTGCATCTCCACCTCTTGTCGTTGCATATGCTCTTGCTGGCACAGTAAGTAGTTTAATAGATATTATTTTTCAGAGCAAAGAATTCATGTTGTTAAGTTTTCATTGTTTTCTCGTACCCTTTAGAGCATCAATTTTGACATCCACGTGCATGTTAGTTGGATATCTCTTATTGAATTTAACTTTTGATCAATTTAAATACGCAAGTAGGCTGAAAGCTGGGACTGCACTATAAGCTTTTAAGGTCGCCTGCTTTGAATTATTTTGAAGTTATTTGTGAAAAAAATAGGCTTTAGCAGATTATGGATGCTTTACTTACTCAAATGTGTTTTTGTTGGTTTTTAAATGGACTGATAATTAACCTGACACCATAAGTTAACATAAGTTTGACTTTTGGCTTGAATTTGATAAAGTTGGATCATAAAGAAGCATGGTAGGTGACCAGATGGATACAGGATGAAAAGTGAGGTGTTGGTAAAGATATGGACTTTCACATAAATACTTTTTCATACTTTTGTTGGATGTGGACGAGGACACCTTTTGGTTGGATTAAAAGTAGTATGAGATTTATTTTGTATTGCACATTACAATTCTAGTGAAATGAGTACTGTGGCAAATCCTGTAGGGATTCTATCATAGCACGGAGGACTCTGCTATGGTTATCTGATGTTAGGTCACTGTTAAGGTTGCTCTCACCAACTGTTTGTTCACATTAATTTTCTACTGTACAAGAACAATTTTTATAGTGAAAGAATTGCCTTATCCTCAAATGATTGTGATATAGAACCAGTTACATACGAGTTTTTACTCAAGCATTTATCTTATATGATGAAGTTGCAGAAGTCATGGGATTCTTAGAATAATCTCTTGGACTCATTATTTATTGCAAACAGGGTGCTTCTTGAACATAAAAATTGAATGACGAATTGGTTCCCTTCTTTCAATTATGTTCCGATTTTCTCCTCCCCCCCCCCTTTCTAAAGTTGAAATTTTGCATCTTTCGGGACTCGAAAGCACATATTACTGCAATACACTTGGTAATTGGAACTCTCCAGAGAATGAATATTTTTGGTGCTGAAAATAGGGACACATTGATCGACAAGGCCACAGAGGAAACACCGTTTCCATCTATCATAAAGCTTTCTGCAGATGCAGGGACAACCAAAGCAGATACATTAAGCACCCACGGTGATGTACGTGATCTACTGATCTTGGCGGCGGGGTAGCATAGGTTGGGCTGCACTCGGAAGAACATCCTGGTCTGCGACGGCGACAACTGCAGATGGCAACACGGGGCGGGGCAGGAGCAGAAACCACCACCCCAACACCATGGGCCTCTGTTCCGCCTATTCACTGACCGATCATGTTATGATGCTACCGGATAAGTGCAATGTGATGCTTTGTATGTAGATCCGAAAATTCAGATGTGGATTCAACAGTTTGCTTATGAGCTTTAGGTGCAACATGGTGTTTAGAACATAGATCCGAAAATTCAGATCCGAATTCAATACCAACAAATGGCGTTGGTCGCCGTAGCTTAAGCTGGTGGCCGGAGCATCACGAAATTTTCCGAGGTGAAAGATTTCGAGCAGTTCGAGGACAGCGGCATCAATTTGCTTTTCTTCGGTAAAAAAATCGCCTCCACGCCAGAGGGCATGACGAACGTCACTGTTTAAATGCAAATGAAACGCTCACTTCCCCCTCTCCCAACCATAAAATCCCCTGTTCCCAGATCCACCATCTTCACCCCGGTCAACCATTGTTCTTAGACAAATCCACTTTCTATCTTGTCTACTCTAGATCTATGAGCCAGTCAGATTAAAATTCTCCCATGGGAAATTCTGCCCTCATAAAATTCCTTTCACCATATGGGTTCGTAGAACTCTAAGAGAGCTTCGCAACGGCACCACGCCCGCCCCGTTCTGACATCATCCCTGGTCGTGGCGATCGTTCTCGTGGAAGCGCACAGTCCTATCCAGAACCAAGATAGCAAGAAAGGGCAACGGTCGAAATTCACAACAAAATACACCGAAGGTGATTCAGGAACGGCTACTCACAGGGGTCGACCAGGGACCCCCTGCCATCAGAAGCCCCCCAGAGGTCGGCATCCCTTTGGATGTCCCTGCTTGCTATCCTGCCGACCACCCGTTCACAGAATCAGAGTCACCGTCTGCCACCCCTCGGAACCCATCAACTTGCTGCCCATCAACCTGAGATCGGTGCTCCCAGACCCCACGTGTCGCCTATTACCTCCCTGCATGGAGTGGGCTATAGAACCAATTCTGTAAGTATCAATTATCACTGTACCGGGAGTTACGGATCTCGGTCGGGACATCTTCCCCATGCCCCGAGCGTGGAGGTACGCTCGCCTTCCCCATTTGTCGTATTTGCTTAGCTAGTATGCGTTCTAGATGTTGCTGCATGTGCGTTAGTTTATTTCTTAGCTGGCTAATTTTAGTCACCGCTGTGAGTTGTGAGTGCGAGACCCGTCCCATGACTCGTTCTGAGCACGAGAGTGAGCCGAGCACCCGAGACTCAAAGCCGATTTCCCAACTGTGCAGATCATCGTGTTTCCCTCGCCGGGGATGACTGTGAGTTTAATGCTTCTTGTTTGGGGCATGTTCGCCTCTTCTGGAGCTCTTTAGGTGCCGCATTATTGTGTTGTTGCTGGTCGCGTCGGTTGTCAGTTGTGTCGTCACCTAGAGTCTAAGGTTTGCGTCTAATCCGCGTCGAGTCTCATTGTCATCCCGCATCACCAGGTAGCAATCTCTGGTGAACCATTATCTGGGACCGTGTCCTGCCTTCTGGTGATCTTTGATAGACCTCGAGAAAAATTGACATAGCACTCGGTATACTCCATAAAAAATGGGTGTTTTACTATTAATGGAAAGAGAACAAAAACCGCATAACATGAAAGTATTTAATTAGAGTTTAGCCTGTGAGAATCCTACCTTTAAACGTGAGAGAGGAAGTCGACCTTGTCAGAACCCTAGATGAAACCGCCTCCTAGACTCGTCGTTCCCACCCTTGAACTCACGCGTTGTCGGCCGCCTCAGCAAATGAGGGTTCTTCGTAGTGTTAGCCTTCATTTTATAGAGCTAGGGTTGCTCCGAGAGGTGAGATATGGATGGGGGAACATCGTGGAGTCAGATGCGCGTAATATTCATGCTTAACTGGGTCACATCGCCTCCTCTTCAAAATTTGGCCTCTATAGCTAGGGTTTGTGCGGGGAAATAGGGGGAAAATGGTCCTCCCACGTGGGCCTAATGATTGGGTTCGGATTGATCCCATTGGAGCTCGAATTGGGCTCGAATTTGATCGAATTAGGGCGGTTCTACCCAAACTCCGAGTTTTACCCAAAAATCACTAATTCAGGCTTGATTAAATTTTCTTTTGGGATCGTCTTAGAAGACAATGTTGTTGGAAAATTGATCCTCGGGATATTACTAACCACCGAGTTTTACCCAAACTCTGAGTTTTACCCAAACTTAATGAAACAGAGAAAAAATATGGGTAGTAACCTTAAAATAACTCGGGATATTACTTCCGGATTGCTTCTTCAGATTCCTACGTGGCTTCCTCGATTCCATGTCTACTCCACTGGACTTTGACCATTGGTATGGACAGATTCCTAAGTTGTTATTCCTTTTGGTCTAGAATCTTGACACGCTTTTCTTTAAAGTATTTTTCTGAATTAGTATATTTTTGACATGTTTTACGAAGTTTCATAAAATTATAAAATGTCTAATTTTCCTTTTTATATAAACCCACCCCCCTTCTCTCTCTCATCTCACGCCATCTCTCACTCTCTCTCCCGTTCTCTCTCGTTCTCTCGCCTCTTCGCCTCCGACTGTAGACGGAGGGGATCGTGGGCAAGGCGACGACGCCGGGAGGTTGCTAAGATGCGTGGTGGAGCGAGGATCGGCGTGGTTTGGGCGCGATCCCGAATGGTGGATTCAAAGGCGGCGATTTGATTTGCGTGGTGGTTTTCGACATGGTTTAGTTGCCTCGGTGCTTGATTTCTTTGGTGGAGGTAGGGAGATGGATCGCCACTTCATCCCCTACATCTTCCCTATAATTTTGCATAGAATGGTGCTCGATCAGGGGAGATTGGGCCAGTTTAGTGAAAATTATAATTTTTGGGGTTTGTAGGATTTGCTAGAAAATGGCAACCATTCTCGATGTAGTTAGTGTCAAATTGACCGTTGGGATGTTAGGATCCCAAACCCACCAGTTTCGTGTCGATTGGTCGCCATTTGGGGCCGGTAGGAGTCTGGGAACTCTGGTGACTCGATTTGGGTCGATTAGTTGAAATCGCCCCGATCTCGCGTTTTAGTGGATGCATGTGCCATTTTTCGACTCCGGATATGTTGTATGATCATTTGGCATTGTTTCCCCAGCGCTTCGGCGTGAATGAGGCATGGAACGGGCCGATTTGGCCATTCCATAGTTTTAGTCGTCGGATTTGTGTAACAGTCCTTCCAGAGACCATCACAAGCATAACGGTCCCTCGATAGACTGTTATACCTCGTTCGTCATTTTTTCATCTTTCGAGGTCATGCTGTGTGACAGACCAGACCTGGTTCGTTACAGGAGTATAACACACTTGTCTAGGCGCGTTATGCTCGGGTGGTTTTTGAGGCCTGCTGCTGTTGTCAACCCCTTGATGATCGTGTTACCTCGAAGATTGTGTCAGTCGATTCACAGTAATGAATCTCTCCTTGTGTGTTATGGTTAGGTAACACACCAGTGTGGGTCTGTTACATTGTGTTTGACTGGCTATGGTGGTTGGTGTGACACACCAAGCCCCATGTGCCATGTGGCTGTGGTGACTCAGCCTGGTCCATTATATGCCACTTGTTCGTGTTAGTGTTTTGTGTCTGTTGGCTTTAATGCCCCTATCATGGTGCGTTAAGCTTGTGTAACTCACCTATGTAGGTCCGTTACATGGCCTTCATTTGAGTTTTGGTCCATTGGACATAACGCCCCTATCTTGATGCGTTATACTGATGTGACGAGCCAATTCTGGTGCGTTACATGGTCTGCATTGGATTTTAGGTCTGTTTGCCCTGGCGCCCCTACTCTAGTGCGTTAGAGTAGGTAACACCCCTATGCTGGTGGGTTACAGTCCTGTTGTGTCCGTAATGGCCATTGTTCGGTTCTATGTCTGTTCTGTGTGTCTGTCAGACTTAGGTTTGTGTTTTAGGACAGTGTCTATGTGTTGGTGGTTTCTGGATCGGTCGGCTTACGTGACTGGGTGTGGTCTTCTCCATGACTGTGATAGTACTCTAACAACTTGATCTACACCTGCCAGTGTCTTTGTCTCTGGTCTTGCAGTGGCATTCCTTGACTGCCAAGTTTGCCTAGCGGTTGAATGATAGTTTGCTCTGCCCAGAGTGTAGTCGTTGTCCACCACTTCGGTTTCTACTTGTCTTGGCTCAATCTCACGGTTTGCCCGTGACCCGTGGGTGTATGTTGACATCCTATGAGGGCAGTGACCATGATGGGATGCCCAGGAGTGCTTATGCATGTTGCGTATGTCTCGACGGCTTTGTCCAATTTGAGACCATGTTTCTGGATGCCTCGAGGTATTGTTCTACCTTAGTTTGCATATCCAGATGTGTTGAGGGTCCTCGGTGTTCCCTTGGGTCTCTATAAGTCATTTCCTATGAAGCAACATTCCCTCGGGCTTAGGAGTAGACCGATTAGCAGCTTATTCCACTGTCTGTGATGATCTTGCCTTTGAGTCATCTAACTCAAGGATCGTTACGTGAGTAGGTCTAGTTGCCTTGTCCTGAGTTGTCGACAGTGGCTGTGCTGCCATTGGTGCTCATTTCTCCGAAGATCATAATTATCAAACTATAAAGATGATGTTAAAATCATGTATTACTTAGAAACAGACTGCAGAACTCTGTCAGGAGCACACAAATGAGAAAGGCCCCTTCTTCTTCAGATTCTCCAAAATCAGTATTCAGTGAATACTTAGGTACTGGCAAACCTACTGCATGCATGTGCACATGCACATTAATGGGTTTCTAAAATTTACTGTTGTACTAAGTGGACAGGAACTTGAAAACTGAAAATAAATATACAAATACAGGCATGCATGTATCTAAGCAAACTGGCCAATGACATCTGATCACCACTTTCACAAGAAATATATCTAATCTTTCTAGGATTCTGGATATCAGAAAAAAGGATTCAACTTACTTCCAGACAATGCAGTCAATGGCTGCATTATACTTTGCTCGACCAGAGGTCACTTGGAAACTTGTTTTAGCTGTCTGTTTTGGTACAGGAACCTTAACCACAACTCCAAGTGCAAACATTTTTGCACCAAAAACGCTCTTTACCTGCAAATTAACAGGCGTTGCCAAAATGCTGAGGTTATAAATGCATATATCTGTGTATGCTCCACGCTAACTACAGACCTTAACATTGACTTCCATGCGTGTCCGACCCAACTCCTTGATTGTTGGCAAGACTCGAAATGGTAGATTCACACCTTCAGTAATTCTGTACCTGTAAATTAAAAGGAAAAAGAAAATAATAAGGTGAACTTTCCAAGAAACGGTACGTAAAATTATCTCTTCTTGTGCAACTCTGTGAAGGGTGCACGAAAGGGGACATAGAAAGACCATCATCTATGTAATTTCCAGGTCTTTCAGGTTGTGAGGACTACACATGATCGCAAACAAACTCTGACTAACAATATAACACTTATCGGCAATTGGTCAATGCCAGGTGATTGCTGGCTGTGGAAAAGGAAATTTAGACCATTAAGGGGTTTCTATTGGACTCAGTTATCTGAAGAATGTATAATAATGCAAAACTGTTGATATTTGTAAATACTTGCTATATGATGAAATACAGAGTGCACTTCACTTCATCTTTGGTCTTTTGTTCATATGGTGCTCTTTGTCTCAAACACTTGTTGTACCTCAGAGAAGACTGAATATCCATTTATCCACCTGTTCTCTAAAGCCTAAAAGTAAGATAAGGATACGGCTTGGCACCATATAATGGGAAGAACCAAAGACAAATGGACAGAAAGTGATTACAAAAACAAGTTGGTGCTACATTTCCTTTTTTGAAAGTGGATAGTACCACTAATGTATAAAATGAAAAGAGAATGTACAAGTATAAAAAAGGCTGTGAGAACCACAAAAATGCCAACCCCAAAAACCTATACAACAAAAGGCCACACCCAGAAAGTGTGGAACACCCTAATCCCCCAAACAGCCAAAAAGAGACGAAGTAAGGGAATTCACATTACATAGGATAGCAGCCCATTCCCTCACACGGTTACAAACAAAAGAAACCACGGAGTCGTCGAAACGAGACTCTCGTTTAAAGATCCGACTGTTACACTCCCCCCATAAGCAGGAAATATGAAATGAAGAACCAGGAAAAGGGGGAGAAAAGGGTCAGCGAAAGGGAGTGTATAATTCATATTGTTGAAGGTTTTCATTTTTTGTTTTACTTTACAAAACATCATGTAGAATATGCATCAAGAGAAGTAAGATTAAAAATGGTGCATACTAAGTAAACAAAGAAAAGTGAGCTTACTTCATCAATTCAAATTCACCATCTGGCGGCACAAAACTGACTGTCTTTTCAGAGTTGAACCTTGTCAAGTTTACACATTGGTGGAAGGTAACATCATCAAGTTCAATTGTCTTTCCACTGAAACATTAAAAAGCAATCATTAAAAAAAACTTTGACTACCACATAAGCAGCTCCAATGCATAGACCGCTTGAAAATGCAGGGAATTTGAAAATTACCAATCAAATTTGCAATAATATTCCAACTTTTATGATGTCTTAATGTTTTTATTCATAAAATAAGAATTGCATTTCTGTCCTACAGCGGAGCTGGAATATACTTTATACAATAGGTAAACAAAGAATTAACTTTTACTCCAGAGTTACATTCCGGGGTGTTAAGGATACAGAATTTGAGGATCATTTGATGCTGTTAAATCTGATATAGTAATTATTTATTACCTTATCTAGAAGTTCAATGTATTTCTATGCACCTTCACACACTCCTTTTATCCCTTCGGAGCTTTACCGCTCTTGGGAGGCCTCTCAGGATGGTTTCAAGTTTTCCCGAGCTCGGATGCTGGGTCGTCACAGTTTTTCTTTCTTATCGGAATCAGGCACGGTTACGTCCAGGCTTTTGAACTCGTTCATCATTCATCATCATTTTTTTGATTTTTTTTTGAGAGAGAGAAAGAGATGGATGGTCATTTGACATTTTGCCTCTCTTTGATATGCTTGCGGGGACACTGCCCTCATCTCGTGCTCTGATCTAGGCTCACGGAGGTGGACCCTACTCTCGCCTTGGCAGGGATTGCACTTTCGGTTTCCTGTGCTTGGTGTTTTAAGGGTGCCGACTATCTCATTTGGTTGAAAAAGGAGGAGAAAGAAGATTACAGCTTTTCTGGAGGCCTTCGGGGTGAAGCCTCGCCAAAGGTGACACGACCTTCTTTGGATAAGACACGTGCATGGGTGCATGTTGCTTTCCTTTTAATCAGCGAAAGGCCAGGGTGGCCGGACAGGGGTCTCCACGGTTCTGGTGGATCAAGACCTGGTACTTACAAACCCTCAATGGGCCCTACCTTATCATGAATGGTGGATGTGAAGACTTGACTTCATGGTGATCACCGGATGTTGATTTATTTAGGTTTTTTTTTTGAATTATGTACAAGCTCTCACAAATAGAATTTCTTTAAGTATACTCCATTCCACAGGTACGTGAGTTCCACCCCCTCAACGTCCACTAGCTTATATGCATTGCCTGAGTAGACTTCTTTGACCACATAGGGACCTTCCAAATTTTCTTACCGCTTGGCTTTCAGACCAGTGGCTTTAATAAGTTTCTGTTTTAGGACCAGTTCACCTACCTAAAATTTCCTCTCAAGAACCTTCTTTGCATAATAATGTGCAATTCTCCTACGATAAACTTGTGCATAATCTGCCGCGATCATCCGCCTCTCATCTAATAGTTCCAGTTGGGCTAGCAAGTTTTCTCGACGCTGCTCGGGATCGAGCTCAGAATCTAGTTGTACTCTTAGTGAGGGAATGAATATTTCATATGGGAGTACTACCTCTATCCTAAAAGTCAATGCATACGGGGTTTGACACGTGGGAGTTCAGACAGAAGTGCGATAAGCCTAGAGGGCCTCGACGAGGCAATCTGACCAATCAGAGTAGTGGTGAGATTTGCAAGCCTTCTTGATAATCCTTATGTGAGTCTTGTTTGTGGCTTTAGCTTGACCGTTTCCTTGTGGGTAATAGCGAAATGAATGATGCAAATTGATGTCATATTTACCACGCATGTCACGGAGCTCCCGTGATGTGAACTGGCGTCCATTATCGGTGACGATGTCTCAAAGGATGCCGAATCTGGCAAGGATGTTGTGCCTGATGAATTTGTCCACAGTTGATGCCCTGACCTCTGTGAATGCTTCAACTTTTGCCCACTTCATGAAATATTCCATAGTAGTGAGGATGAAAGACTTTCATCGGACTTCACCAGTTCTGTCTTCCAAAGTGCCGACTACATCAAACGCCCACATGGAGAACGGCCAGGGAGCGATGAGAGGGTGAAGGGAAGATGAAGGAGCGTGCACTTTGTCCTCATGAAGTTGGCATTGATATAATATGCAGAAGGTGAGCTAGAAGGGGATGGGTTGAATAGATCACCCCAATTGAAAACTCTTAAGCAATTCAACCACCACAGCCAGTAAGAGCAGACGATGAAGAACAAGAGGACGATCTAAGAAACGATAGATCGAGCGATTAGTGTGCAAACATTCTAGTAAATGATCGGAGAAGACAAACCACAAGTGAGATGAAAGATTTTTAGGTGGTTCGATTGCTACCCACAATCAACGTCCACCCTTTACTCCACGGAGCAAGGCTTCCTTGCACGAAGCAACAAGAGCACCGCAGACTCAATCTACCAACAAAATGCTATCGAACAGCTTGCCCCCGAGGAACACCCTCCTCGAACTTCTGGCCACCAGAAGTAGAAAACTCGCTGGAGGACCTACCTCCCTTCCTTTGCAACCTGTAAAGGGAAACCCAGTAAGCTGCACCCAGCAACTTACAAACTAGAGGGACAACCCTCTGTTCGCCAACCACTACCAATTCAGACCACTGAGATGACTGGACAAGAGATCTAGTATGATGTAAGAGTAGAAATGATCCACAGAGAACTATAAATGATGGCAGAATTAATTTGCAGATAGATGAGATGCAAACGGGTTGTGCAAGAGGTATGAGGTGGAGGTGAGACTCAATGAGTCTACTCACGTAAGAAGGCTACCTTTCAGATAGGCCTAACCTATCCTTCTGGTAACTTCTTTTTATATACCTCTTCATACAGTCAGTAGTTATAAGCAGTAGAAATTAGATCTAATAGAATGTAAGAGATGATCAGCAAAGTAGATGGAAGATGCCAGCACACAGACAATCACACACGGAACACCAGAAGATTTTTAGGTGGTTCGATATCTAGCTAGAGATCTGCATCCACCCCTTACTCTACCAAGTAAGGATTACTACTGACTCATAGCTTGAATCTGCTGATCCACAACATCGGGGATAAAATCCCTACAAACTACTAAGAAACACAGCTTGCTAGACTACTGATTCACAGCTTCAACCACTAAGCTTCACAACTTGATGTCTGAAGATTCAACCACGCCTGCTGAGCTTTGTAGCTTGCTCTGCTGATTCACAGCTTACAAGAGACTTGAAAAGAAAAAGAAACATGGGAAGAAACGATGAAAGATGATAACACAATGTAGCTCCACAGGAGCAATAAGACTCTGGATCTGATCCAGAAGTTAGGAGATGAATATCTACTTCAATCTCACTCCTCTTACGAAACTCTATTTTCCTCTCAGCAATGCTTTCTCTTGAACTCTTCCCAGACTCTTGACTGCTCTCCTTCCCTCGGGTTCTCTAGCTCTCAGACGCTGCTTCTGATCTTCTCTATCCTTGCTCTTTTCACTCTGGAATTTCTGGCTACACTGGCTCCCTTCTTCTTCGTCTTTTTTTTCTTCTCTTTTTCTTAATTGAGCAACCTGGCCTCTTTATATAGGGTCGCGAGACTTTAACGCATGGGAAACACATTCCCGCCCAAAGAAATTCGAAAAGACATGCTCCGCTAGAAGTCCACGTGGTAGGAGATGAAAGTGCGCTGTCCACGTGGTAGAATCTTCAGACGAGATCCCTGTCTTGGATCACGTGCCTATAACTAATTTCGAACCATGTGACTACAGCTTACAAATAAGCTTGCATCGTAAGTATTCGACCCTATTGATTGTAGAGACTTTAAGGCTCTTCACACTTAAGCTCCTGCCAACAATACATAAGACATTTTATCAAACACTTTGTCAGCGTAGGTGAATATGCATCGACCTATGAAAGTTGAGTCATGACATAAGTCATAGAGTGGACTTAAGATGCACAGACCTTAGTTCAAACAGTGCAGGATATGCACAGACCTTAAGCGTGAAACACAGACCACTAGCATCGACCTTATAAGGGTATGCACAGTCTAGATATGACTGCATGCGTTGACCTAGGTGCATATACATCAGCAAGTGCATAGACCTTAGTAAGTGAAAGGAACGCATGTGCTTTGACCTTGATGAACACAAGATACATGAATGAGCATCGACATGGATTGACATCATGCATGTATGTGCATCGACCTTTGCATGCAACAATGAACATGTGCACTGACCTTAATGAAGTAAACTAAGTCCAATGCACATTGACCTTATAGATGACTAACACAAACATGCATCGACCTCATAGATGACCAATGCAAATGTGCATCGACCTCATAGATGAGTAATGCAAATGTGCATCGACCTTATATGTGAACGAGGCAAATGTGCATCGACCTTATATATGTACAAAGTAGATGTGCATCGACCTTATATATGAATAAGATAAATGTGTATCGACCTTATATATGAACAAGGTAAATGTGCATCGACCTTATATATGTACAAGGTAAATATGCATCGACCTTATATATGAATAAGGTAAATGTGCATCGACCTTATTGAGAAACAAATACACACTAGCGTCAACCTTAGGGAGAAACACATACACATGAAGCTTTAAACTACTAACAATGTTGCCATGATGAAAAGTGGATTCAGAATATCACTATTGCCAATATCTAAAAGCTGAAGATAAAATATATTGTTACCAATCATCAAAACTTAATAAGAAATTAAATTCAGAGAATCAAGTCAAAGAAGATACACGGGGGTTCGAATCGGGTGGAGTCTAGATGGATTTTCACCCATCTTGAGGAAACATTCATATGAAAGTACATCAGGGGCACTACCATTGTCAACTAAGATCCTATTTACATTACAATGGTTTATTGTAGCCAATATGACGAGAACATCATCGTGCGGGGTAGTTAACCCTTCCAGATCTTGGTCAGAGAACACCAGGGCCTGCTGTTCGCTCGCCTGTGGGGTTTTGGGGGGCTCAGAGGGCCGGCTCGCCCACTCGATGTGACATTTCCTTCCTTGGCTGCTATCTCCGCCTGATGCGGTGCCGCCAGTAATGACGTTGATGTGGACTCCCGGGGGGAGATTGTCAATTTCCTCGGGGGCAGTTGTGTCCTTCTTTTGCTCGGTCACATATCAAGATAAGTGCCCCTGACAGACGAGACGCTCGATCTCGTCCTAGAGCTAATGACAATCGCCAGTATGATGCCCGTGGTCGCTGTGGAACAGACAATGCTTACAGTGGTTATGGTGATTTGCCTTCATAGGCTCGGGGTGGCGGAGGAGGCTCGAGCCCTTGATATTTTCATGAATCTCGTAGACGAGGGCGATCAGAGGAGTGCACCACTCATATTTTTAAGAGGACTCCTTGTGGTCTCCGTCCTGATTCCTCCTCTTACCCGAGCCAGAGCCAGAGCCTTGCTCTACTAGTCGCCTCTTGTCCCCCTCTCGACCCGAGCCCGTTGTGCTGCGACAAGCGCTGAGGACTTCCTCGCACTCTGCATGGCGTAGGGCTAGGGTCACTAACTCAGCAAGCGAGGTAGGGGGATGAAGCACCAGCTCGCACCGAAGGTTCTCATCGCGGGTGCCTCCGATCAACGTGATGATGGCCGAAGCAACATCTAAGCGGGGGATATGCAGGGCCTCCGATTTAAACCAGTTAATGTAGGCCCTGAGCTTCTTCCCCTGTTCTTGTTTAAGGGCCAATAGTGCCACTACTGACCGGGGAGGAACGCTGCCAGTGAAGCTTTCTTTGAACACCCACCCGAACTATCGCAAGTTACGGATGCTGTCGGGGGCGAGGGCTCAGAAGCAAGCCTGAGCACCCTGGACCAGGGTGGTCGCGAATGCTCGACACTTGATTGCATTAGATGCCCCATGCAGGGTCATTAGGGTGTCGAAGTTGTCGTAGTGGTCTATCAGGTCTCCCTGGCCATCGTATGCCTTGAAGGTTGGAAGTGAGATCCTGGGGGAGATCTCAGCCTTCAGGACATGATCAGAGAATGGGGATTGCTCCTCGTCCGCCATAGTGGAGGTCTTTTGTAGAGCGCGAAGGGTGCGCTCTTGTTCTGCGCAACGCCTCTCGAAGTCTCATAGTCGGAGGGATAGCTCTGGTTGTCGTTGGACTGAGGGGCTATGGTGGCGCTCCTATAGGCTGCCAAGGCGCCCCTCGGGGGCCTCGGTCTTCGAGAACGGTCTATGCGCTCCAGACTTCTCCCTCCTTGGGGTGGAGGAGGCTTCCTACTCTGGGGGCGGGGCATGCGATGGTCCTCTCGACCAGTTGCAAATGAGCCGCCGCCCCCAGAGGGTGAAACGTCCCACGGCGGTTAGCAGGGAGGCATCTCCGCAGGGGGGGGGGGCTTTCCCATGGGAGTCGCGACTTCTCTTACCTAGCCGCCTGGGTCCTCATTAGGTCTATGAGGCTGTCCAATTTGGCATTAAGGGTTTGAAGAGCGTCCGCGCTCCCGGTGGGAGGTTGCCCTTCTACAGCGGGTGGGGGCAATCCATCGGCTGGGTCACTAGCATGAGAGGGGGTACCCTCCATCGGATGGGAAGGTGTGCCTCCTTCCATTGCCACGGCCTTTCCCTTGTCGCCGGTGGTCCTCCTACTAGAGCTTCTACATACCATGCTGGCTCTTTGCTCGTTTTCCACAGACGACGCCAGATGAAAAGGGGTGATCTCGTGCTGCTCCTGAGCTGGGGTTGACGACCACGATTACTAGAACTGTAAGAGGGGAAATGGATCAGGGGTGCCCAGGGGTGGTTCCTTGGGGAAAACCCTTCGATACTTAAGTTAGTTAATCTTGTAGAGCTCTGGTGCAATAGAGAGAGGTAGGAGGAGGTAAGGACGTGAGATCCCTCTCCACCAAGTGGTGAAGTGGCTCTTGCTCAGGAATAGAATGCTTCACACCGTTCTGAGTGACATAACAAAGATGGAGAAAGATTAGAAGGATAGGAGAGATAATTACGGCATTGATAGTTCAAGCAAGCAAGAGTCGGCGGATTTCAACGCTCAAGTGGATGTCGTCCGCCCTCCACCTATTCACACCATTCATCAATATGGCCCTCCGCCTCCACATACGCAATACCATTACATTCCACCACCCACCAATACGCCTCCACTACGGCATCCACTTGAGCCTGCTAATGAAGAGTCGGCAATTGAAGAATTGAAGATGGCACATGATGAAGCTATGCAAGCTCCCCTTTTGAGTTTTCTTCACTTTCCTCTCCCTCCACTACCACCAGATGAACCCCCTGCTCAGGATGATGTCACCATCACCAATCTGATCCCCATTTTTGAGACTTATTGGTGTTACGACGATGGGTCGATACTCCAATCACCCACGCTGGTGCATCATGAGTCTTCTCCTACCCCAAACACCGCTCACCCCATTCGACGTTTCCTCCATACCAAACCTTCTACTCTTGCACCTCCCACTATGCCATCAACCGCCGCAACACCAACCTCCACCGAACCTTCCACTAGACCTCCACTAATTACACCTCCACTAGCTATACCATTAGCCTCCATGCCGTCGGCCTCCTCTGAGCCCACCACCGAACCCTCCTCCATTAACCTTCCGTTGCCGCCACCTCGGCCCTCCATCATCCCTTTAACCCCAAAACCCACTTCACCCACTCCTTCACCTATCCCATTACCCAAACCCATGGCAGGTCCTGAGCAGGGTCCACCCCTTTTCGCACTCGAGCCAACCCCGTCCACTTTCGAGCAAGGGGAGAAACTCGACGTGTTTTCTCCAACATCTTCCATTACACGTCCACCATCTATGGAGCCTTCCACCTCTGCTTTCCCTTTTGCCACTTGGAACGGGCGTCTTTCTACAAGGATTTGCATCGAAGATGATCAAGAGCTGGAGAAGAAGGATTTGGCCATGGCCGCACTACTCAAGGTGCAAGAATTCATTTGCCGGATGCCAATCCACGTTTGCTTGTTGAGCATGGTTGAAGAGGCCGATTCTCTGCCGCTGCTCGCCGAAAGAGAATGTCAAGCATTGAGGCCATATAAGTCTATGTCCAAGGGCTAGGCAGGGCACCCCTTGTTACAACTCTCCAATCTGGAACCCTCCCTTTCATACAAGGGGTGAATGCCCATTTTGTTCAACACTCCTTATACGCCATAATCCCTGGGCAACGTGATGCTTCCCATTCTAATTTGTCAACTCCCACACACTGTTACTCTTCGCTCTCCGAGGGAGTTGGCACTTATTGTTGAAGCTCCGCCATGGGCTTTGATTTCTACTATTGGGCCGAAAGGCTATATATTCTTGATGTTGTGGAGGGGCAGGCACTCTTCCATTAAGGGGCCTTCCACTATCTTATCCATCTTCCATTCAACTCCACCCATATTCTCGTCTATCACCAATTCTGCATGGGCCACTCCAGGGGTAAGGAGGAGGATCTCATCCTCTCGCCCTTTATATTCTTTGCATCTCATGCATTTCATGCATCCATCCCATCCATTGTGTTACATTTACATGCATTTGTATTCCTTCTTCCCCGGGTTCCCAGACCCGCATCTACCCCACCTTCCGGAACCTCCGGATCCTCTGTGTTTTCCATCTCATTCACCTCTACCTTTGGGATCTCTGAGTCCCCTAACACTGATCGGGCATCGCAGCCCCTCTAGTTTCCTTCCAGGGCATCGCACCCTTTTTGGGTATATTCCTCTAGAACCTCCAGACCTCCCTCTTCGGGCATCGCGCCCCTACACACCCTCATGTTCGGGTCCTCTGGGCTTTTCACTGATTCTCCTAGGGCATCGTGTCCCTTCCCTCTTTATTCCTCCGAAATCTCTCGACCTCTCTTTTTGGGCATCGCGTCCCTCCACACCTCCACTTCCGGATCCTCCAAAGTATTCTCTTCTTCTAGGGCATCGCACCCTTTTTCATCTTCTCCCTCCGAAATCTCCGGATCTCCCAGGGAACCGCGTCCCTTCTCAACTTATTCCTCCGAAACCCCTAGATTTCTTATCTCTCCTCCCAGGGCATCACGTCCCTGTGCATACTATTCTTCTAGATCTTCTAGATTTTTCTCTTTAAAGACGTAATAGAAAGTCTAATAAAGAAAGTGAAGTTACAGATGGGAGAGTAATAGGTGGACCCATCATGCCCCCTTGAACCCCCAGCCTTGAGGCAAGCTGTCAATATGGTCTCATTATATTAGCAACTGCCAGAAGAAGTGTCCAACGCTAGCACTCGGCACAGCTACGAGGCTTGTTTCCTCACACCAGTTAAAGAATAGGTAGCATGGCAATCAGTGCCTGCAAAGATGAAAAGGAGACTAGCATCTCATAAAGCTATAGGTACACATGTCCGTGGTGTGACCACCCAACATGCTCCTCCCACAATAGCTTTTGTCTGGCATGAGGCAGAACCGCCAGTGATCATCCAGATTCCAACTTACAACCGGAGGAGGCAGACTCTACTACTTGTCCACAAGGAAATAAGCCCTGAAGTGCAGCGCCTACAGGCTTACATCAACGGGCTTGATGAATATGAACAACCCAAGTTGACGCCCTTGCTGGTAAAGGATTATGTACTATGGGAGCAACTGGAAAGCCTGACCCTCGAAGAAAAAGATGAAAAGAATGCGAAAGAAGCCAATGATGACCTCTTCTAGGGGCAAGTGTCAGGCAAGCAGGATCGGCGAAAGAAGAAAGCAAAGAACAACAAAAAAGTGACTACCCTACATTTCAACACCCTATTCACCTTGTCAGCTTGCCAAGGGATAGCGAAGAAGGGGAATCAGGCATCACACCGCCCAAAGCAAACCATGCAAAAGCTTCAACTGTGGCCCACTCCACTCATTCTTGGAAAAGATGGGGGCATCTCCCTCCAACAAACCATAATATTATTTTTAGAGGCAAACAACCCTACCAAATACCTGAGCCCGAGGTCAGGGGAAATAGGATTCTGCCTCCACCAAGCCTCTATGCACAAGAAAAAGGAGATGATGACACTTCCTCTTTTGCTGAATTCCTATCTACATTAAAAGGAAAGTAGCCTAGTCAAGGGATTAGACCTGGAGCTGAAGACCCCTATTACCCACGTCCTCCCACATCTCTGGTGAAGAACGGGGTGGGTGGCAACTCCTCTTCAACTGAGAAGGCTTCCCAACAGGAGGGACCCTCTCAACAACTCCCTCAAGAAAATGAAGCCGAGAGAGAGCGATCCTCACCAATGACACCTTAGGAGCCTCCGAAGCCTCGATGGTTAGAAGAGATGCGTCTGTCTAATGACATGGTAGGTAGTTGAATAATGAAACTGCTAAAGAAACTCCTAACTAGATTCACTATATGGGAAATTTTATCCTTGAACGAGGAAGCACGACAAGCGATGATTGAAGCTCTGTAGACGCCAGCTCAATATGAAGGATATTTTACAAAAGCCCAGCTCAGGCTGGCTCTCACCTTCACGGAAGATGATATGCTGATTCCATATCCTAACCATAACAGGTCGCTGTATATAAGGGGACAGCTTAATGGCCAGCCGTTGTGCTGGATCCTGATAGATCCGAGGGCCACAGTTAACATCCTCCCCTACGGCATATATTAAAAGTATTACTTTAATGTACATCTTACAAAGGTAAGGGACATGAGAATTGTGGGCTTCAATCAGAAATTTGAAGTCCCACTCAGAGTGGCAGAGTTCAACCTCACACTAGGAGACCTCACTACAAAGGGGCAGTCTCATGTGATCAATTCCAGCACCTCCTACAAAGCTCTCCTCGACCGACTGTTGCTGTATGAGCACCTAATTTTTCCTTCCACTCTGCACTAATGCATCAAGTATTACCGAGATGGGAAGGAAGAAAGAGGGTTCACATATTTGCACCCCTTCGAGGTCTTCGAGTGTCATCTACTTGATGCACGTCTCTATATGGAAGCATCCTGAGAGCCAACAAGAAAGAGGCACCTGCGAATAAGAAAGAAGAAAAAGCTCCATCAAGTGACTGGTTCCCGCCACCACCACCTGGCTATGTCACTTCTCAAGAGGTCTCCCATATTTTGGAGGTGGGAGATGTCTCTAAAGCTACGCCACCAGCCGCTTATCCCAAATCAGAGGAGGCCAATGTGGAAGAATTATTTTAGCACATCAATGTGCCACCTAGACGTTTCAAGTATGTATTGGACCTTGAATGCCAAACTGTGGAGCCATGGAGGGCCATGGAGGTTCCTCGTTTCTGTGGGCCGTCTTTTCCTTGGCTACAATCTCCGTCTCAGAGGTTACCAGTGCCTTGATCTTGAATCAGGGCATTTATACATTTCTCTCCATGTTGGTTTTAATGAACTTACCTTTCCGTATTCTTCAGCCTCCTTATTCAAAGCAGCGTCTTGGGTCTCCCTCAAAATGGCTCCTTGGTGTCTTTTCTTCCCCACGTCAACCAATAGACACTGTTTGGATCCTTAGCTCACCACCTAGCTACAACACCAACTTCTTCCCACTTTGTTTCCCAAGGCGTTGACACAATCTCCCAGCCCTCCACTAACTCCTTGCCACCTTCCCTGTACCACCCTGACTCTCTCCCCCTCCTTTGCCAAGTGTTGGTGTACCAGCACACAAAACTCCATCTCCTTCTAAACGCACTCACCCCATGGCCATCAGATCCATGTTTGGCATTTCCAAGAAGAAGCTTCTATCTGCCATGAGACTCCCACTACCCTTCTTGCCTCTCATGTCACAGAACCTACTAATTTTACCCAGACATCGAAGATTGTTGAATGGCGTCTAGCTATGGATGGTGAATTTCTTGCTCTGCAAAAGCAAGGTACTCGGAGTCGTCTGCACGCCACTCTTTGGTCTTTGTGGGGTGAACAGAATAATAGGATCTTTAGGAGGGAGTCTAGAGCTGAGGACTCTCTTGTATCTTTCATTTGTGACAGAGTGAGGGAATGGGCGGAGTTGTTTTATAATGTGAATTCTCTCAACTCCCCCTTTTTTGTTCTGCTGGGAGGTTAGAGTGTGCCACACTATCTTGGTGTATCTTTTGTACATGGATTTTTTGGGAGCTCATTGACTATACTTGTACATCCCATTTTTTCCTTAATACAATAGTGGTACTACCCACTTTCAAAAAAAAATGGTACTTGGAGTCTTCTGCCTTACAAGCATGGCATGAATGTGGTGGGTTGTCGTTGGGCCTATAAGGTTAAACATCACCCTGATGGTTCAGTTCATCGATATAAGGCATGCCTTGTTGCCAATGGTTTTCACCAATATCTTGGGGTGGTCTTCATTGAGACATTCAGTGCGATTTGGAAACATAATCCTATTCGGGTTCTATTATCCCTTGTTACAGCTTATCATTGGCACTGCATCAGCTTGACGTGCAGTGCTTTCTTACATGGGGAACTCCAGGAAGCGGTATTCATGGTCCAACCACAAGGGTACATAGGGGTACATAGACCCTACTCATCGTCACCATGTTTGTTGTATGCATAAATCCATCTATGGACTTCAGCAAGCCCTGATAGTTCGTTATGATAAATTTAACTCTAGGCTACATAACTTGTGATTTTCTATGTCGGCGTCAGACCTCTCATTATTCATTTATCATGCTAACAAATGCTTAGCCTACCTATTGTTATATGTGGGCGATTATCTTGACAGGGACAGATCAAAGTTTCTTGTCGCATCTAATTTCTACATTGCAACAATCCTTTCACATGAAGGACCTAGGGTTCCTTTCCTTCTTTTTGGGCTTGGAAGTGCCGCCACTGAGCTTCATCTTCATCAACATAAATATATTATTGATCTTCTCACTCGGTCAGATATACTTGGATGTAAACCAGTGTCTTCCCCAGCTTCTATAAAGAAGCTTGACAACACAGGTGGTGCTCTTGCTGATCCAAGCCTCTACCGTAGCCTTGTTGGAGCTCTCCAATATGTTACTCATGTGCGGCCAGATATCTTTTCTGTTCATCAAGTATGCCAGTTTCATGCATTCCCCTACAGAGAATCATCAAGTTGTCAAAAGGATTCTATGTTACTTTAAGGGTACTCGTTCGTCTGTACTTGTTTTTAAGTCGAGACTCGAGACCTTTATTTCTTCAGGCCTTCTGCAATGCCGATTGGGGTGACTGCCCCATTGATCAGCAGCCGACTAATGGATGCTGTGTTTTTCTTGGCCCCAATCCCATTTCTTGGTGTGCCAGAAAGCAATATGCTATTGCTCGCTCTTCTGCAGAGGCAGAATATGGATGCCTGGCACATACAACAGCTGAGGTACATTGGCTATGTTCTATCCTATAGGAACTACACATCTCTCTCCCCCACCGACCAACCATTTGGTGTGACAATATCTCAGCTATTTCATTAACTCACAACCTTATCTTTCATGTGAGATTGAGTAGGATATTATCGGAGATTCATTAAGGATTTCTCCAAGATTGTGGTATCTTTGACTAGATTAACCCGCAAGAAGAATCGATTTGAGTGGTCGGAAGATTGTGAACGGAGTTTCAGACTCTGAAGGAGTGCTTGACCATTGCCCCTGTGTTGGCCTTGCCTTCTGGAGATGGGGGTTTTGAAGTTTATACCGATGCCTCGGGCATTGGCCTAGGTTGTGTGCGTATGTAGCAAGGCAAAATGATAGCCTATTCTTCTAGACTGCTGAGGAAGCATGAAGAGAATTATCCTGTCCATGATTTGGAACTCGCTGCTGTGGTGTTTGCCTTGAAGATTTAGAGGCACTACTTATATGAAGAAACATTTATGATATTTTCTGATCATAAGAGTTTGAAGTACCTATTTTCTCAGAAAGAGCTTAATATGAGGCAGAGAAGGTGGCTCGAGTATTTAAAAGATTTTGATTTCTCTATAGAATATCACCCTCGGAAGGGTAATGTGGTGGCTGATGCATTGAGTCGCAAGTCGATAGCCAAGTTGTCAAATCTCATGTTGCAAGAATAGAGACTGCTGGAGCAGTTGGCTAGTCTAGACCTTAATGTTAGCAAGGATCAGGTCATGATCGCTCAGTTTCAGCTTCGTCTCGAGCTGTTGATGGAAATTAAGATGTTGCAAGATAATGATCCAGTGTTAGTGGAGATCAAGGGAAATCTAAAGAATAGACCAGATTTTGTGTTGGTCGATGATGACAGGTTGTTATTTTTAGGAAGGACATGTGTTTCTGATTTAGCCGACGTAAAGAACAAGATCCTTGCAGTAGCCCATACGTCCAAGTATACGATTCATCCTGGAGCCACCAAGATGTACCGAGATTTAAAGAGGAACTTTTGGTGGCCAAATATGAAACGAAAAGTGGGAGAGTTCGTAAGTAGATGTCTGGTATGCCAACAGGTGAAGGCTGAGCATTTTAGACTTACCAGGAAATTAAAGTCTCTCGATATACCACAGTGGAAATGGGAAAGTATCGGCGTGGATTTCATAATGGATTTACCAAGAACTTGTGGAGGCTTTGATGCAATATGGTTGATTGTGGATAGGTTGACTAAATATGCACATTTCTTATCCATTAAGTCAAAATGGACAGTAGATATTTTGGTTGCTCTGTACATGAAGGAAGTAGTAAGACTGCATGGTATGCCAGTGAATATTGTGCCAGACAGAGATCCCAGATTTACTTCACACTTTTGGAAGGGATTACAAGAGTTCTTGGGAACCCGTTTAAACTTCAGTACTGCTTTTCATCCTCAGATAGACTGGTAAACTGAGAGAACTAATCAGATCGTCGAAGATATGTTGAGAGCTTGCATGATTGACTTTGGTGGCTGTTGGCACGAACATTTAGCTCTAATCAAGTTTGCCTATAATAACAGTTATCAGTCCAGTATCTAGATGGCGCCGTTCAAGGCTCTTTATGGAAGGAGTTTCCCATCACCTTTGTGCGAGGATGAGGTAGGTGAGAAGTAATGGTTAGGACCGGATCTCATTTCAGAATCGTCCAAGAATATCCAGATCCTCCGTGATCGACTACAAGTGGCACAGTCGAGATAGAAAAGCTATGCAGATAACAGAAGAAGAGATTTGGAGTTTCAAGTGGGCGAGCATGTGTTCTTGAAAGTTTCATCTATGAGAGGAGTTTAAAGGTTTGGCATTCGTAGCAAGCTAAGTCCAAGATACATTGGCCCGTTTGAGATTCTGGAGAGAGTTGGAGAAGTTGCCTACATATTAGCTTTGCCACCCTAGTTATCTGGAGTACATAATGTTTTCCATGTATCCTTGTTGCAGAAGTATGCATACGACCCCACACATATCATTCAGCATGCAGACCTAGAGTTGAAAGAAGATTTAACTTATGAAGAAAGATCCATCAAGATTTTGGATCGAAAGTAGCAGCAGCTCAGAAATCGGTCCATACCGATGGTCAGGATTCAATGGAGCAGACATGGAACTGAAGAAGCCACGTGGGAGTCCGAAGAAGCCATTCGGAAGCAGTACCCTGAATTATTTCGAGGTTTGTAACCTTAGTTTTCCCCATTTTTGACAAGTATAGTGAATTTGGAGGACCAAATTCCTTAACGTGGGAGAGGGTGTAGCATCCCGTCTGGCAGTGCGAGGTACACTGCCCGGACCTAGAGCCAGAAGATCCGGGTTCTGCACTTTCCCTGCATGCATTTAAACCATTTGCATTAGTCATGCATGTCATAATAAATCATGCATCAAAATAAAATGGAAAATAAAAGGAAAAAAATACATTCTGTCAGGTTAACGGTCCCCTCTGGGCCGTTTATATCACCATAACGGCATGTTTCCAACCATTTTCTAACTCTAAAGCCACTTCTCTGATCTGAAGCTGAACGGTCAACCATTGACTGCTTTGATTAGAGAACGGTCCATTGGGGACCGTTCATTCATCTAGACGGCCTATCAAGGACCGTTTAATTCGTCATATCCCATCCCAATAATGGTAGGTCTCTGGCCGTTTGGTTGTTCAATGGTCCCCCTTTAGACCGTTTGACCTCCCCTCAAGCCCCCTGTTGATCTGGGTTTACACGGACACTCCCTTGACCGTTTGCCTAATGGATGGTCTGATGGAGACCGTTTAGTTTCTCAACGGTTCAGTTTCTGGACGGCCGAGATGAACCGTCTATCTCTCTACACGGTCTTCCTCAGATCGCGTTTGCTCCCCAATACCCTGACTGTTGAACTTCCTCTGAACGGTCACCCATGGACCGTTCGACCCTCAGACGGTTCTAAGTGAACCGTGTAGTTTTCTGACACGGCCACTGTAAGACCGTGTTTAAGTCGTCGTGCCCGACGGCGTTCAAACCCTCCCCATCAGTGGGCGACGGCCGGAGTGGCCTCCCAACCGGTCCTACAGGGGGCGTATGCCCCTCTTCCTCAGCCTAGGCTAATATGCATGGGCCTAAATGTGGAAATGGGGTTGGTTTTAAAGGGGGGGCCTACCTCGGAGGACCTTGGCAGACGTTCCACCGCCACGGCCGCCGCCTCCGGTGGCGCTCTGGTGCCTTCAGTTGCTCTGGCGACCACCATCGCTGCCTCTCCCTCGGCCATTGACGGTGGAGGACCCTCCACGGCCATCTCTGAAGGCGGCGTTGGCTCCTCTGTGCGGTTCGCCGACGACGGTGGTGCGGCGACGTTCTCTCCGGCCTCCTCCAGCGGGTTCAATGGCGGCGGCGCAGCGACCTCCTCACAAGCCATCCAGCGCTCTAAGGCTTGATGTTTGAATTGCATCTAGGATGGGAAGGAAGTGGGGGTGAGAATGGGAAGGAGAATGGAGAGAATGGGGGGTGGAATGGAGAATGTGGGGGTTTTTCCTCCGTCGGTTACGGAGGAGGGAGATGGAGTGGGTCGGTTTTATTTTTTTGAAACTGACAGTATATACATGGTCTATCGTTAGACTGTTTTGGATTTTGAATGGTCATAACTAGACCATTTACATGTGACACTCCATATGCATCTAGATGGTCTGCCTATGACCGTGCACCTACTTGAACGGTCTCCCATAGGGCCGTGTATATGCTATAATGAGATTCAAAACCTAATCATCTTTACGGCCCTATCTGGACCATATATGCAATTTGGCAGTCGTGGATCAAATTGTGTATGTGCTGAGATGATGAATGATGTTTTTCTAAGTCATATTTTTGCTACATTATGTGCTTAATTGATGATATTTTAACTTGAATAATATTGTTTCATGATATGTCATTGCAAAATCCTATTCATGATTCTTTTGCAGCATTACTCTAACTTTGCTTCCACTTCCAGGTAAGTCAGGTAAATATCTCGATCCCTGTATCCTTTAATGCATTACTATATGGTATGTATGCTATATTATCTCGAGAACCAGATGGTCATTCACGTGTTCTAGAATCTGATGTTCCCCTATAACAAAAATGATGATGATCTAGGTTCACGCATTTAATCATCGGATAGGTCGTTAGGTTGGGAAAATTAGGGGATGATGGTTCTATCTCGCATGCCATGGTTGCAGATAGTGTCTTGACCCTGATTGTCCCAGTCTAGCAATACTATTCTCGAGTACTTTCTATTTTATCCTTTCTTTGTATCCATTTTAATGATTTCTTTTATTTTAGCCTAGCATGCATCATATGCATCTTTTGAGCATTCATGACCCATCGTCTATCTGAAAGTGTCTCATTAGTGATGGATAATTGTGCGCTCATGATTTTGTGTAAGAGGAATAATTTCACTCAGAGTTGGAAGATTCTCTTTTGTTGAATTTATTGGGTTGGTTTTGATTATTGAATTTGTTAAGTATATTGAGTTTATTAGATTTATTGGATTTATTGATTTTATTGGGTTCGCTGAGTTTATTAAATTTATTATGTTTATTGAGTCATTAAGTTTATTTTAGATCGTCATTTTCTTTTCTTTATTTTTTATTTATTTATTTCTTCTCCTTTTTGTTTCCCTTTTTTGTTGTTTTTTTGTTAGGCTCCTTGTCGCAGATTTGTCTACGATGCAGGGTATTTTATTCGGTGGGACTATTGATGAATTCAATTGTTTATTGTGCCAGTGGGGCGAGGGAATAGCATCCGAAAGTCCTAACCAATATGGGGTGCCTCAAGCCGGAAAGAAGGGGGTTGATAGGCCCAGTTCCACGAGACTAGGGATAGTTTTCGAGCTTGACGAGGGCGGAGTGCCTCAAGCCAAGAAAAGGCTTTATAAACCCAGCGCAGTAGGGCAAAAGGTAATTTTGGGCCTTACCGAGGGCGGAGTGCCTCAGGCCAAGGAAAAGGGTTTTAACAATCCTGCCCAGTGGGACAAAGGTTATTTTCGAGCTCGACGGGGACGGAGCACCTTAGGGCAAGGAAAAGACTTTGTGGACCTAGTCCGATGGGACCGAAGGTAATTTTCAAATTCGGCTAGGGCAGAGGGCCTCCGGCCAAGGGAAAGCTTTATAGACAAAGCTCGACAAGACTAATGGGTAAATTATTGAGCTCGATAAGGGTAGAGCGCCTTATGCCAGGGAAAAGGAGATTTTATTGGGCTAACATTGGGCAAGGAATCCGAACTGGCAGTGATAGGAGAGTCCCGTAGGACAAATATGGCATTGTGGTGGCTGAATGCCGAAAGGCCATGAGAGTGCATTGGCTGGGAGCACAAGTCCCAGATCAAGGGTGGAGGGTTAGTCTCGGTGGGACAAGTGGGGACTACCCCCGTGGGATGGGAAGATGGCAAGGAGCCATGAATTCCTGTGGGACCAAGGGGTGCTGAGACAAGCCATTAGAGCCCGAAACGCGTTTATTTGCTAGCTTGATAAGGAGTCAAGGGTGCAGCTGACTCAGTAAGAATTATTCTTTTCAATCCCCTTAATGGGCATGGACCCATATTTGAAACGGGAGGCCTAGTGGCTGATGAAGGCTCTTTAGAATCGATGGGACTGTTGATTACATGGTCCCCCTGGGTTCGGTGACACTAAGCATTAGATCATCATCTATCTTCTTTTGTCATTGCTTTCTTCAGGAGATCCTTCGAACAGCTTTGGCTTGGGCCGCCGACGCTTATGGCAACTGTCATCCTCTTGCCCCTTTTTCTTAGAAGCTGCGGCTTCAGGGTCTTCCTACCTTCATAGATGGCATAGTCATTATGTTTTCCCTTGGGCATTTACCATACAATGCTATTGGGGAGCCTTTTGCCTATGAGGGCGGATTGGGAGGCCCTATTTACCTCATAATGTTTTCTTTCTCTTTTTTTGCATTCATTCTATTTTATCTTTTTTTTTGAACGGGCAGCCCGAATGGCGCTGACAGTGCCGTGCAGTGCCGTTACCCTTCGTCCATTTGTTCTTAAACAAACCAAGGCGGGTGCATAAGAGAGCGCTCACCCCCTTAGAGAGGGGATGAGTGGTTCGCTCCACCATACCAACCCCACAAAGGTAGTTTCTTATTTGGCACGGGCCAGGTGACGAGGGGAGCGATATCCCCCTTGGTGGATGTAGCCATCAAGATCTCCTTCATTTTATTTTGAATTTTATCTTTTTATCTTCTTTTTTACTTTTTTTTGCATATCTCATGGCATTTGCCATTCTCCTTTTGTTGGCAAGCATTCGCATTCAAGCTATGCGGGCCCGCTGGACATTGGCTTCAGCCAGATTTGTGAGGAGCAGTTGAGGTAGTGGTGTTGTGTTGAGCTGCTCTTCTGAGGACAGGTATCTGATGAAGGCACGGTGGGTCCACCTTGTACTCGCCCATTTGTAGTTCACCTTTCTTGATCAGGCATTCAATAGCATCCTTGAACACATAGCAATCCTCAATGGGATGCCCCAACATTTGGTGATAAGGGCAGAATCGTAGATCATCTTTTCTTTCGGCATCGCCCAGCTTCTTCGGCTCCGGAAGCACTACTTTGTCGTATTCACGGGCCACCGGCGGCAGAGTTCCAGGAGGCAGGCGGCGAAGGTCGGCCATCGCGAGATTCGCGACTTACTCAGAGAGGGGAAACCAAAATGGTTCAGATCAGAACAACAAGACACCTTGAGCAGGGAGTCAAGGGGTTGCAGTTTAGGAGATGGATGGGGTCGACGCAGTGACATAGTGGAGTTGACCCAGCTTCTATGTGAGTTTACAAATAGGTCCATCTGCTGCACAACGGTCTTTTGATATGTGTGTGGACAGAGTGATAGGGTGTGCATTAGAAAATGACTAACAAGGTATGCGTTGAAGCTAGCACATGAACCTGTGAAGGGGGGATAGAAAACATGGAGCAATCACAGACATGCTAACCCACTGCACAAGGATTTTTAAGGTGATTTGGTTGCAAACCCACAACCTACGTCCACCCCTTCACCAAACCCGGTGAGGCTTTACCACACGCTGCAAATGTAGCACCACATGGGGATGACGCGCCACACACACACACACACACACACCAGGAGCAAGGTCCTCACGAGGACGGAGTCCTCAACACACACGGGGATGAACCCTACACACACACATACACAAACAAGAAAAAGAAATAAGCTGCAAATGCAGCAAACACACGAGGACAAGCCCCAGAACACACACGGCTTAACACAGTCTAAGACCACCTCCGGTCTCTAAACAGAGCACCGGACACAGTGCTGTAAACACAGCAAAAGCACACGATTGCAGATGCAAAGTCACAAAGAAAAAAATCAACATAGGAAAGAAAAACACTGTGGCTTCAGCCCAAAGTCTAGAATCTCTTTCAACAAATCTGAACACTAGTTAGATCTAGGCTCTTTCTCTTCAGATGCTGGCTGGCTGCAACTCGGGTTGCTTTCCTTTCTCTCATTTCTCTCTTCTTTCTCTTCTCTCTTATAGCACTGGACTAGGTCAGACCTACTGCTGGGCTGCTCACTGTCCCTTCTATTATTTCTCACAGAATTACTTGAATGCACAAGGGCGTGGCTCTCTTCAAGGGCAGCAACGGCCTTCCTTCATGCAGGAGTCCAGTATTTATAGGAAGGCTAGTGAGGAGTTTCCCTCCAAGGGAGCTGCATCTGATTGGCTGGAGTATAAAAGGAGTTCTTTGAACAATAGATCAGCTCCCCATTGGCTATCTATAGAAGGACGTCCTTTCTATCCTGGAAGATCTTCTGGACAGTATCTCTTATTGGTTGGATGCAAACGACGGTTGCCTTGAAAGGTGACCTTTCCCATTTTTATAAACTGTCAGAACTGTTTGTTGTGTTCCCTCAAGTTTTAATGCTGGCAAAATCGTGATGAATTGATTATCACTAGCAACACTGTGATGATTTGTCTCTACTCATAATAAGGTTGATGCCTCTCCCAAAGCATGGAACATCAGGTCGATGCATATTCATACATTTAGAATGATAGGTCGACACATATATGCATTCTGGTCTAGAAGGTCGATGCGAGTATAGAAGACATGCACTATCAGGTCAATGCACATTGCATATAGTTTGATGTCCCGATGCACTATATGCTAGCTGGTGCATGATCAAGTCGATGCACGTTATAGATAGGTCAATGCTGTTGTTTAGTAATGAGCCATCGATTGCTGTATAAGGTTGATGCGATAAAGGTTATCATTCATACGGTCGATGCTCCTTGTGCATTTGCTTGGGAAGTCAGGTCGATGCAGTAATGCCTTGCGTCGATGCATTTAAGCATTTCATTATACCTCACCTGAACAGGTTGACACGCCTCACATGGCAGGTCGATGCTGCAGTTCTTGAAGTGCTAGTTTTTATTCTAACAGGTCAACTTGTGTTTTACACAGGTTGATGCTATGGTTGATATCACATTGCATCTGCTCATCTCGTTAGATAGAGAGGTCGATGCACATGTCTAGTGCATCAATGCATCTATACATCTTCATCCATTTATCCCTTGCTATCATGATATCGGGTCAACCTATGTACTACACAGGTCAACACCTTTGTTAGCATTTTATTGCATTCATTCATTGTTTAGCCTGTCTTCATGATAATGCTTGAGTCTGTATTTTCTAATCATTTGCAATGATATCTCATTAATTGCACAAAAATTAAGGTTGATAATGAATCTTCATATCTATTTTGATATGAACATGGGTGAGTGGTAAAGGTTAAGAGTATCTCCACAGTCCACATAGTTGAAGCTATTTCTAATAAGATTCTGCCGACGCTTTGGACCAGTAATAGACCTGTTATCTCTATGCTAGACCTTAATTTCCCATGGGCCTACACGCAGCGCAAGCCCATTGTTGCACAGGTCACTGTCAAGGAGAAGCCCAAGGTCAGAGACTCCAAGGGCTGGAAGATTATATTGAAACTAGGCTATCAGCCAAGTAAGGGTCTTGGTGCTCAGTTGCAGGGGCAGACCAAGCTGGTCCCAAGGGGCAGAAAGCTGAGCAAAAGAGGTCTCGACTATCGAGAGTCGCCACTATCAATTTTGGGAGGTTTAATGCCACTGACTTGGGATTACCGCCAACATTTTGTGAGGGGCCCGTTGCAGCCACGCACTTTGAAGGTCCCGCCAAGCTAGGTCGAAAAGCAGGATGTCGCTTACACCATTTCTAGCCCGTCGTTGCTGCCCAGGGGGGCTGTTGATGACATGGATGATTTTAGTGAAGCTTTTACAAGATTGTTTCATGAAGAAGGCTATCCAAGAAGCCTGGAGGTGCGGCTTGTAGAATACACGCCCGAAAAGTCAGCTCACTGTCTGCGGGAAGAGGGGATCTCGCCCACTATTTTCACTTGGTCTCCTTCCCGTTTGTTATCATTTCTACGAGAGCTAGATTTTATACCCTGCTCGCCTCCCGTTTTGATTAATCCATTGCTGTTTAAAATCCCCACCGATTTTCTCATCATCAAAGTCTGTGATTGTGGGCACTGTTCGCCCATTGATCTATCCACTCCTTTCTTCTCCTCCTCTGATCCTCTCATAGATCTCTTCTGTCCATCCATCTATCCTCCCATGCTTCTATCGCCCTCTTCCCCATCTTGTTGCATGATCTCTACTAGTCCCCCCAAAAAAATGTCAATTTTAAAATGGAGATTTTAGTTGAAGATTACACTGTGCTCAGCTTATCCTCCTTCCAGGGGCTTGAGGCCGCCGCTTCCCTTCCATCAGGGCTTCTTTCTCCTAGGTTAGAAGTAGGATTAGTCGAGTCTAGAGAAGTAGGGTCTTGTTCTAGTGTCTCTAACCCCTCCACGCTTAAGGCGCGCCTGGTGACGCATCATTCTAAATCCATTCCTGATAGGATAGGTTCTTACAGGACTTACCTTAGCGTTGTCACGCCCTACTCAAGTGCCCAGAATTTGTTGAGATGGCGATTATGTTAGAAGAATATGAGGAGCAAGATGGGGTGTGGAGCGATGATGGATTAGGTTTTTATAAAATTGTGGATGAAAAATACCTGGTCGATCCTGAGGACAACGATATAGATGACACTGCCGGCCTGTATGCACAAGGTTTGAAGATGTTTGCTGAACCATCATCGGTAGTGGATGAACCTACAAAGAAAATTAATTTGAGAACTGATGAGGATCCTAGGCCCATTATCATCTCTGCTAATCTCCCTCCTAAAATTGAAGGGGAGTTGATTAAGGTTCTGAGAGAGTATAGTGATTCCTTCACCTGGTCATACGAGGACATCCTGGGTCTTGACCCCTCTTTAGTGGAACATCGACTTGTGCTTAAGCCAGGGACGAAACCCGTGAAGCAAAAATTGAGAAGATTTCACCCCCACATGGCCTTGAGGATGAAGGAAGAAGTCGATAAATTGTATAAGGCTAGGTTTATTCGGGTTGTTTTATATCCTCAATGGGTGGCAAATATAGTCCCTATTATCAAGAAGGATGGAAAGGTGCGAATTTGTATTGATTTTAGGAATTTAAACAAGCCATGTCCCAAGGACTATTTCCCGCTGCCTCACATAGATGTACTGGTGGATAACACAGCCAGGTATAAGGCTCTTTCATTCATGGATGGTTATTCAGGATACAACCGGATCCGTCTAGCTTCAGAAGATCAAGAGAAAATCTCCTTCACCATGCCCTAGGGAACTTATTGCTATGTGGTGATGCCCTTCGGATTGAAGAATGCGGGCGCCACTTATCAACAGGCAATGATGGCTATTTTTCACGATATGATGCATGTTTATATGGAAGCCTACGTAGATGACATCTTGGTGAAATCGAGGACGAAGTAAGAACACCCCGCTATCTTGGCTAAAGTGCTTCAGAGAGCTAGGGAGTACAAATAGGCGTAACACCTCTTACATGAACTCCCGAGTTCGGTCGAGGCGGCTGCCTTCTTCTTCTTGTCTTCGTCGGCGTGGTCTAACAAGCTCCTTGGTCCTCAACTGGTGCCATGACGAAAGTCTCATAAGTTCATTGGGTGCTGGTTTCTGTCCATTCTTCAGGCAGTCGTTGGTATAGCGATACCATGTTGACGGCGGTGGCCAAGTTAGGCATCTCATGTGGCTGCAGGGGGATCCACCTTGCACTCTCCCATGTCCAGCTCTCCCTTTTTAATCAAGGACTCAATGACATCCTTGAAGATGTAACATTCCTCGATGGTATGCCCGAGCATCTGGTGGTACGGGCAAAAGTGAGGATCATCCTTCTTCCTCAAGTCATCGGGCCTTTTCGATCCGATAGTGTGATTTTGTTGTACTATGTGGCCCATTCAAACAGGACTCGAGACTTATCTGGAGGAAAAGAGTACAACTTATTTCTCATTTTCTCCTGTAGGGAGGGACCTTCCCATCGTTCGGTGGACCTGGGTGGGGGAGGGTTGGCCGTCTCTTTAGCTTTCTCCTTTTACTTCTCAAAGGTCTTGATGTCCAGCGCATGAACTTCTTGTGGCGTCGATCTTTTCTGGGCCAGCCTAGCCCTTTGATTCGATGCAGCTAAAGTAGAAGAGTATCAGGCAAGGAAGGCCTCGATTTCTGCTACTATGTTGTTCTGGCGGTGAAATGACTTGACCTTGACACCGATCATTCTCTCCAGGATCTCTTTCTTCAGGTTCTATTTGCAAATCTACACTACGTCCTCCTGATGTGGGGGACGTCTGCACCTCATACTGAGGTTCCTCCACCTCTTGATATAGTCCAGTGCTGACTCATCGTTGGCTTGCCTCATGGCATAGAGCTCTGCCACAATCACCTCCCGTTCGGCTATATAGAACCTTTCCTTGATCTTCTTCAGCATGCCAGGCCAATCGATGATGGACTCGGTGGGCAGGCTTGAATACCACTCGAAAGTAAGCCCGATAAGTGTAGAGCCAAGGAATTTGAGGAGATAGGCTTCACTTGTAGCTAAATCCCGAATAACATTCACATAATAAGCAATGTGCTCCCTAGGAGACCCTTGCCCATTAAACTTCTCAAATTTCAGCCGCTTGGTAATGCCGGGCGGCAGCTTCTTGGCAGCATAATGCACTGGGTAAGGCACTCGGTACACATCAAACGGCACATGATCACCATCGCCCCTCTCTGCCAGTTTCATGTCTATCATTTGCTCAAGCATCAGTCGGCTCACCATTAATTGCTGGGTCGATCGGGTTCGGATAGAAGTGGGTCAGTTGTGCCAGTGGCGTTGTTAGTACTGTCGCATGTAGTGCAATAGTAAACCCTTGGAATGACAGGGTCGGTGGCTGGGCCGGGGCCATTTGCTGTGCCTACTGCAGGGGTATGCCCCCAGTGTAGCTGGGCATTGGCGGAGACATCATTGCCTGCGGAGATGCCTCCGAGGCTTGACCATTGCGCCTGGGAGTTTCAGGCAACACCTCGATTTGCCCGAATGTTAAAGGTTGAGCATTTTTTTCATTTAGTTGTTTCCATAGCAATTCAATCTCCCGCTGGTATTGCTGCATCATGAGCAATACAACGGGGTCGTTCGTGGAGAGGCTAGGGGTGCCTCCTCACTCTTCGGCTAGCACTTCCTTGGATGACGTAGACGGTCCGCCGCTGGTGCCTCCAATAGTAACCACATTGGCGGCTAAGGCCATTGATGGTTCTTCATGGACAGCCTCTTCAACGTGACCCTGCACTACCTCATTCACTGCTCTTCCCCTTTCTGGTAAGAGGTCCTGGCCTCGTGGCAAGTCGAGCCACTTCCTCAGGTTTGGTGGGTAAAGCCCGGTACCAGCCAGACACACTAGCCATGTTGTAAGTATAGACTCTCAGGTCCCTCCCTCTACTCGACAGCCTGCCTAGAAAGACCAATCTGTCAAAGATCGATCTCCATGGCTTCATTTCTTCCTACAACGGGGACTATTGGAGCTTCTCCGAGTAGTTCCTTGACTCTGCACTAGGTACTGGTCGGGTCCCATCTTCTTCATAGGTGGAAGCTACTGCCCCTAGTAACCTTTGGCGACCCGAAGGGGTGTTCCCTGGGCCCTGCAGGTAATTCCTGCCGAATGGGTGTATTTATAGCAGAAATGTAATGGATAATTCCCATTTCCAAACTATTTTCTGATTGGTCTATGATAAAAAGTAGAATATTCTGTCAAAGGACCTTTCCAAACACCGAGACACGTGACCTTGGAGTGTGCGCTAAGGATTGGAGATAAAGTCCACGTGACTGCTTAAGTGGCTCACATGTCTGTACGGCTGAGCCCAAGTCAGTCGACTAGGTTGGCATTTCAGTCGATTGGATCTTCAATATCAGCTGACTTGGTGCTGGCATAGTCTGTAGACTTGATGCAGTGAGCTTCAGATGTTATGAGTCGACCCAGTTGACTTGGTAGGTCGACTCAACATGTCTTCTTCATATGCTACTGCGCAACTCAATACTTCTACAGACTCTATGGATTTGCTTCTTCTCACCTTTTTCAGTCGACTGATTTTAACATCTGTCGACTGAGTTTTACCTAAGTCGACTGATTTTTGCTTTTCTCTGTCGACTCACACACTGCCGGCTTCGTCGATATCTGTCGACTCGGCTGATAGTTGTTGCATCTTATGCTTAGTTGTTTAAGTCATCAGTTGAGAACATCAGCTTAGTTGTTTAAGTCATCAGCTAAGTTCGGTTGCCTTTTTCCTTGCATTAGTTGGCATGATGCTTGACGCCTACTGCCTGGTCTGTCGACTGAGATTGTCGATCTAAACCTAAAAGTCAATCGACCTGAGTGCATATCTGTCGAGTGAGTCTGTCAGCTTGAACCTGTTACATGTTAACCTGAAATTCAAACACTAAGTCAATTTTTGGTAAACTTTATAGCATTTGACATTAAGACACTCGACTGAGTTTTATGTGCCTTGCAAGAAGACTCATCAATGAGTCATAGTTGAACATCATCAAAACACTAAACCCAACATTCTCTCCCTTTTTGATGATGACAACTATGAGTCATTGTGCTCACATTTTGTTATTTAAATCCAGGACTGAGTTTTGGCAAACAGTAGACTTTCAACATGAATAGCAGAAGCACCTTGTATAGAAGAAGCAATTCATTATCAGATGAACCAAAATTTAAGTTTCAGATGAGCCAAAAATTCATTCATGAAAAGATCATCAAGATTTTCATCAGGGATAAGTTGATAGACAAAATTGACTGACTCAACATATGACCAGACTGACTGATTTCAAACTATTATGACAGACAATTTCCTCATCACACTATGACTTTCTACAAACTATAACTCATCACATTTCTCCCCCTTTGACATCATCAAAACACTAAGATGAAGCTATAGGTTGATGTGGGGAAGTAGTGAGAGATGATTTCTGCAATGTGTCTGGAATGAGGGCTGGACAATATTTGTGTATAGGGGAATTCAGTCGACATTTGTGGGAAGTCAGTCGACTGAGATATGAGTTCAGTTGATAGACAAGTTTGATTCAAAGTGTTGAGTTTCCCACCTTGATTTTGGCATAATGATTTTGATGATAACAAAACAAGCGTGCCTGTGTTGGCTAAATGCAAATTTGTTAGTCTGGTCATCCTTCAAATAAGATTGGTTGTGATTAAGTCAAATAAACTCACTTGTGTCTCAAACATGCTAAAATTGTAAAAGTGTGTGTCGACCTAACCTTCAAGGTGAGTTGACCCAACTGACGATCAAGTGTGAAATTAACAAGGCTACAAGATGCTGAGTCGACGTTGTAGAGCCATGGAGTCGACGCAGCAATAGAAAAGGAGAGAATCCAGAGGATCGGGTCTTCAGGCTGTGAGAAGGGCATGTCGACGCAACAGCTTATGGCGTCGACACACTGTGATTGAGATTGTGAAACTTTTTCAAGCAGATGGGAGTTGCGTCGATGCAATGGGACTCATGTGTCGACACAATAGTATTTTTCAGCCTGCTATCAAAGATTTAGATAAATGCGTCGACGTAATGAATATGTTGCGTCGACACATCAAAGCTATCAGCAAAGAATCTCTTCAATAAGTTTTAATTCATGGTGATTAAGTAACGACTCGAGATCCGAGTACTGGAAAGGAACCGACGCGACTCGAACCTCGGCCCGCCACCCTCGAGTCTGAAGACTCGGAAGGGTTAAAGGGTAGGTGTGGTGTACATAGAAATAGGAAATAAAGCAGGACAACAGATATGCTAACAGAAATAATTGGTTCTCAACCATCTCTCCTGGGCAAGGTTGGCTGACTTGCCGGGATGGACCAACTCGGTCCCGTCCTGGTACAGTACAAGTCTGCCTGACTCGGACCGAGTCACCCAATGAAGGCTTTGATGACTTCGGTTGACTCGGGCTGACTCGACTGATCTGGACCGACCCAGGTTCCCCTAGATACGGTACGAGTCCGCCAACCATGTTCCTGGGGAATCTAAACGATTATAGGCTGACCAATAGTGGAACTGATCTAACTCTATGCTGTTCTTCCTTCTGCTCTTATGTCATTTAAGCCTTTTTTTTTTAAGACCAAGAGTAAACCCATCCACCCATTTAATAAATGATTGCTATTGGTCCAACACATCAGGAGATAAATTTCCAGAAAAGGTAACAGATGGAAGTGAAGGAAGAGAGAGAAGGGACGGGAGATACACGGAAGAAGGTAAAGGAGGGTGTTGGATGGAAGATCAACCACTGTCTTCCCCCCAATTTCAAATGCGGACACTAGATAATGCAGTGCTCTGCTCTGATAACATATTGACTCTGAGGAAGTAAGGATCAGCCCTACAACTGTCCAGATTGGGGGAGAAAACACTGCATAGGGGAGTAAGAAAGCAGCTCTGTTTCAGTTTATGGTGGAGCAGAACAAAAATAGTAGTAGTCCTCAGTGCACTCATTTCATGTTTGGTGTAAAGAGAGGGATTTCCACTCCAGAACATTAAAGGTTGCTAATGTTTCATGAAAAATCGTAAGATCATTTCATGTTTGGTGTAAAGAGAGGGATGTCCACTCCAGAACATTAAAGGTTGCTAATGTTTCATGAAAAATCATAAGATGACCTGCTAGCTGTCAGTCTATTCCAGACATTTTATGCTGCAGACCTATAATTGATGACTGATCTAAAATATAAATGTCTTTTTCTTTTATTTTGAGTTCTTAGCAAAAGTGGAAACTCCCCTCAAACTTCACACTAGGAGATATTTGGGCCACTCCCACCTGACAAGTTTGGCTGCACAACAGCAAGCACACAAGAACCCCATCATCACCGCAAGACTAGGGTAGGAAAAATCCGTGGACATTTGGCCTATTCACTGGTATAAACCTTCATCAGCAATGCAGATTTAGGTGTTCCCAGATGGACTCAACCTCCAAGTGTGAACCAGAAATTGCATGCCAACCAAAACCTACCAAGAGAGGTAAAGCCGCAATAAAACTCAAGCAATTGTTCATTAACATGCACTTTCAATTAAGACACCGTCACTTTCCACTAATCTTTCTTGCTTTCTGCGGAACAACAGAAGGAAAAAAGGGATGGGGTAGGGGCGGGTAGCAGGAAAACCCTGTAAAGTTATCCTTACTCGCAGAGTCTTGCCGTATCAGAATACATCGCCATTGACTGTGTGGTTTCCCCATGTTTGCCACTTTCAGCACCAGAGTTCTCAAGAAGGAAGGCCACGTGAAGGAATTTAAGTGCTGCCTCAAACCACAGCCTCATCCCCGAAGGACAGCAGGACAACTGACGGGCCAGCGTCCACCAGCTCCTGGATCATCTCCAAGGTGGCCGCTGCATCCTCACCTGCCAAACAAGCAACCCAGACCAGGTCAACAACTTTGGCTTGCCAAGAGTGTGATTGCAACAGGAAGACTCCCTCCAATGTAATCGGACACTTACCTAGACAGCTCCCAGCTGCTGTGGGTGCTGGCTCTCCCACCTATCCAGGCTCTCCGCCCAGTGCCTCAGCCGGGGCCTCAGCCCCCGAAGTCTCTACCTCCTCTACAGAAGCCAGATGGTCACATCAGCAGCCAGAAATGAGTGAAGTTGCAACTCACAACCACCACCAGAAGCCCTTACCTGAATGGGCTCCTCCTGCACCTTCCCACGACTCGAAGATGGGGAAGGCCTTAACGTTGGGTGCCATCTCATCCATCAGTCGGAGAAAACTCTCCGTGTCAATCTCACACTCAACTGCCTCCACATAGGGAGGGTCCTCCTCCCGAGGGGGTGAGAAGGTCGCCTCCGCCCTAGTCTCCACAGGAGCTGCAAGACACAAACCCAGCAAAGCAGGATTAACCCACCACCATGGCTAAATTGACCAGGAGCAAAGAAGGCAAAGTGACACTTACTCAGAGCTGTCTCTACCTCAACTGCCCAGGAGGGGCGCATGTGGGTGCCGAAAAGACACGGGTAACCAAAAGAAAATAAAAAGAAGTCCAACCATGATCGCTAAAAGATGTGAACGACATCACGAAAATGGAAGAAAACACGTGGAACAGACCACTGCGAGAAGTTAGTCTCCGTGGATTTTAATGGAAATATGTGGAAAGGAAATGAAAAATTACGCATGAGTGCGTGTGTGTTGCATGATGTGTGATTGCCAGAGGTCAATGGCCCCAAAATGAAAGAGTGATTGATAACGAATATACCTCAGAAGCGAGAGATTGTGTGGATTCCTTCTTCCTCTTCCCTTCGTTGGCCAATTTAGAGGGCTTTCTTTTTGTTACCCTGGCAAGAAATGAAACAAACACCAAATATGGATCAGAATAAAAGTAGTGTAGTATCAATCACTTGTGATAAAGACGATGAAATCATGAACAAATACACTCCTGGTTGGTGCTATTTAAACCCCTTTTTTGGATGCAAAGGGTAGAAAAATGATATGGTAAATGAAGATTTGTGCAAGAGTTGCACTTATAGGATAATAACACACAACAATAGATGATGCATGTAAGACTATAAGAATATACGAAAAAAAGAAAGATAGGGTGAGAAAAGCTTATTGGCGGCACTAATGACGAGCTTCGGCAGCGTAATGATGACGTGCACGTGTAGGGGATGAAGAGATCCTTCTCTTAAAAGATCGGAGACTCGAAATTTTGGCAGAGTGACCCCTTAACCCAAAATGAAATCTCACAAACTAGGAGTGATTTTTTCAGAGTTTTCCCCTCCCCTTAATGAAGATTTGAAGCCCCTGATTTCGTGGGAGGGGGTCATCTATTTATAGGGGAAATTGAGAAAATCGCGTCCCAACAAGGGGACACGTTCATGTGAACGCATCCAACTGACCGGCCGCGTTATCTATTTAAAAATAATTTCTTTTATGATAGACGCACCCTCTTGATTGGACGCGTTATTTAAAAGCATCCCCGAAGGAGGACGCGCCCATTTTTTTGCCAAACACGGTGCCTAAAGGTGCCAAAAGCGTCGAAAGCGAGTGATTTCGATACCTAACCTTCACTTTTAGATACATGTCTAGCTAGCAAGATGTTTTTTTCTAAATTGTCAAACAAAATGGTAGGGTTGGCACCAAATTATGACTAAAGGAGGTGTCTTATGAAGCTGACACTTTTCAAAATATGCATCCACCATGGCAGATGCATCAACTGGGGCCGCCTTATTTTTAAAAATGCATCCACTTCCACTGTCGCATTTAAGATCATCCCCAAAAATAGGATAAATTATAAAAAAAATGTAAAAAATTACTCAGATAACTCAAATGTGAGAGCCACTTTGGGTCATTGTAGTGTGATATGAGGTTCACTCAGTTTGATATTGAAAATGGTGTGTCTACACCTGCGTTGATCCCAACCAGATAGGGCTGAAGCGGGCACAATGCTGGTGTGCCGCAATGGGCCTGGTTGGTTTTGCCCTCCTCACTAACCCCCCACTCCCGGGCACCGAGCCTGCTCTAGGTCTAAGAGGATCTTTCGATGGGCCCATTGGGGGAGGCTTCTAGGAGGATCCTCCACCATGTCCAACTCTTTAGCACGTGTGCCCTACCTCCTGCTACAGTTCTTAGCATGCAAGGCAACCCCTATCAGGATGTCAAGCGACGTCATTATCATTATGGCGTGGCTACTTTTTTCCTGGAAAAGTGGGTACGAGTAGCTGCTTGGATTACTCGCTGCCAACCTCGGTGGCGACAGTCAGCTTCCGTCATCGTAACTCATTGAGGTGGCCACTTCATGTCCAAGGTTTATAAATTAGGGTAGACGAGCACTTGAAGAGGATTCGCTTACTTCCTTCATCCTCAGTATGAGAGTCCATCACTCCCTCTGCACTCGTCCCCTACCCTAGTGAGAACCCTTCTTTTCCTTCTTTCTAGCCCTCATGGCACCTCGTACGAGACTTATTATTTCCAATTATGAACCTTTGACAGAAGAAGCCAGTCGTACCGACGCTCTGAGTACTTCAGGGTGTTGTGCCCCTTGGGCTTTGATGATGGTGTGTTGTTTTGATGATAGCAACTTTCTGAGTCACCACATAAGATTGCATGTGCATTCATAGCTGTTCTGCATATGCTTGAGATTCTGAGTATGTTTAGGCTTTGAGATAAGTGGTCCCATTCGTGGGGCTGTCACTTAGGGAGATGGGCCTGGTTAGGTCGAATGGGGCATGCTTGGGCCAGTCTAGACCTGACTTGGCCGTCCCAATCCAGGCATCCATTTGGGCTGCGGATTTATCCCTCTCCACTTGCCCCCCTACCCTCGAGCCAAAGTTTGGGCTTGGAGAGTAGTATATCTTGGGGTAGCATTGGTGGCTCGAGTGGGGGATATCTTCTGCCGGTAGGGGCCATTTAATGCGACTGTCCTGGGGGCATGTGTCTGATGATGATGATGACTCCCTCGAGTTGGTGCGGGGAGGCCTTTCTCGATATTTGAAACATTGCGACGCTTCCCTCTAGGGTTGCTGGGATATATATGTAAACACCCTGCCTACTTGCGTCTCACGTTTCCTCTACCTAGGGCTTTTCCCCTTTTTTGCACTGGTATTTTGAGAGAATCCATGCGCCGTGGGAGCGACTTGAGGGAGCGGAGGGCTGCAGAGACTTTTGCGGAGTTGGCAGAGATCATGACAGCGGCGATCTGTCAGCTTCCTCCTCTCCCTGAATCTTCAGATTCCGTTGCTCCCTCTTCTTCCTCTCACTCTTCTCAGTCCTCCATGGCGGAACCTGGTCTTGCGGTTGAGGTCCGAGAGCCCGAGCAAGGTGCAGGGGGTTCGGTGCCTAGTCATCCTCTACACAGCGAGTTAGGCCAGGCTGAGGTGAAGGAGATCGAGGTCCGCTACGAACTGCCATGGCGGTATTTCTTTTCTCCGGCCAAAGCCCACGAGTCTAGCCTGGATACTCGTTCGGGCCTCTCCTGCATCTTTCTTCTGGCTTGGAAATACGACTTTCGCCTTCCTCTCCACCCCTTTGTTGTGCAGCTACTGTAATTCTGCCAGCTGGCTCCTATCTAGTTAGTTTCCAATTCATATTCTTTCATTTTCTCTTTCATTTTCCTCTGTCGCTCGTGTGGTCTCTCCCTATCTTTAGATCTTTTTCATGCCTTCTTCGAGTTGAAGGAGCAAACCCATGTTGGGAAGAGCTTCTTCTATCTTCAGGCGATGAGGGGGAGGAGCTGTGTGACTCTCTCTCCTCAGGATTCTTTACATAAGGGGTGGAAGACCTAATTTTTTTGGGTTGGTACTAGTAAGGGGAATCCCAACTGGGGATTCCCTGTCCAGTCGAACTTCCATCCGATATTCCCTCTGAAGTAGCCAGTGATCTCCTCGGAGTTGGCGGAGGAGATTAGGGTTCTTCAGGAGAATCGTCGAACCACTGTTGAGTTGATGACCTCAGCCAACATTGAGGATTATCTTGGCCGGGCGCTGCCTCCCAGTGGTAAGGACCTTAACCTTTTGCTTTCACACTTTCTTATTTCGGTTGGTCGGGCCCTTCGCTGATGACTTATTTTTTGTTGAGTAGAAACGAGATGCGGTGATGGCGAGGGGCGACCGACAGAACGAGAGGTCATCGAGCTGGAGGAGACGACTACTCCGAGCATGCCTCAAGCTTATGCAGGTCCCTCTTCCGCCCATGATAAGGGCAAGCAAATTGCTCGGGATGATGCCTCCGAGCATCGAGGGTCCAAGCGGAAGGATGCCAGGGAGCGGCTGCTGCTGGCTTCAATGACGGCTCTGACCACCGAGAAGAGGCGGTCGAAGAAGGCAAAGACTGCCCGCCCAACTAAGGAGCTTGCAGCTGAGGGTGACCGTCGCCTGAGCCTTCCTCCGACCGAGCCAGAGGTGCCCGCAGTGGTTGAGAGGATTTCCTCTGAGCTGGCAGGAATGTAGGGGGAGGAGGTCGGCTCTGGGTAGGGCTGGCGAGGCGCAGGGCGAGGATGAGGATGTCAAGGTGTGGATCCAGGCCTAGCCGAGCATCGACGTCTCGTGATTGGGGACGGCCAGAGAGGATGCTCCGCCCCTGGCTCTCCCAGAAGAGGCTCCTCCTCTTCAGCAAGGGTGGTTCACCGTCCAGGCCTCCTTGTATAATCAGTGCTGAGATCTGACACCTTCATCTGTTTGGGAGGAGTTCTGGTGATGCTCCCCTCCCATGCTTCTCGAAAGGGTCATGGAGGGAGGAATCTTCATGGCTCAGCTGGGGACTGAGATTATTGACTTTGTGGCGCGGTTGGTGAATGAGGAAAGGGCTCAGTCCCAGGTTCGCGCTGAGTCTGACCGTAGGATCGGTCGGTTGACGTTCGAGCTCAGGGTGCTTCGGCAGGAGGTGGCTTCACTCCGGGCGCGTGATCAGGCGAGCCAGGGCGATGCTCGGTCACAGGCCGAATAATTGTCCCAAGCTCGATATACGGCTGAGCTCAAGAGCAAGCTCTTGGAGGAAGAGCGTCGGGCTCACGTGGAGTGCTCAGGGCAGTGGGCAGCCGAGCGAGAGGAGCTCGAGGGCTGGGTCCAAGAGGCCGAGTGGGCTAATGGGGGAGGCTGAGCCGACATGGGCCGAAGCTGAGGCTAAGCTGACCGAGGCTCCAGGGGGTTGGCCGAGGTCGAAGCGAGGCTGGTCGTGGCCGACGCGAGGGTGGTTGAGCTCGAGAAGAAGGTAGCAAGAGCCAGGGCGGAGGCGGTCGAGTGATATCGGAGCTCGAAGGAGTACCAGGAAGCCCTGAAGTAGGCTGCCTTCGCATGTTATGAGCCGAGCTACCAGCGAGGCCTACGGAAGGGTTTTGCCCAAGGCTTCAGGCGGGCAGCCAGGCTGGCCCAGGAACAAGTCCTCGACGAGCTCTTCTTCACCCCCAGGCAACGCTATGATTCTAATGAGGAAGGCTCGGACTCTCCATCGTCAACGTCGAGCGATGAAGGGTAGAGCGAGGGTGCTTCTGCCTAAGTAGAGGAGAGATCACCACTTCCGACTGCCTCAGGAGGGCGCGTGGACGGGGCAGTTCCCATACAAATGGGGTCAGTGCTCGGGTCGTTTGTCATCGAGGGTACCGGGGGCAAATCTCCGAGCGCCGAGGGTCCTCCGCCTGCTGAGCTTCAAGAGGGGCCATGGACTTCCCAGAGTTCTCCCATTTCCATAGACTAGGATAATTTGTACCTGCCTTGCTAGTTCATTTCCTCTTTCTCTTTTGTAATTTCTTTCTGGACTTAGTTGTGTAATGATTTTCTTCCTATATAATGGTAGCAGTGTTCAAAACATAATTGACTGCATGTTACCGCCTTTGACTAAGTATGATTCGTCGTATCCGCCGTCGCCAGTGAATCGGTGATCTCGTATGATTTATAGCCAAAAAATTAGGCTTGCGTGTCGATTGGGTGCTGAACCGACGTCTTTTCATCCTTCTTCGCTTTAAATGACTTGTCGTTTTGCGTAATCCCACGGAAGGATTCTTGAGGGAGGTAGCATAACTGCTTCTGGGGAAGGACGTCTGCCTCTTGCGTCTTTTCGAGGGGAGATTCAATTAAGACAAAGGTCTTCCCCTTCGGCCTATAAAAGGTCCCGAAGGGCGTCTCCTCCTTTTCACGCTGCTTAAGGCTTCCCTTGTCATCTTTTGCTTCCTCCTTCCGTTTCTGCGAATCGGTCGTCTCCTTCCTTTGTGATCATCCTCAGGCGAAGCATGTAGGACGACTCTGAAGATGAAGACTCTAGCGGTTGCTAGGGTGTTCGTGCTGCTTCAGCGTAGAAGAATGGATGGCGGCTAGGTAGTCGGTGTAGAAGAAAGGACGACGCATGGCGACGGGCTCCCTCCCATCTTCTGGAGCGCTGCCATACTCAGAGGATGGCTGGCTGCTGCTGCACAGAGACACGGTGCGAAAGGTACTGTTCGACGGAATCCAAACCCATCGATTCGGATGGTGCTGAGCACCAGGAAGTCACCTGCAGCGCTTCGTTCCCTTTCGAGTATCTCCCCACTCCCATCCTCAAGGGAGTGTTTCTCTCTCTTCTACTCTTTTACCATCCTCTTTTTCTTCGAATGGTGCTTGTTTTCTGCTTCTTCACTTTTCTTATCCCCACTCGCACCACTTAGAGGGTGCTTACTTTTTGTTCAGACTTCCTGAGCAGACAAAGTCGATCGTCTCGTTATCCGAGCCAATTTTCACACGGGGTGGAGTCAGTGGCTCGGCTTGAGGGCTACCAACCTCATCCGCATCGAGTGATCAGTTCGTGATGTACCGATTTTTCTCTTTCTTGCATATTGTACTGGCTATGGCCTATTTAATGTACAAAGATGTTTGATGCGATAAAAAGGAGAGCTATTATCTTAATTTGCCTCTTACATGTATGGGAAGAAGCTCAAAAATAGAATTTTCGCAATATTGTCGCGTTCCAAGTCCGAGGAATGGGCGTTCCTTCCATGGTAGATAATCGGTACGCTCCTTTCCCAAGCGTCTCAACCACTCGGTAGGGGCCTTCACAGTTAGGGGCCAGCTTCCCCACCGCCCTCTAGTGGTCGAGAGGCTTCGGCCTTTCTTAGAACGAATTCCCCCAGTTGAAATTGTCTGTCTCAGACTTTGACATTGTAATAGTGAGTCATGCACCGTTGGTATTCCGTAGCTCGGATCCTCGTGACCTCGCGTACTTTGTCTGCTAGGTCTAAGTTCTCTAACAACTTCTGCTCTTTCAGCTCGGGCGAGAAGTTGATAACTCTACGGGAAGGGTTGCTGATCTCCAGGGGAATCATGGCCTCCGTGCCATACACTAGTTGGAAAGGAGTCTCACCAGTAGCAGCTCTGGGAGTAGTTCGGTATGACCACAGTACGCTAGGCAATTCCTCGAGCCAATTACCCTTGGCCTTCTCGAGCCTGGTCTTGATGCCTTTAAGGATAGTTTTGTTGGCATTTTCGACCAGCCCGTTAGCGTGGGTACACCATCTCTTTCGTTACATCACTACCCACAATTGCGAACCCCAAAGGCTACTCCCCTCATCTCATCCCATCCCACCAAGGGATTTATACATATACTACTACCAACACACAAAGTAGGGCAAATTACATGCCCATTTGTCCATCCAAGCTAGTCAAATCCTTGGCTACCCCATAGGGAGGAAGAATACTCCTCGTTCCTTTGCTTTTCACAAATCCTAACGGCAAATTGAATTTTGCCAACTCGACACTTCAACTCGAGTCCTAAGCAAATGAAATCTTTATTTCACTTGATTTTTAACAGATGCTTGGTTGCATTACAAACATCTTTTTTTTCTTGATTGAGTTGTTAACCCATATCCCCTTGATTGGGCAACTATCCTAACTATATCAGCGGGTCCAAAATGGACTTCGACTATGGCACACGATAGATCTTCCCCATCCCTTATACTTCATATCCCCTTGATTGGACAAATGTCCTACCTATATCAATGGGATTAAAATGGATTTTGGCTATGGAGTATGGGTTATCCCTTCCCTTATCCTTTCCCCCAACCAGGTACACCTCAGTAGAGTTAAATTGACGTGCTACGTGAAGTTAGCACATGCCCCCCATTATCATTAATGATCACCTCGAGGATGTCCTTACGGCCTTGCAGTCATTTCCGTGGAGTTCAATTATGTTCATTAGGGCCATTGTAAAGCCAAAGGATGATGTTTGCTTTTCCAACCACTTGTCTCAGTGAACGCTTCATCTTTAAATGCTTATTTGTTTATGAACTTCACTGATGTGTGTTCATGCAGCAACATGTCACAATGGCAGTGGGATTCACTCTACATCACCTCTCCTACTATCATTATATACTACATAGTATACATATTAGATAGAGCCCAATGGCTAATATGATGCGGGACGGGATGCGACTTGACACTGATTTGATGCAAACCTGAGACTCTAAGTGACTACGCAACCAATTTGATAACGCAACCAGTAATGACGCGACTAACTCGACACCAACAAAGTTCCAAAAGAGGAGGATATGTCCTCAACAAGAGACATAAGCTCGCAGACGTCCCTAAGCGAGGGAAACGTGCCGATCTGTGCAATTGAGAAATCGACACTAAGTCTCAGGTGGTCAACTCACTCTCGTGCTCGGATCGAGTCACGGGATGGGTCATGCTCTCTTTTTCACAGCGGTGATTGAATTTAACAGGCTAGATTTTCTATCACGCTAGCAGCGGCATCAAGAACGCATACAAAATGAGCAAGACGTACCTCCACGCTCCAGGCGTGGGGAAGACAATCCCGGCCAAGAACCGTAACTCCCGGTATAGTAAATGTGAATAATTATAGCAATAAAATTATAGCCCACTCTACGCAGGGAGGTAAAAGGCAACAACAGTGATCCAGGAGCACCGATCTTGGGTAGACGGGGAGCACGGCGATGGCGCTCGAGCGGATGCGGGCAGCCGGTTCGGTTCGATTCAGTTTGGGCCCATAGGACAGTAAGCGGGTTCAACTGATGGGACGGCGATGTCCAGGCATCTCCTTGTTGCTACGGCCTACTGGAACGTTGCTGGAGTGTCCCTGGTCAATCCCCAGGAGCGGTGGTTGCTGGATCATAGTCAGGGATTTATGGGAGAATTAACCCCCAACTCTGTCCTGCAGTCCTGTCTCGGGACAAACCTACGCGATCTGTCGAGATCGACTCCTGTGCCCATATCCGGAGTCAGATCGGAGCAAAATTGGCATTGTTGCGAAGAGGACTCAAAGAGCTACAACATATGGGATTTCTACAACCATCCAGTAATAGGATTTGAAATGAAAAACTCTGTGCTCCTATAACTTTTCTGGCTCAGATTACAGAATAGACATGACAGATTGTGATCTGTCTGAGAATGAAGTTTGACCGACAGGTAAATGGTAGATCTAGATCTTGGGGATTTTATGGGTGAGATAGGGGGATGTAAGGAACGTGCACAATTTTTTTGGTAATTTTATGAGATGGTTTAAAGGGTGAAAAAATTCGTGGATCTGGCTTCTATCTCACAGATCTACTGATTGGCAGACTGTAAGGGGTGGAAAGATGACGGTGGACAGAGGGGCAAACGACAGAGGATCACCGTGAAAATTGATCTGGAGATGGGGGAAGACATGTCATGAGTTAATGATGTATTTTTCTTTTTATTGAGTCTAGTCCTATTTTTTTTCTTGAGTCTAGTTGTCATTTTGTCGAAGGAAGGCCAAATACTCATGTACTTTGATGATTATATCAATAAAGTTAGATTTTGAGTCTATATCCTTGTGCATTCCTCTTATGTGGATGTTATTGCGCTCTAATTATATTGCTAGCCTGAGGCGTATTGCTGACTATCTACATTCCCTGAGTTACTTTCGCTGTACACATATGGCTCGGGGCGTGACAGTTAAGTTGGTATCAGAGCCTACGCATAAGTAAGTCCTAAGAAAATATTATGTCATAGTCTAAGTCTAAGGACTAAGGACCTGCACCTATGAACTAAGGAAAGATCTTTTCAAACCCATGTGAGCTGGGGTAGAGTCCAGGATGAGATAGTATTTAGGAAGTATCTCTAGGTTAACTCCCCTTAATTCCATGAGAATTAACAAGTTAATTCTTTTTCTCAAGTACCTTAGCCTTACAATGGCTCACTGTGTTGACTGGGACGCAATGCAACAAATTGTTGCTGGCCTTACCCAAGCTCTGCGGACTATGGCCCAAGCTGGCACGAGGGCTGGCACTGGCGACTTACACCGTAACTTCTAAAGCTTAAATCCTCCGTGATTTTTTGGCTCTTCTAATCCAGATGAAGCAAAGAATTGGATACACGAGATGGGGAGGATTTTCAGCATTATGTAGTACGCTGATCAAGAGAAGGTCTGTCTCACTACATTCAAATTGAACAAAGATGCACACACTTGGTGGAAGGCCACCTCAGCACATCTTCAGGATGGTCAAACCACCTCGGAGGAGTCCTTGTACTTTTTCATGCAAATACTTCTCCGAGCATGTTAAGGAGTCGGAGGCTGCGAAATTTGCTTCCTTACACCAAGGCATGATGTCAGTGGCAGAATATGAATTGTGATTCTCCCCCTTGGCCCCTTATGCTGAGCATCTAGTGTGCACTGATATTCTAAAGGCCAACCATTTTCTGGATGGGTTAAGGCCAGTCTTCATTCAACAACTGGGCTCAGAAAATATTCAGACCTATGCGAAGATGGTCCAATGAGCACATTTATATGAAAGGACCTTGGAGAAGGTCGAGAAACTTAAGGGAAAGGGGGAGGAGTCTAGCCGAAAGACAGATCGGCGAGGAAAGAAAAAAGAGAGGTTCAGTATCATGAGTTCTTACCAATCCCATGATAGTAAGAAGAGGTCTCAGAATGGGAATGGAAGTGGCAATCACAAAAATAAGAAGGCATGGGAGGAGGACAAGCAAGTCATGGCGGTTTGCTCATTCTGTGAGAAGTTCGGCCATTCGGCGAAGGAGTGTTGGAAGCATCTCGATGCTGACTTAAGATGTGGTAGTCGGGAGCATCACATGCCGAACTCTCCCCTCATGAAAGAACAACCCTCAAAGAATTACGGCGGATGAAGGCGGCAGGCTCGTCTAAATGCTGTTATGGAGGAGGAAGCTACCAAAGAAGGTGAATTGATTGAAGGTACCATCCAAATTTACTCGCATCTTGTATTTGTGTTATTTGATACTGGTGCTTTTCATTCCTTTATTTCCAACACTTTTACTAAAACCTTGTCAATTTTGTCTGTTCTATTACCTTTGAATTTATCTATAATTACACCCTTAGGTTCGGGAACATAACTTAAAACTTATTTCCCTGATAGTGAGGTTACATCATAGAAGGCCACAATATCCCAACAAACCTTGTATGCCTTGACATGGAAGGCTACGATGCCATATTAGGAGTAGATTGGCTTTGTGACCAGTATGTCGACATTAATTATCGCAATAGGTGGATTTCTTTTCATAAATTAGAATTCCTAAAGTTTTCTTTCCTTGGCACTATGTATAGGTAGTATCCTACCCTTATTTCTTCTCTTCATGTTTGTAAACTCATCTTATAAGGATGTGAAGCTTTTCTTACTTCTGTAATCATCATTGAGTCCAAGGAAACCCTTATAGAAGAAATCCCTGTCGTAAAAGAATTTCCTGATGTCTTTCATTCCGACTTACCTGGTCTACTGCCTAAAAGGGAAGTTGATTTTTCCATCGAACTCACACCTGGAGTAACATCTAAGTAAAAAGCCCCTAACAGGATGTCCCCACAGAACTCACCATAAGGAACCTTATCTCCTTTTTGGAAAAACATCTTGGACAATGCAGACTTTTGCAACTCTTTAATGGGATACAGGTTATGGAATAGGAAAAAAATTATGGTTTTGGGAAGATCCCGCCTACTTGCGCAGGCTACCTTCTAAAACTTTGGGTCAGTGTCAGTTTAGTCCAGTTGCAACATGACGGAAGATGTCCTGGGTGTCAGCGTGTGAAAAGAAGAATTTGGAGGAGGGAAGATGGGGGTGATCCCATGGCTGAATGGTCAGGGTGATTTTGGCTGCTAAGCCGGAGTCCTTGAATTTGATTCTACCAGGGGTGATTGTCCTGTGGGCTGGAGTTTCTCCACTCCTTCACACCTGGGTTTTACCATAAAGCCAATTTCTTTGCATCAAAGTCAAAAATGAGATGGGATTATATAGCGTGTGTGTGTGTGTGTGTTTTGCTGGCATAAGATGGTTTGCAAAAATAACAACTAAGATAATTTGGTGTGAGGCAAAATTGGGTTTCTAGACAAGCTCCTCAAGCTTAGCATTCTTTCTTCAAAGCATTTAGGGGTCGTTACATGTTAGGGAAGTATGGTATGAGACTGAGCACATAGCGTTAGCGTTAGCCATCTACAGTATGCTGACAATACCATCCTATTCCTAGTGGCAAACAGGAGTCAACTTTATGTTACCAGTTGATGCTGGAGCTGCTAGAGGAAGTCAATGGATTAAAGGTGAATTTCAGCATGAGCTGCATTGCTGGCGTGAATATGGAGGAAAGACCCCTCAGGAGAGTAGTATTCACATTCAGCTATCATGTAGGAGATTATCCTTTCTCCTATTTGGGCCTCCTACTATCTCTAGCGGCTTTACATTGCAGTGATTGGCAAAGTGTGGTGCATGGATACTAGTCAAGGCTAGCAAGGTGGAAGGCGAGACTTCTATCTTACGGGGGGAGGATGGTGCTTTGCAAATCAGTGTTGGATAGTCTCCCCATATATTACTTGTATCTTCTGGATCTCGAAGATGGTGGCCAAGATATTGGAGTTTATTCAAGCATGATTCTTCTGGCACAATTGCAGAGGCTGGCATGATATCTCGTGGGGTAGAGCCTGGAAGAGTAAAGACGTAGGAGGTGTGGGCATCAAGAACATTAGAGATTTCAACTTGGCCTTCTTATGTATATAACTGTGGAAACTTAGAGCTGATGATAGTGGACTATGGCTATAAGTTGTCAAGTAGAGGTACTACAGCAGAGTCAAGGATTGGGACTTGACCCCGACATCTACACACTATATCTTACCCATTTGGATAGGCATCCTTCAATGCAAGGACATCCTCAACTCAAGTGTGTAGGTTCGGCTGGGCAATGGATAGAAGTGCCAATTCTGGAAGGATAGATGGTGTGCAGATTTCACCCTGGAGGCAGCATTCCTGAAGCTTGTTGTGATATTAGCTGCATCTCTTGCATCGATGGCTTACACCTTTGACACAACTTTCGGGGGGAACATGGGCACCGACATTTAGGAGGAATCTCAAGCCAGATGAGATGGACCAGTTAGAGGGACTCCTCTTGTTTCTCCTAGATTACACTCTTATGCCAAGAAAAGTCGACACGTGGTGGTGGAGGTGGGGGGAGGGATGCTTTTTAGTTAGGTCAACTTACTTCTCATCTCAGATGGAGGAATGCGCCACCGCCTGGGCTTGCAGATTTGGACTCCCAAGAGCCCTCTTAAAGTGAAGTTGTTAATTTGGAGGATATCACATGGCTGGCTGCCCACATGTGATAGGATTGCTCCTTTCCTACAGGGCATACCCACGTTTTGCTGGCTATGTGGAGATGAGGAGGAAAACTTGAATCACCTCTTCACAGGATGTTTAGTTACAAGGGAAGTATGGACTAAGATCGCCAGTAGGATCTAGTGCACTATCGGTCCCCAAGAAAGCGTGCAACAATTCCTCGACGACTAGCTTGGTGGTGCACTCACAACTTCTTTTTCTCTCTTTTTTTTTTACAACCAGGGTCAGCAGAGGAGATGGGCGTGGCACCCATAGATTTCCCCGCCCTTGGAGTTGAGTGGCCTGATGCTCCTTCACTTGAGATGGCGTTGCATGCGGCCATGGCGGATCAGCTCCTGCAGGGTCTTGATCGATTGATCCAGGCCGACCCAGAAGAGTGAGTCACAGCCAGACTCAGTAGGGGTCACACGGATCCCTACCACGCACTAATCATGCAAGCATACAGTAATGAAAGTAATTAAAGCATGCATTTAATGCAGTAAACAGATAGTGGCACCATTAAATCGCAGTTATAGTAAAGCAGGAAAGCCTACCTAAACAGGTAAACGTGTCGAATTATATTTAATTAGTAGCATCAGAAGCTAAATCTACCAATAGAGTAAACCTCAGCTAACCGTGTGACAGGAAGAAGGTAAGCCACCAGAAAGAAGAAACCAGATGTGTCCACTGACGTCTTACACTATGTCTCAAGCACCTCGCAGTCAAGATCGTGACAAGCGAGTGACACAACAGTACCGCACCAAGTGACTAATCAGAGTAACGCTCGTCAGTGTCAGTCCAAGCCTCTGACCACGTGTGCACACACTGACTCATCGCCTTGAGCCAGGCCTCCAGCTAATTTTCCCTCCCAGTAGGACGCTACTGACTATGCGAGAGGACCCACGAAAACTAGCTTAAAAATCGTACAATGGGAACACCCCGCCACCTCTCTCAGGTGGGCCGACACGGACGTCATCGGGCTACGACTAGTGGTTCCATCACAAGGAAAGAGAAAGTTACTCTTTTGGAATGTAAAATAATGCTACAGTGTATAAAATACTTTAAACGTGGCATGTATGAATCATGAAATGCATTAGAAATTACGTAAATAATCTTTTGAAATCTCCAGGTATATAACGGATCAGGACCACCCTGTTACATACCATAACGGACTGGGGCAGGACCGCTATACTCAACAAAACTCATAAAAATCCACAGTCAACAGGGACTATAACGCACCCGGGCAGGCGCGCTATAGGACTATAACACACGGGAGTAGGGGCATTAAAGTCAACAGGCACACAACACGACCGACAAGGGCTATAACGCACCAAGGTTAGGGCGTTATAGTAACATAACGCACCTCCCATGGCCCGTTATGCTCACCAGAACGATTAGAATCCACAGATTAAATGGGGGATATGACGCACCTAAGCAGGGGCGTTATAGGGATATAACGCATAGGGATAGGGGCGCTAAAAGTAACAGACACCCAACACAGCAGACATGGGCTATAACGCACCAGAACAGTGGCGTTAAAGCCACCTGAACTCAGAAATCCATAGAAAACCCACAGTTTTCATGCATGATATAACGCACCTGAACAGGGGCGTTAAAGAACTATAACAGACCTAGGGGAGACCGCCACAAAGAAAAATAACGCACCTACACAGATGCGCCAAATGACTATAACGCACCGGGGCAGGTGCGTTATGTCACCTGGGTTTCGAGATTCCGGAGTTCGGAATCGAACCCCTTCCCGATCGACCGAAATCGACGGGGGACGCGGGGAAATGTGTTTCTAAACTACCCTACCATGTCATGATAACATTCAATACCTAAACATGCCGCTAGAATTAAAAGACGATGCCCATAGAGACGATTTCATGAAATTAGGGCTAAATAATACTAACATGGAATTATGCACAAAAATTGAGAAAAATGGCATCGGACCACGGCGCATTTGGTATCGACGGTGTCCTAACGAGGCAATGAGTCCATCCCCCTACCTAGATTACTACGAAAATAACGATTCGATACTGATCCGGCGAGAAGGCGATGCGGCGCCCCCCGACCTGACTCGGCTCCACGCTCTGTGGATCGAGAGAAGATAGGCGTTAACGCTATCCTCGCGACGTGACCAATCCAACGGTACCTCCCTCACTTCGATCAATTGTCGTCTGGACCAGAAATCGAGAGAGGAATGAATTTTGAGAAATTAGCCCAAAATTTCATAAAATAGAGTTTTACAAGGAAAATGATGAAAATGGCGATGGATGGTGATGCATGTGGCGTCAACGGGTTCCAGGCGAGATGAGGAATCTGTTCCCCTACCTCTTGCGCGGCGAAGACCGCGAATCGGTGTAGATCGGGCGACGGGGGTCACACCGTCCTTCCACTCGCACGCATCTCCATGCTCCACGATCCGAGAGATGAAGGGTATCGATACGATCCTCACGTCGAGCCCGTCCCGTCGGTACCTCCCACGCGTCGACCCGAGGTCGAATGGGCCGTGAACCAAGTGAAAGGGGGAGAGTGGAGAGAGAACGAGGATAGGGGCTTTGGTCATTAGCTCTTTTATGGTAATAAAAGCCTGGGAGGCGGCTTTAGTCCACTCAAAATTTTCCTTACAGATACAATCCATAATAGGTGTCATAATGGTGCTAAAACCCTTAATGAAGCATCTATAGAAACTGGCTAGCTCGTGGAAACTGTGAACATCATGGACATTCTGGGGTTCTGACCAGTCTACTAAGGCTTTGACCTTAGATTGGTCCACAGACACTCCTTCACTAGAAACCACAAATCCGAGGAAAGTGACTTGGTCTATCATGAACTCACATTTCTTTAGGTTAGCATACATAGTTTCTTTCCTCAAAGTCTCACAGACTTCTCTCAAATGCTAGACGTGGTCCTGAGGGTTGTGGCTATAGATGAAAATGTCATCAAAGTAGACAACAACAAAGTGACCAATGAGGGGGTGAAGGACTTCAGTCATGAGCCTCATGAATGTGCTGGCGGCATTAGATAGCCCAAATGATATGACAAGTCACTCATACATACCTTCTTTTATTTTGAAGGCTGTCTTCCATTCATCCCCTGGTTAGATTCAGACCTAGTGGTAGTCACTTTTCAAGTTAATCTTGGAAAAGATGGTGGCTCCACTCATCATGTCAAGCATGTCATCGAGACGAGGAATTGAAAATCTATACTTGACAGTGATCTTGTTGATGGCACAACTATCAACACACATCCGTCAGGTGCCATCTTTTTTTGATGTGAGCAAGGCGAGAACAGCACATGGACTCTTGCTCACCCTGAGAAAACCCTTCTAAATAAGGTCCTCAATAATCTTTTGGAGCGCAGCGTGCTCCTTGGGGTTCACCTTGTAATGGGGAAGGTTGGGTAGGGTGGACCCGAGGACAAGGTCAATGGCGTGTTGTACATCACGCATGGGAGGGAGTCGAGAGGGCAAGTCTTCAGGGAAGACATCCTGGAAGTCCTGCAGGATTGCTTGGACTTCAGTTAGGATTGAGACTTGAGACTCCTCGAGTGCGATGGCAACAACAACAGTCCAAACAGGAGCACCCTCTGCAACCTCTCTATTTAGCTCACGAACATTTATGAAGTTAAGGCGCCTAACCGGGTAACTTTAGGGGCCTCAGGAATGGGTGTGATAGGTGCAGGGGAAGAAGGAATGAGAGGTCTCTCATCGGTGGGAGTTTGGGGTTTCTCCTGAACCTTGGGGGTTCCAGTGGGTGTGGGGGTTGAGCTCCTTCCTGGGGTCACCCTTGGGGGTGCCGGATACAATTGAATCTTCTTCCCGTTGTGGGAGAAGGAACACTGATTGGATCGACCAAATGTAGTAAGGTCTACATCATAGATCCATGGTCGTCCTAAAATGATGCTCCCAACCATCATAGACACTACATCGCATAAAATCTGTCCTTGGTAGGACTGGAATTGAATGGGAATGACGCATGTAGTGGTGACTAGGATAGAAGTGTCATCAACCCAAGCCACGTTATATGGCCGAGGATGAGGGTGCGTAGGTAGACCTAGACGGGAGACAAAGTCTGAAGAGACTGCATTGATACAGCTCCCGATGTCAACGATCACCTTACAGGGTTGAGATTTCACCATGATGTAGATTTGGAAGATGGAGGTTCGACGTCAGTCGTCCTCCTGGGGGTATGTTAAGATGCAGCGAACTACACCCAATCTTCCTTGGCTAGAGCTCTCGGCAATGTCTCCAACCTGCATGTACTCAACATGCGTGCCATCCAATCCTGCATCCATTTCCTCAAACTGGGCGATGAGGTCAGGATCAGCCATATATCTCTCAATGTCTTCTCCTTCATGAGGTGGAAGCTCCACAGACTGGGGGTCAATGATGACCAAGGCTCAGGTGGGGCAATTGGTGGCGACATGCCCTACGTTATGGCACCTAAAGTAGCGAACTACCGAGGTAGGGACAGGTTGGGAGGTGCTAGGGATGGGTCCCTTTCCCTTGTCATCCCTCCTATCAGTTGGCGGAGTGTACTCCAGCCTGAGCACAGCAGCAGGTGTTGGTAAGGGGTTTCTTATGGCAGGGACCGCAGGGGCAACGGCCCTGTTGGGTTCTGTGCCCTCGTTGTCTTTGACAATGATTTTGATGATTCCAATATATTGTGTGTTTTGTGTTTACTCTAAAGTGCAAATCTTAGAGCCTCGAGTCACCTGGAATGAACGCCGGGGACTTCACCTCAGGAAAGTCGAGATGAATCCACAACCAACCGGCATTGCGACCAAGCTTGCCTAATGATCCGGCATCGACTCCGTAATGTCGCATACCCAACACCCGTCGCCCGACCAAGGGCGATGGTCTACCCGGTGGCTCGCCACCTAAATGAAGACTCTCCTGAGGAGGAAGAATGCCATCAGCCCTTCATAACAAGGGACCAAAGGCTCTGTCAACAGAAGGTCCCAATCACCCGACACGGGTTTGACTTCTCTCTATAGTGGGTCCGTCAGTGGCCGAATGATCGCCAGTCAGGGCGGAATTATTCCAGGTGTCATACCATCCCGCAAGGAAGCTCCAGGCACGAGTCAGGCCGAGCCGGAAGCATAAATCATGGTGCCAAAGGCCGTGTCAGTGAAAAACCTGCGTGCTCAAGCCAAACACACATGGAGATTGGATTAAGGCTGTACACCGTGCCAAGAGCTTCGTCAATGTCCCGTCAAGGTTTTTTAAGGACCGCGACAAGAGGAATCGTCAACGGTGACCTCCAAAATCATCCCCGAACTCATCAACTAGCCTTCGGCAACCAAACGAGGCTAATACGGTGCCCCGTTCACCGGCACGCCCGGTTAAACGGCGCCGTCATCAACGACGCACAAAACACCAATGAAGGGGCTGTCCCCCAGTGCCATGTTCACCGGCGCTCCCCTCCGTGGCATCGGGGAACTTAGTGCTATAAAAACACCTTGTTCGTTTAAAAAGAAGAAGAGAGAATCGATGGCCAACAGAGGGAGAAGGAGAGAAGAACCAAGAGAGAGCCCCACCAATCCCGTTCAATCGAGGGAGGGTTTCTTGCTGAAGAAGTTCTTCCCCCTCGAGAGCATTCCTGCCGCCGCCCATCATCCTCTGCCGTGCACAAGTTCTCCGACGCCGAGAGAAGAAGAATCCCTCTGTGTTTTCGTAGGTGGGTCACGGTGTTTCCCGTTGATCTCCCGTCGCTTAATTCTCTGTCTGCCACAATGTAAGTGAGCAAAGGGGAGGAAGGCGATCATACGAGCCTTTCTTCCTCCCCCTTCTCACCATCTTTCTCTCGCTTCTCTTCCTCTCTGCAACTCCTCCCGTGGGGGTGATGTAACGACGTCTGGGCGACAACGCCAGCATCGAATGCCATGTTTTTGTTGATTGGTTCTTCGTGAATGGAAAATATATCTGTGCATATGCGTTGACGGTGTGTGATGGATGTCGTATATTCTCTGTTCTTCCCGCATCACCTCTTCTGTCTCTCTTTGCACTTTCTCTTCTTGTCTGTGGAACCGGCACCATGCTACAGTGCCGATGCCAAAATGAACAGCATGCCACCTTAGCTCTGTCTGCACGATTGACTAATGCCATGTGCGTTCGTTCATCGGATTTGCTTCCTCGGCGTTGCATATGCCCCTGTAACTCATGGGCTATAGCAATCTCCTCTCCCCGGGGGTTTCTTTTCCGTCCGAACGATAAACATTTTCGTCGTCGGAGGCGCATCCATATGTGTGTTCCTCCAATCTGTCTCAAGCTATCCTCTTTACTTCCCTTCTATTCTCGACCATGAACAGAAGGAGATGAGGTCATCCCCATACTCCTTGTCACTGTCTTCTAGGCATCGATTGATGAATGTTCTGTTAACCTGTTAACATTAATGTGCACATATATATATGCATATCCACAGACATTAGCATTAGTCTACTAACTGTGCATTTTTTCCACCGCGCCGTTTTGCCGTCTCTTAGTGAGATCCGGTGACCTGGGGAGGGGAAACATTCCCCTGATTTCTCGCCCTAATCACCCGGTCTGTAAGGGTTCATTCGCCAATAATGGACCTCCGAAGATCAATGAGTGTACAACAATTAGGTTAATCCCAACACATGAAACCCACAGCCCTTAGCGGGCCTTGTGGTGGCTGTGAGACGGGTGCCCCTCGTAGGCTGGCCCTCGAGATTTTTCCTCTCTATCGGTCATCCCGACTTAGACGTGGTACCGATTTGGGTTGCGTGCCCCTCGTAGGCTAGCCCTCGGGGTCTTTGCTCCCATCATGGGTCGCGCTATCCGTCTACTCTCCACCCACGGACTTGGTGCCCCTAGTAGGCTAGCCCTCGGGATTACGTAGATCTCTAGATTGAGATCGAACCACCTTAAAAGCCTGTGTCTACTGTGCGATTGAATTTGTTGCTTGCCTTGTTTTAATTCATTATTCCTCGCTCAGTAGATGTTTGATAAGAATAGTGTAAGATCTAGGTTATAGAACCTGTTCAGACTCAGTAGTTCTCGCTGAGTGGTTGGTGACTGTCTAGCTATTGCTTGTTCTTATTCCGCATTAGACTCTACTGTTGTCAAAAATTTTAATCGGGTAACTGATCCATTCAATCCCCCCTTTTTGGATCATCTACAGACATTCCATCTGTAGGACTTGGTCTATAGGCGTCCATACAGACTTATCAGGCCTGTCCTCTAGCTGGTATTTCCCCCACCAGCCCAGACTCGGCGGTACGCGGGGGCCCTACGGTAACCGGCCTACTCACCGTCTAACTTGGGTACACCAAATCAGTGCTCCCGGTGGGCCGACACACGCGTGCCGTGGAAGCTACGACTAGTGGATGGGCCACTGACATGAACACAGAAAGCCACACACGCACCCATCGCGAGTAATGCGAAGTAACCGGTGGCTCGAGGCCACCAAACTCAGGACAGCCCACTAGACCTATTAACCCAGCGGTCCTTGAGTCACGAGACTCGGGGTAAAGACCGTCGAACGCGGCGGCATGACACCGTTAATCTAGTCTAGTCCCTAGGTCTGAAACTACGGTAACACGGAACCTACGGACACCTCAAAACATGGACACGAAACCTCTGGGGTGTCCGGGACACTCACGAGACCGAAAGTCGACCACTGGGTCACAGCCGGGTTGACAGGGGTCCAATACGACACTCAACGGTCACGGTACAACCCACTATAGCAAACCGATAACGCACGGGGAACCCTCACCGCACGCGCGCCAACACAGAGTGGCACAAGTAGAGAACACCAACACCTGGGACTCGAATCGGTCAATAAGGAAATGCCGGCTCAACCAGCCCCTTGAACGGTCCACACTGGGCCGCGCAGGGACGTGCGGCTAGACAGGGACCGCACCAAGAGATGGGTAGCCATGCACGGACCGCACAACCCCCGAATCAAATGGAGAGACATGCAGCTATCACCAGGCTACACAAACGCCGAATGGCTAACACTTAGCCGCACGGTGAGATGAATGGTCCAGCTCGGCCATTCATCACCCCAACGATGAAACACAAGAACGGCTGGTCCCTAGCCACACCTTGGGAAGGGCGGCTAGAGCTTCGCCGCACAAGGCATGTGCGGACCCACCGGGGCTGCAAGTCCTCCAACGGTACCCAGAAGTGTGCGGCCAGCCCCTGGCCGCATAATGGGACATGCAGCTAGACCTTAGCCGCACACCCCAGTGCATAGGGAAACCGATCGAAAATCGGAGGGAATGGACGGCTGGACCTTGGCCACACCTGGGTTATGCGGTCGAACGATAGATCGCATAACCTCCACTGCACGCCAAGCCGAGCACTGCTCGCCAAGCCGATGAACGATCAGGACAGGGCCGCCCATGGGGATGGACGGGACCTGGTTCGATCGCCCAACTGTCACGGTGAGCAACCCGTGGGGTTGGCCCAACGGAGGCCTTCCCACGCCCCGTTCGTACCGAAATGAAGGGGATACAACGACAAATACCCTAGCAAGCATCTAGACTCCGACTGGGGTCAAAATGACGCACGAATCACAAGAAACGGGTGATTCTAACGAAATTACCCAAAAGGGTCACCGGACTTCCCGGGCTCCCCACGATCAGACGGGACCTCCAATCGACGCGAAACTGGTATCAATGGAACGCTGACATTCCCAAGAGTCCATTGACTCCAACCGATAGCAGAATCGTCACCGTTTTCCGGCGAAGCCTAAGAACCTCAAAAAACTACAACGGACCAGAACTCGCTCGTTCTTGCACCGTAAAGCGTAAAATTACGGGAAAATAGGGTACACGTGCTAAGGAACCGTCCCCCTACCTCCACCGAAGATCTCGCGCGCCGAAGCGACTAAACCACGCCAAAAATCTCTCGGAACACGAACAACGCCTTCTCGGAATCTACTGAGGGATCGCGCCATGCCACGCTCAAGCCGCCGCTCCATCCCACGTTCCGATCTCCCCAATGCGTCCCCGCCTCAGCCAGCTCCGCACGGTCACACGCCCCGTGCTTGCTTGCTTAGGTCTGAGGTTGTGTCGCATTAGTTTCACACACGATCGATTTGGAGGGCTCTATCCAGCCTTATCATCACCCCTAAATTAGGTTAGCTTCTATAAAATCAAACCATCGACCAACCTTGAAACCCTATTTGTTGCGGCAGTCGACGAGGAGCACGATTGGGGGAGGAATCGACGTGATTGGGGAGCGCGAAGTTCATGCAGTTTTGAGCATTTGACATCCCCTTTGATCTTCGATTAAGGTAGGTGATAGTGGACTAAACCCTAATAAAAATATATCATTTGAAGCGTCTTCGAGTCCCCTTTCTTTTGATACTAAAAGTCTTAATTTTTATTAAGTACAGAGATCGTATTTCCCATTTTAGTCAAAGCATGTCAATTAGGGCACCGAACTCGTTGATGTCCATTTACCTTGATTAATGCTAGGCTATGGTAGGCTCAAACTTTAATTCCCTTATGCTACATTGTGCGCCTTCATGTTCCCTTCTTATTGATACTGTTTCACCCAAAATTGGTATACCATACCGCTTGAATTTCTCATCACAATCAAGGTGTATCAGAGTTCGCCGGAGGCCGAACACGGCGAACTGGCTACGGTCGTAACAGGAACCGCCTCTATCCATAGCAGCCTCGCGATAAACCATTTTCTGTCATTTAGATTTTGAAGCTCGTCACATGTTAGCGGCTGTGCGATAGACCGCCAAGATTTGGGTTGAGTCCCTGATCGCTTTAGAACCCAGTGGCTGTGTGACAGACCACCCCTTCCCTCTCCACTCAGCCATCTTGCTTGGCTGGGAATTCTATCGAGACTTCTGCAAGGCCCCCACCTTTTGTGGAGACTCCTCTGCTGCATCCCATGGGGTGCCCCTGCAGCCTCCCTCTAACTCCTGCTTCGGCCTTGGAAGACCCCACAGTGGCTACTCCTCCACCAGCTTTCGTGCTGGCCCCGACCCCGCCAGCGAAGGCCAACGTCCCCACTGTTGTTGCCGATGGAGTGATAGGGTCTGGGACCCGAATCGCCCCCGACCCCATTCCTCCTGCCGTTGCAAGAACCGACTGTGCTGCCCCTGCTGTTGGCGTGTTGAGGTTGGGGACCCCAGCCACCTCCCCTCCCAGCCTTGCTGATTCTGCTCCCATGCAAACCAACGGGTCTGTGCTGCCTCCCCCGGCGCTAGCGGCATCCGTTGCCCATGACAAGTCCCCCTTTGCCGCTTCTTCTCTCGCCGGTGGGCTCAACCCGGCGGCAGCATCTTGGTCCCCGGGGACCGGCCTGTTGCCTCCATGGCACACCCTTTGCCTACCTCGGAGGGCCTGTGTTTTGTATGTTCTCCTCCTGATGCTGATCACATTCCTTCTTGTGGAAACGCTAATGCCTCTGCTCCCCCCTATAAGGCTCCAGCTCCTGTTCCTGTTGCTTCTCCGCCTAGGCTTTATCGTGGCAAGGGGCCTGCTTTGGCTGCTGATCTGGCTACCCCTGTGCTACCGTCTGAAGTTGGCGCATCTCCGCCATCGTCGAGGCCCTCCTTAGTGCCCCATGCGGTAGTCTTGGGACTGGCTGCCGATCCCGTTGTCTCTGCCGATGGGGCTCCCCCTACGGCCGCGAGTGCCTTGGCCCCAGACCCCATTACCCTAGACAATCGGCCTCCTGTCGCCTCGGGACTTGCCTGCCCACTGGATTACCACCCTATTATCCGTGAGGGCACTTGGCCTGGTTATGCTGGTGCTTATTCTTCCTTCGTCCAGGCTGTTGGTTCTTTTGAGCATCTTGCTCCTGAGTTATCTGATCAGGATTTCAAGCCCATCCGATCGAGGAACAGAAGGCATCGCCAGAGGCCCGATTAGGACGGATGGCGGTGCCCCTTGGAACTACCTCCGGTGCTCCTTTTCTCCTTCCTCTCCTAGGCATCGTGATTTCTAATTGTTGCTTCTCACTACTATGTTATCTTTGGGTTTCCTCCATCCTGTTGTAGGTGGCCCCATTCGTCCCTATAAGTTTGGGTGCCTTTTCCTCTCCCCTATCCCTTTCCCCTTTTATGTAATTTCTTGCTTTCCTTAATGAAATCAGTTTCCTGGTGGCCCGAGGTGGAACATCCATCTCCTTCCGCAATGAAGGGGTGTATGGAATCCTCATCCCACCTTGTAACTCGATCCTCGGAATGCGCTGATCGCAATGGTACCACCCGCGGGTAGGTGAATGACCCAGTTCACCCGCAACAGAGTTCTGTAGACTTTTCCAAAACACACACGCGGGAATCAGAAAATACGCGAAAAAAGTCGCGGAGCATGTTCCGGGCCTCCGAAACATACCCAAATCACACGGGGCCGAATACGAAAGATGTCTAGAAGATAATTTCAGGCATAATGGAAACAAATCCTCCGATAAAAGTAGATCTAAGACCTAAGAAGAAGGATCTGGAGGGTCCGGGACATCACAACCCTCCCCCCTTAAACAAATTTCATCCTTAAAATTTAAGAACGAAGCACAGGGACAAGGGAAAGACTCACGCAAACAAATAGGGATACAGCTATCGCATCTCATCCTCACGCTCCTAAGACGCCTCACCACCAGAATGACGCTGCCAGACCACCTTAACCAGAGGAATAACCTTGTTCCATAGACATTGCTCACGTCGATCCTCGATACGGACAGGGTACTCTGGAAGGGACAAATCTGGGGCCTCAGGCCAAACAACGTCCTCCAAAACATGGGAATCATCGGGCATGTACTTCTGAAGTATTGACACATGAAACACATTATGCATAGCAGATAGCTCCGGAGGTAGCTGCAACCGATAAACAACTTCCCCAACACGCTCGACAATGGGAAAAGGACCAATATAGTAGGGACTCAGCTTCCCACGCCTGCCGAAGCGCATCACACCCTTCATGGGAGAAACTCTCAGGAATATCTGGTCTCCCACAGCAAAGTTGAGGAGTCGCCTCCTCTGATCGGCATAACTCTTCTGTCGGCTCTGCGCTGCCAACATCTTCTGCCGAACGAAATGCACCACCGCAACGCACTACTGTACCAAATCCAGTCCTGTCAGGACACGCTCGCCCACCTCGAACCAATCAAGCGGAGTCTGACAAGGTCACCCATACAATGCCTCATAAGGAGCCATACTAATGCTCTAATGATAGCTGTTGTTGTGGGCAAACTCCACTAATGGTAAATGGTGGGTCCAACTCCCCTGCCACTCTAGGCAACATGATCTCAACATGTCTTCCAAAGTCTAGATGGTTCGCTCAGACTGACCATCCGACTGAGGATGATAGGCCGAGCTGAATGCCAACTCGGTGCCTAGAGCTCGCTGGAAACTCCTCAAGAATCTCAATGTGAAGCGCGGATCACGATCAGATACAATGGAGATGGGGACTCCATGCAACAGAACGATCCGCTCCACATACAAACGAGCCAACCTCTGCACGTTCCAACTGACTTTGATCGGCAACAACCTCGCCGTCTTCGTCAGTCGATCCACCAGTAACCAAATACTATCATGCCCACTGGACGTCCTCGGCAACCCAACCATAAAATCAGTGGTCACGTGGTCCCATTTCCACGCGGGTATCTCCAAGGGCTGAAGCGTACCCCCTAGTCGTTGGTGCTTAGCCTTCACCTGTAGATAGGTCAAACACTTGGCCACAAACTCTGCCACATCTCTCTTCATGCTGGGCCACCAAAATTATCTTTTCAGGTTCTGGTACATCTTAGTCGATCCGGGGTGCACGGCATACCGACTCCCATGAGCCTCACGTAATACCGTACACCTCACCTGCTTCTCGGTCGGGACGTACAACCTACCTCTGAACCTTACAGCTCCATCCTCCCCAAGTTCCACCTCAGCCATCGATAAAATACGAGGTAGCTTGGGGTCCGCTCGCTAAGCCTCAGTCACCTGTCGACGCATCGTAGGCATGACAGTCAAACTCGCAAGGATAGCCGAACCCTGATCCTGAGAGATCTTGAGCCTAAAAGTCAAGGCCAAAACCTGCTCTCAAAGCCTCCACTTCCTCAAAAACATCTGACTGACCGTTACTCTCCTGCTCAGAGCATCAGCCACGACATTCATCTTGCCAGGCTGATAAGACAGAGTGAAATCATAGTCCTTCATATACTCCATCCACCTCCTCTGCCTGAGATTAAGGTCCTTCTGAGTGAACACATACCTCAAACTCTGATAGTCAGTGAAAAACTCGAACTTCTCATTGTACAGATAATGCCTCAAAATCTTTAGGGCGAAAATCACTACCGCCAACTCAAGATCATGAACAAGGTAGTTCACCTTATGTGGCTTCAACCATCCACTCCTGATATTTTCCCCTGTCGATGAGAGTTTCCCGGATGAAGAGTTAGGAGCCATCATAGATGGTGAACTTTCGTGGATTCTCTACTTCGATGGTGCATTTAATTCCAAGGGTTGTGGGATCGGAGTTATTCTTCAATCTCCAGAAGGTGTTATTATTCCCCGTGCTTGTCATATAACCTTCCCTGCTACAAATAACGTGGCAGAATACGAGGCACTCCTCATGGGCTTAAGGATGGCATTGGCACTTAGAGTTAAGGAGCTCCGAATCATCGGAGATTCCCAGCTTATTCTCTGGCAATCCCTCAGCAAGTATCAAACCCGGGACCCGAAGCTAAAACCCTACCAAGACCTAGTCGGTAGGGTAGTTTGGCGGTTTAGGAAGCTCACCCTTGTACACACTCCTAGGGCTCAAAATCTTCTTGCCAATGCATTAGCATCTTTGGCATCTTCTCTTCCGATTCTCGGCGAAAAGCCATCAGCCACTATCATCATGCAAAGCATGCATACCCGTTCACATTCAGATCCATGGTTCCAACAGTTCTTCAAGCTTTCTCAGCAAGTCCAATCTATCTCTCAGGAGCCTGAAGTTGACCTCGAGGATGGTAATCCATGGTTCTTTGATATAGAGAATTATCTTAGGGATTGCTCCTTCCCCGATTAAGCTACTGCTTCCGATTGACGTGCCATTCGCCGAGCTGTAGAGCATTTTGCCATTATAGGTGGTCTCTTGTATCAAAAATCCCTTAGTGGAGTTTACCTCCGCTGCCTTGATGAGACCGAATCCTGAGCAGTTGTCGAAGCCGCTCACTCCAGTGAATGCGGTGGCCATGTAAATGGTCGCATGCTTGCTCAGAAACTCCTTTGGTAATATTACTGGCCTACCATGCACGAAGATTATGCCCATTATGTCCGGCATTGTGCTAAATGCCAACTCCAAGTAGACAAAGTGCATGCTCCTTCATCTTCACTTCACCCTCTCATCGCCCTCTGGTCGTTCGCTATGTAGGCGTTCGATGTAGTAGCCCCCTTGGAAGACAGAACTGGCAAAGTCCGAAGGAAGTCTTTCATCCTGACCGCTACATAATATTTCACAAAATGGGGGGAAGCTAAAGCATTCACAGAGGTCAAGGCATCAACGGTGGTAAAATTTAACAAGCGCAGCATCCTCGCCAGGTTCAGAATCCTCCGAGACATCGTCACCGATAATGGATCACAATTCACATCGCAGGAGCTCTGGGACATGTGCGGTAAATATGGCATCAATTTGCATCATTCATCCCCATATTACCCACAAGGAAATGGACAAGCTGAAGCCACAAATAAGACTCTCATAAGAATTATCAAGAAGACTTGCAAATCTCACCACTTCTCTGATTGGCCAGATCGCCTCATCGAGGCCCTCTGGGCTTATCGCACTTATGTTCGAACTCCCACAGGTCAAACCCCCTACGCATTGACCTTTGGGATGAAGGCGGTACTCCCATATGAAATATTTGTTCCCTCACTAAGAGTACAGTTAGATTCTGAGCTCAATCCCGAGCAACATCGAGAAAACTTGCTAGCCCAGCTGGAACTATTAGATGAGAAGCGGATGATCGCGGCCAATCACGCACAAATTTATCGCAGGAGAATTGTACATTATTATGCAAAGAAAGTTCTTGAGAGAAAATTTAAGGTAGGTGAATTGGTCCTACAAAGAAAACTCACTAAAGCCACCGGCCTGAAAGCCAAGCTGCAAGAAAATTGGGAAGGTCCATATGTTGTCAAAGAGGTCTACTCAGGCAATGCATGTAAGTTAGTGGATGTTGATGGGGTGGAACTTATGTACCCGTGGAATGGAGTATACTTAAAGAAATTCTATTCGTGAGACCTTGTAAATAGTTAAGTCAAAAAAATAAAAAAATCTTAAAAGTCAATGCCTAGTGATCACCATGAAGTCAACTCATTGTGTCTGCCATTCATGATAGGGTAGGGCCCATTGAGGGCTAGTAAGTATCAAGTCTTGATCTGCTAGAAGCGTGGATGTCACGCCCCGACGCGGAATATCGGGACGTGCAGTTTGCGGGCACACGAGCAAGAACGCTAAATGCTATTCTGAGCAAATTCAATTCATCAAAGTAATGAAAAGTGATTCTATTAAACATGAGAAGGAGATTTGTGTGTGCGGGTGACTTGTGAATTGGCTTACGCACGCCGAGGGTATGTCGCTTGTGCTCCCCTCACATGGTGTTCAGCCATGACACGCAAGTCTATCCCCACTACATGTGCGGCATTATGACAACGGCAAATACTCCCTTATTTTGGGATTGCCCACGTGTGGCCGTCATACGCACATGCCATGACATCGCACCTTCTGCCATCACGAGGCCGTATCCGACTACTCGACCCAAGCCATGTTCGATTGATGCGGGACGAGACGACAGACTTGACTCCAAGTTGATATGCAAACCTTGGACTCTAGACAAGCTCGCATTCATCCCTTAGCGAGGGAAGCATCGGATGTGCGTGATTGAGAAATCGGCAAGAGCTAGGGTGGTCAACTCTCACTTTCGTGCCCAGATCGGGTCACGAGACAGTCTCGCTCTCTCTCTTGTAGCGGTGATTGAATCAATATATCAAGCTAAGTTAACCTATCACTCGTGTAGCAGCATATAAACATATATATGAGTAAAGCAAGCCTACGAGGAGGGTGGCGAGTTTACCTCCACGCTCTTGGCGTGGGGAAGACGATCCCGACCAATCACGGTAACTCCCAGCACAATGGTAAAAAATTAATTACAACCGTGAATTATATTGTCCATTCCATGCAGGGAGGTAAAGGGCTACAAGTGGGGCCCGGGAGGACCAATCCTGGGTTGACGGGCAGCAAACTAGATGGGCTCTCGGGGTGAACTCGGCCTGCTGGTCCGACTCGGTACTGCACTGACTCGGTGCTGCATCGACTCGGTTCTGACTCGCTGGATAGCAAGCCGTGACCTCCAAAGGAACATCACCCTCCTGAGATCTTCTGAAGGCACTACTTGGCTGGGACGATGGAAGGATGTCCCTGAACGACTCCCTGAAGTGGCGGTTCCAGAAGTTGACTTTGGTATTTTTGCACGAATTATCCACGGACTGCTCTTTCAGGCCTGCACAGGGAACAGAATTGCGCGCCTCGGCGGCAAGAATTATTGCTCTCAGATCCGGAATCAGATCGAGGCGAGACCGGTGCCGTTGGATAGAGGACTCCCAGATCTACAACATATATTTTGTTCAGGTCGATCCAAACAAGGGATGAGAAATGGGAGGCTCTGCAAATAACGGGTTTTCCTGTGGATCTAGTTACAGACTCTCAGGACAGAAAGGGATCTGCCTGAAGATGACCTTTGACCGTGGGGAAAATGATTTTTCTAGGGGTTGGAAAAATTATGGGAGGTAGGGGGGACGTGAGGAACACTGATTAATTTTTGTGATGTTTTTGAAAATTTCTACGAGGGTAAGAAAAATATGACAAGGGGACACTGTCCCGTGGATCTGCAGAATGGCAGATTACGGGGGGGAGAACAATAAATATGGGAAAAATACTAAACGAAGGGTTACTGGCCTGATTTTTTTTGTGGAGGATGGGGGGAACGCGGGGAGATCACCCTCCAATTTTGGGCGCGACCTGAGCTCCTGATGGAGAGCTAAAAATCTCGCATTAAGGTTCTGTCCAGGAATGGACAGATTCTGAAGAAGCGGCGACGGAGAGGCTGTGGCGGCACGAACGGCGGCGGCAGAGAATGAATGCAGAGGATCAGAGGGGAGGTAGAATGGGCTTCACACCCTAGAAGAGTGGCAGAAATCCACCTGCAAGAGGGAAGAGGAGGGAGGAGAGGGCGCCCCTTGGGCTCTTGCTTCAAGTAATTTCACAATTTTCTTCTCGTTAATTCATGAAATGGAAAAATATAAGGTACTTATAATAAATAAAAAATGACCTAATCTACCCTTAGATCTAGGGTTAAGTGGAAGGGAAGGACTAATTCTCCCATGTGAATTACACAAAATAAAAAAAATCACATAATGAGGAGGGCGCCCCCTTGACTAGGTAAGAGTACAAATGGTATTTTTCTTCTTTCTCTCATTTAATTCCTTGGTCCATAAGTAAGGAATCTTTCTAGAAGTTCAAACTTGGACTTGGACCAGCTCCACATGGACTCCTAGGGGTTAGGTGGACCAATGGGGATGGATTGGGGGCCCCCTTGGTGGACCTACTGATATTTTGTAAATAAACCCAGGGTTCCTAAGGAATAAAACATTGGCTTGAAAAGTCTTACAATTACACATTTATATTTAAATTGGCATATAGATTAGCTGTTTAACTGTTTAGATAGGTTTTATAGCTTTGCCATAATGTGTTTTATTTATGCTAATTACCTGGTTATCGCTTTAAATGCATGCTTAACTACCTTTATATCTGTATGCTTGCATGTTTAGCGCGAGGTAGGGATCCGCGTGACCCCTACTAAGTCTGGCTGTGACTCACCCTTCCTACTTTCAGGTGAGCCACTACAGCCGTCTCCTGGAGCTTTGCGAGATTTCGACTAGCGTGTCAGCAGTAGTCGAGTCGGTCTACTCGTACTTTTGGCTGGGGTATGTCCCGTGTAGTTGTACAGTTAGACTTTTCTATTAATCTTGGACTTGTGGCGTTGTAAATCTGGACTATGGCATATATTTTATCACCCTGATAGTTTAATTTACTTCCGCACTTAATTATTAATTATCGTTTAATTAATATTATGCGTTGTAATCCCAATTTGTTATATAACCCCTCGATAAACTCCACTAACCCTTTAGGGGCCACATCAGCCTCTTGGGTGGTGTCTCCAGTTCTTGGTAGTGGTAATCCAATGATATCGGGTTATCGGTACCTGGAGCTCTGGGTCGTTACAGATGGTATCGGAGCTGTGTTGAGGATTTGTATAAGGAATTGAAATTGCATGGTGTCTGTCCAGAGCAAGTCCATTTGAGTCATCTATTGCTGGCTTAGGATGTTTTCCATGATTACTGATGTGATTTTCATCGGTACATGCTTCCTAGGTTTCGATGGCGCGTCATAGAAAGGCGCATGTTTCCGGGTAGGGAAGTGACACTTCTCCTCCAGTGGTTGTTGTGTTGGTTTATGCGCCTGTGCCTGGTCAAGTTCCAGCGGCTCCCGCTCAAGTTGTGGAAGGTTTATCAGGTGATCAAGTTGGAATGCCGACTGGTGAAGGGCAGGTGAGACCCCAAGGGCGTACTCAGGCCGAGTCTGCTCAGCCAGGTGTGCCAGGTGTGTAGTATCACCTTGTCCCTTAGCCGACAGGGCAGTTCCAGCAGGTCTATCTATCAAGCGTACCTGGAGTTCCTTCTATTATTCCTACTGTCGATGGTACTTCTTCCTCTAAGTCTAAAGGCAAGAAATTACATAGATTCAAGAAGTCTAAGAAGGCTCGGACGTCCAAGGATCAGTGCGGCAGGCAGCCGATTGTGACTAGAACCTCCTCTCTTGTGTCGGTTAACTGTGGTACACCTCCGTCCATGAACACCAGGAGAAAGTTTAGGGAGCATGTGAAATGGCTTGCCCAGCAGTCATCCGCTAATGCCGTTCCGTCGTCAGTACCTTCTTCTCAGTAGCCTTAGGGTCCTGCTGTCTGTCAGTTGAGATTATGTTCGAGATGTAGTGGTAGCCATCCAGGTGTGCCATGTTCCTTGCCAGTAATTTGTTTTCGCTGTGATCAGCCAGGTTACGTTGTTGGAGACTGCCCGTTAAGGCCGAGACCAGTGCAATTCTCGATGTTTACCCAGCCGCAACAATCTCAGTTCTGACCTTCACCACCACAACCTTAGCAAGACTCACCAACGTCTCAGCTTCGCCGTGCTGAGCAGTGATGTCTTATCCTATGGAAGGTGCGATTCTGCTTTTCGATCGGTTAATTTGTGTTTTATTCGTCTCAGTTGCTTGGGATTTATGTAATCTAGTTATTCTTAGTTGTTCATTGTAGCAATTCTATCTGTGTGATTTCAATTTTTCTCCTCTCCTATCCTTCTCATTTCTCTTGTTCTACTTTGATGAACACGGGGTGTGTGTGTGGTGATCTAGAAGGGGAGGGGTTGAATAGATTACCCCTTGAAAAATTTTAGTGAAAAAGGACTTAGATCACTTGTAGTTAAGATCTAGAGGAGTTGCAACGAGCAAGATCTAAGCAGCACTCGCACAAGCACATGTTCTACACAGAAAGTGGAATCGAAAGACAAACTACAAACCACAATGAGACAGGTGATTTTAAGGTGGTTCGATTACAAACCCGCAATCTACGTCCACCCCTTACTCTACGGAGTAAGGCTTCTTTGCTAAATTCTGTAAGAACTAGCAGACTCAGTCTGTAAACAAATGCTGCCTAACAGCTTGACACTGAGGAACACACTCCTCAAACTTCTGACGAACTCAGAAGAGAAAACACCATGAAAGCCTAAACTAGTAACTGGTCTAAAATAAAATAAAATTTAAATTATTATGACTCAAGCAAAATTTGAAAATTAATTGTCTCGACTCAGAAAAAATGTAACGGACACAATGGAGCCATGCTGGCGAGCAATCAGAGCTATGAAAAAAAAAGTGAAGGGCAAGAGATGCCCCATTAGTGTAGCAGGTGTATCTATACAACACTGTGGTCACTACATTTCTGATATTAGCTCTGTCCAGTAGCGCCCGGTAATGATGTACGATCCCCATCAGCAACTCGGTAGCTCCCTAATGGTACCTATGCAAGGGAATCACCACCCAACGGCCATACCAGCTAACAACTATCTGTCGAAGGATTCCATCCAGAAGGCTATGGTCGTCGTAGCCCTCTCCAACATATTGCAACCTTGACGGCTCTAGCACCAACCCCAGAGTAACCTCTGTCTTCGCCCTGTGGTGGCCGTGTAAGTCCCAGGATGCGGGACCCAGTGCTCCGACACAGACCCCGAACTGGGCCGCCCTACTGTAGAAACCCAGGCACTCAACACTGGGAACCAACACTGCCTCAAGTAGTCCAGCGAGAAACTAGGGAAGCCATAGAGGGCGACCCCATGCAGGCTGTCCCTGCCCACTAGAATGGCCTGCTCTAGTCCGTGATGCTCTCAAGTGACTCGAGAGTCTCCCTCCTCCATGCTAGATGGGACGTAGCTCCTGATGAACTCAAACAAATGGCGGTCCAGTGGAAACTCCACCGGGCAGCCTCTAGTGTGGTCATAACTATAAATCCCACCCACCTCTGAGATCCGTGCCAGCTCCACGGCCCCGGCTCTGCTCGCCCCCTCTCTGACGGGGCCCATATCCACCAACGTGCGTCCCTTGTCGAGCTAGTCCACACTAGCTACAGTAACAATAGGCGGGCCCAGAGGAGGTAGAGGCCGCCCGATCCTCCTCACCTACTGGTCCTCCTCACAGGTCATACGCCTTAGAACTTGCTCATCTCTGCTAAATCTTGCCATAGCTGCAAAACAAATTGCACAAGAATGGTAAGTATACTAGAAAATCAACAAACACAAGACAACAAAGAAAGGCACATGAAGTGTCAAAATACAACTACGACAACCCAGAAGGAGGAGCTCATGGGCCGTACGCCCTCGCCTCCACCTCTGACGCATGCCCCGTAGGGGGCATTTGTTGTACCCAGATAATTTCTCAATGAAATACTAATAAATAAGGGTTCGGGAATTCTCTCAAACACCTTTAAGGTATGGGGCACCCGGCCCCTCCTATCGCTCACTGGGCCCAAACAAGGGTCCCAACCAGCTAGTCGTGGCCCACGACAACATCAACAATTCATCGGGGTCAGCCCTAATCACTCGGTCCGCGGGTTTACCCGCCTTCTACCAAGCCACCCGGGCCATCCCGGGGGTGCCCTGACTACAAGCCACGCCACGTGGCACCCAGCAACAAGGTTGGGGCCTACCCCCAAGATGCCTTCCTCCAGCCCTCCAAGATCAAAGGGAGACCTAGCTAAGTCAACCACATGCTTTGGAGGCCCACAGCATCCATTTACGGCCCACGCACATGTGTCAGGAGTTTCCCTGAATACCTTGCGTGCGCATATATCCCAGCCACTCTACAACAGACCATGGGCCAACCCGTGGTTCCAGCACACTAGTCGAGTTCTACAACGACCCTCCAGCAAGTTGGGGCCACCTCAACTCTCAGATACGCGGCGATGAGCCCAGAACTTTTAGCTCCCGGGGTAACCCGGGGCTACCCTGTCAACCCACCTTACAACGCGGCATATACAACCAAGGTAGGACCCACAGGCCCAAAGCGCCTTCTCCAGTCTTATGCAAGCTCCTGCCCTTAACCTGAGGCCAACTCTACGGCCCCTCAGCCAGTTACCCGGGCCGTTCGACAACCCGATGTGTGTCGGGGATTTACCTGAACACCTTGCGACCGGTAATTACAACGCGACAACGACAAGCCCCCATGGGCCAATCTCAACATCCCGAAGTACCCCCATCTGTAGTGACCCAAAATTTTTAAATTAATTTTTAGATTTATTTAGATATTTTTTGAAATTTATTAAGTAATTATAAGGCTTAAAATAAATTAATAACTTAATATTGGGATTTGTAAGGGCCAAGTACTGTTCTGTCCTGTGCAGTCCAGATCCGACCCCTGTCAAGTCAAAAATCCATTTCCCCTGTCAAACCACCTCTAAAAAATCCACAAAAAATATTGGCGTCTTCCTTACTTCCCCCTCTATCTCCCATAAAAATCTCAACTTCCAGATCTGCCATTTTCCCTCCGGTAAACCATCATTCTCCGGCAGATCTAAATCTATCCTACCAGATCTGATTCTATGAATCAGCAGTTTCTAAATTCTACCAAGGCTATTACAGAGACAGAAAAAATTACTTCTCTAGCCTGGGGTCGTATATCTCTGAAAGGGCTTTCCAACGGTGTTGGTCTCACATTGATCTAACGTCGAGACTGATTGCAGCAGGCGTTCTCGCTGGGTTGCACATTGTTGTGACAGTAGAACCAGTTCGGGACAACAAGCTGCCGCCCGAGTAGCCGTGCACCGGAACCATCAAAGCTGCCCCAGAAGTCACCCGTCAACTCAAGATCAGTCTTCCTGGGCCCCACTTGTAGCCCTTTACCTCCCTGCGTGGAGTGGGCAGTGAATTGTATTTATGTAATTATTGTAATTATTTTTACTGGGAGTTACCGTTCTTGGCCGGGAACGTCTTCCCCACGCTCGGAGCGTGGAGGTACACTCGCTGCCCTCCTTGTTTGACATTTGCTTTATTTCGTATATGATTTAATATGCCGTTGCATGAGTGATTGGTTAATTTAGCTCGATATCATTTCAAATCACCGCTGTGAGAGAGAGCGAGACCCGTCCCGTGACCTGATCCAGGCACGAGAGAGAGCCGACCACCCTAGCTCACTACCAGTTTCTCAACCGCGCATGATCAAACGCTTCCCTCGCTAAGGGATGACTACGAGCTTACTTAGAGTGCCAGGTCCATCTGTAAATTGGTCAAGTTCGTTGTCCATCCCGCATCAAACTGGTATCAGAGCTAGTTGAGTCTAGGGTAGTTATTATTTTCCAACAAAATAAAAAAAAGTGTCTTGGTTTGCATTGCATCCCAATATACGGTATATCAAAAGACATTACCGAAAAGATAGGTTACGCCTATTGGGAAGGTAGCCTCTTGCGTGAGATGGTCTTCGGATTGATTTCTTCGCCATGTACCAGATATTGGTTAGCGTACAGGTTTGTATACGAGTCAGCATTTTACCCCATTTAGAGTCGTGTCTAGGTGCTTGCATTAGTTTTGTAATTAAAATAAAAAAATGAAAAGAAAAAGGTCTCTTGCACTTGACCCATTGCATGCTCACTCCTAGGGGAACCCAATCCCATCTTTTTGCAACTATGGCCAACCCATGCCAACCAGTCCAAGGCAACAAGTCCGTGATTGAGTACATTAGGGACTTCGATGAGTATCGATTGCGATATGGAGTTGGAGAGGATCGGTTGTGATATGGAGTTGGAGAGAAGAGCACCACGATCGCACTTGAGTTCCGGAGAGGTTTGCGGCTTCACTATCGGTTTGAATTGCTTTGCCGCGACGTGACCACTCTGGCGCATTCTTATCTGGTCGCTCTAGAGGTTGAGCCTTTCGAGTCAAGGTTTGATGCTGTCCTTCGGCAAGCATCTACCTATCAGCCGAGTCCCGAGTCGGTCGGACAACCTGCCCCATGGCCTGTCCCACCCCAGCCGGGGAACCCTTCCCCTAGAGCTCCTTTGTCACCTACTTCTGAGCTTTCTTCGGAGCGATCTCAGCCGGAGCCACCCGTACCTCTAACGGGGACGCTGTTCATAGATGAATCACTACTTAGTTGGTTCAAGATAGGCTTGGTCCCTAGACCGCCTTGCTATCCATCCATGGACCCTCCACTACTTTTAGTGCCCGTCAACTCATTCCATATCACATTCCGGTCTGGTCACCATGTTGATACATTAGATGACCTTATTATGGGACTAGACTCACAAATGGAGTTGACGTGTATGTTGGCCGGAGGCTTCGACCAACCCACAAGTCGAAGCTTCACCCACCCTGCCTTAGGGTCCATTACCTCCGTGTACACCGTGGGTTATGTTACCACGAAGGTTCTTCTATTCCTCCCCATGCCGGTCGAGCCCGACTTCATTCCCTTTACCCTGAGGGAGGAACTAAACCTTCTATACACTGTCCCATCTATCACGATGGATGAAGGTTACCATTTACACCTACCTATCCTTTTATCCCTTCCGAGTCTTCGGGCTCGTGGGAGGCGGGCCAGGATTCGAATGGTATCGGGTTTTCCCGGTATTCGGATCTTGGGTCGTTACAGATGGTATCAGAGCCATGGTTGTGGAAGTACATGAGAATTCAGGATATTGCAGTGATCAGAGTCCATAAGGTCCAGTACAGTCGGTAGCTGGCATAAGGTTTCGTGCTTATTTTTTACTTGGTTTCTCGTGTAAGAGCCTGCGTGCGCTGAGCTGGCGTTGTGAAGGCGGTTGTCATTTTTTGTCAGAGTGTCGGCATGGGGTCCGAGGATCGACATCGAGAGCTTTCTCCCTCATTGGTGGTGGCCCCGATTGTGTTACATTGGGCAGAGTTGCTGACAGGAGCGTTGCTATGGTACTGCATTCGAGGAATCTGCAGCGGGGGCAGGTGGTTGGTGAGGACTGTTCGTGGTTAAGTGGCCGTGAGTGAGCTCTGAAGGAGTTGTTATTAGTTTTGGCCATCCCAGTTCAAGATTTATCTAGTCCCTGTGACATTAAGATCGTGGTTCGAGGTGACAGAGTGGGCGCTCTAGTCAAGAGATGTGCTCAGATGAGCGTTGGCAGGCGTCAGTTATAGTTCGTGTTGCGGCTTTTGGCGTGGTGGTCCACACGGTGGCAGCTCGAGAATGGATTGGTATTGGCACAGACGGATTCGAGGGAATGATGTCCGGTGGCTAGACGTATTGCGATCATCGAGCCTAGTGTTTTGGTGGATTCTCATCGCTCCTCAGTAAGTGTTTTGGCATGTTATTGGTTTCAAGATCAGAGGCGGGCATAAGAGAGGAGCATGTGGCAGCGGCTAGCTTAACTGCTGTGGTAAGTGTATGGCTATTTGTGAGAAGCGTTGCCCATTCCCCGATGTGTAAGGGTGTGTTGGCACTGCTCCAGAAGGATGAGTGCCAGTTGGGCGGTGTTTGTGAGAATTTGTAGTTGGTGTTGTGATTTTTGATGTGTTGAGGATCAGAGCCTGCGGAGTTACGGAGGATTGGTGGGACGGAGGATCCCGAGTTGTCATTGTCATGGTTGTGCACGTGGATCTGAGTGCACAGCGGAGGATCGTAGCGTTGGATGCTATGGGCAGATTTCTGAGGATGTGTAGAGTGTTTGAGGATTAGTTCCTCAGTGTGAGATTATCTTGGGTTGCATGAGACGTGTTGTTACCGTGCCGTTACTTGAGGCATTGTGATTTGTGGCACTGACTGGAAGGAGAATTGGGGAAAATGTGCTGGCGAGATTGTCGCATGAGTACCCTATTTCTGTGTTGGAAGCTGTGTCCTTGGGCGAGATTGTGTTTTTGGAGAAGTGATCTCTGACAAGATTATGGGTCCCGGTTGGTGGCCGTGATCAGCGGGTGAGGTTGGCCGAGTGATCGACCATGGTAAGAAGTGTATTATCTGGGGACCCGTGAGCATTGGTCGTGACATCGTCGACCATCTTGCTACGGTAGCAGGCAGCACTTATCTATTCTGGGGAAGTGTGCCGTGGATTGTAAGAGGTTGTGTCCCGAGGCTCTGAGGTAAGAGCAAAATCAGGATTGGCAGGCGCCCATTTAGAGTGATTAAGATGAGATAGGATTCTATTGGTCAATGGACGATGCCTGTGTGCATGGTCTCTGAAGAGACATTGGCATTGGATATGGTGATCCCCGATCTGCGACCAACATGGGAGGATTCCCCGTAAGTTTGCGTCGAGTGGCATGAGGACCGAGGAGGGATCCTGTCATGTGGCTTCACTATGCTCCCCTGAGAGGGTAGAGTTGGTGTGAGGCTCGAGATCGGTTGCGGTGTCTGAGCGAGATTTGGATCGAGTTGTGGTAATGGTCTGTGGAAGAGTCAGCGGATGGCTTGTCACGATTTGGATCGTGCCGGTTGGGCCGGTGAAGGTTTCCCATTGACGTGTATCTAGTGACCGGTGGATGGTCTTTCACAGACAGAAGATGCTGGTTGTTGGGGCTCAAGAATGGCGTGAGCCATATGCCAGCGGGGTCTTGGGTGGCCGATTATGAGGTGTGCTTTTTCCCGGATTGGATCTGGGGTTCGCTTGGAGTTTGTCTTCTGGTAGGGTTGGTCGTGTTGCTGAGGGTGTACGGCTTGCTAGGTGTGAGCTGGTGGAAGCTTTGGTGGTCTGTCATATCGAGCCACTCGAAGTACCAATCCATCCTGACCTCCCAATCTAGATAGACCTTCAGGTCCAAAGACCCATCAAAAGTAAGAGGGTCCACGCGAACGGTCCTGAGGATCCGCTCGTCCTCATCATGATCACATTTCCACCATTGAACATGACGGTCATGACCATAACCCCCATTCTCGTTATCGGACACATGGTCATCTGCCTTGGGGACTTCACACCTCCTATCATCTACCCCTTGAGCCCTTGAAGCATGTTGCTGAACTGGCTCCCATTGACCAATCATCGATGCGGGGTGCACTCCAATCGGGGCTCTCTCTAGGACGTCGACTCTTCCTAGCAAACCCTGAAAAGACTGGTCTGACTCTTCAGCCTGATCCTCAAAGGCCTTCATTCTCTCTTCCAAGCATGTGCCTAGGCCATCCACACGTGTACTCAACCCATCCAACTTATCCACTCGCATACTTAGCCCATCAATTTTTTCCATAAGAGTTCGAAACATGTCGACAACCGATGGCTCATCGGGACTATGGACTTGGGGATCTGCCATAGGTGGTGGTGGTGATAGTGAGTATTGAGTACCTCTACGAGTGAACATGCAAGGACACAAGGAGGGAATGCACTAACTAATGTGAAGTGGAGAACCTAGACTCAAACTAGTCCCTGGCAGAGGTATTGATCCGAAGACTCAATTCACACAATGAGGCTACCTTCCAAATAAGTGTAACCTATCATTTCGATAGTGCCTTTTCATATACCAAATAAATGATTGAGGTGAAACACCTTGAACAACACTTCCCTAGACTCAGACTATGCTATGATGACTACCCTAGACTCGACTTTACTCTAATACCAATTTGATGCGGGACGGGATGTGACTCGAGACCAATTTGATGTGAACCTGGGACTCTAGGTGACGACGTGACCAATTGATAATGCGACCAGTAATGACGTGACCAACTTGGCACTAATAGATTTCCAATAGAGGAGGAGGTGTCCTCAACAAGAGACATGAGCTTGCGGACATCCCTAAGCGAGGGAAACATGTGGATCCACATAGTTGAGAAACTGGCATAGAGTCAAGGGTATTCAGCTCTTTCACGTGCTCAGGTCGAGTCATGGGATGGGTCATGCTCTCTCTCTCATAGTGGTGATCAAATAATAGATCGAGTTAGAATCCTATCACTCAAGCAACGGCATTCAAACATATACGAAATGAGCAATGCGACCAAGAGAGGAGCAAAAATGTACCTTCACGCTCCGAGCATGGGGAAGATGACCCCGGCCAAGACCCGTATTCCCAGTATAAATAATTATCAATAATTACAAATATTATACCCACTCTATGTAGGGAGGTAACAGGTAACACGAGGGACACGGGAATATCGAGCTCGGGTTGACGGGCAGCGTTAAGGGCAGCTCCGGCGGTGCTGACACGTTGCTATTCCGTGCTGGCCGGATGGCACGTACTGATGATCATGGGGACCATGCTCCGATCGGATGGCCAATCTGGTTGGGATTGGTCCCGTTGCGAAGGGGACTTCTGGAGGAAAGATCCATGGGAGGCGATCGTACTGGATCGCCTTGTGGGTGGCGAGGCGACCCGACTTGTGAGGTGTTGCTAGTTGCTGTCCTGACCCTGTTCTGCAGTTTAAGAACTGCGTGACCCAGCATAGATAGCTGTTTCAATCAGATACGATGTCGGATCAAAGTGAAACCAAAGCCGTTGTGAAGCTCTTTTGACAATCTACGAACGCATGATATTAAAGGAATTTTTTTGGGTGAAGATTTTTCCTTGGAGAATATTGAACAAACTGATTCACTATTCTAGAACAGGTAGGGCATGATCTGAGTTGCTGGAAGATGGCAATGCAACGGGGGGGAAATGTGGGATCTGGAAGGCGGGGTGGCTATGAAAGATGGTGGAGTAAGTATTGAACAAGCCTTCAAATTTTGAGGTCGATCAGAAGTGGTTTTGGAGGTGGGAAGAATTTTATGGTGGGAGAGGGTCGGATGTGGTCTACAGGGGACAAAACCAAATCAAGTTTGAACATGGATTTTAAGGAGGGGTAAACAAACTCTAAAAATCGTGGAAACATTTGTGAAGATGGGGTTAGATGGATAGAAATCCCAGTCCAAATTTCACCCACTAATGAAGGCGGGAGATTTATTTTTTTCCCTTAAAAGACTTCTGAAGAAGGTTTGGGGTTATTGAAAAACTCTTAAACCCTCTTTGATAACGAAATAAGAAAAATCAGATTAACTTCAACCAATATAAGTTATTTTTATTATTTTTTTTACTTTTTTATTTTAAAATGTATTCGAGTTAAAGTGGAACAACGCATTCTATCAGTTGGCTAGAACGTATTATTCCATGAAAACTTAGGTTAGGGCGTGGAAAAACTCATCCGCCTTACCAAAGTGTAATTTTGCTTATTCTTCGTGTTAAGATCTTTTATTTCACTCTTATTTCATTATCAAAGTGGACATTAAATATAACCTTCATAGCTTTGCAAGAGCCTTCGGGACCACAGCCACCCCCACCCCCCTGGCTCCACCACTAGCTGGGACATTCCACCTTAATTACTTAGAGAGATATAATATAATTGTCCCATTCGAAACTAGGTATTCACATGGATATATCATTAGTAACAATGATAGTTTAATCGATTTTGACCTCAGGAGTTAGTACAAATGCTCCCGAGCCCCTGATAACATTTGGTCTCGTCTCTTAGTAAAGTGACTCATGTTTCGCAGTCTATCTTCCACACATAGGAATCGAGCTCTGTTTCACATCAGGCTCGTAAAGACAAAAAGATGGCAATCACATAAAAGATGAACACTAAGATTTATGTGGTTCGGAGGCGGCGAATCTCACGCGCACGCAGGGAGAGCACTGAAATAAAGTCACTGTAGTGTGAAAAATTACAACAGATGAACAAAACCTATATCGACATCCACTGGCTTATCTGAGGACGGACGCACACCCACCTACTCCAAACTCTTCTCCAGATGATGCGAAGAGTGTCACATGATGAGAAGATGACGGTGGAGCAAGGAGAAAAGATGACGTGTCATTACAACACCTTGGGAAAATCATCATGCACATATGGTATTTTATATGAAATAGTAAGAACGTCTAAGCATAACCAAACTAGAAGAACGAATGAAACCTAGGGAAGTAAACAAAAGACCTTGAATGATAGGATGGATGTTAGATCATCTAAGTAGAAGCAGATGAAGGACGAAAGTGGATAGGCAGTGGATTGTCTAAGTAGGAGATAGGCGATATACCGCATAATCACGAAGGAGTGAAAGGAATATGAGAGTTAGACGATGTGGTTAAACGAGGTTCCACCCAAATGAAGGAGATAAACGATAGAAAGTGGGCTACCAAAGACTTGCAAGTAGATGATGAATGGAAGGATTAATTAAGCGGCGTAAATTTAGACGATGAACAATAGGTGAGGGGAGTTAGAAAATGCACAACGGAACATAGACGATGGAGCGATAGTTTTGGCGATGAATTTAAATAACAGAACATTAATTTCGTGCGCCCTCATCTGATGTCGGAACTCTGCAGGAGATCTGTTCTCGTCTGACTGCGCAGACTGACTCCGACGAGTGACCAGAGATGAGTTGCAGAAGGTGCCACGGCTCCATCCAGCGTCTCCTGGCTCTTCCCTTCGGTGGACTACAACTAAGGATGCCCAGCTTCCATTCAAGACTAGTCTCACTCCATTCTTATCGCCCAGCTGAGAGTATCGCCCCCGACAAGTCGTCTCTGTCCAGCAGGCATACCTGACTATGCACCCCAGCAAGACGGCCGACCACAGAAGGTTCCACGGCTCCATCCAACGTCTCCCGGCTCTGCCCTTCGGTGGAGTGCAACTAAGGACGCCCAGCTTCCATTCAAGACTTGTCTCACCCCAATCCGATAACCCAGCTGAGAGTATTGTCTCCGACAAGTTGCCTCTGTCTACCAGGAAAGGCCTGAATGCGCGCCCCATCAAGAACGGCTGGTGTCGGCTCTACATACACACATTCATTGGCATGGTTTGCCGACTCGGTTCGACTCGGGCGTGTCGTACCGTATCTAGAAAAACTCGATACGGTGCGAATCACCTCGAGACAGGCCGAGTCAGGTCGAATTATAGTGAGAGAGAAAGAGAGAGGGGGGGAGAGAGGAGATGATACACACCGAGTCAGACCGAGTCGGTTCCAACTCGGGTGTACCGTACCAGATCAGGGAAGATCCGATCCGGTACGGATCACCGAGACGGCAAATCTTGATCCCAACTGATCTCCATTCAGTGTTATTACACATAAGAACAGGGCCTTCTTTGGACGTGCTTAACTGCGGTTGCTGATCCTGCTTCCGAACCAAGCTCGCCCCATCTATCCTCTTCTACGGAGTTGACTAACCAAGTCATCACAATATTGTTCTCTTCAAATTTTTTACTCTTCTCATTTGATTTTTCAATTTTTCCATTGATATAACTAGACTTTCACTTCCCTCTGACGTACATCTTGGCAGATGCACACCACTCAACATAGTTGTTCTTGTTCAACTTTACTGGAGTAATTTGAAGAGCATGGTGCTTATGATTGGACACCGCTGTACTTTTAACTCCAGAAACTCCTTCACCATCTTTGGATGTAGCATCAGATGTGGAAGGAGACGTGTGGTTGGCCATGAGGTTCTCCCCCTTCCTCTGAATGCTCTGATGGATGGCAAAACCCTACCTGCTCCAAACTGCAGGGTAGATAATAACTGCCACAAGGAAAAAGAGAAGGGGGGCAATGCGGCCTTTGCAGAAGCATGGAGGGAGGTTGGGAAGTGGAGCGGTCTCTTCAAAACCACTAGACAACGACTCCACTGGCAGCTGCAACACTTGCCTTGATCGGAGGAGAAGAGAAACAGGGTTTGCCGGCGAAGAACAAGTGGAGAAATCCAGGTGCTTGGTTGTTCTTGGAAGAATCCTAAGGGGCAGGGTAGAATCGTGCCTGTTGTGGTCAGAAAAGCCTCTCCCTTGTAGCCACGTTCTTCTCAGAACACTGCTAGCTCTTAGACCATGAAAACTCCAGGCCGCTAGAGGAGGATGAAGAAGAAGAGACAAGGTGGGAGAACCACGAGAGAAGGTTGCGGTTTTGAGGAACTGTCTCATTCTCAGCTATTGGCCTTTTTCCATCTTCTATATGGAATGGGGCAGCCGCCCGAAGGAATACATGACAGAAATGCTCCTGGTGGAATAATTAACCACGGCGCACAATCAAAAACATCACTATAACTGAAATGAGAAAAGGAAAAGACCTAACTACCCCCTGCCTTCTCTACGATATCATTTTTTAAACAATCAATAAACTCGAAAATAGAGCTTCATGCTCTTCATACATGAAATGCAAGATCCACGGCTAATATTCATTATATCATTATTGTAATTTTTCAAATAAAAAATTAAAGCATTTTCTAAATATTATAGTATTATTTAAGTAATTAATATGGGATCAGACAATTCCACCCAGGATCATGGCTCAGGTTTGCCATGATCCGGTCCGAGTCACAGACCGGTCTGATGGGCGAACCATGTACCAGAATAATATCTGATAAAAGGCAGATTTCTGGTTCATGATTAGAAAGAGAGAGAATCCCAAGAAAGAAGGAGCCCTCCAACATCAGCTGACCCTCCAAAACCCTCAGAACAGTGCTCCCTGTAGCAAAGAAAATCAGAAAAAGAAGGAAGAGAGGAGGAGGTGAGCACAGCCAGCCTTGTAAAAAAAAAGAAAAATCTATATGGAGAGGGGTTTCCCCTCCATCTCATGTCAACTCCCGGTGCCGACCACCAAGAGAGCTGCGGATGTTGGCATGGGGGTATTTGCTGCAGGAAGAAACAGAGAAAGTGGAGAGGGGAAAAAGATGCTATGGGGATATTTTCATTCCCAGCCTGGCTATCCTGTTTTGAAGTGGGAGGCAGGAAGAGAAGAAGGAAAGAGGGAGAGGGAGACGAGGTGAGCAAAAAAGAAAAGGATGTCAAAAACATTGGTGGGGGACATCTTCCTCTTCCTAGTGCAACTAGGAAATCTAGAAGGGCAAAGAAAAGGAAACAAGCATCAAAATGATCTCTCTAAACCTTTCTCTCAGTCAATAAAATGGCAATGGAGGGAAATGATTGAAAAAATAACGTGTGGGATCGCTCATCTCACCTCCCCCAACCTTGCAAATCCCCAGGGGGGGAGAAGGGTCTTGGAGGTCATTTATAAATATCATGTGGTTGGACTTTGTATCAACAAAGTTAACTCTTTATGTTAATGAATGTGATCATCACTTTATATTAATCTATGTCTTTATGATCAATGATCTATGTTGAATGGTTCCTTCAATGTTCTATAGACTGATTGATTAATGGATAGTCATTATATTGACTAATGGATCCATGATGGGCTAATTTGACCGACGGACTCAGTGGGTTTTGTATTGCTAAGCAGATCCAATTGGACAATACATCCTTAATGGGCCTAATTTGATCACAGGCCCCTAATGGTCCTAATATGAACGGTCATTCAGGAAAATCAGCAAAAATCCATAAAGATGAGGAACGTCATTGCAAATTATGAGAAAATTTTAAAACGCAAGCATTTCCAAAATACTCCAGAATAGCTAAAACGCCCTCCAAATTCTCAATATTCACAAGAAACTAATAAAATTGTTAAAATTTCTTACAATTGTAAAGCCAATCCTCTATCTGAATATCATGAAAGAGTCAAAGACAGAAGGTTAAGATCAACTAGCTCGTGCATTTTCTGTGAAGTGTATCAATAATTAAGTGAAATTTCTGTTCATACTCTTTGATTTACCTTGTAGGAGGTATGTTCTTCTTTCTTTCACTGCCTTCTCACTGGTTCTTTGCAGAGTGAAAAGCTTCGCTGGTGGCCAATTTATTGTGAACCAGAGCATGAACTTGTGGGCCGTCTCAATTGCTCCCTCAGATCCCCTGATTTCGGTACAATGTGCATCTGTTTCTTTTATACAAATAGATGAATAAGAAAGTTTTTATGCTCTGTTGCGTCCAGCTTTGGTTGCATTTTGTTCTTGCATTCTTTTCTTCCCATTCCCATCCCCAGAATTCTATTTTGTTCTTCTGATGCTCCCATCCCCTCTCCGATGTTGCCATGCTGCACCATGGAAAGCCAACCAGAGTCATTCGATTATAAAGGATGGATCTCTGGCTCTCCCTTTCCTGGTTGGCTAGATGGATTTTATGGCCCTCATGGGTGACATTAAGCATGCCTCTTCCCCAAGTGTGCCCGACAGCTTCTGATCATTACTTTTCTTATAGGCAGGTTATGTATGATTGATGAACATAACTCTGATTTCTGTCGGTTCATTTATTCCCTGCTGTACAGAACATACGATTTCTGTGGGAATGACCATGAGCCTCGTCACCCTTTGCCCATGGGTTGTTGGGGCTCTGGTCTGACCAAAAATCTATCGGAGGCCATGTTCCCTGCGATGACTGTTACTTGTTATTTTGCCTCCTATGTCAGTTTGATGTGAGGTGTCATACTATTTGTTTGGTTGCTCAATGGGTATTACTATGAGAACATTATCTGCTCCCCGATGTTTCATTACACTTTTGTATGGCGATTGCAGCATGCTAATTCCCTACCCTGCGCCCGATCTTTAATAGGTCTCATACACTGGAACAACAATATGTTGTCACAAAATTCGCTGAGGTTTTATACCGCTGGGTCTACCTTTGGGGAAGGGGTATATAATTTTCATTTCTTTTCACATAATTAGATGGCTTCTCATAACCACCTCTTCATCCTCGGAGGTTTGCCTCCCAAGAGGATAAATAATAATGGTCGGCGTGCCAGCAGCCCATGGCTGGACATTGAGGAATGGAAAGATCAACCCCAGGTATGCGGAGCTCCCCTTTTAGGTGTTGTACCCAGACAATTTCCCAGTAAAAATACCAAGAAATAAGGGTTCGGGAATGTTTTCAAACACCTTCAAGGCACTGGCTACCTAGCCTTTTCTACAGCTCTGCGGGTCCCACCAAGGGCCATGATCGATTTTTCGTGACGTGTGGCTCCACAAGCAATTGACAGGGACCAATCTTGGCCACCCAGTTACGGGCTTTGCCCGCATCTCACATGGCCGCTCGGGCCAACCCGGGGGCTCCCCGACACTAAGCCACGCCACATGGCACCCAGTGAAAAGGCAAGGAGTCAGCCCCGAGACGCCTTCTTTCAACCCTCCAAGGTCAATGGGAGACCTAGTCAAGTCAACTATAGGCTTTGGAGACCCAAAGTGCGCGTATACGGCTCACACACGTGTGTTTGGCATTTTCCCGAACACCTTGTGGGCGCGTATATTCCAGCCCTCCTACATCAAACCACGGGCTAACCCGTAGTTCCATCACACTAATTGTGTCCTACAACGACCCCCCAACAATTCGAGGGCACCCTCGACCCTCAGACACATGGCGATGAGTCACCTATCTTTAACTCTCGGGCCAACCTGAGGCTACCCCGCCAACCCGCCATGCAACATGGCATGCAACTCGAGGCACGGCCCATGTGCCTAGAGTGCCCCTCCTTAGCTCCCACGAGCTCCCATCCTCAGTCCAAGGCCCACCTTGGGGCCCCTCAACCAGCTAGTCAAGCCTTTCGACAACCCAGGGTGTGTCGGGTATTTACCCAAACACCTTGCGAGCGGCTACTACGACTCGAAGCACAACGGCCCCCATGGTCCCATCCCGGCATCCCAGAGCCTAGTGTCCCTCAAAGGACACTCCCAGACGATGAAAGAAGACCCCCAGGGGCCATGCCTAGGGGTTACGACCTGCCTGGGGCCCATTCGCCCCAGGGCGCGGCTGTGCCCCCAAGGGAGGGCGAACTCCCCCGGGGGCCGCGCCCTCTCCCTAGTCTAGAGGCCCGACGGCTTCCCCCCAGCCCCAGTCCATGCAAATTCTCGATCTTACGGTGTAGTTCGTGTGCCATACCAATATGTGGGAGCAACAAGCGGAAGCAGCAAAGTGACAACATGGAGGGTTGGTCCTCATGTCAACACACACAAAGCTCCACGTATCCTGCTCCACCTGTCCTCTTCTTCTTAGTAAATTGGCAAAAGTAAAATTGCATATCTTTGCCTGCAACATGACAGGAATGATTGGTGGGTACAACACTCTGCCCGACCAATCTGAAGACATAACCAGACTAGCTCAAAGGCCCGGACCCATAACAAGGCGAGCCCAGGCGACAAAAGAAAGACTGGCAACAACTAATGATTTGTCAGATATCACCACCTTGACTGCAAATGTGGTGACCTCAGAAGAAGAAGATGTGTCACTGATGATTCCGACTAAAGGGACGTCCAGTCAGATGACAGAAGAAATGCCTGTGGCTACGGCACTAGACCCAACTATCCTGATGATGTTGAGAAGATACCAGCAAGAAATTAAGTCTCTTAAAAGATAGTTAAATGAGAAGAATGAACAAACCCCTGTCTCCAAGCATACTGAGCTCGGCGGAGGCTGTGATGCCTCCCGTCTCCCATCAAGCAAATCACAGGAAAGCTCCATGTCAGCCCTTCCCGCAACAGCCGACAGCGCCACCTGTGGCATTCCAAGTGCAACCTTCTTCGTCAGCAGTACAGCCTGGTCTACATGCAACGGTCATGATGACCCCCTTTACACGGTAGCAGGCACACTTGTACCCAGAACCTGTAGATCTCACTGTAGTGAATAAGCTAATGATAGAAAAGATGATAGAAATGAAGCTGTCTGAAAGGGCTGACGGTGATTCTAGCACCTTTGATGTCTACCGAGTGCCGTATCCTCCGTAATATGCTGCAAGGAGGTTACCCCTAGGCATCAGCAAACCTCCAAAGTTCAACAAATTCAATGGGCTAGGCTCTCCCAAGGAGCATATTGCTTATTATACAACAGTCATGGGAGATTTGGCTACTGATGAAGCTTATCTACTAAAGTTCTTTGGCTCGTCCCTCACAGGGTTAGCCTTTGAATGGTATTCTAGCCTCCCGGCCGGGTCAATAGCTGATTGGCCTTATATGCAGCGAAAGTTCAGAGAAAGGTTCCACGTCACAGAAAGGGAAATCGAAGTGGCAGAATTATACTCTAACAGACAGAGGCAGGATGAGATAGCTCTGGATTATGTCAAGAGGTGGAGAAGCCTGGCCATGAGATGCAGGCGGCCTCCACACCAAGAAGATGTTGTTCAGATATGTAAATAAAATCTCAGAAGAGAAGTGCTTGAAAAGATGATTGGGGTGGACGTTAGAACGTTCGACCGTCTGAACAATATGGTGGCAGAGGTCGAGACCTTCCTGTCTAAACATCCCGCCACTAACATTCCTGCTATCCAGAAAGGGAAGGCTATTGAGCGGCGATCAGCGCCAACAAAGGCACACTCTGTTGACTTCCAGACCTTTGATCAGCAGAAGAAAAAGGTGAAAGTAGTAGTCACCCCTCCGCCAGCAGGGGCAATGGAGAGAAAAGAGAGTGTCTCTTTGAGAAACAAGATGAAGATGTCATATTCATTTCCCAAGGAGAAGGCACGAGCACTGTACAAATGGCCATATAAATACAACAAGGTAACATTGCCCGAGCCAAAGAGGCCTGCTGATGCAGCAAAGAAGGATGACCCTATGTTCTGTCCATATCACGGGGCGCTAGGTCATGTCATTGAAGACTGTTATGTCTTCAAGGATGTCATGGAAAGTATGATTAGAAAGGGGGAGTTACAAATAGGAGAGCACCAAGTGGACCCTTCGTGTCCCCATGAGCCACTAGTGATGAGGCAAGCTGTCAACCTGATTTCCCTCAACCAATAGTTGCCTGAAGAAGCTGCCGAAACTTGCATACAACACACATATGAAGTGTGCTTTCTTACTCCTATCAAGGAACAAGAGGTATGGTAGACAATATCAGCCAAAACCAAAAGAAGGCCACCAGCTTCTGGGACACCAGGTGCCTCTGTTCGAGGTGCTACTTCAAAGCTATTGGGATGCTAGGAGCAGATTCAGAGGGGGGGTGAATGAATCCCCTTCTAAAATTTGTGTCGATTTGAAACTTAAGGCCCAATTAAAAACTGAACTAATAAAATCTTGTGGAATTGAACACTATGGTTCTGTAATGCATTCGCTCCAATAGGATCCACACTCAAACACTAATTCAGTTAATCTTCTGAGAATCACACTCGAACACTCAATGTGCTCAACAGACAACTTACTTCTACACTTAGACGGAGTCAATCGGTAAGCTGTGAGTCAGCGGATGGCTAAGCTGTATTGCCCAGCGGAAGCAAGCTGTGATGCTCAGCGGATGTAGGCAAGCTATGAGGCCCAGCTGTTAAGCTGTGTATCAGCAGAAGCCACACTCTAGTTAGAGTGTGGGGTGGACGTAGGTTTGCAGACTGAACCGCCTAAAAATCCTCGTGCACTGTGTGGTTTGCATTGTTGTGTGTTTAGCGCTAGATGCATACTAAGGATCTTGCACTAATTCCTTATCCGATTGACTCCGCTAAGTGCATAGATTTTCATGCGTCTACTGGGAGTGCAATTAAAGTGTTCAGCTATGTGCTTCATTAAAGCATTTCTCAGTTCAATCAATCAGAAGCTTAGTTTGTCCGATCCTCTAACTGTTACTGGAGAATAATTAAGGTGGTTATGTTTCATGTGAGTTAAATTTTGCTACATGGTCTAGTTATAGTTCTTAATTAGGTGAAAATTTTAAAAAGGGGATTCATTCACCCCCCCCTCTGAATCCATGTTTGCACCGTCACACCTAGTCTTCATAGACCAACATTTGTGATTCAGCAACCACTCACAGAGGCACTTTTTCATTATTTTTCCCATATTATTCTATTTTTATGATCTGTGCCCCTTCACAGAGCTGTCATTCACATATTCAGCGGCTAATTCCAAGGCGCTAATTCTGAGCCTGCCTGTAAACCTCTACATTTTGCTAATTTTAGCACCCCTCTACAGAGGCGTCTGTCACATTTGCAGCGACTATTATGCAGCCGCCTATTTACTGATACAGTGACCACTGTTAGGTCGCCATTTCTCTATGTTTTCACAGAATTGCTATATCTCATGTTGTTTTAGGTTTGATTGATTGAATTATTGATTATCATCATATTACTGATTGATCCTGCTCGCATTAGCCTGCATTTAGGGCATTTGGTTGAGAGACCTCCTCTCTCCACACTTTTAGGATCCCTTACACTCTCTTGGGAAAGGAAGGACCCTCCATTGAGCATTCCGTCTCTTTGGATTGGACATTCCTTGACCAAGGCCTCTGTAAGTCCTCGCACCTGTGGATTCCCTCACGGAAGCTAGGCTAGTAGTACCCTTTGAAGCACCCCAGAGTTAGTTAACCCATGCGTTGGTGAAGAGAGAGAAAGAACCTAGTTAACCAGGAGATTACACTCAAATTGAAACTAGGATCTACACTGAAAGAGGGCTAACTACTCCTTTAAAATTCACCCTTGCTTCACCTCAAAGAACACTAAAACCTTCTGTAAGCATCATAACTTGTTTGACAACTTGTTTGATAACCTACTTGAGTGATTGTTTGCTAGCTATTTTTGTTTAAACAATCCCTCATATTACTCATGAAGCTTCGTTCAGGTAAAATTGTCAACATGGCCAACTATGAGTTCACGTATGACGATTGTGAGGAGGGTCAATTTGACCCATCCTATGAGGTTCCTCCTCAAGATCCCATTCACTATGAGGGAAACAATGTTTCCTCTCCTTCTCATTATCCTCAAGTTTATGTGGTGGACACCACCACTCAAGGGTTGAGCTCCCATCTCAATCTCAACCCGCCACTTAGCACATACCCGGTGAAGCTTCCCCGCCTTTCAATCTAAATGATCTTATCAATGCTTTGTCCCAGTTGGATGATACTCAACATCAAGCGGTCCAGGCCGCTCTTAAAGGGAAATCCATCCCTTCTTCTTTTTCCAATCCCCCTCCGACCGTAGGTGGCCTTCCAGTCAACTTTTCCAACGACCAGTCGATCCCTCAGAAGATTTCATCTCGTCCACGAATCCCCATTCTGGTTATACCGGCCCAACCGGCAAGCCATTTCGTAGCTAGGCCTCAACAACCTCCACCTCCTCAATTTGTGAGGAGGCTTATGCCAAACTCCCGCTTTGTTAATCCGGTGCCGGCCGAGTCTGATACCAACACTCTTCTCCTCCAAAAGATTGCTAGTATGGAGGAGCAACTCAAGAAAGTCACGGCCCCCAAGAATGCTCCGGAGATCACTCCCCCTACTCTTCCAGTCTTCCACTTGCCTCCATCAGAGATGCCTAACTTTAGGCGCTACTGATACGCACAGAGTGTGGTGGTGATCTAGAAGGGGAGGGGTTGAATAGATCACCCCTTTAAAAATTTTAGCGGAAGGCGAACCTTCCCACTTCCTGCCTCAGGCCACCAAGCAAGAGGCTTCCTCCAACCCTCGAGGGAGGGAAGGTGCAGCGCGCCCACTCACTCTACTGACCAATGCCGCTGGCCTTGGTCTGCGCCGACACGAAGGCGATCGCGAGCGTACCGAGAATGTCTCAGGACCTCCTCGCACTCATCCAGAGCTCTCCCTCCAGCTCCGGCAGTTCGAGCGACGTTTTGCTGAGCAAGAGCTGGCACTTCAGGCCCTGCAGTAGCGCTCTGCCACCAAGGAGAAGGAATGATCCCCGTTCTCCGACATCTTGGAGGCCGAACTATCCCTACGGATGTCTCTTCCAACCTTCAAGTCTTATGACGGCTAGGACAACCCGACCGACCATTTTGATAGTTTCGATGCCCTCATGACTCTCCAGGGGGCATCTGACGCCATACAATGCCGAGCCTTTGTCACCACGTTGGTGCAAGGTGCTCAGGCATGGTTCTGAGCCCTCACCCCCGGAAGCGTCACCAGCTTCCGACAGCTTGGACGACTCTTTAAGGAAAGCTTCGTCGGGAATGGCCCCCCTAGATCACTAGCGGGATTGCTGGCGCTAAAGCGATCCGGGGGAAAAGCTGCGAGCCTACATAAACCGCTATAAAGCGGAGGCCCTGCGCATCCCTCGCCTTGACTGGAGGGACCCGTGACGAAGGACTTCGGCGAGAACTGGTGCTCCATGTTCCCGCCACCCTTACCGACCTGATGACCTTAGCACTGCACCATGCGGAATGCGAAGAGGTCCCTCACTGCCTGCCGAGACCCCTCCAGCAAACGAAAGGAGGGGGAGAGAAAAAGGTCGGTCGAGCAAGCTTCCAACTAGGGGGAAGAGGAAGAACCGCGAGGGCGATCGCCGGGAGCCCCCAAGGAGGTTCGAGTGATACACCCCGCTGACTACTCCCGTTTATGAGATCTATCGGGAGATCAGAGATTCCGGTCTCCTTCACCAGCCTGAACCCATGAAAGTCGACCCCTGCCGATGTAATCGACGCAAGCACTACCAGTTCCACGATGACCACAGCCATCATACGAGCGACTATCAACAGCTGAAAGATGAGATTGAAAGTCTCATCCGCCGTGGGCACCTAGCCCAGTACGTGGCCAAGCGTAGGGACACCCCGCCAGGCCCCGCGGAGGAATTGACAAGCACCCCCGAGGAATTCATATCAATGTTATTTTGGGAGGTTCGACTTCCGGGGGAGATATAACAACCGAGGGAGAAAATGCCATGTTGAGCGAGCCAGCCGAGCCGTCGAAGCAACTAGACCCGCAGCCTCAACACATGGACAAGAGGCCCTAGTTTTCTCCGATCAAGATTTGGAAGGGGTGGTCACCCCGCATGACGATGCCCTGGTCATCTCGACAACCACCAACCATTGTAACGTGGATAGGGTACTGGTTGACAATGGCAATGCGTCGGACGTTTTGTCTTATCGATGTTTCTTAAAGATCGGTGAAAACCCATCAAAGTTGTGTCCGGTCCAACCCCCCTTTGTGGGTTCAATGGTCACGAGAGAGCCCTAAGCCTGCCAGTCACCCTCGGGACCCCCCTAAAGCCATGACCTTTATGGCAAACTTCATAGTGATTAAAGGGATAATGGCCTACAATGCTATATTTGGCCGGGGAATCATCGGTCATATAAAGGCTATGCCATCATCCTACCACTAAAAATGAAATTCCCCATTAAATTCGACGTGGGTGAGGTCCGAGAGAGCCAGGCAATAGCTAGAAGATGCTATGCGATCTCGGTGGATAATAAACCGCATGAAGACCCGAGCCAGGGCTCCGATATCATCGAGGAAAAGAAGGGGGCAGGCAAAGCCAGAAGGAAGCTGTAGTACCCTGGATCCGACGGATCGGAATTGGAGAGCTTTCAAAGCGCTTTCGTGGGTCTCGAATTGTGTTTTACGATCCACGCGAGTTTTTCCCCTATATAAGTTGCGGAATCTCGGGGAGAGTGAATTGTTGAATCCTGAGGCTCCGAGACGCTACAAGTGCGTTGTACTCTTTCTGAAGATCGCGAAGGCTATTTTTTAAAAATTTTTTAATTTTACAAAATTTTGGGCCAAAAATCATATTTCAAAAATATTGATAATATTTATATTTTCTTTTTTTAAAAAACCTCCCATAGCCCTTAGACCCTTCCCCCCCCTTGTTGAAACTTCGCCCATCCCCACCCCTTTCTACACCATTTACCATTCAGCTCAGGCCAGTTCGCAGGCAGTATTGAAGGCTCTGGTTGTAGAGTCTGCCACGCAACCAGCTCGATGTTACAGAGTGCACACCATATATTGCTAGAAATCCCTTCAAGTCAGCTTTGTAGGCAAGGTGATCCCGCCTCAATATGATTTTGGAGCTGCCCTGGAGGTTCATTATCGTCAGGCTGCGTGTCCAGCATCCGGGTGGAGATCAGAACTACAGTGCAGAAGCTCCTGCAGCCACATCCCTGTTCCTCTTGGTGTGCCATTTGACCGGGGTAAGATACTACCAGTCCTCTGTCCAACGCAGAAAGTGGAGCATCGTTTGGAGTTCGGAGCTCCCCGTTCCATTTAATCTCCCCCAGGTGCATAGGTCAGTCCAGTCAGGGCCTGAACAACACCCCTTCACTCAATGGGCTCTATCTCTCTTCTCCGAACTCCACTGGTGTTATTTCTGGTTGGTGTTCAAAGAGGACTCGACCATGTTCACATCCATTTTGGTCCTGCATCGTTCGAACTTCGGGAGCATTCGTGGCGACTTCATCTTCCTGCGACAGTATTCTGGGATCAATCCTAGCCAGAACGAAATGGTCCAGTTCCAGAGCTTGCCCCGGCCATCGACGACGTCTGGAGATCCCACAAAAATTCAGGAGCCTTTCTGGGTCAATAAGCGAAGGTTTGGCACTAGTTTCAGTGACTTCCAAGTCTGGAAAAGCCCGTGGTGGTGTCAACAGCGACTACCTATCAAGCAGTTCCAAAAGCGGGTAGAACCGGCGGAGTAGTCAATCGGCACCCTCTTTAGTTATCTCCCCACATCCCGTCTGACCGGCTTGGCGCCCCTCCCCACGTGGAGGTAGTGTTTGAATGCAACCTCTATTTCCCTGCCCATAGTCCATCCCTCCTACATGTGGAGTAGTTCATGTAATTATTTAAATAGGAAGAAGCTCCACCGACGCAATGTGCGGGGAACCCACACTTCCCCGCTCACCCACGTCTCCGAACGTGGTCAGTTTCTTCAAACTGGCCAGGTAATCTCTCAACCCTTGCTCATACTTTAGTGCTTGTTCAATTAATATCTACCAATGCTCCGTTGGAGTGTTAGAGAGTGCCCAGTCCTTGAAGCACCCTTGCTTTTGAGTGACCACTGTGGAGGAAGCGAGTGATCCGAGTCCCTTGTGGCACTCGGTCAGCCCATCAATTCGGGCTTCCATATCTTTGGGGTGGAACACATTCATAACCTTGCTGGCCCTCTACCAGCAAGGGTCTAGTCCCACCACCCTTGACTCGGCATCATCGAGTCACCCTTGGGTTGAGCGTGCGCACCGGTGAGCGACCGTCTATGATAGTCTGTAATTGGCAAATTGTGCTTGCGTTGACTAAGTCCTAGGGATCTTTGTCCTATTGTTGCCACCCCAAGGTGGTGTCACATCAATTTAGTATCAGAGCAAGTTCTAGACTTGTCTCTACTAAGTCTTGTCCTAAGGCCATTGCATTTATCCCCCCATTCATCATGGCCACTTCCTGCTTAACCTACTCGCCACCCTTGGACATCATTCTAGATAAGGACATTACATTTGACGGATCACGTTCTAGTGATCATGTTAGGTGGGAGGCTACCATAGAAAGGCACATTGAAAAGACTTGGGTATATGGACCCGCGAGAGTCCGCAAGGCCAAGGGATGACTTCGAGGTCAAGCCAAGAGTAAGTGGGAGCACATAGAGGGATTAAGAAGGGTTAGGAGGTAAGAGCCCATTCACTCATGAGATGATATGAAGGAGGAACTTAGAAAGATCTATGCTCCCCGACATTCCCCTTCCTATCCGAGGAGCACTACTACTCCTCCATCCCCACCCGGCCAACTTGAGACCACCCTTAGGTCTCCACCGCCACCACTCCCAACAGAATCCCTCTCAACCATCATCACTACACTTCGCCACCAACTTCTCTCCATTAAGACCCAAATGATCCCAGCATCCATCTCTCCATCTAACCCCAAGAGGGCCCCCACACCCTAATAAAAACCCTCTTCCACAACCCTCAATATCCAAACCAAATTGGCCCCCACTCCCACCCCTCCACCCACGGAACCGCCCTCTGTATCAGGGGAATGCTTCTTTTCAAAAAGAGCGTAAGCGTACATTTTTACAAAATGTGTGTCTTCTATTTTTCCTACGTGAAAAACAAATTCCGTGACCAACAGAGGCTTTCGGGTTGCTAGAGGGGGCCCTTCACTTGCTCACTTATAATATGTAGATGACACCATCTTATTCCTGGCTGAGGATGAGCAGTTGTTTTTTTGTGGCCAGGCTCTTGTTGGAATTGTTGGAAGAGGTTACTAGTCTTAACGTTAATTTCAATAAGAGCATGCTTGTGGGAGTTAACCTAGACGATTGGCCTCTCCAGACGGCGGCCTGCTTGTCAGGATGTAAGATTAGATCGTTCCATATTTACTAACAGGGTCTCCCATTTACCCGAGCTCTCTTCATTGTCCTGATTGGCTTCCGATAATCTAGAAATGAGTCCAGACTGACTGGTTGGAAGACTAGAGTGTTATCTTAGGGAGGCAGATTAGTGCTGTGCAAATCAATATTGGATAGTCTCCCTATGTATTTTCTTTCCATGTTCTGAATCCTAAAGACAATGACAAAGAAGATTGATTCTATTAAGAGCATGTTCTTTTGGCAAGACAGTGGAAGGAGATACAAGGGTTGGCATGATATAACATGGGGGAGGATGGTCACAAACAGGGAAGAGGCAGGCCTGGGAATCAAGAATGTCAAAGGCTTCAACTTCACTCTCTTGTGCAAGCGGTTATGGAGGTTGGGGTTAGGAGAGGATGGGTTGTAGGCGTAGGTGATCATCAAAGGTACTTTAATAGGAGGAGAGAATGTGATGTGGCACCTACTGCACAACATAGGACTTCACCTCTTTGGAGAGATATCTTCACCTACAGGGATATTATCATCTCCGATGTCCGGGTTCAATTAGGAAAAGGTGACAAGAGCTTTTTCTGGAAGGATAGATGGTGTGAAGGCTTCACCTTGGAGACTTTGTTTCCTAACCTCTGTAGTTTCAGAGGACCCTCTAGGGTCAATCGCTTAAACTTTCGACTCCCTCCTTTCAGGGGGCACCTGAGCTCCGACCTTTAGAAGGAATCCCAAGGAGGAGGAGATAGTGTAACTCTAGGACCTTCTTTCCTTCCTTCTACGCTTTCATCCTCTGCTAGATAGAAATGATAAGTGGACATGGAGGTAAGAGAGGGACGGTTCCTTTCAGTTAGATCTGGTTTTGCCATTATCTCATATGAAGGTGCTCGCCACAGCCGATGCTTAAGTCTGGAGACCGAAGAACCCATTAAAGGTCAAGCTGCTGACCTGGAGGATCTCCCATGGGAGGTTACCTACTCGGGACAGGCTGCTCCGAGCTAGCTGCATTTGCGAAGAAGACAACGAGATACTCGACCAATTGTTTGTAGGTTGTACCTACTCACAAGGGGTGTAGAGGGAGCTTGCTAGGAGGACACGCACCGTCTTCAACTAGTACAGTGAGGTGCACCACTTGATTGAGCATTGGGGCAGAAGTTGGCCCACAAGGGGTGATAGGACGATGTGATGGCTTATCCTCCATGACACGCTATGGACAATGTGGGGAGGGCAGAACAACCAAATTTTCAAGAGGGAGGCTAGAGCTGAGCATTTAGTTGTCTCTTTTGTTTGTGATAGAGTGAGGGAATAGGTTGTCATCCTCTGTAATGTGAATTCCCTTACCTATTCTCTTTTTGTCTTGCCAGAGGGCTAGGGTGCTACACAGCCTATCCTTCATTTTTAAGGTTTTTGGTTTTGTTGAAGAGAATATCATTTTCTAGAAAAGATTCCAAGTACCTCAAAATGTGTTCCACAACCTTCATATGAGTTGTCATGAGAGCATGCATGTACTGACTTACCACACCTATAGCATATGAGAGGTCGGGCTGGGTCAAGGAAAGATACAAAGCTTGCCAACCAACTACTGATACAAACCGCTTTCTTCTAGAGTCTTTCATCATCTTGTCCTGTCAAACCATGATTAAGTTCAATCGAAGTAGCCGATGGTTTACAACCCAATTTTCTTGTTTCAACCGATAAATCAATAACAATTTTCCTTTGACAAGTATAGATTCTTTCCTACGACCTGACCACTTCTATTCCTAGGAAGTATTTCAAATCCCCCAGGCCTTTGACTCTAAATTCAGCGTCCACAGTATAACAAAATAGACAACAATAGTCCACAACTAGTACAGAGACAGAAAGAAAAGTACAGCTACATGGGGCATACCCCGGTACTCACCACTAGCAACTAACGCTGGGTACCTGAACCATGCCGAGCCTCAGGTGCATACCTCTAAAGCCGTGCCTCGCCTGAAACATGGTGAAAACATGCAGGGAATGAGTCTTAAAACAAGACTCAATAGGGATCACTCGAACCCCACCTTGCCAACACGGGAAAATCGCTACTCTAGCAGCTAAGCGAGTACCACAAAGTAAAGCCCTGCAACTACAACACCGGTCTCACGGTGTGAAAATGCACACATGCACGCCACGGTGAAGCAACCGAAACTCCTCGGTCAACACGACCAAAACTCAAGGTCAAGGTCACTAAAACTGACAGTCTGTCACTCCCAGTCCAAAATAGGAGTACCTCCTACTAGAAGAACGACCGAATGCCCCCACTGACGTCTTATACCACGTCAAAAGTGTCTAGCTACCACGTCCCGGGTGCGAGACTCAGACACGCTCAAGTAACCACAAAGCGAGTGACTAGCTGGGGTCACGCTCGTCAGCGTGCGTCCATCATCCCCAACCACATGTGCACACATAGACCATGCATCCTAGGTCTGGCCTCTAACTGGTTTTCCCCTCAGCTAGACTCTGGCCGACGACGTGGGGCCTGATGGAAATCAGTTTAAAAATCATCCTCAGGGTAGCCGTCCCACCACTCCCAAGTGGATACCAGCACATGTGTACTAGCAGACTACGACCAGTGGAGTGTCTCTGAAGGAGTAGACTCTCAAGCTATGGAAAGCAACGTAAGAACTGGCAGCACAAGGAACGCTCCTCATACCAGCATCGTCGCACGGTGAGATGAGCCGAAGATACACCTCCCGGGACTACACGGTAGCACAACACCTGGCCTCGACACGATGTCCAGCATCTGTCAGACCACAGGTCAACATGTGGACCGAGGTCCACACACTTGGGACTCGAATCGGCCACGATCAAACATTGATCAAGCTGGAACACTTGAACGGTCCACTCTGGGCCACTCAGGGACATGTGATCGAACAGGGGCCGCACCAGGGGATATATGGCCATCCACAGACCGTCCTTCTTCGGGTTCAAACGGGGCATATGCGGTCAACCTCTAGCCGCACAAAGAAAAGACGGCTGACTCCCAGCCACACGTGGGGGATGGGCGGTCCAGCACAGCCGTCCATCCTCCAACTGTAAAAACACATGTACGGTTGGACCCTGGCCACACAAGGGAAGGGCGGCTAGGACCTCACCGCACAAGGCATGTGCGGTCCAGCTCTGGCCGCACCACTGCCAACGGCACCAGATGACATGCGGCCTGCCCCTGGCCGCACACCCCAGTGCACTATGCAACGGTCACAAGCAACGGTCGAAACTCACAGGATGGATGGTTGCCTTGGGGCCGCACATAGGATGTGCGGTCGCACGACTGGCCGCACATACCTAGTGCGCGACAAGCCATTGGGCAGTCAAACCATGGCCACACAAGGGGGTGCCCACTACGCGCCGAGCAGAAGGGCGGTCGCGCTAGGGCCGCACAAGGGATAAATGGGCCCTGGTTCGACCGTTTTTCTCTCGCCGGTGTGAAAATGGTGAACCGATGGGAAAACTCCATTTCTGGCCCCATACAAGCCCCACGGAGGGGGAAACGCAAGGAAATCAACCCCCAACCCCCTGGCATGCTTCTACGCCCTTGAAACGTGGAATCGGGGGGTAAAACGGCAGATCGAGTGAACTCTCCCCGTGGCATGGATGACCCTTCCCGGTGCGAAAATAACCCCTCTTGGCCTCGCCTCGGGCTAAAACTCGCGGGGAAGGAATGCAAGTGGCTAAGGATCGTCCCCCTACCTTTGGCTCACGTCGAGGCGTGCCAGATCATCCACACACCACGAAGAATGCCATTAAGATCTCCATCCCTTCACGCTTCCCACGCTCACCGCACGCCGCCGGGATCGTCCCGCCGTCTCCCATGTCCTCGCACCGTCGCCCCGAGCCGTCTGCAACCGGAGGGGACCTCATCGTGATCGAACGGGAGAGAGAGAGAGGGAGAGGGGCGGCCACGGTGGGGAGAGGAAGAAGAAAGGAAGAAGAAGGAGAAACCCATGTCTAGCTCTCCCTTTCTTATCAAGGCCTCAATGGCGTCCTTGAAAACATAGCAGTCTTCGATAGTATGTCCCAACATCCGGTGGTAGTGGCAGAAGCGGGGGTCGTCCTTCTTCTTCATGTCACCGGGCCTCTTTGGCATTGGCAAAGTGATTTTGTTGTAACTAGTCACCCACTCGAACAGGAGTAGGGACTTATCTCGGGGGAAGGAATACCGTTTGCTCCTCATCTTTTCCCTCAGTGAGGGGCCTTCCCGCCGTTCCGTGGACCTGGGCGGTGGAGGGCCTGCAGCCACTTTGGCCTTTTCCTTTTACTTCTCAAAAGCCTGGAAGTCCAACGCGTGGACCTCCGGTGGCATTGGTTTCTTTTCGGCCTGCCTCGCCCTTTGGCTTGGTGCTGCAGGAGTGGAAGAATACCGGGCGAGGAATGCCTCGATCTCGGCCACCATGTTGTTCAGGCGATCGAAGGTCTTGACCTCAGTGTCGATCATTCTTTTGAGGATTTTCTTCTTCAAATTTTGCTTATAAATTTGTACCGCATCCTCCTGGTGCGGGGGGCGCCTGCACCTCATGCTAAGGTTCCTCCACCTTTTGATGAAGTCGAGTGCTGACTCATCGCTCCTCTGCCTTGTGCCATAGAGCTCCGCCACAGAGACCTCCCATTCGGCGATGTAGAATCTCTCCTTGAACTTCTTCTGCATATCGGGCCAGTCGGCAATGGACCCAGGTGGCAGGCTCGAATACCATTTGAAGGCCAACCCGGTGAGTGTTGAACCAAAAAACTTTAGGAGGTACGCTTCATCAGCAGCTAGATCTCCCATGACGTTCACATAATAGGCAATGTGTTCCCTAGGAGACCCCTGCCCATTGAACTTCTCAAACTTCGGCAACTTGGTGATGCCAGTCGGTAGCTTCCTTGCGGCATAATGAGCCCGATAAGGGACTCGGTAGACGTCAAATGGCGTTTGATCCCCGTCACCCCTTTCTGCTAGCTTCATATCTATCATTTGCTCCAACATCAGTCGGCTGACAGCTGCCGGGTCGACCGGGCTTGGATAGAAATGGGCGGGCTGTGCCACCGGAGTGGTCAGCACCGTCGCCTGAGGGGCTGTAGGAAACCCCTAGAGAGACGGGCTTTGCGACGGGGCTGGGTACTGCGCCTATTGTAGGGGGACACCTGTAGGGAAGCTGGGGGTTGGTGGGAATGCCACAGCTTGTAAAGTTGCCTCAGAAGATTGCCCGTTGCCCCCAGGTGCCTCTGGTAAAACCTCGGTCTGCCCCGATGTCGAGGGCAAGGCATTCCTTTCGCTGAGTTGTCTCTTTAACAATTCGATCTCCCGCTGGTACTGTTGGATCACGCCTAGCATGGCGGGGTCGGTCGCAGAGCGAGTGGGCATAACGCCTGTCTCTTCGGTCGGGACGTCCTCGGATGATGTGGAGGGTCCGCTACTCGTGTGCCCGGTGGTGGTGACGTTGGCCGTCAAGGCTGCGGGGGGATCTTCGGGGGAGCTCGCCTCGACACCTGCCCGCGCCACTTCGCTTGCCACTCTTCTTCTTCTGGTGAGAGGACCGGGCCTGGTAGCGAGCCTGGCCACTTCCTCAGGGTCAGTAGGTAGAGCCCCGTACCGACTAGAGAATCCTACCATATTGCAGGTGAGGACTCTCCAACCTCTGCTTCTTTTCGTCACTTTCCTCGAAGGCCTGCTCGGGAACACTAGCCTGTCGAACACCGACCGTCGGGGCGGCGCTTCCTCCCGCACAAGGGACTGGCGTCGCTCTTCCGCCTGGTTCCTCGACTCCGCGCTGGGTAGGGGCCGAGCTTCCTTTTCTTCTTGGAAGGCGGATGCCACTACCCCCAGCAATCTCTGGCAACCCAAGGGAATGTTGCCTGGGCCCCGGAGGTAATTTCTCATGGCCTGCTCGATCCCTTCCCACTCCTGGTCGGGGAGAGGGGCCGGTAGTTAAGTGTCGGGGGCGACACCATGGTGGGTGTAGTCTGCATACGCCGGGCGGTCGGCATGGTGACGGCGCCTGTGACGTTGGCGATGGGTGCTTTCGGGCAGTTCTGATACAGCGGCTGCCGGTTGGCGGGTCGTGGCCGCTTCTTCGACCATTTCGTCTCTTTGCCCCCTTGCACGGCGGGAGCAGTTGGGCCCTGCCTGCATAGGTGCCACGGGTTGGGCTTCATTGGGAACCCAAACCTGTTTCAGTTTCACCGGCTTGTGAGTCGGCATGTCTCTTGGTGCGGCAGCCGGAATGACGGGCGCCTTTCCTTCTTTTACCTTCTCCAGTCCTTGGAAAGAGTTGTGGACCGGAACGGTTGGTATTATTTGGTCTGGGATCACCTCAGACCTCTGCCCATTTAAATGGACCCGGATAGTTCTGACAGTCACGGACTTGCCAGAGTTAGAGATTCGGCGTCTTGGTGTGACAACGCCAGCAGTGTTCTTCCGGCACCTCCTCCGATGGGATGCCGACCCCTGGTGCGACGGGCCGGCGGTCTGGTGCATGTGGTGCACATGGCAACCCAGCGTCCTTGACGGGGCGTTGCCGTTGCTTCGGGCCACAGCTCGGCCAGCGGCGGCTTCAGTGCCTCCTGAGAAGAGGGCATCGGTCTTGCGTTCATCGGATGCTTCCACGTCCAGTATGCTGACGAAGGCCACCCCCAGGAAGTTAGGGAAGCCCACAACCAGGGGGAAGCTGCCGAAGCGAAGGGGGACGGCAAGATAGCCGTTCTTGACGTGACTCTCGATGACCAGAGGGTCAAAGGAAATCGCCATTCTTGCAGTCGAGCGTACTTCGCCTGTATTTGCAAAAGATGAAACAATCAGTATTACAAGAAGGGGGCCGCGAAGCCCCTACTTTCGACAAAGAGATGAAAGGTGGATGGGTCCCACCGGGCGTGCCAGACTTGCGGACGCACTTCTTTCTGAAATTAAATTGGGGTTGGTTGTTCGTTTATTGGTTCTGTTAAGTGCGTGGGCGTGCCAGTCACCGAGGTGATGATTTATTCAGACTCCAAAGAGACCATGGTGCGCTCGACTTGACTTCGTCAGACGATTGTGTGGTTTGGGTCGGGACCCAATCCCGCCATGCCATAAAGGCCATGATGTCATTAACGTCCCCCGTACGAGGGAACACTTTTGATTAATTGTCGAAATTAGGGGCTCCGCGACCAAAGAAAATAATACTGATTGCGAAAGGAAGGAGCAGGGATAGATCACGCGCGAGCCTGTGTCGGGACACGGGCAGCCGGGCATATCGGTCACTCACAGACCTTTTCATATTCGGACAAGAGTCCATGACAAGAGTACGGTAAAAACTGGAATAAACGTGCTCGAATGTCTGCCGGACAGACGGCAATTTTAATGACGACTAGGATGAAATTCGGTTCGGAAGACGAGTCTGGCTAAGCCAAGATATCGGCCCGAAGTAAGGCCGGGTCGTGACCATTTCGGGATAATTCCCGAGACCCAGACCCAGCCTGCGTGGGTGACCTTAATATTCCTTTAGCACAGGGTCACGAGGAGGACGGAGCTGCGATGTGGAATTTTATTATTAGGATTGGTGGAGTTTAGGTTACACCTCTTTGCGGGCCATTTCCTCTCTTCCTTTTATGTATTTTAGGGTAATTGTAATTTTCTTATTATTTAGTTGCGTAGATTGCCCTCGTTGTCCTGTTGTTCACTTGCTCACACGAGTCTCTGAGTTTATTTATTTTATTTATTTATCTATCTCTCTCCCCCCCTTTTTTACATTATTTTTTATCCGAGTTTCCTGCACTCTTTATTATCACATGTACATGTATATATCCCTTTTTATTGTTGTTAGTGTTATTATATGTATATTTATTGCTTTCCCTTTTTTTGTTAGGGAGGAGTGGGCCGCTGAAGGCCCTGAAAACGGGCGTGCTGGCGGAGAAGAAGGGTGTACCGGCGAAGGGCATGCAAAGGCGTGTACTGCTGGAGCGGTGGGGTAGGGTGTACCGCTAAAGGGCGGTTGTGTGTGTATGTGCATGTGCCACTGCAGGGGGTTCGAAGGGGACAGCGCACCGGTGAGTAGCTACGCCGGTGAAGGGGTGTGTACCGTTGGAGGGTGTATCGGTCAAGATTGCATACTGGCCAGAGAGGTGTGTCGGAGAGAGGGCTGGATGTGTGCCGCTGAAAGGTATGAGGGGCACACTCCTCTGGTCGTTTTAAGGCCTTTCTCTTCTTTTGTCTCACAATCTGATACAGCTTGGCATAAATTATTCCTCCCTCCTGCGTTTGTAATTGTCTGAGGCGCACAATCGTCGTCCGGTCCAAGTATCCTTACGACGCCCAGGGTTCACTTGTCGTCATTAACAATGTTTATTAATCGTTATTCCATTTGTTTGTTACTCCTTTTGTCCTTATCATGTTATCATTTTTTTTAACAAAATTTGACAGCATCTCCCCTTGACCCCGGGCGTAAGGGAGAGGCGGGGAACGCGCCCACATGGAGTGGCGGAACCCAATAAGTAGAGGTGGGTGTCCGAAGACTGTAACACCTTGGACAAACCTCAAAAAAAAAACACTAAGTGAGTAGCGAAAGGAGGGCCGGGGGATAAGCTAAAGACTCTGGGATCAAATGGTAAGGATTAGTGTGTCGGTCAAGAAGCCCAAAGGGTGTGCCGCTGAAAGTCTGTACCGGTGAAGGGTTCTAAAGCGCAGAGGGTGTGCCGGGTAGGGGCCGTGCCGGCGAAGGAGGTGAAGGGCCGTAAGGCATACCGGGCAAGGAGGACCCAGGGTGTGCCGTGGGGATAGAATAAGGGTGCACCGTTGGAGAGGGAGCCAAGGGTGTGCTTAGATCAGGTTGCTAAAATAGTAGAAATAAAATTACTTTTTAATTAACAGTTTAAATTCAACAATTATAGCCCAGAGTTAAGTCCAAAGAAAAGACAACAAGTGCCAAGTACAGTCGATAGAAAAGTAAAGATGTACCAAAAAGTCAGGGGAAGCCCGATGAAGGTACCAGCTGGCCACTACGAGTACGCAACTCCAAGAACCGCGGAAGCAGCACGAACAACAGCCCACCTGAAAAGTAGGGGTTAGCCTCGTGTCACTGGCTCAGTAGGGGTCACGCGGATCCCCATTGGAAAACACGCAGTAACACGCTAAAACAGCAAGAAACAACAGGTGTAGTAAAGTAGGAAAACTAAACTACAAAGCTGTAAAGAAAGGGTAGCAGGAGTAGAGAGCAACTAAGTACAGGGGAGCTATAAGGAAAGGGAAGAAGCCGTACCAGACAAGCATGACTACCAAACTAACCTCGGCCACTGAAACTACTCCAAGCAGACACTACACCAAACAAAGATAGAAGGGTGAACTCTGAACGGGGAAAAGTCAGAAGCTTACCGAAATGTCGACACGACGCCAGGCTCCAAACGAAGACCTGCAAGGACAACCAATAAAGCCTAGACAGTTAACGGCCAACATGACTAAAACATCGTGCACACTGTCCTATGCACGACCAGAATGCCATGCATGTGACAGGACGCTGAGTTCGAGTGTAGCCATGAGAGGGCTGACCTGGAAGGTCACAACGCATAGAAAACACGAAGATTCACGCACCACGTGACGAAGCAACCCCTCACGAGAAGAAAGGCCAGACGCATCCACTGAGCCAATGCCTAGGAAGGCGAAATCTCAGTTATGCTCTGTAATGAACCAGGAACGGAACTATCATATCGAGAACTACTCAAGGTCACACCTGTCAACGTGAGTCCAAAGCCCCTAACCACGTGTGCACACACTGGCTGTAGACCACTAAGCCAGGCCTCTAGCTAGTTTTCTCCCTCCACGGACGCTGCGGTCGAGGGCAATAGTACTGCCAAATCAGGAGCCCACGAAAACTAGCTTAGAAATCACATATCGAGAAAGTGCCCCGCTATAAGAGCCATCACGCCAAAGCGTGCCGTAAGGTGACAACTAGTGAAGGCTTATGAAACACAAACTCTGAAACACGAGTGCTGAAGTACAGACAAGCTAATCATGCACTGTCACTCGTACTACAAAGCACCAATGGCACTATAAGAATCTGCCGACAAACTCAAGACCAGGCAACTAGACCTACTAGCACAACGATCCTCGAGTCACCAAACTCTAGGCCAAGATCGTTGCTCACAGTGAAATAACCTCCAATCAGTCTAATCCTAAGCTAGACAAAATGACACTCTGATGAAACGACTCACAGAGACCTGAGGGAACACCAAGAACCCTCAGCACACCTAGACATGCAAACTGAGGTAAGATGATATCTCGAGGCATCTAGAAACATGGTCTCGAATTGGACAAAGCCGCCAAGACGCTCACAAGGTCACCTGTCAACCCTTGGTCTCACCAGGTTGACCAGAACCAGACATAACACACACACACACACTGCATGCACAAGCACTCCTGGCCGTCGCATCATGGTCACTGCCCTCATAAGATGTCAACAGACACCCACTGGTCACAGGCAAACCATGAGATCAAGCCAAGATAAGCAGAAATCAGAGCGGTGGACGACAACAACACTCTGGGCAAAGTGAACCATCACTCAACCGCTAGGTGAACCCGACAGTCAAGAGGCAGCCGCTACGCAACCAGAGACAACAACACTGGCAGTTCTAGATTGAGTCGTTAGGGTACTGTCATAGTCAAGGAAAGGACCACACCCAGTCACCTAAACTGATCGATCCAGAAGCCACCGACACATAGATATCGCCCTAGAACACAACCTAAGACTGACAAACACACAGAACAGAACGACGACCATCACAGCCAACAACAGGACCGTAACGCACTAGCATAGGGGCGTTACCTACTCTAACACACCAGATTAGGGGCGCCAGGGCAAATAGACCTGAAATCTAATACAGACCATGTAACGCACCAGAATAGGTGCGCCACATCAGCATAACGCATCTGGACAGGGGCGTTATATCCAACGGACCAGAACTCAAATAGAGGGCATGTAACGATCTGGGTGTGATGCCCTAATTCTTGGAGTGATTCCAAGTTCTATCTTCCTCTCTGGGTGTGACTCCCAGCCGCCGCCATCCTTGCCGCCAACGAGCCGCTACAACCCATTCTCCAACCTGCTGTCCTGAGTCACGAATTTCAAAACAGAAGGTTCAAGATCAAGTTGGTTCTCCTCATCCAGCCATCTGATCGACCTCAAATTTTGAGGACCTCTTCCCCACGTCCTCCCCCATCTCCAGATAAAATTTCACGCCGATCCGCCGCCGTTTGCCCCTCCGTCCACTGTCATCTCTCCGCCCTGCACAGTCTGCCTGTGTGCAGATTTGTGAGACAACCACCTGATCCACGAATTTTCCCACCCCCCAAACCATCTCTGATCGCCACCAAATTTGGTGTGCTTGATCACCACGTCCTGCTCTCTCACCCAAATTAATCCCTTCACCCAGATCTACCATTTGACCCCCGGTCAAACCCCTTCTTCAGGTAGATCCCAGTCTGCCCTGCACCCCTTCCAGAACGTGACACCCTGTTGCAGAGTTTTTTCATGGAAGATCAAGCCGTTGGATGGTCTTGGATTTCACATTGGTCATAGCTCTTCGAGTCCACTTCGCAGCGGTGCCAGCCTCGCTCTGATCCGACGCCGGATCTGGGCATAGGAGCCGATTTCGTCAGGTCGTGTAGGTCTGTCCCGAGACAGGACTGTGGGACAGTGTTGGGAGTTAAATCCCAATAAATATTCTGACTCTGATCCAGTGAACGCCACTCCCGGGGATCGACCAGGGACACTCCAGCAATGTTTGAGCTAATCGCCGGAGCTAGAAGATGTCCGGATGCCGCCATCCCAAGAGGCGCACCCACTTACTGTCCTACGGGCCCGGGCAGAACTGAACCGAACCGACAATCCGCCATCATTCCGAGTGCTTCACGGACGTGCCACCCGTCAACCCAAGATCAATGCTTCCGGATCACTATTGTAGCCTTTTACCTCCCTGCGTGGAGTGGGCTATAATTTTAGTTCTGTAATTATTCACATTTACTGTACCGGGAGTTACAGTTCTTGGCCGAGAAGGTCTTCCCCACGCCCCGAGCGTGGAGGTACGATTCTGCTCCTCTCTCGTAGCTTTGCTCATTTCGTATATGTTTGAACGACGTGCTTGCATGAGTTAGGAATTTTAGGCCATTCAAATAACATCACCACTGTGAGAGAGTGTACGTGACCTACCCCATGACCCAATCCAGGCACGAAGGAGTGTTGACTGCCCTTAACTCTATGCCAGTTTCTCAACCACGTGGATCCACATGTTTCCCTCGCTTAGGGAAGTCCGCAAGCTCTTGTCTCTTGTTGAGGACATATCCTCCTCTTTTGGAACTCTATTGGTGTCGAGTTGGTCGCATTATCAAATTGGTTGCGTCATTACCTAGAGTTTCAGGTTTGCATCCAATCGATACCGAGTCGCATCCTATCTCACATCACCCGGGGAAGGAGAATTAGGTGAAATCCTAAGATGGGGATGAAAGAATGACATAGGCCGAGGCCTAGAACTGTGAGTGTGAAAAGAATCCAGAGAATCCGGATGAAAAGAAGAATGGGGGTCCATGGACCTAGGAAGAGAGGAGAAGATTATAGATGTGGGAATGGACGAAGGAAGATACAGCACCCAAAGGTGGGCGCTGAGTAGAAGAAAGGATGAATGGAAAGAATAAGAAGGAGTGGACCCCTGAGTGCACAACTAGTGGCCCATGTACTTGCATCGCCTCCTCTTCTTAGCTGAAAGTTCTTGAACATGGACCCGCCTGGTGAGGGCCCGGGCCTGGGCCTTCGGGCTTCTTGTCCTGAAATATCTTCTCAAATAACGGGCCCACCTGGCAGATGGCCTGGCCCGATCATGAACATGTACCCTTGTCGGGGCGGTTGCCCCTAGACACCTGGTGCTAACATCAAGTGGACACTCTTGAACAGGTAACTTTTCGAAAGGATGAGCATCATGAAACCACAGAGTTTTGTCTCTTGGCACAAGCAGCAGAGGATTAGGCAATTCCACTCGATAGTCAAGCTTGAAGCATATCTCCCTTGATAGTAGAGCAAGATGAAAATGAGGGAGAGTAATACACGGTGTTGACGCAGCCAGCGTGCTGATAAATTGAGGGAGATTGAATACAATTCAAATGTGAGTCCCGTCAGCGAGGACCCAAAAAACTTCAGCAAATATGACTCGTCTGTGGCTAGGTCACCTATGACGGTCATGTAGTATGCGACATGTTCCTTCGGGGATCCCTTCCCATTGAACTTGTCAAACTTGGGTGGCTTGCTGATCCCTGGAGGGAGCCACTTGGCGGGTATGGCACCCGATAGGCATCAAACATGATATAGTCGCCTTCACTTCACTCGGTGAGCTTCAGCTCAACCATTCTTTCCACCATTAACTTGTTGACAACGGTCAGATCGATCGACTCCAGGTAGAAGTGTGTCGCCTGCAAGTAAGGAGTGACCAAAGTGGCCGCCTACAGAGGAGGCCGCACCAATGGAGGTGGTTGGTGCACTTGTGGTAGAATTGACGGCATCAGCGGTTGAGGTGGACGTGGCTGGGTGGTCGCCAGGCTTGGCTCTGTTGGCTGGGGCAGGGTGTATAGTGGTGGGAAGTCACACGGGTTGATGCCTCCCCGTGATGACTCAGGTTGCATTGCAGGCTGCTTGGAGGCCGAGGCTTGCTCCGTCTTCTCCATCAGCTGTTTCTTCAGAAGTTCTATCTCCTACTGGTACTTCTAGAGTAGCATCAATACTGATGGGTCCATGGTCACTGTGCTGGGGATGGCTTCTGCCGTCTCTCCTGAAGCTCCTTCAGACGAGATGTTCAGCAACACCTCCTCTTCTTCAGTCGCCACCACATTTGCAGTGAGGGTGGTGACTTCTTCAGGCAATACTTGTTTTCCTTTCGCCGCTTTCAGCATTTCCCTTGTGGCTTTAGTTCTCCTGGTGTTTTGCCCTTGCCTTTCGACTAATCGAGTCAATTCTTGGGGATGCTCAGGCAGACCTCCATATTTATCGGCCACTCCGGCCATATTACAGGTGAAAACCCGCATGCACTTCATTTGTCGATGAACCTTCCTCCTTGCATGACCAGGGAAGGTTAGTCTCTCAAATACGAAGACTCTTCTTCTCTCCACCTACTGGGGAGCAGCTTCATCAGCTTCAAACTCCAAGCCATCTTCATATCCATTGTCGTCAACCGACGATGTTATTCTTCTTTCTTCTTCTTCTTCAACTGCCATTGGTGGGTAGTAGTCTTCTTCTGCCATGGCTGCTCGCAACAGCCATTGTTGGCCTAGTGAGGGGTTGCCCATGCCCCTGAATAATTTCTGACCATGCTGGTCATCTCTTCTTGCCCTAGTCCCTGATGCAGGACACGGGATAGTTGTCGACCTCCCCTAGGAGGGATATAAGCTAGTCGGACTCTTCCGACAAGTTGCTCAAATCTTCTCCCCACTGTGGGGATATTGGCTTGGTGGGCGCATGCCCTAAAGCTTGCACGGCATGGAGGATCCACGACAGTTTCTTCTCTTCTCAGGGCCAGGCCCCTCTCATTCTTCTTCCTTGTCTCGGTAGGCTCGAGGCAGTGATGGATAGGCACCTCTTGGCAGGCAGGCTGGACCTTCTTGGGGACCCATACCTACTTGAACTTCCTTGGCCTTGGGGCCAACTCCTTTCGGCCTTGACGACCAACTTCTTCTCTTTCAACTTTCCTTCCGGAAAGGGCTTGGAAGGAGTTGGGGGTTGGCACAGGAGCGACCACGCGGTCCGAGATTACTTGGGTGTCGCATCCGTCTAGAAAGATGCGGACACCACTGTTGACATTGAAAATATTTCTAATTTTTCTTGACCTTTGTTTTTGCAGTTCATAAACACTGGTCGAGTGCCCCTACACCCCCAAGATGGATGCCGAAGGCAATATCAGCAGAAACTTGTGTGATCCGATCAAGACACGCGGAATGCCGAAGCGGTCCGAAAGTGGCCAAAGAATTATCCCATGAGGGTGAGAACATCTGAAGTGGTTGCCCAGTCAATGAAGACGCTCACTATAGGCGTAAAGCAAGCCTGAGGGCATAATTTGCAATGTCGACGGCAATATCTGCGAAAAACCTGAGAAGTCTGCCCCACACACGCGGAACGCCTGGATGGTCCGTAAGTGACCATAAAGACGTCCGATCAAGGCAAAAATGCTTCGGGGGATGGTCCTCTCAATGAAGATGCTCCACGTATCCACGAAATAGAATTGGCAGCACAAATCGCTGAGCCGGATGCTAAATCAGAGATCCACCCTTCATCTCTTTGCCGAAATTAGGGGCCCTGTTGCACCCTTCTTGTAATACTGATTGCTCTATTTCTGAAAATGCAGGAAAAGTTACACTTCAACATCAAGAATGGCAGTCACCTTCGGCCCTCAAGTCATCGAGAGCCATGTCACGGATGGCTACCTCGCCGTCCCTCTTTGCTTCGGGAGCTTCCCTCCCGTGGTAGGCTTGCCCAATTTTCTGAGGGTGGCCTTCGTCAACCTATTGGACGTCGAGGCGTCTGATGTAGCCGAGGTCAACGCACCTACCCAGGGGGCTGTCAAGGCCACTGCTGGCCGAATGGTGGCCAAGAACACTGACACTGTCCTAGCTGGGACACTCAGCTGCAATGTGCACCATGTGCACCAAACTGCTGGCCCGCCTCATCAGGGGTCGGCATCCAACCGAAGGTGACTTCGAAGGAGCCGCACTGTCGCCACACCCAAGGGCAGGATCTCCCACTCCGGCAAATCAGTAATTGTTGGGAGCATGTGCGTCCACCTCAACGGGCAGCAATCTGAGGTGATCCCGGAACGGATCGTGCCCACTGTACCACTACGAAATTCCTACAAAGCATTGGAGAAGATGAAAGACAGAGTGACACCCGCTATCCCAGCTGAAGTGCCGAAGAATACGCAAGCCCGTAGGCCAGCCGAATCCAGGCAAGTCTAGATCCCCAAGGGAGCCCAGACTTCTTCACCCGCCCAAATTGGGCCCGGCGCCTTCTGCCCCATGAGGGCACGACAAGAGGAGAGGATCGAGATGCCGACCCCCATCTACCAACCAACCTTTGCTGCACCAGCACTGCCGGAAGAGACCCATCGCCAACACCACAAGCGTCATCATCAAGCCGTCCATACAAGGTCATCGATTTGCATTCTCGACGCCGTTGTCGGCGCACTAGCACCGATTTCTCCTCCTGATCAAGACTGGGAGGGAGTGGAGCAAGCCATGAGAAATTGCCTACGAGGCCCAGGGAACACTCCTTTGGGTCGCCAGAGATTACTGGGGCAGTGGCCTCCGCTTTTCAAGAAGAAGAGGAAACGTGACCTATGCCCAGCGTAGAATCAAGGAACCACTTTGAGGAGCTACGTCAGTCCCCTTTGCGGGAGGAAGCAGAGCCCCAAAGATCAGTCTTCGACAAACTGGTGTTCCCGAACAAGCCGTCGAGGAGGATGGCAAGAAGAAATAGAAATTGGAGAGTTTACACCTGCAATATGGCTGGAGTCTTTGGCCGGTATGGAGCTTTACCTATCAACCTCGAAGAGGTAGCCAGACTTGCTGCGAGGTCCGACCCTCTCACCAAATGAGGAAGAGCAGTAGGCGAGATAGCACAGGTAGGCACTGAAGAGACCTCTCAGGAAGAACCTCCCACGACCATGACCGACAATGTTATTACCACTGGGGGAATTAATGGTGGACCATCCACGTCATCGGAAGAGGTGCCAGCCGAAGAAGCAGGGGGCATTCCCACCCTCCCCACCAGCGACCCCGCAATGCTGCACATGATACAACAGCACCAGCGGGAGACTGAGTTGCTGAAGAAGAAACTGAATAAGAGGGACGCACAACCCTCCACATCCGGGCTGAGCGAGGTTTTGCTCAAAGTGTCAGGGGGCAATGGGCAGTTTTCAGAAGCACCCCCGTAGGGATCAACACCTTCAATGATACCCGGCTACACCGGGGGCATACCCCTGCAACAGGCGCAGCATACAATGCCAGCCCTGCCGTCGGTTTCGCCCTTCCAAGGGTCTCCTATGGCCCCACAAGCAACAGTGCTGACTACTGGAAGGGCGCAGCCTGCCTACTTTTTCCCAAGCCCGGTCGACCCAACAATGGTCAGCCGGTTGATGCTTGAATAGATGATTGACATGAAGCTAGCGGAGAGGGGCGATGGTGATCAAACGTCATTTGACGTCTACCGAGTGCCTTACCCGGCTCATTACGCGGCTAAGAAACTGTCGGTTGGCATCACCAAGCCATCGAAGTTTGAAAAATTCAACGGGCAAGGGTCTCCTAGGGAGCACATTGCCTATTATGTGAATGTTATGGGAGATTTGGCTGCTGATGAAGCTTATCTCCTAAAGTTCTTCAGCTCGACACTCACCGGGCTGGCCTTTGAGTGATACTCAAACTTTTTACTTATCCTTTTCTTAAGGAATTTTTAATTAATTTCTCGATATTTTCTATTGATTAATATACCGGGGTGCTACAGCCCGGGTCTTCTCCCACCTGGATGAGGTAGAAGTCTTCTGCCGGAGCGCTCGTGCTCGTGCCCAGATCTTGGGTCCTCACCTTCTTCTCAAGCGGTAGTCCATCGGGATGTCGATCACACCTGGAGATCAGGTAGCATCTCCTGGACTCCTTTTGGTCTCCTCGGACCTCCCCTACCCCTCGGGGGGTGGGGAATTTAAGCTTTTGGTGATAAGAGGAGGGAACACCTCGAAGTGTACTGAGGATCCCTCAGCCAATGATGGCATTATATCCTGTCATTGCGCGAACCATAGAAAAGTCGGCGAGGAAGGTTACCTCTTTCGCTGTGGTCCTAAATGTGATCGGGAGCGAGATGCATCCTTCCAAGCAGATAGTCATGCCAGAGAATCCATAGAGCGGTGTATGCAACGGCCCAAGTAGAGACATATCCACACCTATAAGTACAAGGTAGTTGTAGGCAATAATGTCGGGTCTGCTCCCATTATCCTCTAGAATGCAATGCATAGTACATTGATTGATGGTGGCTGAGACCACCAAAGCATCGGAGTGGGGTGTGGTCACACCATCTAGGTCATCCTCGGAGAAGGCAATGGGATCTCCTAGACGGCCCGGGGTGCAGATCCCACGTTGGGTGTCATCGCTTCGGTCTACGGTGCGGACGGTCACCGCGTATCATCGCCTCCTGCTCGCGCTATCTCACCCCGCGGCCGACCCTCCAGAGATCATCATGATCTCCTTTCCGTTGGGTCGGTTGTCGATCGGTGGGGGTGTCTTCTGCCGACGTTCTGTGACTTTGGTGTGGAACTTGTTGAGGAGCCCCCTCCGAACGAGGTCCTCGATTGCATCCCTCAAGTTGATGCAGTTGGTGGTGTCGTGGCCGTGGTCGTGGTGATACAGGTAATACTTCTTATCACTCCTCGTGCTCAGATCTAACTTCATCCGAGAAGGCCACTTGAGAAATGGCTCCTCGCAGATTTCCATCAGGATCTGGTCAGGTGGAGCCGTCAGGGGCGTGTAGTGGCGGTAATTGCCCCTCTCCTTCTCGAAGTGGTCGCGGCGTTCTCCATCGTGTCGCCCCCGCTTGCTCTAACCCTCCCGTGGTAGGTCGACAAATCTCTTATGGTCAGACCGATCGGTTCCTGTCGTGTGGCCCAGGGCCACTATATTCTCCTCGCAGCGTGCATGCTTTTGTGCTAGGGAGAGGAGGTTAGGAAGGGTCACCGGGGCCTCGACTCCAAGGGCACGTCGGAGGATGTGGTCCCGTGTCCCCTGGGTGAGGGCTTTAGTGGCAATGTCGGTGTCGATATGTGGGATCCGAAATGCCTTCGCTCGGAAGCGGGAGATGAAATCCCATAGTGTCTCTTCTTTGCCCTGCTTGAGGGCGAGTAGGGTCACTACAGACTTGGCCACCTTTCGGTTGCCAATGAAGTTCTCCTTGAATAGCTTTTTGAGCTATTGGAAGGAAGAGATGGTCCCGATCGGTAGGGACTCGAACCAAGCCCGGGTGTTCTCCCGGAGGGTCGTTATGAACGCTAGGCACTTCACCATGTCCGAGGCCCGGTGGAACACCAGGTGGGACTCGAAGCTGTGCATGTGGTTGGCTGGGTTGGTGGTGCCATCATAGGAGGTGAATGACAACAGTTGGAGCTTTGGCGGGATGGGGACTTCCATTATTTCCCTAGAGAAGGGAGCATGGAAGTCCAGGTCATCGTCGTCGATCAGGCCGTGATTCTTGGCACCGTCTATGGGAAGACGAGCAAAAAGCTATGGCACCCCATGGAACCCTCCGTAATACCAGCAACCGGGGTTGCAGGTCCCACCAGGGACCTTGCTCCCACCGAGAATCATAGGAAGCTTCTTTTGCTCATCCCTGACAAGAGGTCACCCCAGATGACCTCAATGAACTGCGTCAATAGATCCGAGCCCTGACAGAACTCTGCCAGGAGCTCCGAGATCAACCAGTCAACCCCCAACGTGTCTTACCAGAGTGACTGGAGGACGAGAGGGACCAGACTGTGGGGAACCCCCATCAAGCATGACAGGCATCCCGTGCCTCTCTATTCTGAAATAAAGAGTTTGGTTGCTTGCCTAACTAGGTCCAAGGGAGTCGTGTCACATCAAATTGCTCAGGTCCAAGAGAGTCCGTGTCACATCATCTACTTTGTGAAATACAAGGACTATAAGACAATGACCCAACATTAGTGGACATCGAGGGCAAAATAGGAGTGCAATCTGATTTCAAACTAGCATCAGATGGAAGATTGTTATTCAGAGGTAGAACTTGTATACCAGATAGTCTAGAGCTAAAGAAGAAAATATTAGATGAAGCCCACAGATCAAGGTACACTATTCATTTAGGATCTACTAAAATGTACCAAGATTTGAAAAGGACCTTTTGGTGGCCAAACATGAAAAGAGAAGTAGTGAACTTTGTGTCTCGCTGTCTCACTTGCCAACAAGTCAAGACAGAACATCAAAAGCCTGCTGGTAAGCTACATCCTCTTGATATGCCTAAGTGGAAGTGGGAGGATATCGGTATGGACTTCATTATGGATCTGTCTAAATCAAAAGGAGGACATGATGGAATATGGGTCATCATCGACCAATTGACCAAGTCAGCACACTTCTTGCCAATCAAGAGTCGATGGTCAGTTGATGTTCTTGCTGCTTTGTACATTAAGGAGATAGTCGGGTTACATAGAGTTCCTGTTTCGATCGTGTCTGACCAAGACCCACGCTTTACTTCTCATTTTTAGAAGGGTCTACAACATTCGTTGGGGACAAGACTAAACTTTAGTACTGCTTTTCATCCTCAAATGGATGGTCAGACCAAAAGAACTAATCAGGTGGTAGAAGATATGCTCAGAGCTTGCACTATTGATTTTGATGGAAGCTGGCATGATCACTTGCCTTTGATCGAGTTTACATGTAATAACAGTTATCAGGCAAGCATACAGATGGCACCTTTCAAAGCTTTATACGGAAGGAGTTACCGATCACCCTTATGCTGGTATGAAGTTGGCGAGAAACAACTACTAGGCCCAGACATGGTAAGAGATACCACCGAGAAAATCCAGCTCATTAGAGAAAGACTTCAAGTAGCTCAGTCTAGACAGAAGGCTTATGCTGGTACCAGAAGAAGAGATCTTGAATTCCAAGTCAGAGATCACGTATTTCTCAAGATATCACCCGGACGTGGAATAAGGAGATTTGGTGTTAAGGGCAAGCTTACACCAAGGTTTATCGGACCTTTTGAGGTACTAAAAAGAGTTGGCGAAGTGACTTATCGCATCGCTCTACCTCCTCAATTGTCCGAAGTCCATAATGTGTTTCATATATCCATGTTGAAGAAGTATGTGTACGATCCATCACATAGCATTGATCATGGAGACCTACTGATTCAAAAGAATCTCATGTATGAGCAAAAGCCAATAAAGATCCTTGATCGCGAGGTTCGTACACTAAGGAACAAGATTCCCAAGGTCAAGGTGCAATGGAGTAAATGCTCAGAGCACAAAGCCACGTGGGAGACCGAGGAGTCTATGAAGAAACGATTCCCGGACTTATTCTAAGTGATATGTACTCTACACTCTCCACGTTGTAAGTGATTGAATTTGGGGACCAAATTCTTTTAAGTGGGGGAGGGTGTAGCAACCCTGATAATTGAAGGAATAAAAACTATAACCAATGACCCAACATATATATACTTAAACCATCTAATAAAAAGACCAAAAATAAAATAGCGCCTCCTCTTAAGGTGCCATATCATGAATTGAAGACTACTTAGAAAGGCGCCATTTCTTGAAATAACGCCCCTCTCTTGGGCGCCAATTACATGAAAGATGCCCCTTGCATGAGGCGTCATTTTCCTAAACCGTGCCCTTATCTAAGGCACTATTTCCTGTCAGGATGGAAAATAGAAAGCCCATTACAGTATCTTGCTCGAACTAGGAAGAACTTGCTGTTTCAGAAGGATGAAATTTAGTAGGATTAATACGTGCATAATTTAACTACTAATAAGAAACTTCCACGGGAACTACTAATCCCGATCGAACTCCAAACCCATTGGGTTCCCAAACCCCTATAAATACCCTCCAATGCATTAGTATTATGCTACTAACGTTGCTTCTCTCCCTGATTCTTCCTCTCTGCTAAAATTTTCTCTCTGCAAGCCAGACGAAGCTTTGCTTCTTCTTCCTGCTATCAAGAGAAGCTGCTAATCTCCCTCTAGGTGCAGACAGGGCGGACACCCCTGAGCCTCCAACCTTCGGAACGATCGCAAGCACTCGACTTTGTGATATATACATAACGCTGCGCCCAACCCTTGAGGTTGGACGCGGCGGCAGAGACTCGGACGACGTTGCAATCGGATCGAGCCTTGAAATATGCATAGGTCGTATCGGCCGGACAGCTCTGGAGGCTGTAGAATTGCCGAAAGAGGTGGACATTCAGCTCCATTGAAGCCTTCCGACACACAAAGGTGAAACCACAAAGAATGTGGTAGGAATTGGGGGATATCTCCCCTGGATGCCAACCATAATAATGAAGGACAGACTCGATGAAAGGGTGAACGGGTAGACAGAAGCCCGCCTGGAAGGATGCCATAGGAACCATGATGCCACCCTGAGGCAGGTTCAGTTGATCGTCGTCTACGATGGGGAAGATAATGTCAAAGTTAGGAGGAATCTGGAAGGTCTCTCATAGCCCGTGTACTACCCTATAGGCGACTAACGGTGGGGAACGGGGACGACTGGTACTTGCGCCCGAAGTACTCGGGGCATCACCATGGCCAGAATCTACCTCCTCGACGGAAGAGGTAGGGTTGACCCTCAGAGTCCTCCTACGGGGCGGCATGGCTACGGGAAAAAGAAGGCACAGAGCAAGGAAGAAGACCCTCACCAGACGATGAAGGATGAAGCCTATGGCGGGCGTGTCCGACATGAGGCAGATGCGGTCCTAGGAAATCTCCATGGCACTTCTTGTAGCCTCCCAAGGTAGAACGACCACTTCGGGGCCGTAGAGCAGGTGAAAAGGCGCCTGTCACTGTCACGGTACGGCCGCCAAGGCTTAGGCGCCCGTTCGACGCTCACGCCCCGAGACGACGAGTCCACATCATGATTACAAGAGTGGCGCTCCTCGCCGCCAGAGGCACCTTGAGCACCAAGCAACCGACTAGGATCACCGGTTTCGATGGCACTGGGAAGCTACCCAGGCAATTGTCCCTCTCCTGCTCGACTCTCAGCTCCCTACAAAGTGATCAGCAATTGAGAGTAGGGGGGCTAGTGAGGAGGGTAAATCCGGCTCGGCCCATAACACACCCGTCTAACGCAAGCCCATATAGGTCCAGGCCTGCTAACGCACATATGAGCCTGCGACGACTGCAACCTAGGTAGTGTGGCCCAATACGACTCGACATCGGGTTTGACAACTATAAGAAGGCGGTGCCCAGGTGTAATGACTGCTTGAGGACTCTTCGATGACCGACCGTTATCCCCCACGACGTTGGCTCCTATCCCATAACAAGCGAGCACGCCCCACGAGCGCCGTAAGACTCGCCCAGGGATCGATCGACTCCGGGGTATTCTCCCCTCAATGAAAAACTCCCGCCACAATCGCGGGAGACGTTGCTTCACTACTTACGCTCTTCCCTGTTAAGGGATAGGCCTTCAGCTCTAGGACAACCTCATAAAAAGGACATCGACAGAGAAGAAAAGACACGGTGGAACTTCTACCAAAAAGTCCTACACAGAGAATAGAGCCACTTGTAGTGCTACTGTGATAGAGAGGTCACGCATGACCACATTTCCTGAGAGAGAAATCCCCCTCTTGCACGACCTTACCACCCAGCGAGCACTCGTTGAGTGTCTACTGGGAGCGGCGAGCACTCGTCTGGAGGGTATACATTTCTCTCAGATCTACTACGACGACCTCCAACCTCGTCTCTTTTCTGCTCTTCTCTGCTCTTTCCTTGAACCATTGCTAACTTAAGCATCGGAGGGTTGTTCCCTGGGGTAACATCTAGGGCTCCTTCTGACGCCTCTTTGCTTCCTGGTGTTTGCAGGCTTCCGCACGTGCCGGACGACTTCCCCGATAAATAAATAGAGAAGGTGGTACGTGGCATAGGAATCGAATTTCTGCCTCTACACCCCCAACTTAAGTAACATTGTCTTTGATGATATGAACAATATAGAAATAGAACAATGTACACATGAATGTTTGGGAAGGAAAGGTATAACCTGGGGTAGGCAGACGTGGTTCTTGCCAGACATCCTCTTGGTGTTACAGCCGACTCCTACAAACACAAAGGTAACGATTTATTGAAGCAATAAAGAGGAAACGTTGGGCTACCTCCCAACAAGGTATTTATTATCACAACACTCCTAAACTTTGTTAAAAACCCATGCCGCCCTCTCTCTCTCCACTCGATTCTCTCTCTCTCCATCTTGGTTCTCTCACCCTCTCTCACTCTTTCTCTCTCCTCCGTCACTTCTTCGTCCGTTCTGGGCTGTGCCGACTCCGGATCGAGGCGCAGGAGGTACCGTTGGAACCGGATCATCGCGAGGATCGCGCCAGTGCCATTCTTTTCGCGGTTCGTGGAGCGTGGGAACAGGTCGAGTTGTGAGGCGTCTCGGTGCTCCGTCGCCCGCATGCACGCGTATCGAGATTTTTACCGTGATCGAGATAGGGGGATAGACTCCTTACTTCGCTAGGATCATTTTGGTACCACATGCATGCCCATCCATAGGCATTTGCATCATTTTCTGTGCAAGATCTATTTTAAGGATTTTTAGATTTAAATGCTTTGATAATTATTTAGGGGTAGCGTATTTGAGTTTTGAAGCATGCTGTAGTTGTAAAAGTTTAGCTATTCAACTTCTTCTTCCCCTTTCTTTTTGTTTCGCGCCGATCCGGCTTGACCGCAGGGGAGTTCGATCTCTCGTTTCCCAGTCGGTATAACGCGCCTGCCAGAGGCCGTTATACGCTTAACGGACCCTAGGGGGTGCGTTATGTATTACATGGCGGACCGTTCGTGGGCCATTATGTGATCGACGTTTTCAGTAGGTCGGTAGGTTGTGGGGCATGACGGACTAGTCCCGGTCTGCCATGTTTTATATGACGCCCCTATCGTGGTGCGTTTTATGAATTGGTTTCTTGTGGAGTTTTTCTGAGTTTTCAACGTTCGGGTGACTTTAACGGACCACTCTTGGTGCGTTATGGTCACATGGCACACCCATCCTGGTGCGTTATGTTCTATGCGTTTTCGAAGGTCTTCTGGAGAATATAACGCGTGGGCCAAGGCGCGCCATGCATTGCATGATGCCCCTGAGGCAGTGCATTATAGTCTGCAGGTCTGGGTTTTTCCTGTGTACGAGTGAGCATAACGGCCCTAGGGAGGCGCGTTACAGTCTCATAACACCCCCAATCCAGTCCGTTACACTCTGCTAGTTTGTAAAGGTTAGAATTGCATGTTTAACGTCCGTCTATATTATAATTGTGCTCTTTTATGGTTATTGGCTCGCTCCTACAATCCCAATGGAGTGCTTGGACTTTCCATGTGATGGAACCACTAGATGTAGCCCTAGACTTCACGGATGGTCGACCCGCCTGGGAGAGGTGGAGGGGCATACCCGTCAAACGATTTAAGCTAGTACAGTGGGCCCTCGGTCCGACCGTAGCACTCTACGGGGAGGGAAATCTGGCTAGAGGCCTGGCCCTAGGCACGGGTCAGTGTGTGCACACGTGGTCAGAGGCGAGAGCTGACACTAATGAGTGTCACTTTGACTAGTTCTTGGTTGGTACAGTTTGGTTTATCTTCTCACTGGGCAAGTGCAGACTCTCGAGTTGCTGAGACGTAGTGTAAGCCGTCAGGGGACGCCTCTAGTCTTTCTCTTTTAGTGGAGTACCCTGTCCTTCTCCTATCACTAGAATGGATTGAGTTATTTTGGTTGGTAGATTTAGTTTCTATTGCTAGTTCTCGTAGCTAGCTATTACTCAATTATTTGGCTATTTAGTTATTTATATTTGGATTGACGCCTCGTAGCCGATCTGCTCGTTTAGTTAGACTTTTCTGTTCTAGTCTAGAAGCATGTTGATTAGTGTGTCTGCCTATTTAATTATTTAAATGCATACTCTAATTTTATCTTAATTATCTTAATTACATTTTTAATTACCTGTTTGCTTGTTTAGATTGTGGTAGGGTTTCGCGTGACCCCTACTGAGTCTGGCTGTGACTCATCCTTCCTCCTTGCAGGTGAGCCATCTCAGCCGTCGACCAGTGGTTCCTGAGCTTTTGGAGACCGCCCCTAGAGTGCCAGCAGTCAGTCAGTCATTTGTCTTTTAGTGTTTGCCGGGGTATGCCCTGTGTAGTTGTCGTTGTCTTTTCTTTCTGTGGGACTTGTGTATATTCATGGATGTTGTAAATCTGGACTAGTTATATTTCTACCACTCTAATATTTTAAATTACTTCCGCCTTATATCTTAATTTAATCCTTGTCAAAAATTAATATTGCGCACTGTGAATTCCAATTGCTAATGCAATCCCTCAAGCCAGGGGGGAGTGCCACCCCGGTCCCACGGTATGCCCTATCTAATAGGGATCCGTGTGTTTTCTGTTGGATAGATAATCTGATTATCTGATAGAAGTCTGAACAACCTGAACCGTCATGGCACAAACCAACATGGGACGAATCGGCATGGCCCGATAAGAGACCCATGATCCCTGTCTCGTCCACCTGTCTGAATGCATCGGCGGTGATGGGTAGGGTTCCCGACCCTACCATGAATCGACGCACAAGAGGATGGGGATGGCAGCCCAAACGAATAGGCCACCCACAGAGCAGCCGCACAATGCCGCAAGGCTGGTCGTCAATGTCACGAGGTCGGCCAAGGGAGGGTAGTTACAGTGACCATTGCTGCAGCTATCCACGACATTCCCTCAGGGATGCAAAATCCCATGAACACCAACAGAGAAAGCAAGACCGATGCATGGAAACTAAAGAAAATAATTACAGATTAAGAAGAAACGGATCAAAGTGGTAACCTGGCTCTTATACCACTATAAGGATAGCATGGGGATAGGATAGAAATCAGAGATATGATATCGCAACAAAATTTAAAATTTCTTTTATCTTCAATCCCCGCAGCCCTTGATCCTTTTCCACAAAAAGGAGCAACAGAAGATCGGATCTTCACCTTGCACGGAGTCGGATCTACGACCAAAGGTTGATTCCTGCTGAGCGATGCCGCTTGCCGCGCAGGTGCCCGACCTCCAGCGGTATCCACGCGGTCCTCAAGTTGAGGGATCATCCTCGTCTCGTCTCTCAGCGACTGCTCTCTCGCTCGACTCCTCGTCACAGGCACTCGGGGCGACATGCGACCTTGTGCTCCCATGGGAGAGAGAAAGGGTGACCAGAGAGAGGAGATGGAGGAGGGGCAGCTGCCACAGACATGGGAAACCCTTGGAGCTTGGCCTAGTGTTTCTCTTTGGCATGTATTTATATTAATCCATTCCACTTTTCATAAAAGTCCCCGGATTAATATAAGCACCCACTTAATATCCCCTAACCAAAGAACCTATATGCGTGTGACCCTCTAGGCCCAAGTGCCACTCCAGTTTTCAGCCCAATCACCCAATAACCCTTTATTGATAAAATTAGTTTATTTAATATCTCATATTAAATAAACACTTCATATAATTATCATCTCATGATAATTGGCTGGGCTTCTAATCAAGTTGGGTGCCAAGCAACACCGCATGACCCTGAAAGACAATGGGGTTCAGCAACCCGCTCAAGGAACCCTTCCATCAACAGTTACCACGTGACTATAGTCCTTCACTCGTACAATGCTCTTGAGTATGCTTGAGTGTATGTCGAACCCAAGAACACACACTCATTTGGATTAGATGCCATAAAAGTATTACCAGAAAACTCCTTTTTATGATATGTTGTCTTGCCCTGGCCAGGGACTTCCAAGCATCATTCCCTAGAACATTCTCTCTTAATTACCTTGAGCGAATGATCCCATATTGATCACAAAATCACCTTTGAAGGTATTCCGCTGGATCCGATCACATAACTGATTAATACCTCAAGACTAGAGATCTATAAGCTAAGGTCAAAACCTAGAAGTCCACCGACAAGATGTCCTTGGTGTCTCAGGTCAAAGGACCAATCACGCCACTGTGACGATGAATCTAACTGGTTGACAGTCAGGTAATATTACCATCCAGTGATTCATGTTGGATCAGTTCAGTGAACTCATTCACCAATGAGCACCTACAGGTTCACCTTAGTGTCTCCACACAAGTGTCTATGAGACCATCCACCCTCATCATATGAGTAGGTGCAACCTGTACTAGTCTTACTGGATATCTGATGTCCTTCTCAGATATCCTCGACTAGGAACAATTAAGAATATGTGTTTAAAGGATACTAATCTCATTGTTATGATCTCATCATAATTAATATCCATTGCGCATATTCATGGACTTCATTATGAAATGATAAACAAATCACACATAATGAATATTAAAAGCCTTTGTCATTATTAATGAACAAGATTGTACATGTTATGATTGGCTTGAGGACATACATAACCAACATCATCGGATCACCCTACTTCTTGGGTGTGGTCCCAGTGGCTACTCTACAGCCGCTCCACAATCGCTCCCAGTGCCTGTGCTCATTCGTACAGTCGACGCTCCGCACCCTTCTCTAGCATCAGCAGCGCGCCCAAGCGTCAGGCTCGAGGCCTCCACCACCAGTCCCCGCGGGGGCCCTACACCATCTCTCGCCCAGACAAGTGTCAACTCCTGGGCCACGCGTCGGTCAGCCTCCAACATGGGCTCTATGCCCTGGACCTCGACCACCACTTCAGCATCTTACTCGGGCTTCCAATCCCAAGTTCTAGCCAAGCCGGCACCCGACACGGGCTCGCAGCCCCAGGTTCATGACTCCTCCACACCCCACTTGGGCTCTCAGCTCCGAGTCCCAGTCGAGCCTGCCCCCAGCCAGGGTATCTTGCCTCGGGGCCAAGGCTCCTCAGTATTCCATTCGGGCCTTCTGACCCAAACCCCGAATGAGCCATCACTCAATATAGGTTCCTAACCCTGAGTCCGTGGCTCCCTAGCATTCAGCCCGGGCATACAACCCCGGGTCTTACCAAGGTCGGTCCTCGACGTAGACTTTTTACATCGGGCCCCCAGCCTCCCAGCTCTACCACGAGGTCTTTCCCCCTACGATCTAGCAATGCCAACTCCCAACATAGGTCTTCCTCTTTGGGATGCGGCAACCTCAGTGCCCGCTATGGGCCCTCTGCCCCACACTCTAGCTATGCTAGCACTCATCACAGGTTCACAACCTCGAGTTGCTGGCACCCTAGTAGCTTCTGCAACATTAGTTCTTGGTGCAAGAGCAACATCTTGATTATCGACAACACCTCTGTCGGCTTGGGCAAGAGCTTATGCCCAGGTCACTCAGCCATCGGCTCTCGATATGGGCTTCATGCCCCAGAGGCCGGTCCCAGCACTTTTGGCTGACGGCCTCGCATTGCCAGCGACGGTAGATCAGGTCCTTTCTGTCTACCACCTCAGAGCAGGATCTTCCTCGACTCCCCAGAAAAAGCGTCACAATGGCCATAGAGGTAGGCGACCTACTGCTGCAACCAGCAATTCCCGCAAGACCATCCTTGTCGGTGACTTGAGAATTCGTCTCAACGGGGGAGAGCCAATTATACCTCGGGATCGGGCTGTGCCTATAGTCCCTACTACCAGCCGCTTCAGCCTCCTGCAGTGAATGCGAGAGGATGAAGTGGAGCTCAGAGGAGCAGGCGCCTCAGTGAAAAATTGGGGGCACCTATAGCAACTTGATATCAAGGCTCCCAAGTCTCATCGAAGGAATAATGATAAGGGGGGTCAACAACTTAGCTAGAGAAGAATTTGGGTTACCCCGGAAGAGGCCTGAGCTGTTAAGAGGGCACATACCAAGAACCCCCTCCAAACATCTGGGCACAGCATCGAGCGAGACATAGCCAAGTCTACATTGGCACAGTCTAATGACACCCAGCCACTCAGCATCTCCCGCCTAAATAAGCAGAAATAATGAAGGGCTCATTTTGGGCCCTGCTAGCACCCAGCCCCAAGTGCACCTCGAGTCGACACCCTAATGGAGGCTCCACTACAACAGACCTCGATCTTCGACAGACTGGGGGCACCAATTCACTCTGAGAAGCATTCCCAAAGGAAGCGAATGTTCAGTTCATCAACAACATGGTTAGGGTGTTCGCGTGCTATGCCACCGGACATCAGCCCGAGACCCAGTTTGGTGACCTGAACTAGCCTTTGGCCCAGCTCAGGAGGCCTCGCCACCAAACTCAGCCTTTAGCCTCGGCAGGCCACATCGACACTTCTGCTAGACCTCAGGCATCGGAACATGCAGAAGAAGTTCCAGATGAGGACCATGGCGCTCCTATCAATGTGGATCCAGCCAATAATGATCCTCCAGTGAATGAGGTTCAAGAGGTGACTCTCGAGACTCTCATTAAGGAGAATCAACATTTGAAGGCCCTCCTGCAAGACCTTCATCAGGAAAGAGACCTTCACCCTCAGCCACTTGCTAGGCCTTCGGCCGAAGCATCGGCACTACCCGTTGGGCACAGTGGTGCCAACGCCTTAACGGTAGCTACCCGAACGCTGATAGCAGTCGGGTTTGGCACGCCCCCAGTCGAAGCTCATACGCAAGCCTCCTAGAGAGGGGTAAATCCGTAGCCCAAAAAGATATAAGGCATGAAGCAGCCCAACTAGGCCCAAGCTGGCCCAACTAGGTCGATCTCCCGAAGTGATAGCCCCACGAACATGCCAACATATCTCGAAGCCCAAAAACACTCAAACCAGACCTTCCTAGGCATCCTTCTGGCTCGGAATACCTAGTAACGGTCATTCGGCAAAATCCTAAGCGACGCCCGAGCATAACCAGCCAGCATCGCCCACATCACTCGAGAGAAGCCCAAGCGCCCCATCAGGCGATATCCCACACTCGGACCTCCAATGGGTGCGGTTTCTGCTAACGGAGTGTTTATCCCAGTGAGAGTCTTGCTACCGCTCGGAGGTGGGAAGCTCAATAGGATAGGGGAGAGCAAGAGTCCTTTAATGGTGGAGAGCCCTCCTCTAGGACATAACGTCCCCTGGTCCCTCCAGCTACCCTACCTCTGGCCAAGAGAGTAAGCAGCTATATAAACTCTAAGAAAACCCTCCAGAAAGGTAAGGTGATCCTAAGTACTCAACACCACACTCACTGGTGGAGAGCGATCTCATGCCCCTCACTCTTTCTCCAACATCTCTTCCACCTGCGCTCTATCAGCTTACTGACTTAAGCGTAACATGAAATATATCAAGTTATGTTACAATGCAATAGAATTAATGATTGACACACTATTGCACAACAAAAAAAAGCTTACAGCAAGTGTGGCAGAACAACCAAATATAAATGTATGGGCTCGGGATGCATCACCGGCTCTTCTATTAGAATCGTTAATTGTACCTGACTGTTGTTTCTGGACCGCCGACACTAAGTCCTCAAACTTGTGCATCATTACCTATTGCACGGTGGCTGCCCAATTGTAATCTGAAACTCTCTCATTGTCATCTCAGCATGACAACAACTATTGTGGATAAGAATGCGCCGACCGTGGGTAAAAGAAAGTGGATAGTAGGAGTACAATCTATAGCCGAACAATGTCAGCCACATCATGCTCTTCATCAGACCCAACAATTTGCTGGATGAGAGAGCACACTTTCTTTCGGTCAAATGTTCCTACAAATCCATGTCGATGCTGCAACTTCGACTTCTATTTTGTTGAACCGCCTGACCGGAGCAAGGTAATCCTAAAATTATACCCACATCTTCCACACTGAATGTGACCTCCTTACAACCCATGCGAAAGTAATTTCCTCCACTATGCGTACAAACAATCACCTCCAATAGTGTCATGGTGAAGGTGAGGGGAGAAGCATTGTCAACATGTGGACCAAAGGGTGTGGTCCTCATCAATGACTTGTGGTATTTCCGAAATGCCATTTGATCCCTATCCTTCACGTAAATGTCCATAGAAGACCAGGCTGAGATGGCCTTTGTGTTCACTAGATTCAAAAAAATGTGTAAGCAAGATATTCAGTTAAGTGATTGATCAAGAAATATACAAAATATTAAGATTAAGACAAGGGTGACAAAATTCTAGACAATGGAGTTTAGGTGTGGCAAATAGGTGCTTAAGGGTGACAAATGTGTGAAATTCGGTGACAGGTAGGTCTTTATGAGTGACAAATAGGTAGATAAGTGTGACAAATAAATAGGTCGATAATGGGGGGCAAATAGCTATGTAAGGGAGATAAGAAACCCCCTACCTTTAACTTGTCATCCTGAAGTGGAGCCCTTAGAAACCCTAGGCACCTCAGACATTTCTTCTTCAACCGTAAGAACCGTAGCTTCCTGAGATGCTGGTGGTAGTCATGGGACATCCAGTTTATGGCAGATGAAGCGTTGCACGGGTGTCTCCTTTGGCTCCATGGCTGTTAGTGATGAAAGAGTAGTGACAACTAAGGATGACTGTACAACAAATGATGGATAACTCGCAAATTGCTTGTAGGGGAGACGAATAGCGTCGCGAGGAAGAGGAGACACTGAGCACGACAGAGAGATGAACCACCTTTTGGTAGGTTTGTTAAGAGCCAAGACATGGTGGGAAGAGTAAATAAGGAATTGGGAATTTTTATTTTCGAGGTCCAGTTCGGTGCCATCATTTCTGTTAATGTGGACTACGGCATTGGATCGGCGGCAATACGTGAACACACGCCCATGTGGCCGACGTGTCTCATTTTTTACGTGGACCAATTGGAGCTCAAGGGTGACAAATGTGTCTTCACAGGTGACAAATGGGTTAGCAAGGGTAAAAAATACCCTACTAATGGTGAGAAATAGGGCTTAATAGAGACAAGGCTGACATGCGACTTTCAAGGCAATGTAAGATTAAGCGCGATGACTTCTAGACTTTAGTGGTGGCAATTAGGTGAGTATAGGTGACAAATGCTCAACTAGAGTAACAAATAACTTCACATTGGTAACAAATGAGAAGAAAGTTGAAGGTAAAGATGAAAAGAAGAAAGAGGAACTGGAGGAGAGAGAGACGTGCTCACTAGAAGATAAAGGACTTACACTTCCTCACCAGAGGACAAATGTGAACATTGATCCCAAGGCCTCTAAACCAATCTAAAGAACAAGTGAGGGCTGACCACAATTGTCAAGGTCAATGCCAAGACAAGGAAGGCTCTAGTCAACTTGTAATATGTTGACTCAAGTCACCAATAGTCCAGATAAAGTCAATAGTCAAAGTCAAACTTTTGTAACTTCTAAAGTCCAGTCAAATGAGTGTCTAGCGTCGGCCAGCGACAGTGGACACAAAAAACTAAAAAAATTTGTTAAGAACAACAGAAGAAGACTAAAGGTAACAAATACTCTCCTAAGGGTGTCAAATGATTAACCCACCCCCCTCTCTCATCTCACTCTCGCCATCTCACATTCTCTCTCCCATTCTCTCCTGTTCTCTCACCCCGTCGGCTCTGGCTGCAGACGGAGGCGACCACGGGCGAGCTGACGACGTCGAGAGGCTGCTGAGACGTGTGCGGGTGTGACGAGCGGGGAGTGGCATTGGCGTGATCTCGAACGGTGGATTCAAAGTCAGCAGTTGAGCTCACGTTGTGATTTTTGGCACGGTTTAGTTGCCTCAGCGGTCGATTTCTTTGGTAGAGGTAGGGAGATGGATCGCCACTTTGTTCTGCACGTTTCCCCTATCTCTGTGCGCGGTTTGGTGTCCTATCGAGTGAGATTGGGCCAGTTTAGGGAAAATCATTATTTTTGGGGTTTATAGGGTTCGCCAAAAAATGGTGACGGTTTGTACTATAATTACTGTCAAAATGACCGTCGGGATGTCAGGATCCCGTACTAGCCAGTTTCGTGTCGATCGGTTGTCATTTGGGGCCGATAGGAGTTTGGGAACCCCGGTGACCCGATTTGGGTAGATTCATCAGAATTGCCCCATTTTCACAATCGGATGTGTGCATGTGCCGTTTTTAGCTTCCAGATGTCTTCTGTGGTCATGTTCGACTGTTTCCCCTGTGCTTTGGTGTGAATGGGGTGTGGAACGGGCTGATTCGGCCATTCCACTATTTTTCCCACCGTGACGGTGTAACGGTCTTTTCAGAGACCGTCACATTGTGTGACGGTCCTACGATAGACCGCCACAGCTGTTAGTGGTTGTAGGTTCTTCGAGGCTAGGTCAGTGTGACGGAGTAGTTATGGACTGTTACATGACTGTGACGCCCCTATAGAGGTGCGTCATAGCACCATTCGTCGAGTTTTGGGTCTGTTGGCCCTGACGCCCTAGTCCTGGTGCGTTAGAGCGTGTAACGCACCTATAGTAGGCCATTACATCGTTCGAGTGTAGGTTTTAGGCATGTTCGCCCTAACGCCCCAGTCTTGGTGCGTCAGAGCTGTGTAACGCGCCTATAGGGGTGCGTTACAGTCTTGTTGTTGGCCGTGATGGCCATTGTTCTATTCGGTGTCTGTTTGAGAGTTGGTCTATCTTAGGTTTGTGTTCTAGGGCGGTGTCTGTGTGTCGGTGGTTTCTGGATCGGTCGGTTCAGGTGACTAGGTGAGGTCCCTTCCTTGATTGCGACAGTCCCCTAATGACTCAATCTAGAACTGCCAGCGTCCTTGTCTCTGGTCACATAACGGCTATCCGTTGACTGTTGGGTTGACCTTGCGGTTGAGTGGTGGTCCGCTTTTCCCAGAGTGTCGTCTTCTCTGCGTGGGTATTGCTGTGTGTGTCTGTATGTGTGTCGTGTTTGGTTCTGGTCAACCCGGTGAGACCAGGGGTTGACAGGCGACCTTGTCTGTGTCTCGGCTGTTCTGTCCAGCTCGAGATAGTGTTCTGGATGCCTCGGGGTACTGTCCCACCTCCGTTGTGTGTCCAAGCATATTGAGGGTTCTTGGTGTCCCCTCGGGTCTCCGTGAGTCATTTCCTACGGAGCGCTGTTTCCCCTAGATTAGGAGTAGACTGATTGGTGCCTTTTTTCGCTATCTATGACGATCTTGCCTCCGAGTCGTCTGACTCAAGGATCGTTACGTAAGTAGGTCTAGTTGCCATGTCTTGAGTTATCGGCAGTGGCTGTGCTGCCATTGGTGCTTCGAAGTATGTGTGACAGTGCTCTCTTGCCTGTCTGTACTTCCACACTCGTGTTTTGAGTCTCCGTGTCTTGTGAGCCTCCACTAGTCATAGCCTTACGACATGCTTCGGCGTGACGACTCTTGTAGCGGGGCACTTTCCTAGTTTACAGTTCTTAAGCTAGTTCCGTGGGCCCTCGGTCCAACCGTAGCGTCCTTTGGAGGGGGAATACGAGCTAGAGGCCTGGGTTAGGTAGTGGGCCAGTGTGTGCACACGTGGTCAGGGGTTTTGGACTTGTGTCGTTAGACATGACCCTGACTAGTCACTCACGTTATGGTACTATTCTGGTTCTAGTAGTGTCTTTGTCTCGGCCTAGTACCTGCGGTAGGTTACGTGGACAAGACGCTAGTAGGCGCAGCATAAGACGTCAGTGGACGCAGCTAGCTGTTCTTCTGGTGGTGAGGCACTCAACTACACGGGGCATACCCCAGCCCTGGCAACTGGCAATTAACCCTGGGCACTAGAGCCACGCTGAGCCTCAAACACGCTCCTTTGAAGCCTCGCCTCACCTGAAACATGGTGGAAACACGCAGAGAATGAGCCTCAGAACACAAGGCTCAGTAGGGATCATTCGGACCCCTACCTCACAAAACGGGAAACTACGTCACAAGTAGCTAAAGGCGAGTACAATAGGAATAAATAAATAGAAAAGCCCAGCTACTACTGACACCGGTCTCACGGTGCAAAAATCGAGACACACGCCACGGGACAAGATCAAGAGTCACTACCTGACAAGATAGGAGTACGACCCACCAGAAGTACAGCCGGATGCATCCCCTGACGACTTACACCACTCCACAGTGTCTCCCTACTCGCCCCAGGCAGAAACTGATACACACACAAGTAACACTGACAAGGGTCTAGTCAGGGTCATGCTCGTCAGCACGCTTCTGAAGTCCCCGATCACGTGTGCACACACTGACTGACTGCACTACGTCAGGCCCTCTAGCTAGTTCTTCCTCCCGGCCCAGACTCAAGCCACCACAGTTGGAGGCCCACGGCAACCAGCCTTAAGTCATCTCTCTCGGGTAGCCTCGCCACCACTCCCTAGTGGGACCACACACGTGTCGGAAGGCTATGACTAATGGAGGGTCGTTGAAGGAGTAGACTCTCTAGTCAACAAAAAATGATGCCTGAACCAGACAAGTACAAGGATCGCTCCTTGTACCGATACCGACTCACGGTGACACAAGCCGAGAACACCACCTCCCGGGACCCACGACACCCTAACGCATGGCCCCCACATGATGCCCAGCATCAGTCAGGCCATGGGTCAGCACGTGGATCGAGGTCTACTCACCCGAGACTCGAATCGACAAGGAACAAACTTTCGGTCAGACAGCACACAGGAAACGGTCCACCCTGGGCCATTCTTGGATAAACGGTCGGTCGATGGATCACCTCGGGGACTGAGACGGTCCTCTCTGAACTGCCGGACGATCAGGGATGGTCACCAACAAACCGCCCCTAAACGGATAGACACGGTCTGCCTTGGACCGTGTAAGACATGAGCAGTCCCTCTTGGGGCCGCCTCAGAGGGTAAACGGTCTCCCATGGGACCGCCGTACCTCTGTATTGAACGGGAAAACAAATAGTCATCCTCAGACTATTCAAGGCCTAAACGGTCCAACACTGGGCCGCTTGAGGATCTAAGTGGCCCCCCTTGGGGCCGCTAAGCCACCCAACGGCACAAAAAGTAGAACGGTCACCTCATGACCGTTGGAGACTTAAACGGTCTCACCTCAGACCGTCCAAAGGGACTAAATGGCCACCTCATGACCGCTAAGCCCAAGATTATGCAATGATCAAAACTCAATGGTCGAAAACGCCTCAGGAGCCATGCTGGCTCCACGAGGGAAAATGGTCAGCCTCTAGGCCGCCGAGGAGTGAAACAGTCATACGATAGATCGCGTATTCCACCGACACTCCCTGGTCAATAGGCGGTCAACCTCTGGGCCGCGTAGCCATAGAAATGGTTCCTGTTAGGACTGTTTCTATTCCGGCAACCCGAGAACGATGAACCACCGTGGGATTCGCCATTCCACGCCCCAATCACCCCTGGGTGATGGGGAAACAAGGGGGGAACTCATCCCCATGCCCCTAGGCACCCAATGGCACCCTCAACCATCGATTAATGTGGTGAAATGCTAGATCGGCGCTCAAAATCTGAAATCATGGATTTTCCTTCCCTGGCTCAAACGAACCCCTCTCGACCTCCTCTCGGCCTAGAAATCGCGGGGAAGGTAAATGTTGGGCTAGGGATCTGTCACCCCACCTCAGGGTCGCTCGAAACGTGGCGGATCGCTGCCAATCCATGAAGAATGCCTTAAAACCCTTGATCTCCCACGAGCTCCCACGAATCACACGCCGCCACGATCACCTCATCGTCGCCGCCGCGCCTTCGCCTCACCGCTGTCTGTAGCCGGAGGGGAGCGCCGCCGCGGTCACTCTGGAGGAAGAAGAGGAAGAAGAGGGGGGGGGGGTCTCACGGTGGAGAGGGGAGGAAGAAGCCAAAACTGCCTCTTCAGGTTCTGGTACATCTTGGCCGAACCGGGGTGCATAGCAGACCCACTTGAAGTGTGCATGGGTGTAGGTTGATTATTCCTGCAACTCTTCTCAAGAGATTGGGTGAACTTATTCTAGGGTTTTCCTTGACCTTGTGTCTTAGATGGTTGACCCCTAACCTGACTTCTACCCTGAGGTGTGGTGTTGTAAGTACTCGAACCACTAGACACCTCAACTTTTTGTTTGCCCTTGTCCTTCGCACTGGGCTTATTTAGGTTGGCGATTTTAGCATTTCTTTTTTCATCATTATTCTCACTGCTCTATCTGATTAGGGGGCTACTTTTTCTTTTTTCTTTTTCTACAACAAATGATCTGATTTTTAGTTCAAAACTCTTTTTAGTAGTAGGATTATAACCTAACCCCTCTTTTCTTAAATTCACCTTAGTACCCAGAAGAGCATTCAGATTTTCATTTCCATGGGTCATACTCTCGAGGGTTTGCTATTTATCTTTGTTTTCCTTTTCTAAATTCTAAATTGTCTTTTTCAGTTCACTGTTTACCCCCACAACAGCATCATATTTTTCAGTGGCAATGTTTGTTTATTTTTTACAGTTCTGTAATCTAATCTTCAAGTCATCAATTATATTTTTCAACATTTCATTTTCTTTCCTTGAATCAATCAAATCAGCCTTCAATTCATTAGTTTCAGTAGATGATTTCTTTAAGCATTCATTCTCAATTTCAAGATATGCAATTTTATCAGGTAGAGTTGTATCATTCACAAGAGAATTTATTTTCCTTTTCAACTGCCTACACTCTCTACGCACATCATCATACTTATCAAGTAATTCAGCATAGGCATCCTCCCAATCATTAAGAGTGTAATATTCAAATGGAGAAGTTACCTCTTCTTCTTCTTCCTTGTCATCGTCCTTGGCCATCAAGCAAACTTTACTTTCTGCTTCACTTTCTGAGGTACAGTTGTGACTGCCCTCGTCCTCATCGCTTCATGTACTGACCATAGCCTTCCCTTTCTTGTTCTTCACTTTAGATTTTTCCTTCTGAAGCTCGGGGCACTCAACTTTCATATGCATGTGGACGTGTAAAATCACATGACCATATGCCCTGCTCGGTCTCACATCAATGACAGCATCTTGTGAAGAAACCCCCGGAGAGATGGGTCACCTAGACTTCCCGAATACGCACCCTACCGTGAAGCCATCTTTGAAGGCACGGTAGCGAAGAGGAATCAACCCCCGGGAAGCTCACAACCCATGGGCCCCGAAAAAAATCAAATGGACTGCAACTCGTGCTTACAACGGGCTCAAATCTGCCCCAGCGGCACACCCCAAGGGCCCCAGCGGCGCACCCCCCCTTGGGTGCCTTCAACGGCGCACCCGCTGGTGCCCTCCAGCGGCACACCCTAGTTGCCCTCTCAGTGGCACACCTCCAGGCCCTCCAGTGGCACACTCTGGCGGCCCTCTCAGTGACACACCCACTGGCCCCCTGGCCGGCACACTTTCTATGCCACTGCAGCGGCACGCTGGTTGAAGCCTCTAGCAGCACGCCCCTGTTGGCCCTCAGTGGCACACTATCCTGAGCCTCCAGCGGCACGCCTGTCTGCCCATCCAGCGGCACAGCTTGGTTTGTTCTTCACCCGGTGCAACCGACAAAACGGATGTAACGCCATGCCCTATGGCCCTTGGCGTGCAGTGGGGACAGCTCAGGGCTAGCTGAGGTGTCACTCCCTTGTGAAGGCACGTTGGCTACCCCCCTGCAACCGAGGACGGGAGACTCAACTCCCATTCAATGCCCGTCACCTTCAGACGCTCCCGCCATCGACGCTCCCGCCGCTGAGGATATAAAAGCTCCCCCTCTCCATGCGAACAAAGGGGAGACACACACAGACAATAGAGAGATATACACAGAGAAGAGGATGCTGAAAGAAGAGGGAAGAGGAAGAAGAAAGCTGCTCTGGCATTGAAGGTCCCTTGGAGGCCACCAAAATGAGAGAGAGTAAGAGAAGGAGAGAGAGAGGGAGAGAGAGGGCTCTCATGTAGCAGAGGGAGTGGGGGAAGAGCAGGGAGCCATCACCCCTGCTCGACCCCAACTCTCCTCATCCCTTCTTCCTACCCTATTTTCCTCTTCTTCTTCTTCCTCCCCCTTTCATTGCTTGTTCCAGGCATACCCTGTGGTGTATGACCCATGGCCGGCCGCAGATTGCAACTGATCAAACAAATCATTGATCCTGGGAAGCGGATACTTGTTCTTGACCATAACCTGATTCAATTATCTGTAATCTATACAGAGCCTTAGGCTACCATCTTTCTTCTTGACGAACAGAACTGGAGCACCCCAGGGAGAAAAACTAGGATGAATGTAGCCTTTATCTAGCAACTCTAGTAGTTGTGCTCGTAATTCTCTCAACTCGACTGGAGCCATTCGATAAGGTGCCTTTGCTAATGGCGCCGTACCTAGAACCAACTCAATCACCATTTCAATTTCTCGCACTGGAGGCAAGCCTGGTAACTCGTCAGGGAAGACATCATGGAACTCACAAACAACCAAAATACCACTGACATCCTACCGTGGTGCCTCAACAGCAACCACTGAAGTTAAAAACCCATGACAACCTGTATTAAGCAATCTACAGGCTCGAATAGTAGAAATAATTAAACGAGAAGAAAGGGATCGAATACCTTGAAAATACAAGGCTGGCTTCCTAGGTGGCTAAAAATAGACCTCCTTAGATCTGCTATCAACCACAGCTCCATACTGCTCTAGCCAATCCATACTAAGAATAATATCATAGTCTACCAGCTGCAACGCATATAGTCTCGCTGGCAACTGTTGGTCACTAATCACAACAGGAGACTCCTCCAAACATAACAGAGTAAACATGAAATCTCCATATGACAATTCAACAAGTAAATCACAAGTGACCTCAGAAGTGGGCTCCTTAGTGCATGCAAGAAAATCCTCAGAAATAAAGGAGTGAGAAGTACTAGAATCAAATAAGACACGAGCTGCATGACCAAAAATCACAATAGTACCTTCGATGAGGTTGGATGCCACGGCCTCTGCTCACGTAATATGAGAAACCTTGCCCTTCTGCTTCCGACTTGCTGCTATAGAAGATTGGAAAGAAGGTGCTGCTGAAGCTTGCAGGAAGAACTACTGAGACGGTGGTGGCAGAAAAGGAGGTCTGAACTGAGACTACTGCGGCTGAGAAGCTTGCGAAAATTGCACTGACTTTGGCCGCAAGGACAATCTCCAACCACGTGACCCAGCTGGTCACAACGATAACAAACCACTGGCAAGGAACAAGGCCTGCCAGGATGACTACCACCACATCTCAAACACAGCTTCGGAGGTCCCATCACTTGTCTCTGCTGCTGTTGAGAAGGCGGAGCAGACTGCTGCATAGTGCCTGAAGATACCTGTAGCTCGAATCTCTTCCTCTTCTTAAATTTCTTGAACATAGGTCTGAAGGAAGAAGTACCACTCATAGCAGGAATGACAGGAGGAACTCCCAACACAGAAGGCTGATAACTCAGCTGAAGTGGAACAGTCGGTTGAACCGATGTCGCTTGAGGAAAGCGATGAGGTCTAGCCATATCTAGCTCAAGTGCTGCTGCTACCTGATAAGCATCATTCATCACAGACACTTGGGTTGCAATTAAATGGTGCCTCATATCGGGCTTTATACCACGCAAGAAATGCTCTATCTTGAGGGCTTCGTCTGCAAGCACATGGGGCGCATGATGACCAAATTCCATGAACCGATTGAATATTCCAGCACTAATTCATGCGGAGATATGCAAGATTGAAAGTACGCTCAAAAGTGGCGACAAATTCTATCCAGGTGATTTGTCGGAGAGGACGGGAACGGAAGGTAACTTCCCATTCTGTAGTCCACCAAGTAAGTGCTGCGCCCTGAAGCTAAAAAGTTCCAAGCATCACCTTCTCATCTTCAGCACATTCCATAGATCGAAATACACGCTTAGTTGTATCTAGCCAAACCCTGGCTGCATCTGGATCAGCTTGACCTTCGTAAGTATGTGGATGGAATAGCAGAAATTCCATCAATGCATGACCACGGCCACCAGGCACATCCTCTTGCGCAGGAATAGCAGGAGCTGGAGCAAGGACGGGAATGGCTTGAGCTTGATTCAGAACAATCACTGGAGGAGATGAGGCACTACTTTCTTCCTGAGGAGCAGGATCTCGACCTCGACCACGGCCTCCCCTATGAGGCGGCATATTGAAGCTAGAAAACTCGTACAATAACAATAAATCCATCAATAATGTGGAAAACATCCTAAGCCAACAATAGACAACTCAAATGGACTTGCTCTGGACAATTGCACAAGCCATGGCCATCTCTCGCACTCGAGCCTCAGCCTCCCTCTCCTTCGACTTGGCGAGGCGGCCCCCCAGCCTCTCCACCATCACCATCGATCCATAACGATGTGTCAAATCTTCGACACGTCCCTCTAGCTCTCGGTGAGAGGCTAGGGAAGCCTCCAACTCCTTCTTCTGTAGGAAAATTACACAAGATTGGTCAGGCAAAGATAGAAAGAGGAGAGAAGAATTTGCTCATAGAAATGCTCACTGTCTCAGCTAGCTCGGCCTCCCGTTCCTCGGCCCGCTCGATGGCACCCGCCAGGCGGTCCTCTTGCTCCTCTCTGCTAGCGGCTTGAGAGGAGGATCCACCTTCCCCACTCATCCCAGCTCTCACCTGAACGTAAACAAACTCACTCCTCTGAAAGATTAAGGGTAATTGGTTAATCAATTCCCAATGCTCTTCATATCAATCAATTAATCCTAACTCACTAGTTCTTGAATTTCATGGCATAAGTTCACGATGGTCTGGTCGAGGATGGTAATTCGATCTTGGAGGATCCTCACGGCCTCAGCCTCTGGCATCTGCACCTCAAATTTCACGAAATCATCAGAAGTTGTGCCTCTCAATAGAAAGTATCCTTTTCAGCAAGCCTGAAAGGGGCTAACTCATCGCTCGACTGTCGAGGCGGAGCCACCCGACGTACCGATCCTAGTAGTCTACCAGGTAGGCCCCACTGCTCCCCACGTGCCGATCCTGCTCCAAGGAGGGCCCCCCTCTATAACGCCTCGGCCTCTGCACAGTAGAGGGAGGCCCAATCCTGATCCCTCACTGAGGTCCATCGACATCCTTGATCGGACCCATGCTCTGTCGGTACCGCCACAGGAGGCTGGTGCCACCCCAGGGTCCGCTGCACCAGGCGTAGGTAAAGTGGCTCCCGCAGGTTAACGCAGAACAAAATGGTGTCCCTGCGGAACCAAGCACTCCCCTCTCGCACCCATGCTGTGAGGCAAGGTCTTCAGCTGCATAAGGCATCCACATCACTTGTTACAACATGAACCACAAGCTTGTCAAATTCGAGTCCATCTAGTAAATGCATAACTTCTTATAAACTCAACTTGGTAAGACGCTTACCCAGTGAGGTGGGAACTCATCCAAAGCTATCCTGAGGTCGAAAAGCTGAGTGGTCACCAGCCGATGGTCCTGGACTATCCCCCATCTTGCCATCAAAGGGACCACCTGTTCCCGGTCTCGCGGAATCACCCCGCGGCCTAAAGGAAAATGAGTATACCCCCAAATCTACAACACAGAGCACAACATGAAAAAGTAAATCCTAGCCAAGTGACAAATCAAAATTGAGGTTTGGTGAGATAGGCTCGTACCTATAAGAATGAGGCAAACCCACCCAGGTTCCCCAAACCTGGCCAAATAGGATCCATGTGAGCGAAGAGGTGTGGCAGCATCGCCCTCCCCCACGCAAATGGAGGTCGCCGCTCTAAATCTTCTATCAATGGCAAGTACTTCAAATTCACATTGTTGGAAGAAGTTGTGAATAGTAGCCGCCCAAAGAAGTAAAGAAGGAAAAGCCATATCTCCTACTGCTCATTCCTCTCCCTCACTCGGAGCTTCTGAGCTACGCACTCCATCTACGTCTCCAGATCCTCCACTGGTCCTCACACCACTTGGGCCAACCCCACTGTAGCACTGATCCTCCCGAGGGGAATGGTGGTCACCGGCCTCCGAGATCGGGCCAGCCATACTCCGAGCAATCTATCGATCTCCTGCTGGTAATCTTTGAGCTCTTTCCCTAACACTGGTGCCCTGACTATAGGCAATCCTATCAAGTAGGCCACATCCTCGAGTGTGGGGATCATATGTCCCCATGGCATGACAAAGGCCCGATAGCCATCTACCCATCTCTCACAGAGGGCCGCCAAGAAGCTAGCATCGGCAGGGAAGGGCTCGATCCTGAAGAAGTGACCAAACCCAATCCAGTCTACTCTCCATTTCTGATCATGAGGGAGGGCATGGTACCATGCCCACACTAAGTCCCACGAAACCCGGGCCCTGATCCTCCTTCGGCCCTGCACGAGAAATAAGACTAGTTGATTAGTCACCAAAGTACAAATCATTCACTCCATGAAATAACCCCTATAATTCCTCTTTGTCAGCCCACACCCTGAATAACATCTAGACTCGACCCGCTAAAGATCCACTAAATTACGGATGTTACAAAAACCCTTCCACGGCCCTTCAACTTCCCCTATAAAAGCCCCTTAGAAGTTCAAGAGGTGGGGCATGCAATCTGGAATCATCCAAGGCATCAGCACAAGGGAACAGGCACAGCAAGAAAGGAGATTTGTGTGTGCGGGTGACTTGTGAATCGACTTGCATGCGCTGAGGGTATGTCACTCGTACGCTCCTCATGCGGTGCTTAGCCACGACACGCAAGTCCACCCCACTACACGTGAGGCGTTATGACAACAACAAATGCTCCCTTATTTTGGGATTGCCCATGTATGCCCATCTATGACGACCACATGCACGCCATGATGTCACACCTCCTGCCATCGCGAGGTTGTACCTGACCGCTCGACTCAGGCCGTGTTCGATCCCCACCCAGTCGCCAGCTAGTGTCCTTCCTAGTCGCCCAGTCTTGTCCTCCCTCGGTGAATAGGGCATAGTCCCTGCCTCGAGGAGAGCCCCTGTAAAACCTGCGAACGTCTGCCTTATCACGCATTGACCCAGGGATCGGCCTCCCAGTCGAAAATGTCCCACGTTTTGCGCCAGTTGTATCTCTGACATCATAGCCCGTCTGCAAAGTCCACGTGGCTCTCATAAATTATATCATCACTTGAATGAATGTTCTCACATCCACGTTTAGGTCCCAGCCTTCTCCCGCACCACTTGGTGTAGGTGTCCAGTACCTCCGACCCCAATAAACACCTCCCGGTTAAACATGAACACATAGCTATGAAGTGCCCCTTACTCTCCACCCATGGCTCCAGAAATATACAGACTTCTCTTCAGCATAGAACAAAGGTATTCAGATTCAATCCGATGTAAATAAACACCGACTACTTATGATCGGTGGGAAAAGACATCTAGTACACAACTCCCCACAATCACGTGTGCACTCGCACCTGTGGAACCTCCCTTCTATCCACGTGTCGCCCATCTCCCGAGTCCACATGTCACGTCCTGGTGATGCTTCTCGGTCATGTCTTGGTTCCATAGGTGATCGTCGAGAAATCGACTGGCATGCCCGCATTCTGTCCAGCCATCTTTGTCCCAGTCTTCCAGAATGATTAACCATACGCCTTTCCTTCCTGTGCATTCCTATCATTCTTTTCACCCTCCTTTCAATACTCCCAGAATCTCCGCGTGCCAAATCGACCCATCTCGGCCTTCCATAAAAGGCGAGTGTGCGTCCCCACTGTGAGGGAAAGAACAAGAAGGGAATTCCCCTGCGCACGTAAACATGGTCCTTTTTATAGCATTGAAGACTCTTAAGAGTCCTAATTAGGTCAAAGAAGTCTAGATAGGGAAGAACTCTGAAAAATATAATTTTTATCTATATCTAGGGTCACCTCCACCCTTTTTAGCTCGAATTAGGGTTAGGGTTTAGATTAGAATTTGACCTCCCTTAGTGGATTGGGATTTGGTTGAGGTTATTAGCCCATTAGGGTTAGATTAAAACCAAATTAGCCCATTTAGAAACAAGGGTTTTTAGAAATTCTGAATTTAGGGATTAATTTAGCCTATAAGTCCATTAGGCCTGAATTACATATTAAAACCATTTACAATTTCCCTCAATTACAATGTCTAACTATAATTATTCAAGTTCTCTTCCCCCCCCCCAAATTTTACACTCTTTAATTATCTTATAAAACTGGGTCACTACATCCTCCCTTAATCAAAAGAATTTAGTCCTCAAATTCACATGACATTCTTTTCCAAAAAAATAGTGGGATGCCTAACCCATTTTTAAAATATCAAAATAGCTCACATAAACATTCTAGTGAATAGTCTACAATCTAAAGGAAGGTAAAACTAGCTTAAGGTTAAGGGGTACCTTCAGCTACTCCATCCTCTACAGGTTCTGCTACTCTTAAAGTTTGCAACCTCGTTTGGCATTGTGCTCTATTACGATCCTTAGTTCGATCTTCTAGAAGAGGACAGCTCGATATCTTGTGATCCTTACTTCCACAATGAAGACATGCTCCCAACTTCCTCCAGCACACATCAGATCGATGTCCAACAATGTGACAATGATAACATTTCCCTTCTTCCTTCATCTTCTTCTTATTAGAAGGTCCATCGTCGCCATTGGGTCTTAATCATCCTTTCCAGGATTTCTTTCTTCAGATTCTGCTTGCAGATCTGCACGGCATCCTCCTGATGCGGGGGACGTCGGCATCTCATGCTAAGGTTCCTCCATTGTTTGATGTAGTCTAATGCTGACTCATCATTTCTTTGCCTTGTGGCATATAGTTTTGCCACTGTGACCTCCTGCTCGGTGATGTAGAATCTCTCTTTAAACTTCTTTTGCATGTCGGGCCAATCGGCAATGGACCCAAGCGACAGGCTCGAATACCACTCAAAGGCGAGCCCAGTGAGCGTCGAGCCAAAGAACTTCAGGAGGTAGGCTTCATCAGTGGCCAAGTCCCCCATGACATTTACATACTAGGCAATGTGATCCCTAGGAGACCCTTGCCCATTGAACTTTTCAAACTACGGCGGGTTGGTGATGCCAGCCGGTAGCTTCTTTGCGGCATAATGAGCCAGATAGGGCACTCGGTAGACGTCAAATGACATTTGATCCCCGTCGCCACTTTCCGCTAGGTTCATGTCTATCATTTGTTCCAGCATCAACCGGCTGACTGTTGCTAGGTCGACCAGGCTTGGATAGAAATGGGCGGGCTGCGTAGCCAGGGTGGTTAATACAGTCGCCTGAGGGGCCATGTGAGACCCCTGGGGAAGTGAGATCTACGGCGGGGCCAGTGCCAAGTATTGTGCTTGTTGCAGGGGCACGCCCCCAGGGAAGTTGGGGGTTGATGGTAATGCCACAGCCTACAGAGTCACTTTAGAAGATTACTCGTTGCCTCCGGGTGCCTCCAGTAGAACCTCGGTCTGCCCAGATGTCGAGGGCTGTGTATTCCTCTCGTTCAGTTGTCTCTTCAGCGATTCAATCTCCCGCTAGTACTGTTGTATCATGTATAGCATAGCGGGGTCAGTTGTGGAGGGAGCGGGCATACCACCTGTCTCTTCGGTCGGGGCATCCTCGGATGATGTGGAGGGTCTGCGACTCGTGCCCCCGGTGGTGACAACATTGGCTGCCAGGGCCATTGAAGGTTCTTCGGAGAAAGTCTCTTCGACGCTCGCCTGCGTCGCTTCACTCGCCGCTCTTCCTCTCCTGGTGAGGGGATAGGGCCTGGCGGCGAGCCTGGCCACTTCTTCAGGGTCGGTAGGAAAAGCCGCATATCGACTTGGGACTCCTGCCATGTTGCAGGTGAAAATTCTCCAATTCCTGTTTCTTTTCGCCATCCTCCTTGACGACTTATTTGGGAACACCAGTCTGTCAAAAACTGATCATCGGGGCGACGTTTCCTCCCGCACAGGGGACTGGCATCGTTCCTCCGACCGGTTCCTTGATTCTGCGCTAGGCACAGGTTGGATTTCTTCTCCTCCTTGAAAGGCAAAGGCCACAATCCCTAGCAGTCTCTGACGACCCATAGCGGTACTACTCGGGGGCCCAGAGGTAGTTTCTCATAGCTTGATAGATCCCTTCCCACTCCTAGCTGGGGAGAGTAGCCAGTGGTTACGCGTCGATGGCGACGGTAGGATGAGTGTGAGTTGTGAACGTCGGGTGGTCACCATGGTGACGACGCCTGCGACGTTACCGGCGGGCATTTTCGGGTGGCGCTGGTGCAGCGACTACTGGTTGGTGGGCCGTGGCTGTCACCTTGACCCCTTCATCTCTTTGGCCCTTTCTGCAGCCGGCATAGCTGGGCCCCGCCTGGATAGGTGCAGTGTGCTGGGCTTCCTTGGGAACCCAAATTTGCTTCAATTTGGCCAGCTTGTGAGCCAGCATGTCTCTCGGTGCTGCGGCCGGAACTTTGGGTGCCATCTTTTCCTTCATCTTCTCCAGTCCCTGGAAGGAGTTGCGGACTAGAATAGCCGGCACGATGCGGTCTGGGACCACTTTGGACCTTTGTCTATTCAAGTGGACTCGGATGGTCCCGACAGTCATAGACTTACCAGAGCTGGAGATTCGGCGTCCCGTGGCAGCTCCAGCGTTGTTCCTTCGGAGCCTCCTCCGATGGGATGTCGACCCTTGGTGCGATGGACCGACAGCCTGGTGCACATGGTGCATGTTGCAGCTCAACGTCCTTGCCAGAACGCTACTGCTGTTCTGGATTGGATTAGCCCAACCCCTTTGGGAGACCCTCTGGCCTTGCTGGCCCTCTACCAGCAAAGGACCAGCCCCCACATCGCACTCAGCATGGCATAAAGCCAGAGTCACTAGCTCGGCAAGGGTCGAGGGAGGGTGAAGGACAAGTTCACGGCGTAGGTTCTCATCACCGGTGCCTCCGGTCAGTGCAGTTGTGGCTGAGGCAATGTCTAGGCGGGGGACTCGCAGGGCTTCCGACTTAAATCAGTTGATATAAGCCCGAAGGCTCTCCCCTTGCACCTGTTTGAGAGCCAACAGACCTACTACTGACCTGGGGGGGCCACTGCCGGTGAAACTCTCCTTGAACACTCAGCCAAATTGCTTGAAGTCTCGGATGGATCCAGGCGCGAGGGCCCGGAACCACGCTTGGGCGCCTTGGACCAAGGTGGTCACGAAGACTCTACACTTGATGGCGTCGGACACCCCGTGGAGGGTCATCAAAGCGTCAAAGCTGTTGAAGTGGTCGGCTAGGTCACCGTGGCCGTCATAAGACTTGAAGGTCGGAATAGAGATTCTGGGAGAAATCTCTGCCTTCAGGATGTAGTCGAAGAACAAGGATTTCTCCTCGTCCTCTGCTGAAGGGGGCTTCTGCAGGGCCCGTAGGGCATGCTCCTACTCTAGAAAGTGCCTCTCAAACTCTCACAGTCAGAGGGACAACTTGGTTGTCGCAACGCTGAAGGGCTATTAGGGCATGTCAGTGGGTTGTCCTGATGTTCCCCGGGGACTTTAGTATCCGGGTGTGGATGGCGCCCCCCATGTTTCACCCTTCTTGGCGTGGAGTAGGCCTCTTGCTCTAGAGGAGGGGCCTACAAAGGTCCTCCTAACCTATTATGGATAAGCCGCTACCCTTGGAGGGTGAAGCGACCTCCGGTGGTTTTTTGGGACTCATCGCCGCGACGGGGGCTTACCTGGGGGACGTGCGATCTTTCCTCCCTAGCCGCCTGAGTCCTCAGAAGCTCCACGAGGACGTCTAGTTTGGCGTTGAGGGTTTGTAAAGTGTCGGCGTTCCCAGTGGGTTGTAGCCCCATGACCGCGGGTGGAGGTGGTTCGTCAGCTGGGGCGCTGGCGTTGGAGGGGGGATTCTGTGTGGCCTGAGAGAGGGCCTCTCCAGCCGCCCTTACGGCCTTGCCCTTATCGCCAGCGAACCTCCTCCCCGTACTCTTTCGCACCATACTAGCTCTTTGATCATTTCCCACAGACGGCACCAGATGAAGAGGGGTGATCTCGCGTTGGTCCTGAGCTAGAGTAAGTGATCACTGCGTTGAGACCTGCAAGGAAGGGAAATGGATCAAGGGGCCCAGGGATAGTTCCCTGGGGGAAGACCCTCCGATGCCTAAGTCAGTAGAGCAGTGGTGGAAACTGGGAGGGGAGGAGGAGGTTGCACGAGATCCCTCTCCACCAAGGTGGTGAGGAAGTTCTTGCTCAGGGAGTTTAAACGTGTTAAGCCTTACCTTTTGCTGGAGGGAGTCCTAGGTTTAAATAGTGCGCCAGCTTCATGACTCCCGTAAGCAGAGGAGTTTGGGTGGGGGTTACGTCCTCGAAGTTGGCTCATTACGTCCTCATCGTGGGCTCTTTATAGTCTTGAGGACTCTTGACCTCCCTTATCCTCAAAAACTCCTACACATAAAGGGATCTCAATGGCAACACAGATAAGCACCCATCGGTCGACCCAATCATGGAGGATGCCAGCTCCTATCCGGGCGATAGGCATAGCTCGGGTGTAATTCAGTCGGAGTGGGCGCGGGGCGCCAGCCCTTATCCCGATAGGGGGCGTAGCTGAGGTCTGAATCTTCCTCCGACCGAACCAACGCTCGGACCTCCGAGCCTAGTGGCTGCCTAGGAGGTGTTTGATTCTGAGTGAACTTATTGGGCTTTCATGATAAGTGGGCCCTGAGGCTAGAAATTTACAAAAATTAGTATTGCGGTCGGTCCATTCTACTAGAGTAGAACGACCGTCAAACAACCCTAATAACAAATTTCAATTATTAATGAACCATATTTTTGATTAACATTCATTGACAAAGATGATTCAAGATCAAGTGAATAAACAAGAATTAGAGCTGTTTACTTCCATACATGCCAGTTTATTATGTGTGTTGCTAAATAATCTACTAACATCAATCATGCTAAAATAATAATCATAACGCAGTACTGTAAGGATGGACGGTCCACTCAGGACCTTTCATCTTCCTCGGCTCATGTGATATAGGTGGGGTGACATTTGATAAAGCTTTGCTAGATCTTGGAGCTAGTGTTAATCTGTTACCCACTTGCATTTATGAGCAATTTGATCTAGGGGAATTGAAGCCTACTTCTATTATCCTTCAGCTGGCAGATCGGTCTGTTAAGACACCAAAGGGTTTGTTGGAGGATGTGATCGTAAAAATACAAGAGTGCTACTTCCCAGTGGACTTTTTAATCTTAGATATGGCCTCGCCTCAAGAATTGAAGCATACACCAATCATTTTGGGACGACCATTTTTGGCGACTGCAAAGGCCAATATAAATTGTGCCACAGGGATGATGGATATTACTTTTGGAGGAGAGAGAGTTTCGCTAAATATTTTTAAAGCATCAAAATACCCGGACAATGAAGAAGAATGCAATGTTATTGATATGATTGAAGAATTAATTGAAGAATGTCCGGATGATAATGATGATGTGATTAAAGAGGGTAGTATGCTTCAGGATTCACCTCTTTCATATGTGCCCTATTCTAGAGTAGAGCCTTTGCCTCCTCTAAGATCTGAACCAGTTCCTCCATCTCTTGATCAGCCTCCTATCTTGGAACTTAAACCTCTGCCGGACTCTTTGAAATATGCTTATCTAGGCCCAGATCATACTCTACCCATAATCATTGCTTCTAATCTTACCCCTGCTCAGGAATCTCAACTTTTAGCAGTCCTTAAGGAGCATAGAGGGGCGATCGGGTGGTCTGTGGCAGATTTGAAGGGTATAAGTCCGGATGTTTGCATGCATTATATTTACTTAGAGGACAATGCCAAGCCGAGCAGAGAGATGCAGCGTCGGCTGAATCCGAATATGAAGGATGTTGTGAAGAAAGAAGTTGTTAAGTGGTTGGATGCTGGGATCATCTATCCCATTTCTGACAGTAAGTGGGTTAGCCCGACACAGGTGGTTCCTAAGAAGTCGGGGTTGACGGTGGTAACAAATGAAAAAGGAGAAGAGGTGCCCATGCGATTGCAAACGGGATGGAGAGTTTGTATTGACTATAGAAAATTAAATTCTATGACAAAGAAAGATCATTTCCCACTCCCGTTTGTTGATCAAATTTTGGAAAAGCTGGCTGGACAACAATATTTTTGTTTCTTGGATGGTTATTCCGGATATAATCAAGTTGCTATCTTTCCGGAAGATCAAGAAAAGACCACTTTTACGTGCCCCTTTGGCACGTTTGCTTTTAGAAGGATGCCGTTTGGACTGTGTAATGCCCCTGCTACTTTTCAAAGATGTATGATGTCCATATTTTCTGACATGGTGGGGGAAACTTTGGAAGTTTTTATGGATGATTTTTCTATTTTTGGTTCTTCATTTGAGGGATGCTTGGAAAATTTAACACAGGTTTTGAAAAGGTGCATTGATGCTAATCTTGTTTTAAGTTGGGAGAAGAGTCATTTTATGGTGAGAGAAGGTATAGTCTTGGGCCATGTGGTTTCCGAAAGGGGGATAGAGGTCGATAAAGCCAAAGTTGACTTGATTTCCAATCTTCCTCCTCCTACTTCTGTTAAGCAAATCAGATCCTTCCTTGGCCATGCAGGATTTTACCGCAGATTTATTCAGAACTTCTCCACCATTGCTCGCCCTCTCACCAAATTGCTTGCCAAGGACACTACTTTTCATTTAGATGATCCATGTTTAGAGGCATTTAACTCTTTGAAGATGACCCTTACTCAAGCTCCGATTTTACAACCTCCTGATTGGTCACTTCCTTTTGAGATCATGTGTGATGCTTCTGATTATGCTGTGGGAGCTGTCCTGGGCCAAAGAGTGAATAAGAAGCCCGTGGTAATTTATTATGCAAGTCGCACCCTTGCCGATGCTCAACTAAATTACACCACCACGGAGAAGGAACTCCTAGCTGTTGTTTTCGCCCTAGAGAAATTTCGTTCATATTTACTAGGGGCGAAGGTTATTGTATATTCTGATCACACTGCTTTAAGATATTTGCTCTCCAAGAAGGATGCTAAGCCCCATCTCATTCGTTGGATTTTATTATTGCAAGAATTTGATTTAGAAATACGAGATAAGAAGGGGTTAGAAAATGGGCCCATTCATCCAAGGGGCATCCATAATCTTGAAGCACCAAGGTGATGCGCTCCGCTATGCCCCGTAGCTACAGATAAGTTAGACCTTTGCTGGTCAACACAATGCGGTGTAGCATATCCAAGTTCTGCCACACCATCTCATCTGAAGAAGAGAGACCAAGGGATGCTACCTCGGGAAGGTGAAATTCCACCCAGCTATCAATGTTGGCCTAGAGTGCATCAGAGGGTTCCGATGAGGAAGATGATAGCATCATTGAGGAGCATGAAACTACTACCATCTCCCTTGAAGCTGATGCCAGTTCCCCTCCACTCTCCTCGATAGGTGCAGGCAGAGCATGAACAATAGCCACAGACTCATCCCTGACTTCCGATATGGAGCTAGAAATCTCAAGCATGAGATCAAAAGTTGGCTCTGGGCCAACAGGAGAGGGTTCCTTGTATCCTTCTGTCTGGATAGTCTCCTCAAGCTCTGCCCCAGTAATGATTGCCAGGTTATCTGCAGTCTCAGTTGCTTCCTCCTGAATCTCCAACAAAGCTGTCCCGACATCAGCAATATCATCAGCATGCCCTTGTTCGATGGCCAAGGGTGAAGGCTATAGCTATTCCACAATATGGTCAAACCCAGGAATTTTTACAGGATCACCGAGGCCCGCCATCTTGAGATACATGCTTGGAAATCATAGCGCCAGCGACCTCCATAGGGGCACTACACCTTCACCAGGGGAGAACGTGAAAGACTCTAGCTGAGGGGTTGGAAGCAGGGGTGCTGTGCCCTCCGGTGATGGACCTGGCCCCGAGGGAACGACGGGGACCTTCATAAAATAAACAAGACCAAGAAAGAAAAGACATTGTCAATGTCGACATTACAGGACGTAGGCAGCAATAAGAAGAACAAACAAGGTTTGGGGCTTACCTTGATTGGCACAAGGCCCTGCTTGATCATCGCAGGAGCCTCTATCGATGGGTGGGTCAATCCGGAGGTAACCTCGCCTTCCTCCAGAGGAAGTCTCATGGCAACAAGAAAGCCTGGCTTAAGCCGTGGCAGGCTGAAAGCTAAGAGATCGCTCTCGTAAGAAGCTGGTGGAGTGGTTTCTCTCGACCCTACCTTTGGAAGCCCTTCACCGCTTGAGGTCCCGTAATCAACCTGGTCCTCAGAGAGTGGACTTTTTGATGAACCTGCCACTTCTGTAGCCAGCCCCTGTAGATGTGCCAAACTATCTGGGGCTGCCTCTAAGGAACTTCTTTTGGCTGCCAGAGCAGCCAGTCACTCTGATGAACGTCGGCTCATCAATGCTCCCTGGACTGGAGCACTAGGAGGAGGAGCCTCGGCAGGAACGGAAGGGCCAGTACCTGCTCAGCAAGACAAGCCTCTAAATTTAGGGCAATTCACAGGGAATTTAAGAAAGAATAATGATGATAGAATACTTTGTCCTTCATGGCTAGGCATCAGTGAAGGCAGATCTACTTTTGTCGAGAAGGCGGTTGCTCCACCACCTTCCCCTTCTTCAGCTCCACCAACTACAACAACCTCCCCTGTGGCAGGAGTGGGTTGTGGCGTAGAAACTGAGATAGAAAGAAAGAAGAAGAAGAAAGAAAGAATGAAGGTTAACTCATGGCCAGCACAAGACAACAAAACAAAAGGGCTATACTTGTAGCAAGGCGTTCCTGTGGTTGTGAGGCCTCAAATTCCTCGAATGTTAGAATCGTTGGGAGTGGCACCGCAGGTTGTGATGCTACTACTTTCTTCTGTTGTTCCACGGCTTCTGTTCGAGCTCTCTTAGCTCGAGACACCACCTCCTTGATATGAGGCCTCTCCCGTTTCTTTGGGCCACCAGCTGGCAAAGGGGTAGTCGTCAGTGCAGCAATCGGAGCCTCAAAATAGCTCGATTTCTGAGCTTGCAAGGTTAATTTTCTATACTTCCCGATTCTCTTCGAATTAGGATGATCTGCACAGAGGATGCCAACATGGTCGTCTCATAAATGGATGATAATATATGTCTAAAGAGGAGCAAGATGCGTAAATAGACAAATGCGAATCCATAAGAAATGTACCTGCCGATCCTGAGTACAAGGGTGAGAGGGGCTAGTAGAATAGCAAGGGCTCCTTATCTCGGGATGCCCCTTCGCAAACCAACCAATAGATGTCTCCAATTGAGATGCAATGCTCGGCCAGCAAGGCCAGATCTTCGTGATCATGAACCAGCAAATAATGGTACAAGCCGAGGTGGTCCATGCCCCACCCATCGACATATTTAAAAGCAACAAATAAAGGGTGACTTAGTATCGCCTCAATTTTGTCATTCATTGAAAGGCAATGGAGGTGCAATAGCACAAACAACCAAGAAGTTTGACTATAAAAAGTAGGCCGTCAGTCTTCTTTCTTGGTAAATGTCCTGTAAGGACAGTGACGGTCAGCCTCCAGGCGCCAAGGAGCAGGAGACATAAGGGGTTCCTCCGCGGGCAAAGGAAATTGCTGGAGCACCAGCCTCTCACTCCCTATATGACACAACCCCTGAAGGGTCTTCAAGAAGTCATCCTTGTTGATCGTGGGGAGTTCCGACTGCAACCTTGGAGTGTTGCACTTTGCGATCTTCCATGCGGCCAGATAGGCTTGTACCTCATCATCCTTCCGATGCTTCAGTCTCTTCAAGTGGGCCGGGTCAATTTCAAACACCAGAGAAGGCTGGGCGTTCAAGAACTTCCTCTCTGTCGTGTCCCAGAAGTCATTTCGAGAGGTGGGTTTAAACTCCACGGGGTTTGCAAAGACGTGCAAGGGCTTTGAAGACTTGAAGAAATATGCATGGGATTTAGACTCCACGGGGTTTGCAAAAATGTGCAAGGACTTGAAAAGTAGAAGAAATGTGCACGGGGTTTAGACTCCACGGGGTTTGCAAAAATGTGCAAGGACTTGAAGACTTAAAGAAAAGATGCACGGGGTATCAAGTGCACGGACATGAAGTGATCGGGGTTTAATGTGCATGGACATGAGATGTGCATTGACTTCAATATGCTCGGACCTTTCAACAGATTGTGCAGACTTCAGATACAAAAGCTCCACGGACTTAGTATGAAAGAAAAACTGCACAGACTTGTTGAAAACATGCATGGGGTAGAGTGTGCACGGACTTGTAATGCTTGGTCTTAAGCAGAAACTTAAAGTATGCATGGACTTTGCAGAAACGTGCACGGACTTGGTTTTCAAACCACTGGGACATATGCACGGACTTTGCAGAAACTTAAAACATGCATGGACTTTGCATAAACGTGTACGGACTTGGTTTTCACACCACTGAGACATGTGCATGGACTTCGCTTGCACTTAAAACATGCATGGACTTTGACAGGCAGACGTGCACGGACTTGGGCTTAAGCTTCAGGCAAGTATGTATGATGCCAAACAATGCACAAACTTCATGTAAGCACGAATGCATAGTGTGCATGGGCTTTGTGAAGAGGAATCAAAATGCGCACGGACTTTTAATGCATCCACTCTCTAGTAAGAAAGACGTGCACTGACTTGGAGTGAAGGTCATGCGTCAAATGCACAGACCAAGCACAGACTAGTCATGCGATGCACAAACCCAAACATGCATGGACATTAGACAATGGCAACGTGCATTGACTCTAAGTGTGCACGGACTTAGTGTATGCGTGGACACATCAAGTGCATAGGATAATGAATATGTATGGACTTTCCAATGGTGTGCATGGACTTGGTCGCACAATGTGCGTGGACTTAGATGTATGCATGGACTTATAGTCTGCATGGACTTGTGAACACACTAAAACATGCAAGGACTCTCAGTTGGACAAGGTGCACTGACTTGAAAGTGCACAGACTTTGTAAGCATGGAACAAGAGTATGCACGGAGTTGGATAATGGAATGTGCACAGACTCAGGCATATGCACAGACTTGGAAATGCAAGGACCAAATGCATAGAGATGATATGCACACTGATGAACAATGCATTGAATTTTAATCCAGATGACTCTAAAGTTAAACACATCAAATGAAACTAATTAAATGGCAGATCAAACAAGATGTTCTGATGAACAATGCATTGAATTCTAATCCAAATGACTCTAAAGTTAAACACATCAAATGGAAGTAATTAAATGACAGATCAAACAAGATGTTGACAAATAGTGTATGACATCATCAAAACAGCATGGATGCAACCTTATATAAGGTAGATGTACATCTACCTTGGTCTTATATAAGGTCGATGCACATCTGCCTTGGTCTTATATAAAGTCGATGCACATCTGTCTTGGTCATATTTAAGGTCGATGCACATCTGTCTTGGTCTTATATAAAGTTGATGCACATCTGTATTGGTATTATATAAGGTCGATGCACATCTGTATCGGTCTTAGATAAGGTCGATGCACATTAGACCTCGTACTTTAAAGGTCGATGCACATTGCATCTGACTTAAAGCAAAGGTCGATGCATAATGCATCTAGCAAAAGGCAAGGTCGAAGCATCTTTCTTAATATGCGTTACAAGGTCCGTGCACATATAGCACTTAGAGTCTAAGCACATTTTTGGTTTATGCACATATGAATTCAGGCCATCAGGTCTATGCACATGCATAGTATAGGTCTGTGCAGCCACTATAGCTAAGGTCAATGCTTATTTTGGAAGTCGATGCTAGTCTATCAACCTCTGCAGCTTTAAGTCAGCGCTTCTTTGTCATGGTCGATGCACATTCTACATTCACCATTGACACAGGTCGGAGCACCTTCATGAAGGTCTACCTGTAATGTCACGCCGCAAGCGCAGAAGGAACCTGGTACACGTGACGAGTTATATCACTCATGTCAATCAGAGCATAAAAAATTGGACCTTATAGATAGAGATGCGTAAATTTCAAGATAAACCAAATCCTAATTAAATAAATAACTAAACTGCTACAAGGTCCAGTACATCTCATGTCCAAATATAAGTATAGTCAACTGAAAGAAAAGTACAATGACACGGGACATCCTCTGGCTCTGGCAACTGGCACTAACCCTGGCCCGTAGAACCACGCTGAAACTCCGTCGCGCCACTCGAAGATCCGACCTCACCTGAAACAGGGTGAAACACGCAGGGAATGAGCCTCATTTCATAGGCTCAGTAGGGATCCCGCGGACCCTCACCTCGCACGAAAAAAAAGGCAAGAACCACAAGTGAGCACGGAAGGTAGCGCTATCTAACAGAAGTACGATAAAGTCAACAGACAGTAATAAATAAATGAAAAAGTCAACTATGCTACTGTACCGTACAGACCAAGCTCAGAACGTCAAAACACGGGTCCACACCTGCCAGAAGACAGGAGCACTATCCACTAGAAGAACGATCGGATGCCTCCCCTGACGTCTTATACCGCGTCACAAGTGTCTCCCTACTCACCCCAGGCAGAAACTGAGACACGCAACAAGTACCACGAAGAAGGACTAGCTGGGGTCGCACTCGTCAGCACGACACATAAACCTGCCTAAAAATTATCTCTCACCAGGTCACGCTCTCTACCACTCCCGGGTGGGTCCGTACTCGTGTGCGTAGGAAGCTACTACTAGTGGACAGGTCACTCTCTAGTCACGAAAAACGACGTCTGAACTGAACGAGTACAAGGACCGCTCCTCGTACCGACACCGACTCACTGTGACATAAGTCGGGAACACGCCTCCCAGGACCCCACGGCACCCTATAACATGGCCCTCACATGATGCTCAGCATCAGTCAGATCACGGATCAGCACTTGGATCGAGATTCACCCGCCTGGGACTCGAATTGGCAAGGAAAGAAACACCGGTTAAACAAGCACAGTGGACGGTCCACCCTGGGCCGTTTCATTCTAAACGGTCTACCAATTGACCATTTACAGACCATGGCCACGGTCCTCCCTGGGCCGCGCCAAGAATGCACGGCCCCTCTTGGGACCATTCCAGACAATGCACGGCCAACAAGGGCCCGTGCCATCTCTGGACAGAACGGAGAGCCACACGGCCAAACCCTGGCCATTCAGGAATTGCACGGCCAACCCTCAGCCGTGTAGGTAGATGAACGTACCCCACTAACGGAGAGCCACACGGCCAAACCCTGGCCATTCAGGAATTGCACGGCCAACCCTCAGCCGTGTAGGCAGATGAACGGACCCCACTGGACCGTTCAATCACCCAACGGTATAGAAACATGACAGCCATCCACTAGCCGCTCAAAGACGGCACAGCCAACACCGGGCCGTGCAAGGACATGAACGGACCCCGCAGGGCCGTTCAATCGTCCAACGGCACAGAGACTGAACGGCTAGCCTCAGGCCGTTCAGTGACTGCACGGACAGACCTGGGCCATGCAACCCAGCACTGTGCAACGGTCACAAACCAACGGTCAAAAACTAACGGGGTGCACGGTTGGCTACGGGCCGTTCAGTGGTTACACGGTCGCCCGATAGGCCATGTAACCCACCAACGCTCCAGGGCCACAGAGCAATTGTCGTCTGGGCTGTTCCAAGGCGTACACGGCTCCTGGTAGGACCCTGTACGTCCCGCCGGATCGAGAACGGTGAACCTGTCGGAAAAACCCCATTTCCGGACCCAAACAAGCCCAATTGAAGGGGGAACGAAGGGGAACTCACCCCCAAGTAACCTAGCATGCATTTACACCCTCCAATCGAGGAATTACGGCTCAAAACACTAGATCGGGCGCTCGAACCCCAAATCATACTTTTCCCTTCCCAGTGCGAAACAACCCACTCTCGGCTAAGAAATAGCGGGGATGGAAGACATGGAGATAGGGAACGTCACCCTACCTCGATCTCACTTTTAGGGGCGTCGGATCGTCCCCGAACCACGAAGAACGCCGATGAAACCCTCGTTCCTTCACGCTTCCCACGAACTCCGCACGCCCACGCGATCGTCTCGCCGCCGCCGTCGTCGTCACGCCGTCGCTTACCAACGTCTGCAGCCGGAGGGGCGAGCCGCGTCGTCGTTGGGAGAGGAGAGAGAAAGAGAGGGGGGCGTGGGTGTCACGGTCGAAGGAGGAAGGAGGAGGAAGAAGAAGTGACTAACAAACTGACCCATTAACCTATTAACTGACTCAAATAAAGAAAGATTATACATACATGACTCAAATAAAATAAAAATTACATGACTAGACTCATAAAACATGACGAACACAATAGCACATGCCGACGAACAATCCGAGCCTCGAAAAAATGTAGAGGGGCAAGGGATGTCCCCATCATTTTGATATGCTACCAGATCAGAAATATTGAACATCGAACTGACACCATAGTCATCTAGTAGTTCCATAATGTATGCATTCGAACCCACTTGTTTCATGACTCGAAAAGGACTGGCACCATGGGCCTGGAGTTTCTTGATGGTCCTTGACGGGAAGCTGTTCAGGTATGACCCTGAGCATGACGTACTCTCCCTTTTGAAACTCACAGGTACGTCGACGTGCATCAGCTAACTCCTTATACGTGCATTGCTGGCCTTTCATTGGGATGACATTATGCAAACTCCATAAACAAACTATATAAGCAAACAGACATACATGACCCTAGACAAACCAAGACACTCATAGTAATACTATGATTGACGACGAAGAGACACAAACACAAGGGACGCACTAAGGAAGACTACATACACTATTTGTAAATATAAGCTGACCCACAATTTGATGTCATGAGTTTCAACCCTTGTCAACTGACTCCTATTCGAGAAAACTCATCCTCTGGTACGGAAGTGTAAGAGGATCAGGAGGCAGGTGACGGGAAGGTAATCTGGACGTTTGGTGTGGAACATGAAAAATGGGAAGTCTGGACATTTCCACTTGAATGCGTGGCAGAAATCAGACCATACCGTGTCAACATAGGGCGCTGACAGCGGTGCGACAGTCACAAGTGGTTGTGCTACCATAGAAGAGACGGGTAAGAGAGGGTTGGCTGACTGCATGGGGTCAGTAGATGGCACATCCACCATGGACAAGGTAGGTGGGGTAGACAGCTCCGGGACGATTGAAGATGTAGGGGTGACTAACAGGATGGAGTTGCTGGCTGGCATATCACCCTGCCCTACTAGGCACTCTTTGGGATCGCTCTCTAACCCTTCGTCCTCAGTGAGGTACTCCTCGGCCAACTCCTGGTCAACCTCATAACTCACTAGAATAAGCCCGAGTGGGGTATCCTCCGAATGGTTGTCCTATAAGGTAGAAGAATGTGAAGGACACTGGTCGGAGAGATGGCTAATCCCACTATAAGGGGCCACATGAGCGGGCCCTGGGAGTGGTGGCCGACGTGAGCTCAGAGGTGGAGCGGGCCGCTAGGGGTGAGTGGCTGGCGAATCGGTGGTGGTTGGCTGAATGTCGTTGTCAAAAATGAACTCACCGGGTAGGTGAGGTGGGTGTAGGGTGCTGGTCCTCCTGTCTCAGTCAAAGGTCGCTCTCCTCTCCTCCAACCACGTTTTCCCTAAAATGATGCATGGACTAGCAAGTGCGTCGATCTTGCACCATGCTCCATCATCATATAGAGCGTGGCCGAACCTCCATTAGAACTCTATGAAAGCTAAGCCACCATTAAGAACAATCTCCGTGGTCTTAGAGAGTGACTCAACAATGTCCTGAGAGACACAATTAGATGACACCCGACTGATGAAGTCGATCTCTATTTGCAACCCATTAGGTAGGATGGGTGTGGACACTATAGGGTGCTGGAATGACTCGGTTGCTGACTTTGGGGTCGGGTCAATTGGTGGTTGAATGATAGGGGCGAGCCCTAGGGGTCGGGCCATGAGAGCCTCGAATTGGGCCACCAGGGATGACCACTTGGATGGGTCTCGGGGAAGGGCCATGGGCTGGTGGGTAGTTGGACATGCAGACAACTGAGTCACACTCTAATAGACTAGACATGACCCTATACAACAATGCAAAGTTAGAATGCAGACTCGACTACAAACCTAGACGCTAACCAATATTTGATACGTGGCAGAGGTAGAAACATCACGCAAGGGGCTACCTTCCCAATAGGCGTAACCTATCGTTCTGGTAACGTCTTTTGATATACCAGATATTGGGATGAAATGCAATTCAAGACACCTTTTTTTTTTGAAAAAAAAATGGCTACCCTAGACTCAACCACGCTCTAATACCAATTTGATGCGGGACGGATGACGCGACCGGGCTAAGACGTACGACCGCCTCAAGTGCAGTCAGCAGCACATTGGAGCTAGTCCATGCATGTTAGCTAGACCAACCCCGTGCATCTTTTGCTCACTGTATATTAAAGTCAGAGGATACACTGTAGCTAAGTCAGTGTAAGTCAACGCATATTGCATCTAGCAAAAGGCAAGGTCGATGCATCTCACTTAACATGCGTTACAAGGTTCGTGCACATACAACACTTAGAGTTTGAGCATATTTTTGGTTTGTGCACATTCAGAAACTAGAGTCGATGCACATATGAATTCAGGTCATCAGGTCCATGCACATGCATAGTATAGGTCTGTGCAGCTATTGTAGCTAAGGTCAATGCTCATTTGGAAGTCGATGCTAGTCTGTTAACCCTTGCTGCTTTAAGTCAGTGCATCTTTGTCAAGGTCGATGCACATTCTGCATTCACCATTGAGACAGGTCGGTGCACCATCATGAAGGTCTACCCGTAATACATTAAGACTCATGTTCTTATTCACATATATTGTATTGGTTATTCCTACAGGCTAAGGCATCTTAGTTAAGCATTACTGATTACTTGCTTATTCTATTGACATAAATATGTGATGTAGGACGACTACGAGACTCGACACGGACGGGTTGCGACCTTAGACTCTAAAGATTGACACAGCTAGCAAGATGACGCAACCAGCAACGACACTACAACGCGGCACCAAACGAGCTCCAGAAGAGGCGATATGTCCCAAACAAGGAGTGCTAACTCACGGTCGTCCCCATCGAGGGAAGCGCGATGATCTGCACGGTTGAGTAACCAGCGTTGAGTCTCGTGTGATCGGCTCGCTCTCGCGCTCGGAACAAGTCGCAGGATGGGTCTCGCACTCCCAACTCACAGTGGTGATGTAACACAAGCTAGCTAAGAAAGTAACCTACTCACAAGCAGCGGCATTAAGAGTGTATACTAACTAAGCAAAGCGACAAAAGGGGGAGGCGGGTGTACCTCCATGCTCGGGGCGTGGGGAAGACGTCCCGGCTGAGATCTATGACTCCCGGTACAACAATGATTATTAATTACAAAGTGTTTCAATAGTCCACTCCACGCAGGGAGGTAATAGGCAACAAGTGGGGTCTGGGAGCACCAATCTTGGGTTGACGGGTCAGCAAGGCGGCGGTTCTGGGCGGCAATGGTGCGGCGGCTCCGAATCTGTAGTTTTCGACCCGTAGGGCAGCGCACACGGGCATCCAAAGGGACGCCAATCTTCTGGGGGCTTTTGGACGCCGCGGTTCACCAGGACATTGGCGGAGGGTCCTAGGTCGAACCCTAGGAGCGGCGGTCGCTGATTCTTCTCCGGCGTATTTTTTCTGTCTTTTACCGTTGACCCCCTTTTACAGGCCAACCTCGGGATAGATCTGGACAGTCCTGCACACTCTGGCGAGATCGACCACCACGACCAGCCCCGACATCGGATTGAAGCGAGACCAGCGCAGTTGGAAAGAGGACTCAAAGATCTTCCACCTATGGGATTTCAAATCCTTCCAATGGTGGAACGGGAAATGACAGCTTCTACAAGCCGACTGAGTTCTCTGGCTTGAAATACAGAACACATAGGGCAGAATAGAAGCTGCCTATTTATGGAGCTGGACCAAAGATCTGATGGAGGTTCTAGGGCTTGGGGATTTTTTTAGAGGTAGAGGGGAGAGTTGTGGTCACGCACATAGGTCTTTTGTAGAATTCTGACCACATTATGGGGGTGATAAACTTCATCTATCACCGGCTATCAAACTAGTCTGCTCATAGGCCGATTGTGGGGGTGAAGAACAGAGGATTGGGAAGGGGCATAAACGAGTTATGATCTGGGTGAAACTTGAACTGGGAATGGCTGATGACGGGGGGAACCTACCCTCAAAGTTTCGTTACGATCCAACGGTCGGATCTCCCGTACCAGCCCGAACACGGAGTTGCTGTCCAGGAACTCTGTGTTTTGGGGCAGCAGGATGTAGACCAGCTTGTGGTGGCTCAACGGTGGCACGAACGGTGGCGGCGGTGAATGTTCACAACAGATAGAGGAAGAAGGGAAGAGGAAGAGATTTGAGGGAGATGGAAGATCTAGGATCAGATCTGGAGAAAATTGGAGGAGGGAGTGGGAAGAACATCAAGAACAAGGAGAGAGGGAGAGGGGGCACACCAAGCTTCTTCCAATTTACAAAATGCATGGATCTAAGTGTGACTCTGCACGGAGTATGAAAGTCAATATGCACAGATATGCAGTGACTCAATGGTAGTGACTCTATGGGTTGCAATCATCAAAACAGATCATCTAGCAATACAACCCAAGGGGCAAGGGGTACAACATTCTCCCCAACACAACTAATTCAGCCAATTGTCCCTTCAGCATCTCGATCTCCAGTTGCTGCCTATGGTACATGGCGAGCGTAACAGGGCCGTATCAAGGAGGGCCTGAAACACGGCCCGTACCTCCACTTCCTACCTCACCAACAGAGGGGAATGATGGAACCCTATTGATGCGGTCCCTCGAGGTTTACCCTTTGGAAGAGGGAAAGACCTTCCCCACGTGCCAGCGGTGGAGGGGGGTCCAGAGGAGCACTTCTTCATCTTGCGTCTCTTCAGCTGGTGGCAGAGGTTGCTTGTTGTGGTGGGCTTCCTGTAGGGCCACAGCCTTGACGGGGCTACCGTTGAGTGGAGCTGAAATCGATATCACGTCGGCCTCATAGTAGTCTTCTGGTGAGAAGCCCAAACTCGGATGCTTGGCAATCCATAGCAGCCTCTAGTCCAGGTTTGGTAGGTTCCACATCTTTTCAAACATCTCCTTCTGACTGGAGGGTTGATAAAGGGGAATCCTTTATTTTCTGGCCACCTTGGCCGCGCGGTTAGTCATGTAGGGAAGCCCCGCAGGGACGTGCGGGTCATGAAGATCATCAAGGAGTAGGCAATCATCATCTCCCCTGACTAGCTATTCCCCGGCCACATAGAAAATAGTGGGTGGGCCGTCAGGATTCGGAACCTCAAAGGTCCTCAGCTATTCGGCCGCTTGGTAGTCGAGCTCCGTTATTGGCTTAATAATTCCTGGCGAGACCCTGACATCCTCTAGCAGGTCCTCAAGGCAAGGTGCCCCCGGTGTGGGATAGATGGTGAGGGGAAATGCCCTAAATATCCCTTCTTCTTCTGCAATGAACGGCACATGCAGAGGAGCCACATAGCCTGGGGGTGGCGGAGGAAACCAGCCCTCTAATTTTATCTTCTTCTTCCCTTTGTCCCGGCGAGCTTTAGAAGTCTACTTCGTCTCTTCCAGATACAGGTTAGCATCTGACAGGTGACACTCAAATACCTCAAATGGGTGGAGGTTAGCAAAGATCCTGGCTTCTTTCCCCTCATAGGGGTACTTGATGCATTGGTGCAAGGTAGATGGCACCACTCTATTCTGGTGCAGCCAAGGCCGACCAAGCAATGCCTTGTAGGAGGTGTTGGAGTTGATGACATGGAACTGAACCTTGGTAATGAAGTCATCAAAGGCCAGGTCAAACTCTGCAACCCCCATGGACACCTCGCACTTCTGGTTAAAACCAGCAATCTTGACATTCTTTACTTCGACCAGGTGAACGTTGAAGTAGTGCTTTTGGTATACCCGGTAGGGGAGTATGTTGACTACTGCTCCTGGGTCGATCAGGACTCTATTGATAGGCTGGCCATTCAGCTGCCCTTTCATATAGAATGGCCTGTTGTGACTGCAAGTAGGCAAGAGCATGTCCTCCTCTGTGAAGGCCACGGCCACCTCCGGGGACATCTCTGTCAAACAGGTTTCAAGGTGTGCTGGCATCTGGAGTGCGGCAATGATGGCTTGCTATGTTTCTTCATCCAGGGATAGTATCTCCTAGATGGTAAACGGAGCCGAGATCTTCTTGAGATGCCTGACTATTCAGTCGGCAGCCCAAACCTTGAGCAGTTTCATTTCTTCGGCCTTGCCGTGTCTGCCCCCAGCCTGGGCCTAGGGCGTCGGGTCAGAAGGTGACTCGTCCGCCAGATCTGGCACAGCTACCTAAGCCTGTGGGGCCTGCTGGGCCTCCTCTTTCTCCTTCATAAATTCTGCGAGGTTAGGGATGCCGTCAAATTCTTCCGCTAGCTAGGACGGGACCACCGTCGGTAGGGTCGGAGGATTACTTGCAGGCGGAGCCGGGCGACTGCTGGCCCCCTTGGTTGTCCGGGGCCCTTGCGGGTGCACCTGCTTTTCTATGCGGGCCCGCAGGAACTCGGCGAAAGAGGGAGTGCCCTGGCTTTTTGAGGGATGGACTCCCTAAGGGTTTGGGATGCCCCAACCAATGGGCGGCCAGCACGCCGAGGGCCTTTGCTCCCTCCGACAGAAGAAGGGCGAGAGTGCCCTTGACTTCATCAAGAAATGGCGAGACCTCAGTATGAGGTGTGTCAACCCACCAGTCCAAGAGGATGCCATCACTATCTATCATTGACCCATGGTGGTCTAGGTCAGCGAAAAGCTTCTCGACACCAACGTCAAGGGCTTCAACCTGCTCAAGTCGGCAGTCGCTAAGATAGAAATTTTCTTCACCGACAACCCAAGCTACGCTTCAGCAAAGGAGCGTATGAAGACGCCCTTCTCCTTTAAGAAGGAACACATGAAGATGCTCTTTGACCTCTACATAACTCAAAGGATTATCGAACTGCCTGAAGTCCACAAGCCAGACGAAGCCTAGAAAACTGATGATCCCAACTGCTGCCTATACCACTGTATGCTGGGTCATTCTCTTGAAGATTGCTACGTCTTCAAGACCCAGGCACAAAAGTTGATCCGAGATGGCTTGATTCAAATGAAAAGTGGTCTCGTCGATCCTCCACAGTCACATACGTGGTCCAGACCATCCAAGGCAGCACGTGTGGTTCACCATTCGGCCAATGTGATCCACATGATGGCAGCATTCTCTCTCTCTGATGATGAATCAGAGGAGCCCAGCACCAACCAAAGAGAGCGTTTGATCTGGTACCCAAGGTGGAGGCCCTGGCATGATCACAGACCCCTCTCCTTCCCCAGGGAAAGAACCTGGCGACTCTTCGACATCCTCGTTGAGCGGGCGCAAATCTTGCCCTGTGATCCATCGATAGACTACACTCAGTGGGACTTTAATCACCCCAAGTATTGTCCCTTTCATGTGCGAATCTGCCACGTGATCGAGTAGATCGATGTCGAAGGAAATTCCATGGCACTTGTTCGACTGTAACAAGCTGTCGAAGAAACCTAGGCTGTCGCCAAAAATGCACCAGAGCGGCCTGAGCCTCCCCAGGAAAATAGGCATGGGTCACCTTACCAGCATTTTCTAGAATGGCTCGAGTTTCGAACTGATAATCGGGAGGCTCTCGAACGACTGCAGAGACGCAGGGAGTAGGATGCCAGCCGAGAGGCGGGACCGAGTACCTTCTCGGCCAACGTCATCCACTCTCACGCTCCCTCGGCCTCTCCCGAGGCTCCAACACCACAGGCTGGTCAACTATCCCCTGCCACTCCAGCCGCACAATGGTGACCCTGGCAAGAGCTAGAGTCTCTACCCTTTTCTAAGGAAGACACTACAAGACTCCTTTGAGTCCTTCTCGATCGAGAAGATGTCCTCGTAGGTGAGACCAAGACAGACTCTGCCAGCCCTTCTCGTCTTCCCCCTATTCTACCTCCGTCTTTGACACTCGAGAATAGAAAGGGGAAGCAAAAGTTGAGTGAGACCTTGGCCCCGCCGAACCAGGTTCTCCCTACAGCTCACAGGTAGGGTCCACCATCACAAAGGCCCTCCGGCGAGCAAGATCAAGATAGCCACCGGGGGTGACAAGGCCCCCATATGGCATCAGGTGTCGTCTGACCCTATTCTCAGCAAGACCACAAGGGTTCGATCGTAAAGTAAGATGTTAGTCACGCTCCTCAGGCCCCTCCTCATCAGAAATCCCAACCACTGCAACTAAGGCATCAAACTGCGCACATGTCTTCAGAAACAAGCCTAATGTGACACAACCTCAGACCTAAGCAAGCAAGCACAATCGCAAGCCGAATGGGCTGATATCGGCGGCCAACTCACGCGGCACTCACCCAAACCCGTGGTAACTCGGCAATGTTGAGTGGAGGATGTGAGGGCTGGTCCCTTGCTGGTAGAGGGCCAGCAAGATCAGAGGGTCTCCCAATGGGGTATGGCTAGTCCGATCCTAGAGGCTGAGCCGGTGCCGAGGGCACGTGTAATCACTCACTCCCACGATGGTCACTCGGAAGTCGGGGACTTGCGAGATCGGGCACTCTATCTCACCGGCGAGCATAGCTAAGAGTTAATATTGATTGAAAAGCACTGAAATAAGAGCAAGAAAAGAGTGCTTACTCGACCGATTTGAAGAAATCGGTCCCGACCGGAGACGTGGGCGAATGAGGAAGCGTGGGATTTACCCACGCCGCGGCGAGGAAGCTTCAACCTGCTCAAATGTTTACACCACTACGCCTCACACAGGAGGGGGATCTACCATCATCTCTCTTCTCCTCTCTCCTTGTCCCAAATTCACAGCTCACCCTCTCCCCACCTATTAGACCACCTTCTTGCCCCCATTCTCCCCCTCCCTCACCTTATTTTGCCCCCTCCCAGACCCCCTAAAAGCCAAGGGTTTCCTCCACACCCTTCCACTCCCTTTCCCCTCCCGTCTACCATATTTCCCACCTCCCATCATCAGCCTGCACTTCTGAGTTCACAGGCAGCAGAGCACCAACAACTTGCAGAGTTGATCTTGACTTCATCTCGGCGTCCCTAGAGGCCTAAGTGGTACCTTCGGAAGCATATCTGTGTCTTCTTCGCAACGGCAGTGGTCTCGTCCCCACTTGAGCTTGTGGTTGCCCGAGGGAGCCGATCTCCCCAGACTACGTGTTCCCCTCCATACTGCCAACCTAAGGCTACTTGCAGAGGCTCCCATGACTAGCCACCTCAAGATCTAAAGGCGAAGCTTGGCCGAGACCTTCTATGATGAGTCGCCTTCCATTATCAAGAAGAGCTTCCCGATTGGACCTCGGACAAGTGAGTTCCTAATTTTCTCCCTAGGGTGTGCAGTTCTATCCCCTATGGGGCTGAACCGACCCCTATTCACTGTTTGGGGTTTCTCGATCTGCTCTAACATTCTCTAGCACCCCAATGGGTCTTGTTTCGAATAAGACTCGACAACGATTCCAACGACTCTGGCCACACTCGATTCAAAGGTTGGGAGCGCTCGTGGTAGCCTAATCTTTTTAATGCTGAGGTACCATAGCAGTCAAAACAAGAACTTAGGGACCTTGTTCGTAGCCCTTCCTCGACAAGCACCGCCGACCACGGAATTCCCCAAAAATCAGACGTCATCCTGATCCAACCTTGAATATTTTCCCACTGGTCTCATTGACAACAAAATTCGGGAGTGACCATAGCAGCATCAACTTCAACTGCATGTCCCCTGTTCCAGAGAGAAGATAGAACCGACATCTTCCATCCGTTCAGTTTCTATTTTCGCTTTTCCCTTCCCCGCCTAGCTGACTTACCACCCCTCCCTATGGGAGATAGTGTTGAATGTAATTTTGGCTTCCCTTCCCCAAGCTCAACCCCCTTGCAAGGGGCATAGTGATGTAAAATCTTGAACAGGTCTAAGCTACACCAGTGCGGCGTGTGGGGAACACACACTTCCCCGCTCACCCTCGTCTCCGAAAGGGACTGGCTTCTTCAAACCGATCAAGTAAGTGCCCTACCCTTGCACTCATTGGATTCCATGCTCCTTCAATATTAGTTCAAACGCTCCGCTAGTCCATGAGAGTTAGCGCTCGGCCCACAAGCTCCTTTGCTTCAAGTGGCCGCCGTGGGAGAGAATGTGACCCGTGCGCATTGGCACCCGGTCGGCCCATTTGAATTGGGCCTCCATACCCTTAGAAAGTTCCTTAGTCTTGCTGGCCCTCTACCCGCAAGGGTCCAGCCCTTACAACCTCAACTCGGTATCGTCGAGTTACCCCGGGGTTTGCGGTGAGTGTCGGGTGAGTTGGCCGTCGATATCGGCCTGTTCTACTTGCAAATCATGCTTATTTGTTTAGATCTAAGGGTGTGTCACATCAATTAGTATCTGAGCAAGTTTAGACTTGTTTCTATCAAGTCTAAGTCTTAGGACCATTGCATTGAGTCAACCATCCATCAAGTCTTTCCCCTCCATTGCATGTCCACCCGTAGTGGAGTCATGTATCGACCCGATCCATCCTCTTTGGTTCCCCCCATGGATCCCAATCCCCAACTCAACCAAGATGCCAATAGGGAGGAACCCCAAGGTCAAATGGACCAGGTTGATGCCACCCTTGCCACCATCCTTGCCCAGCTAGAGTCCCTTTTCACTCGGCTTGCTCGGCTAGAAGAGCATGAGCCCCACCCAAGGAACAATGGTCTAAGAGCTCAACCTCCACATGTTGAAATTGATAGGGAGGATAGGAATGTTGACCCCTACCATGACTACGAGAGGCCTCGCCACCACCAACCTAATGAAAGGCATCCACGGGACGACCACCCAAGGAACAATGGTCCGAGAGCCCACCCTCCACATGCTAAAATTGATAGGGAGGATAGGAATGTTGACCCCTACCATGACTATGAGAGGCATCGCCACCACCAACATAATGAAAGGAAAAGACGACCACAAATCAGTCTAGATAGGGCTTGAAGATGTTGTTCATCAATTGCATAAAAGCTATAGGGGCGTTGGTTAGCCCAAATGACATAACCACAAATTTGTAATGCCCATATCTGCTTCCAAATGTATTTTTGTGAATATCTTCATCTTTAATCCTCAGTTGATGGTAACCAGACCAAAGATCTATTTTAGAGAAATACTCTGCTCCAGAGATCTGGTCGAACAGTTCATCAATACGTGACAATGGATAATTGTTCTTGATTGTGAGTTGATTTAATTACTGGTAATCGATGCATAGCCTGAGAGAACCATCCTTCTTCTTGACAAATAGAACAAGTGCACCCCAAGGAGATGTGTTTGGTCGAATGAAACCCTTCTCAAGTAGTTCTTGTAATTGCTTCTTCAACTCCTTGAGTTCCATGGGGGACATCCTGAGCTTTGAAAACAAGTGCTGCTCCAGGGATAAGTTCAATGGAGAAGTTTACTTCCCTTTCGGGTGGTAAACCTGGTAGTTCGGAAGGAAAGACATCTAGAAACTCTTTTACAATAGGGATTTCTTCTAAAATGAGTTCCTTGGACTCGGTGATAACTATGGAGGCAAGAAAGGCCTCATAGCCTTGCGAGATAAGTTTGCAGGCGTGAAGAGAAGAGATGAGAACAAGATACTTCTTGTACTTAATGCTAAGGAAAGAGAACTTCAAAAGGTCAGGCTTGTAGAAAGAAATTCATCTATGGTGACAATTAATGTCGGCATAGTGTTTTGACAGCCAATCTATGCCTAAGATTGCATCATAGCCTTCCATGTCAAGGCATACAAGCTTTGCAGGAAGATTATGGCCTCCTATGGTTACCTCACTATTAGGGTAGTGGGTTTTGAGTTCGGTTCCAGAATCTAAAGGTGTAGTAATAGCTAGGTCCGAAGGTAACAGAACAGGTGAAACCGGTAAAGTTTTAGCAAAAGTAGTGGATATAAAAGAATGTGAAGCACCGGCATCGAATAAAACAAAGACAGAATGTGAATAAATTTGGATGGTACCTTTGATCATATCACTTTCCTTTGTAGCTTCATCCTCCATCATGGCATTTAGACGAGCCTGCTGCCTGCACCCACCATCATTCTTGGAGGGTTGTTCCTTCATAAGCGGGCAATCGGGCATTCGGTGCTCTCGGCTGTCGCAACATAGATAAGCACCGAGACGCTTCTAACATTCTTCGATCGAATGACCGAACTTCTCGTAGAACGTGTGAGTCACCATGACTTACTTTTCCTCTTCTATAACCTTCTTATTTTGCTATTACTGTTGCTGTTTCATGACCTCTTCTTGTTGTCGCGGGATTTGTAAGTTCCCATGATACTAAACTTTTCTTCTTTCTTCCCTCTCTTATCCTACTTACGGCTGGATTCTTCACCCTTGCCTTTAAATTTCTCAACCTTCTCAAGGGTCCTTTCACATAGATGCACCCTATAGACCATCTCCGAATAAGTTCGGATGTTTTGAGGCCCTAGTTGCTTGACGAAGATGGGCTTCAATCCGTCCATGAATTAGTTAGCCTTGAGCAACTCTATACCGATAAGGTGTGGAGTATAAGGGGCCAGTTGTCACGTCCCGAGCGCAGAAGATTACTCGGAAGTGACGTGATGATGTCTATAACGTTCATGTCAATCAGAGCGTAGTGCATTTAACACATACAGACAGAGTGCGCAAGATAGAAATAACCCAATCCTTATTTATTCATAAATAAATTTCTTCCAAATAGTATGAAGACTAAATGAGAAGAAAATTACAACTTTTACTCAAGAAGGTAAAATTACACGATTGACTTAGAAAATAGACAAACTATAAGACTCTCGACACATGGATGGCTCTAGATATATCACTCTTGCTCATCCCCATCCATGTTAAGTTCTTCCTCATCAGACTTACCTAAAAAAGAGGGGAAAAATTTGATGAGCTAACGCTCAGTAGGGCTAAACCTTAAATATTAGCAATGCTTTAAGTAGCTTACCAATTAACATGAAATGTAATAAGTTATGCATGCTTGCATAAAAATGACTCTAGAGAGAGTGTATACAATCATGATCAAGTGATGATATCAATAGAAATTTGATGAACTAGTAAAGCAAGCATGTATTCAAGATAACATTGTCATGTTAGAGAGGTTGGGGAAGGATTTCCCCTTGTTTTTCCCGTCACCTGGGGGTGATTGGGGCGTGGAATGGATTTTTTCGCAGTTTTTGCGATTTTCGATCTCGGGTTGAGATCGTGACCATCACAGTGGTCGCGTTCTTCTGAGAAGGCGCCGTATCGTGAGGTCGCGTTCATCGAAGAAGATGAATAGTAAGGCAGTTTAGATCGTGCCCCTCTTGTAGGACGCGTTCTCATTTGAACACGCGCCAGGAGAGTGGCACATTCTAAATGCTCCCTAGGAGAGTGCCAAGTTCTAAACGTTCCTAAGGAGAGTGGCATGTTCTGAACGTGCCCCAGGAAAGTTGTGCGTTCTTGTGGGTGACCAGTCGGGCGGGCCAGGGAGTGTGGACTATGACTGATCATATTCCTCTTGGCCCGTGAGTGTCCCGAACAGCTCATGGGTATCGTGACCGTGTTTTTGGGTGTCCGGAGGTACCGTATTACCTCGATTAGCATACCCGTGGGTTTTAAGGGTCTGGGCGACTCTCTTGTGTTCCGGGCTTTTGTGTTATGCCAGATCGAGTCGTCATGAGTTAGAATGAGTGCGAAGGGCCTTCCCCGCACGATGTGGATTTCTCTGGAGGGTGGTTTCCGAGTGGGCCGTGAGTTTGGCCCATGGACTATGAGTCCAGTCACCCAGCCTGGGACTGGAGGTTTCCCGTGTGTCCAATGGATGAGGGATTAACTCGGTGGCTTGTGAGCTACCTTGGGAATCATGCTACCATGGTTTCAGACCTAGGGATTAGGCCAGATTGACGGCGTGGTGCTGTCACGTGTAGCGGTCTTGACCCGAGTCTCGTGACTCAAGGACCATTAGGTTTATTTGGTTTAGTGGGCTATCTAGAGTCTGGTGGCTCCGAGCCACCTATCACTCCGTGTTACTTGCGATGGGTGCGTACGTGATTTTTAGTGTTCACGTTTAGTAAGCCCCTACTAGTCGTAGCTTTCCTACGCACGCGTGTGTGGACCCACTTGGGAGTGGTGGAGAGCGTGACCTGAGAGAGACGAATTTTAGGCTGGTTACCGTAGGGCCCCTTGCCTTTGTAGCCTGAGTCTGAGCTGGGGGGAAAACCAACTAGAGGATCCGACCTAGAGCGCATGGTTTGGGTGTGCACACGTGGTTGGGAGCGTCGGACCTGAGCTGACAAGCGTGACCCCAGTTAGTCCTTGTTCTGTGTTCCTGGTTACTGTATGGTGTCTCAGTCTCCACCTAGGGCATCGTAGGGAGACGCTTGAGGCTGTGAACTAAGTCGTTAGTGGGTTCATTAGGCCTTGCTTCTGGTGGGCAGGAACTCCCGTCAGGTGACGTGAGTTTGTCGTGACTCGAGGTCCCATTTCTCATCTACGAGACGAGGTTTTGCGTGTAGTTTTCGGGTGTTTTCCCGTGACCGAGGTCTAGGGTTTCTGGTGAGCGTCACCGAGGGTCTCCCATAGACGGCGTAGTGTTCATGACAGTGAGGTCATGATCGTGGTTTCAGACCATGTGGTTTCGGTGTGGGCCTTCATGTGTGAGCACATGCCTCCTCGATAGAGGTGTCGTGGCATTTTCCTGGTAGTGTGACTAGGGTGGTTCGTGTTCTAGTAGCCCCCCGACCGTGGGATTGGGGTGTTGGTGTCCATTTCGATAGAAGTACTTGTAGAGCCGTGGTTTCTTTGGCTACTGTATTTTGGGGATTCGTGTACGATTGTGCTTTCTATCATTGTTGTCGTAGCTACTCCTGCTGTTGCTGTTGTTATTCTAGCTGTAGTTGCTGCTTTCCGCTACCACCATTGCTTTGGGTTGGGGTTCCGTGGGACCCCTACTAAGCCAGTGATAGGAGGCTCACCCTTGGTTTTTAGGTGTTGCGGATCTTTCTTGAGGTTCGAGGGTGTTGCGTGGAGGTTCTTAGTTGCTAGCTCGTCGGGCCAAGTGTTCACTTGGCATTTGGTACGTTCTCTGTCTTAGACTGTACTTTCTATTAGACTGGACTCTGTCGTAATTAGATTATTTATTTCTAGTAATTGTTGAATTATCCTATTTTATTTCCTATTTCTGTGTACACCACACCTATTCTGTTAGCCCTTCCGAGCCCTTCGACTAGTGGGCGGTGGGTCAAGGTTCGAATGGTATTGGGTCATTCTTGGTATCTGGATCTTGGGTCTTTACAGTTGGTATCAGAGCTGTGGTTGTGAAAGTACATGAAAATTCAATGTATTGTAGTGATCAGAGTCCGTAAGGTCTAGTACAGTCGGTAGCTGGCATAGGGTTTTGTGCTTGTTTTTCACTTGATTTCTCGTGTGAGAGCGTGGGTGCGTGGCGTTGGCGCTGTGGAGGTGGTTGCTGTCATTGTTGGAGTGTCGGCATGGGGTCTGAGGTCGAGATCGAGAGCCTTCTCCCTCATTGATTGTAGCCCCGATTGTGCTGCATCGGGCAGAGGTTGCCGACAGGTGCGTTGCTGCGGTGCTATGCTCGAGGGATTTATAGCGAGGTCAGGTGACTGGTGAGGATTGTTCATGGTTAAGTGGCCATGAGTGTGCTCTGAGGGGGCTGTTATTAGTGTTGGACACTCTAGCTTGAGGTTTATCCAGCCCTTGAGCCGTTGAGATTGTGATTCGAGGTGGCGGAGCGGGCGCTCTGGTCGAGATGTGCTTGGATAGGCGGAGGATCTTCTTGGATTGGGCTGTGGTCACCCTGGATCTGGTTCGAGATGTGAAGGCTCAGTGACGAGCTTGTGGCTCGAGGATGAGCGTTGGCGGGTGCTGATTATGACTCGTGTTGCGGCTCGAGGCGTGGTGTGTTGCTGTTCGAGGAGTCGCAGCGATGGTGCATCGAGAGGTGTTGTGATCGTGGTCCGACAAGACACTTGCTGGGTGTGTCAGAGGTGTTGACCTGACGGGAGTAATGATTTTTCTAGTACTGGAAGGTGCTATTCCCATCGTGTGTAAGGTTCGAGGTCGGGTCGAGCAAGGGGACCCTTCCGTTGGTCAGAGGTGTATTGAGTTTTTCCCTTGATTGGAGGAGATCGCGTTGGGTTAAGGGTTTGATCTTTGGGGGAGGTGCTGTTGGACCAAGGAGACAAGGAGGGAGTCTCCCATGCACCTAAAGCTTCATCATCTTGGAGATCTTCTTCCTCCCTTAGAGAACATGGAATCCCCTTTTTGGAGAAACAGTCAATAAGCCTATCTCTCATCTCTTCCCTTTATCTTTTCTTTTATGCATTTAACTCATGTTCATGCTCATGCATCATATTCTCTTTGTCTTTGTCGTTTATTTATTTTTATCTCAACCACGTTAAGGCCTCCCCATTATGCAACACTTGCACACCTCCTTTTTCATATCATCATCTTTTACCTACCCTTTGCATAGGGGTTTAAAGGCCAACACCAACAAGGTGTATTCATGCCCATGATTTCATGTCTATTTACATTAAGGATTTGATACTACACACTTGATTTCTAATTCATATTTTTTTTATTGGTTGTTTGTTCTTTTGCAAGGGTAATCATAGGAAGATCTCTCTTCATTGGCCGGCTGATTGGAAGAGAAGGTGACGCTCACAATCTCCCCAGCACTTAAAGGTATTTTTCGTGATCCCTCCCTTTGCTTTATTGATATTATCATTCAAGGCATGCAGTCTCTGGTGATCACACTTCCCCTATAGCATCCACGCATGCTCCCTTTCTCCCCTTTCCTCTTCTTTTTCTCTTATTAATTAATTTTTAATTCTTCCTTGGTAGGGATTTTAATGCTCCTTTAGCACGAAGGGAAGGTGTTATTACCAGATCAAGAGCTCGATTAGCGGAGGGGCCCCATAGGCACTCTTCCTCATGATCTCCGCCATTATTTGGAATATCTGTGGGGTGGGGAACGTGGGTTCCCGGAGAAGTCTGAAAAGACTTGTGAGGTCCCATAAACCTGGCTTAGTTTCTATCAGCGAGCCATTGATTGCGGTGGATAAAGCCCCATCTTTGGGTAGGCTTCTTAAGTTGGATTGTTGGTCAGGGAATAATGGTCCAGCTTCTAAAATTTGGGTTTTTTGGCAGGCCAGTCTGTGTTTGGAGGTGGTGTGTTCTTCTGCTCAGTTTACTACCCTTGGCCAGAGGGTTGGTAACACATACTCTATGTTTTACACGGTTGTTTATGCTGCATATGATTACCATGCCCGTCGTGACGTTTTCAGTGATTTGGTTTCCTTTGCTACTTCTATTGATGTCCCTTGGCTGGTGGGGGGTGATTTTAATTATGTTTTGAGTCCTTGTGAAAAGGTAGGAGGGGCGATTGCTAATTTGTCTGCCATGATGGATTTCAATAGCTTTGTTAATTCAGCTGGGATCTTTGATGCTGGTTATTCTGGTCCTGTCTTCACTTGGAGCAATAATCATTCTGGGAGTGCAGCTATTAGAGCTAGACTTGATCGGGTTTTCTTCAACAGGCAATGGCAGTTGGAAGCACCAAATTATTTTGTTCAGCATCTGCCTCGAGGCCCGTCAGATCATGCCTTGTTGCTCCTTTCCGTGCCTGTTCTCAGCAGGGGCTGTTGCATTATGTCCCTATTATTTTTGATGGTGTTAACACTATGAACACTATTATATGTTCGTGTCATTTTTGTGAACTTCGTGTCATTTTTAGTCTGTGTTGTTCTTATACGTCGTGTTATTTTTGTGAACTTCGTGTCGTTTTAGTCAGTGTTGTTTCTATACGACGTGTCGTCTTTTGTGAAGTTTGTGTCGTCCACCTTTCCATGTTTTAGTCAGTTGCTTCTACACTTCGTGTCATTCTTAGTCCGTGTTATTTTCTAAGTCTCATCACATTTTTATTCCTCCAATTATCAGGGGTGCTACAGAACTTTTCAGTTCATGAGTACCAAAATTCTGGGCCCTTCAGTGCTCGGCTGACGTAGTAGATGGGCATCATAACTCCTGCCTCCTCCCGCGTGAGGACGGCACTCATCGTGCTCGGCATCACGGATAGATACAGGAGTAGCTCCTCCCCCTTTTGGGCTTGGCGAGGATGGGAGGGGTCGCCAGGTAGCGTTTTAACTCTTCGAATGCCTGCTCGCACCCCTGGTCCCAGTCGATGTGCCCTTTCTTCTCCGGCACTCGATTGGCTTGCTTGATCAGCTGGAAGGATGGAAGGCACCATTCGACAGCTCGGGATAGGAACCGAGCCAAGGCGGCGATGAGACTGGTGAGGCACTGTACGTCCCTGGCTCGACCTGGCCGCTGCGTCTCCAACATCACTTGGATCTGGTCAAGGTTGGCCTCGATTCCCCAGTGGGTAACGAGGAAGCCCAAGAACTTCCCTGACCGCACTTTGAACGCACACTTAGCTGGGTTTAGCTTCATGTTGTACCTTCTGAGGGTGGTGAAGGTCTCCGCCAGGTCATCCAAGTGCTCGACAGCTTGGAGGCTCTTGACGAGCATGTCGTCGATGTATACCTTCATGTTGCGGCCGATCTGTGAGTCAAACATGTGATTGACGAGGCATTGGTAGGTTGCCCCCGCGTTCTTCAACCCAAACGGCATTCGAGTATAGCAGTAAAGGCTGTGATCGGTGACGCATGCGGTCTTATCTTGGTCAGGCTGGTGCATGCTGATCTGGTGATACCCGGAGTATACGTCTAAGAAGCTCAGCATTTCATGCCTGGCCGTCGCATCGACTAGTTGGTCGATCAGTGGCATAGGGAAGCTATCCTTGTAATGCGGGATGAGCGCGCACGTGGAAATGTCGATGGCGGCGTCCGGTGCGAACCTGTGAATACAGCCTTATGGCACTACTCTCCATGTAGGGAGGGGATCACGGGGATGGGATTGATCAATACAAAAACTACCCTCACACAGGAGGGGGGAGCAAGGGGAAGGGGAAGTTGGGCCTGCTGCCCTATGTCTGCCCGATGGGGCAGAACCAACGTGACTCATATGGTACGCCGCACATAGGGATCAGAACAGGCCTCCACTGGCACTCAGACGAAGCTGGTGAAGTGTAGAAGAGCTCCTGGAATTTCAGCATCATTCTGAGGTCACGATGGGGTGAGGCCGGTCACCGACGACAAGATGCACGATTCTGTCCTACAGGTTTGGTCTGCACAGTCGACGTGCAGAGGGAGGTACGCTCTCCACCGAACACCAAATGAGGCGGGACCTGTGTGGTTTGAAAGATATCAGGAAGACCTACATGTCAGTCAAATTTGGTGGGCGTCGGAGCTCAGGGCCGGCCGCAGTCGCCTCTGGACTGAGGCTCTGGTTTTTGGGTGAACAATCAGACACAGCCGGATTGATCACCTTGGTACGGGCAGCACCAAACACAGATCATGACGAAACCACCTGGAGTGATTTCGGGACGTCGAGATCTCCAACTTTGGTGAAGATGACTCGGGCCGAAAATCAGCAGAGGAAGGCGTGCCAGGGCCGACAAACCTGCTGCATGTTCTGGATGGACTGGGTCGCACCAGTCTGGCGCAGTCTCTGGGGAATGGCCGCCACGGGCGGTGCCGACGTCAAAAAGGGGCAGGACCACCTCTGGATCGATGATGACTCAGAGAATAAGAACTCGTGTGAAGATCATTCAGGCTGAATCACTCCAGAGAAGACGGTGCAGCTGCTGCCAAATGGTCCTTAGGTTCAGACTTGAATCTGGTGCAGTTACACAAAAATGGGCGACGCGATCGGAGCAGAAGTCGAATCAAAGCGGGACCACTTCTGGAGCAAAGCTGGCTCGACGAAGAACGACTCCACAGAAGACAACTTTGGCTGATTCACACTGTGTACGTCGGGGTAGCCTCTGCAATCCGAGCCTCAGGTTCTGCCTTGAAGCTGGGAACAGCAGAACAAGGTTTCTACTACGCCGGGAGGTGGGTGACGTCGGGGAAACTCCGGGGCCGCTGGGGATGAGCTTGGGAGATGGGGGGTGTGAGGGAAGCAGTGGGAAGGGTGCTGGAAGGACTGGGGGCGTGGGAGGATGAGGGTGTAGACTAGTGATCTAGGGATTCTAGGCAGTCACCGAGGGGGAGATTCAGAAGTTTTTCCCTTAACCGATTCATGTTAGAAGTCACCTCTTTTCAAAACAAGAAAAGGAAAATAAAAAAAATGAATGAAGAAAAATGAATGAAATAAAAAAATGGTTGAAATAAAAAAAGGGAGCCAACAAGTCAATACAGCTCATTTCTCTCAAAGGGGAGTTGACGGAGGGTCATACACTGCTTTGGCCTTTGAAAAGGAGGGATTCTGGCGTATTCGGTCGACTGCCCACCACGGTTCGGTCGACCCGTTTGCGGCGAACTGATTTGGTCTGCCCAAGATCGAACCCCTTTTTAAGAGGGTTTTCACCCTCTCCTCCTCATTTCATTTCACCCCTTCTCTCTCCCATACACCCCTCTAACCCTAAAACACCAAAACCCATCTCCCAAGTGCTCAAAACCTCACATTTCCTCCCTCCGCACACAACCTGGTCGATTTGTCTCGAATTTGGGACGACACCTCGCCAGCTGTTTGTGCGTTCGTGTAGCTCCTCACTGAGCTCCAGAGTGTGGAGAAGGTGTGTTGCAGTCCTCCAAGTGTCTCTCTCCTCATTCCAAGGTTGAGGCTTTTCCCTTCAAGGGCTTCCTAGTCTAAGATGCCACCTAGAAGGAGATCTCGGCACTCTACCTAGGGGGAACCTAGCGCTCGGAGACGTGAAGCTCCGGCCCATCCACCACAGTAGGCTCCGGCACCCAGGATACCTCCAAGACCAATCATTGATCCACGTCTTGTCAACTTTGGTGAGATGAATGAAATCCTACCTGATATTTACACAGTCTTTTCAATGCAATCAGGTTGGATCGACTTTGTCACTAGCTATCCCAGGTTCTATCCATATCTAGTGCAACAGTTTTATGGCCACTTGGAAGATCGAAATGGACAACTGTACACAGTGGTTCAGGGCAAAGAGATTCACATTACTTCAGAATTGTTTGCCTGTGCTTTAAGCATGTCGGACTGGGGCACTACTATGCCTTATGGCCATGGTGAGGTTCCGGACAGTTTTACTGCCATGACGAGCTGTGAGTATGTGCATGGTATCAGTAATTTAATTGAGCTCAATGCAAATCATTTTCCACCACTGCAGCGAGTTCTACACCACATGTTTACCACTCTCATTTATCCAAAAAGTGGAAGCCGAGATGAAGTGACCGAGATCCACCGATTTCTGTTCTTTCATGTTATGAATGGCAGTGTAGTTGATATGGGCTAGCTCATGAAACATTTGATAGGTCAATGTCATACTCAATCAAGGAGGTCCCTGCCCTATGCTTCTCAACTGACTGGAGTCTTTACTCATGTTGGGATTCAACAAGGGATGAACAGTTCCTTCGGGTCAGACAGGACAGTTGGCCGTCCAGCCTCTAAGAAGGCCAAACTGTTAGCCGCCCTCAGCCTTAAGAAGGCCATCGTTCTGGATGCCCAGCTCCTTGGACGGCCAGAACCTTGGCCCCCTCCTATCAAATGTCAGTAAACTCCACGGTCCGTCCACTTCGGGCATGTCCTCCGAAATCGCTCCCACTCCGAGAGGTTCGAGATCCACGTAGCCTGACACGCACTCTATTTTTAAATATTTTTTTGGAGGGAGATGGCCCCCACATACAAAAACCCCCATTTCGAATAATCTCACGGGGGGGGAGATTTGGGAGGACACTTTGGTGAGAGGAGAGACTTCTAGAGAGAGATTAGACATTTTTTTCTGGGGAGGAGGAGAGGAGGCTAGTTCTGGGGAGCTCAGAGAGAGAGCTGTGGGGACGAGAGCGCCTTCCCCCGAGCTTGCCTTGGAAGCAGAACCTAAAGTTGGAGAGCTCCGCCGTGGATGAGCCCTATTACAGGGGGTGGCCATCGACATGGCCGCCCACCACCCTTGAGCGGCCATAGACTTGGCCGCCTTCCTGTTGGTTGACAGGCAAACCCCATCTTTCTTCCTCTGTTCTCTAACTTGCTGTGTTTTTACTCCATTTTACTGCATTACATGCATATTAGCCTTGCCTAGATCCCCTTTTTCTAAAGAGGTTTTCCAAACCCAAAACATAGGGAAGGTGGATGGTCGAAAGACTCGGCCATCCCCCTTCTCACCCCCCTCCAGGGTACGAGAGACCCCAGGTGAGTCGGCCGCCAAATACGGCCCGTTTGAGTTGCGCATCGTGCTTGCTAGTAGGTCCTAGGTCGTGTCACATCAGGGAGTGCTCATGACAGCGCCGTCTTCCTCATGCTATGCCCTAAACACTATACCAGTCAGAGTAGAACCACCCCACCCCAGAGTCATCCACGACCAGCGACAACTCCAGGCAACTCCCCAAAAATTTTGGAGACTTCCTGCACCAGACAGCGACGTTTGAGCACTGGTTTCGGCATCATCCGAGTTCATGACGGCCCGTGGTGGCGACAACATCGACTGCTGGTCAGCTTGTTCCTGAAGCTGGCAGAATCAGCTGAGTGACTTCTTCGGCAATCTTACGGTCTTCTTCCCCCACCCCGCCTGGCGGGCTTAACGCCCCTCCCTGCGTGGAGGTAGTATTTTCGTGTAATCATTAACCCCCCCTCCCTTAGTCCAACCCCCCTGTGCGGGGAGTAGTGCATGTATTGTTGATAGGGGAAGCGACACCGACGTAGTGTACGGGGAACCCACACTTCCCCGCTCGCCCACGTCTTCGGGCGGAGTTGGTTTCTTCAAACCAACTAGGTGAACTCTAAACCTTGCTCCATAGCTACAACTTGTTCATTTAATATCCGCAACGTTGCTCCGTTGAGCAAGTGAGAGAGCGCTCGACCCCAGAGTACTCCACTCCCGAGTGGTCACCGTGGGGGTGTGAGAGAGGGACCTAGTGCCCCAATTGGCACCGGCCAGCCCCTTGTATCGTGGGCTACGTACCTTTGGGAGGGCCACCTTAGCCCTGTCGACACTCTACCAGCAAGGGACTTGATCCACCACCTCCACTCGGCATCGCCGAGTCACCCCGGGATCGTGTGTGTGCAACGGTGGTTCGGCCACTTTCGAGGACCTCATTCTATGGTTGGATGTGTTGCGTAGTAGGTCCGAGGACCCTTGTCTAACCGTTGCATATCTCCCTAGTGGTGTCACATCAATGCATCCTTGTGGGTCTAGCTGCATTTAGAAGCAAGTGTCATGCATATAAGATTCATTCATTCACATAGAACAAAAGTGTTGAGTTCAACATTCATACCGGTCATCGGGTACCGCGGAAGACCTGGCCGCCGTATCGACGGGTGTAGGCTTTCAAATATGCCTCATCACTATCAGCCCGTTCTTTCACGGCCTTGCCCTTTTATTTCCAATCTTGGATGTACTTTCTGGCTCGGCCACTGCAATCGATATCGCTAGCAATCCCTTTTGCAGATTTTCTCAGATGATCGTCATGTCGGTGAGGGAATCTCACTGCAGGCTGATGCACTCCCCACGTCCTCATGATCAAGCGATAGTGAAGCGGCTCGATCACGTTGATCCAGTGGAGCCAAATATCCCATCCTCTGTAGGCCAGGGAAGCCTCTACGCACGGCTGCCCCGCATGTCCCTCATCTCCATATGGTGTCCAATGCACCTGAAAGGGCCATTCATGTCATTGGTCAGCATTTGTCAAACATATAGGAGCATATAGGAAATTTAGGCTTTTACAGATGCATGCGGGTACGAGTCAAGATCTTCGTGGATCACCCGAGTCAACCTCTAAATTGACCCCGTGCCTCGGGCTATGTTCCACCGCCTTGCGATGGAGATCCACTCTGGATATAGCTCGACCCCTCGGCCAATCCCGGGTAGGTATTTGAAAGCCCAAAACTACATTTTGGAGATGTCAGCATATAGTAATTAAAACGCATAATAGAAAGCATGTAGAAGCATTTAGGCATTTACCTGTAGGAAAGGCGAGAAGCCACCTAGCATCGTCACTCGGTCAGTCACGCTGAGCGAGTAGAATAAGAAGGCCAGCACCGCTGCTCCCCATGCATACCTCCCCACTCTGCTCAGATCTGCTAGCAAGGGTTGGAGCCTGCAGCTGATCACATTAGCTTGGGTCGCGAACAGGAGCTTCCCGAACAAGAGCATTAGGAAGCATCTCAGGACCCTGTCTCCCTCCAGTCCCACCTCTGTCGCCACACTCGGGCGTGCCTGTTCGACCACCCGATCGATGTGCTGCTCCGGTAGCTCTCCAACTACTATGGCTGCTCTCTGGAGTCCCAAACTCTCCTGCAGCACCGATCGTGATAATTGGGACCATGGATGCCCAGGCCTCATCAAGTCTGTCACACTAAGTCAATGCACACATAGTCCGTGCACGTTGGTCTAACAAAGTCCGTGCACTTTGTCTCATACTAAGTCCGTGCACACTTCCAAACCAGAGTCCGTGCATATCTCTGTCTTGTTCCATAAAGTCCGTGCACGTTTCTTCTAAAATCAAGTCCATGCACACAAAGTCCGTGCACGTTTTGTTCAAACCAAGTCCATGCATACATAGTCTGTGCATTCCTCACTTTTGGAACGAACCAAAGTCCATGCATATTTCCACTCATGCACGTTTTGCATCTCTCACATAAAGTCCATGCAGGTTTCTTACCTTAGCAAAGTCCGTGCAGGTTTCTTACCTTGGCACACACTAAGTCCGTGCAGGTTGTAAGTCCTTGCATGTGTTTGACCAAAGCAATAACAAAGTGTGTGCATACTTCTTATGGTCTTTAAGTAGTCTGTGCTTCTTTCCATGAAGCTGAGCAAGCTTCACTTACATATACACATACAAGTCTGTGTACTTTCACCAAACTAAGTTTATGCAAGTTTTTGTCTTGAACAACAAGTCCATGAATGCTATATAGTAACATGTTGTCTCAATGCTAACTAGGTGTTCGTTCAAATGACAGGGACGTCCTGAGTACCAGGAGCGATGTTCTTGATCTTAAAAGGAGGCACGTGATTCTAGAAGTGAAGTCTCTGACACGTGGCAAGAAGGCAGAACTATTCTGGGCGATTTCCTCGGTGGGAAGCGTGGTCTCCACACTCCCATTCCTTCGTTACTCTCATTTAAATAGGTCTATCGCATAGATGAAAGATATAACATAAGAACAGAAGAAGAAGTAGAGAGATAGAAGCAGAGAGAGACAAAGAGAAGAAAGAAAATAGAAGAAGAGTTCCAGAGAGGAAGAGAGCCTATTAGATCGATCGTTGTGAACAGAGTCTGAACTTTCGCTTCTACGGAAGCCATATTGTGATCGTTTCTGATCATATGTTTTTGTTTCTTCTCTTTTAACATTTTTGAGTTTATTCTACTACGTTTTTGTTACCCTCTGAGGCCTCTCAGAGGAAGGGAGTTGTTCTCCAGTTTCCCTCCATTGTGCTTGGAGGAAGAGAGGAACGTTCCTCTGGTTTGTAAGTTGCAAGGAGCAACTTACGGGGTTCCCTTTACAGGTTGCGAAGGAAGGGAGGTTGGTCCTCCAGTTGGTGCCTCTGATTGTCAGAAGTTTGAGGAAGGTGTTCCCCGGGGCAAGCTGTTCGGCAGCGGTTGTTAGCAGACTGAGTCTGTGATTTTCATCATTGCTTAGTGCAAGGAAGCCTTACTCCGTGGAGTAAGGGGTGGACGTAGATTGCGGATTGCAGTCGAACCACCTAAAAAATCTTTTTGTCTCTGTTTGGTGGTTTGCCTATTCCATTCTTCTATTGTAACTTGTGCACATTTATCACTCGATCTTTTACAGCTTAGTTCATCTTCTCACCTTCTCTTTGCTCGCTCAGTTGTTCTGCAGTAGGATTAAGGGGATTCCTCTTCTCCACTCAGCACTTTTGGTGGTTGGTTTTCTTGAGATTTTTTAATTGGGGGTGATCTGTTCAACCCCTCCCCTTCTACCTCACCTTCCACACTATTTATCAACAGTGACCTGTGGCGTACCCACCTTGGGCCGCCATAGTCTCTTGCGCTCCGCCCTTGGGCCGCCACAGTCTCTGGCAGTCTCTGGAAGGACCGCCACACCAACCCGAGAACGGGCTGGCGGGAAAAACTCCAAAAATTCATTCTACGCCCTGATCATCCACGGATGAGGGGGAAAACAATGGGGAAGCTCCCCTACAACCCCTAGCATGCATCTACGACCTCGGATCGGCCAAAAATGCGATGAAACGGCAGACTGGCACACTACCCCGAAAACATGGATTTTGCCCTACCCAGCTTAAAAATGCCCCTCTCGACCTCTCCTCGGCCTACAAATCACGTGGGACGACAGGATGAGCATGGGGATCCGTCTCCCTACCTCAATGGAGCAAGTGCTCCACCGACTTGCCGCTGAACACAAAGATGAAGCTTTTAGAACACCACACGTGCCGACTGTTGCCGTGAAAAGCACACCGCTGTGACCGCCTCATCGCCGCTGCCGTCGCCACACTGTTGCCAGAGTGAGAGGGGCAGCACCTCAGCCAGAGACCTCAGCTCCCGTATGTTCTTCGGAGGCGGCAGCTCCTGAATTACTTTTATTTTGAGGGGGTCGATCTCGATTCCCCTATGCCGGACGATGAAGCCCAGAAATTTTCCACTGGAGATGCCAAAAGCGCACTTCATCGGATTCATCTTTAGCTTGTACTGTCGGAGCCTCTGGAAGATGACCCTGAGGTCACTCAGATGGTCGCCTCTCCTTCTCGACTTCACGACCAAATCATCAATGTAACATTCGACCATGTTGTAGAGCAGGTTGTCGAATATCTTGGTCATCGCTCGCTAGTATGTGGCACCGACGTTCTTGAGGCCAAAGGGCATCCTTTTATAGTGGAAGATCCCCTTGGGTGACCTAAAGGCTGTGTGGATCCGGTCGTGCTCGGCTATCCATATTTGGTTATAACCGTATGAACCGTCCATGAAAGAGAGGGCATCGTGGCCAGTAGTTGCATCAACCATCACTTCGGTGATTGGCACCGGGAAGTCATCTTTCGGGCATGCTTTATTCAGGTCATGGAAGTCCACGCAAGTCCTGATCTGCCCATTCTTCTTCTTCACCAGGACGATGTTGGCCAGCCAGGTGGTATATTAGTTCTCTGCCACGAAATCGACGTCTATAAGCTTGTCGACCTCCTTGCAGATCTATTTTATTAATTCCGGTCGCATGCGCCGAGGGGGTTGCTTCACAGGCTCCATCTCAGGGTCAATGGCCAGTATGTGCTGGGTCACCTCAGGACTGAGACCAGGCATTTCCTTGTAGTTCCAAGTGAAATAATCGCGGAACTCTTGCAATAGTTTTATATATTCTTCCCTCTCCTGAGGAGGCATGAGGGCACTCAGATAGGTCGGCCTAGGATCCTTCTCTGTGCCGAGGTTGACTTCGATCAGCTCGTCAACAGTGGCTTGACCGCCATCTTCGACCTCCGGCGGGGCCGGTAGTATGTCAACAAAGTCTTGACCTTCGCCCTCCTCGACCTCGAGAACGTCAAAGGCCTCTTCCGACTTACCTGGGCCTGGTGCCAAAGCGGCATTCACTTCGCAGCGCTCTGAGGCTATAGCTAGCAGGGATACAGGGCTTGTTGGCGTGAGAAGGTACGAGGCCTCCCCGGGGTCCACCAGGTAGTCATCATAGACGACTTCTATTGACGCTGAGGCCCTCGCATCTTCAGGGGGATGGTGCTGGATGGATATAGTGTGAACCCCTCTCATGGGGCCGCCTGTCGGATGGGGACGCGGTGGGGCCACCACATAATCTCCCATTCTTAGTTCATCTCTGTCAATCAGGTCTTGAGCTATGTCTTTGAAGACGTAGCAGTCTTCAATAGGGTGCCCGAGTATCTAGTGATAAGGACAGAACAACGGGTCGCCGCTTCTCCAAGCATCTTGAGGCCTCTTGGACCTTGGGAGTGATACCTTGCCGTAATGGCAGGCCCAGTCGAAGATGCCCCGGGTCTTCTCTTTCGGGAAGGAATAGGGCTTCCGCAGTTTCTCTTGAAGTGTAAGGCCTCACCCGATTGGTCGCCGAACTGCGGGGCTATCCATGTTGCTTGCTCCTCTTGCCGACTGTTCGGATGTAGCGGGGCTAGCAGTTCGGGACCATGCCATGTCTTCACTCCACGAGCGGAGGAGATCCTGGGCCAGGTTCACCACTCGTGTGGCTAGTTCGGCTATCTGTGCCTTTAGCCTCTCAATCTCCTGCTACTGCTGGCGATACAAAGCGAACATGACAGGATTGTGCCGGAGCAAGCCTGGAGCCCGACCCGCGTCACCGTTGTTTGTCTGGTTGACCGGCGGGGGTGAAGGGGCCTGGGTGGCGTGACTCCCCGAAGCTGATCCCTCAGAAGAACAGGAGGTTCTTCTCGCACGGCCTTGGCGAAGGGGATCCCAGAGGAAGATCTCTTCGTCAAGTGCTTCCTCTGGCGACAACGTAGGTTGCTTCCGACGGCGGGCTTCTTGTAAGGCGGCGGCTCCGACGGGGTCCCTGCCGAGTGAGATTGAGGCCGATATCACGTCGACCTCGTAATAATCTTCTGTCGAGAAACCCAGCCCTGGGTGCCTGGTGATTTGCAAGAGCCCCCGGTCCAGGTTTGGTGGGTTCCACATTTGTTCAAATATTTTCTTCTGACTGGAGGGCTGGTAGAGTCCCCCTCCCTCGACCCCGCCGACAGCCTGCAGGAGACCCGCGAGGGCCTCAGCCCTCCTGCGACCTCCGGCCCTCCTGCGACCCATCGTCCACATCATGTGGTTCGTCTGGGTTGATCACGAGCTCAGTGTGCTCTTCTGATTGGCGGTCCATTTCTTCCTTAAGTACCCTCCATTGACACTCATCCGATCATAAAGTGATCCTTAATAATCCTTTTAATCATTCTGATACCTTACAGAAAAGTATTTTCTTAAGTGCACTGGAGAGTTGATAATAAGTGTCAAGCATAACCTTGTCAGGTCGAGATAGAAGATGGTGACTCATTTGATGATAATTGAAATGTTGGAGTAGTGGCTTTCAACTTCGACCTGGCAGTCTTCCAATTTATGTTTCCAAGCTTAGTGCATCGATGCACTTCTTTAGATGCATCGAGGCAGTAACGGATAGATCCTTCGGACAGCTGACCGTAGACATAGTCTTCTGACTTGGTGCATCAGTGCAGATTCATGATGCTTTGACGTAGTTGCTTTTTAGAATCTGAACCTTGACTAGTGCATCGGTGCATCACCCTGATGCTTCGACGTGGTGCGTCAAGATAACAGTTTTGATCTTGGTGCGTTAATGCATTTCATTGATGCGTCGATGCATCTCTTCCACGAACCATCTCTGTGGCTGTGACTGCGTCGAGGCGATTGTAGATGGTTTAATAGTTCTACCTCGCCCCTTTTAGACTAATATGTATGCATGAATCATGCAACAATATAGGCAAAGAGAAGGGTGATGGAGATATAGAAGTAGATTGTGATAGCCACAAAGGTTCTAACAATGGCGAAAGGATGAAGAGATGGAAGAAACGACGCCGTGTACCTTTGAATATGAAGAGTTGATCGCACTTGACAAACAGGGTGAGGGGAAACTTCGTGGACCCAAACCTCCTCGTCTTCTAGCCGACTAGAAGAAGAAGGCCTCACGTTCATATCATGCTCTCCTGCAAAATAAAGGCAAAACACAAAGGCAAAAACCCATTAGAAACTATAAGTGTAGCATCAATCCCGTTGTAATAAAATAGGGGTAAAAATTGAGGGCAAACTCACTGGGGGTGGATTTTTAACCCCTGTGGAAGGGTAGAAAAGATAGGTGTGTGTGTTGTGGATGCTTGAGAGTTGAAATCATGAATTAAGATGCAAAGAATAGGGAGAAATCGTTGATGCAGAACATGCAAAAGTGCAGGTGTAGCAGAGAGTGCAGAAAATTGTGACGATTTGTGAAATTGAGGAGGGGAGAACTAAGAGTATAGACCATGAAATCAAGTCCAGAAAGATGGAATAGAAAGATAATACTTCTCTCTTCAAGGCAAAGTCCATGCATCTTTTACTCCAAGTCCATGCAGATTTTCCTTATCAAAGTCAATGCATCTTCTATTCCAAGTCTGTGCAGATTTTTCTTATCAGAGTCCATGCATACTTGCACTTAGCTTAAGCTAAAGTCCGTGCAAACTTTCAAGTCCATGCATTTCTCAGCAAGTCCGTGCACGTTTGGCTATCAAAGTCCATGCATGGTTTAAGTTTCTGCAAAGTCCGTGCACATGGCATTTCTGCTTAAGACCAAGCATTACAAGTCCGTGCACTCTCTACCCCGTGCATGTTTTCACCAAGTCCGTGTAGTTTTTCAGCAACGAAGTCCGTGCATATTTCCTTGTCAGTGCACATCTCATGTCCGTGCACATGTCCATGCACTTGATACCCCGTGCATCTTTCTCACTAGTCTATCAAAGTCCTTGCATGACTTTATACATGAAACCCCGTGCAGTTCATATCCGTGCATACAATATCCCGTGCACATCTCTTCAAGTCTACGAAGTCCTTGCACGGTTTTGCAAACCCCGTGGAGTCTAAACCCCGTGCATATTTCTTCTATCTTCAAGTCCTTGCACGTCTTTGAAAAACCCCGTGGAGTCTAAACCCCGTGCATATTTCTTCTATCTTCAAGTCCTTGCACATCTTTGCAAACCCCGTGGAGTCTAAACTCCATGCATATTTCTTAATGTCTTCAAAGTCCTTGCACGTTTTTTATAAACCCAGTGGACATGCTACCCCGTGCAAGTTTCCCATTGACACAAACCCCTTGTGCATTCCTTCACAGAGTCCGTGCACGTATGTTACCATAATCCCATGAAGATTAACCATGAATATTCACCCTGAAACACATGATAAAACAAGAGGTTAGTTGAGAATCAAATTCCTTGCATCAACCATTAACTCTATGAACATGTTCACAATAAAATACATCATAAACACATTCAAACTTGTATTTGACTTCTCATATCAATCAACAAAAATACATTCCACCAAATAACAAGATTTTGATATGATAAACATGAATCTCTCAATTAATCAAATATAAAGGCATGAAAGCTCAACCTCAACCTCAACCAAAACATATGTCACCAAATGCAAAGTCATGGAAGCTTTATTATGCAAGTAGCATTCTTATAACTTCTAGATGCTTAACATCAAGAAGCTCCAAGTGAGGCTTATTCATTTTCACATGAGTGAGCACTTTCATTGAACATTTTAACCCTTTCCAAAGATATAAAACTCACATAGAAATAATCACTCACACATTCAAATAAACATCATCATAAGTCAATTCAAAACACATGCTCTTCCAAATGATGAAATCATTCAAAACACATTATTAAATATCCAAGAATGCAAACATGTTTTCTCATGAATTCTCATTAGAATACAAGGCATATGCATTCTTTTAAGCATGTTTCCCACAAAATTAATTTCTTCTAGAACATGACTCTATAGCAAGAGAACAAGGATGATTCAAGGGCATGAAACCATGAAGAATCATTCAAGTACAAGACTAAGCAACAAAGTCATTTTGTAATCATCAAAATCGCATACACAATAGGTCGATCCCATGCGAACGGCAAAGGAAGATGAAGGAGAACATGAAAGTATAAGAATTGGAGACCAACTAGACTAGGGCCAGTTGGTAGAACCGAAGTAGTTCAGCAACAAAATAATGGAGAGGAAGGCGGAACCCGCACTTTCAGTCCAAAAGAAAGGAACATAAGAAGCCAGAGCGAGTATCTAGACTGGACTCATGAGGATCTGCGGGATAGAACTGATACTTCCATGGCAGCCCATATTGGCCCTCCACCCGCTTCACCTCGTCCTAAGTCAGCTCGCTGCAAAGAGGTTCTACCGGTGTCGTAAAAGCCCGGAAAGTTTGCTCAACCTCTTGCACCGCAGCCTTGGGATGTTGGTCTGCCATGGAACAATCAGGAGAGCTGAAAGAGGAAGAAGAAGACACTGTGCTGGACAACTCAGGGGGAGGCGAAAGTTGGCGAATCACCGCCGTCGTAACCTCTGCAAGCTTCGCGAAGGCTGCCGCCACTCTTTGCCCTTCTAGGGTAACTTTGCGACGCATGGGCCTCTCGCAGACATGAAGATGGTGGAAAAAGCCCTAGGCAATGGAGGTTAGGAACGACGGTATGTGCTATACTTATAAACCCCCCGGGGAAGCAGCGCGATGTTCCAATCTTCAAAACGCGGGCTCCACACATCAATTCGTAAAAATTATCATCATTACGGGTGCATCCCCAAGATAGCCACCGCGAGTGGCCCCTGTTAGAGAAAGTCCCCACTCAGCTCGAGCCACTTACGCCTGCCCCAAATGGTACTCGACCGAGCCTAATCTTGGCTCGGTAGTAGGAGGGGGACAAGTGGAGAGGGAAATTTCTACTACCCAAATAGAGCAGCCAAACGAGATCCCAACAGACCAAACGAGGCCCAGCTCCCACAAGTGACATCCCTCTGAGGGCCCACTAAGCCCAATAACTCACTCGAATTAAGCGCTTCCTAGGCGACCTTTGGGTTTGAAAGTCCGAGCGTTAGGTCGATCGGGAGGCCTTTACGAGGCCCTATGCATCCCGCCCGAGCCTTGCGCCTATCGCACGAGGAAACCGCCTGAAGCCAGTGCCACATGCTCGGACCGACTGACAGAAGCTTATCCAGGTGACCGTTGCATGACCTTTAAGAGCTGGGAGATCATGGGGGTGATGGCGATTAAGAGCCCTCATGCCTTAATGAGCCCACGAAGGAGACGTAACCTTCCCTGAAACTCCTCGACTCGCAGGGCTCTTACGTTCATGAGTCGCTATATAAATCTGGGAAGCCCTCCGGCTAGAGGTAAGCACTATTAAGCGATATCAACCCTCAGCTAGAGCCACTTCACCACTTGGTGGAGAGGAATCTCGCACCCTCATCTCCTTCCTTTTCTCCCTTGCACCAGAGCAGTCGGTTATTGTATTAGAGTCATTTGAGGTTATGTTAGTGATGTTTAAGTGGTTTGATGGTTATTGTAATAAATTTAGAATCTTTCATGATCAATAGAATTATTTCTTTCCATAGCACATGTGTAAATGCTTAGATTAGGATATTAATATTATTTCTAGCTATTTCTGACTGTACATTCCAATATTCCGCGTCGGGGCGTGACACGAGGAGTGTGATGGTGGAGGCAGTTCATGGGATCGCGAGCTTGACGGAGGTTTAATGATGTTTTCTTGGCAGATCAGCACCCTCGGTGCTCGAAATCTTCGGTGGAGGTAGCGTGATGGTTCCCTAGCTCGTGTACTTCATTTCCAGCGAGTTTGATAGCCCGGGGCTAGCCGAGAGGGTTTATTTTCCTACCAGGGTTAAAACATGTAATTTTGGGGTGTGAGCCAGATTTCGAGCTTTGATCATGTTTTTGGGGTTTGAATGGGTCCTCTCGATGCTAGAGAGGTTGGGGATTAGTTTCCCCTTGTTTTCCCCATCACATGGGTGTGATTGGGGCGTGGAATGGGTTTTTTCGCAGTGTTCACCATTTTCGATCTCGGGTTGAGATCGGGATGATCACATTGGTCATGTTATTCAAGAAGGCGTCATATCGTGGGGTCGCGATCATCAAGGAAGATGAACAGTAGGCTAGTTTAGATCGCACCCCAGCGATCAGTTGCGACCATCAAGGTCACGGTCGCTTTGGAGGTCACATTAATAACGAGATGGGGGTGACCGCCACGTTCCTTAGTTATTGTTGCAACCCCAAGGGCAAGTGCATCAATGCTTTGACGTGACCCACATATGGGGTGGGTTCTAATCAGATCGCACCCTTTGTCGGGGGTGCGTTCATGCCTTACTGGCCAGAGTGTGAAGAATACTGTGTGTCGTGTTCCCCTTGGCTGTGGGCATCCTGGACACCCCGAGGGTACCGTGACCGTGTTTTTAGGTATCTAGAGGTACCATGTTATATCGATTAGAGTGCCCGTGTGTTTTCATGTTACACTTGAGCGAGTCATCGTGAGTCAGCATGAGCGCAGAGGGTCTTCCCCACACAATGTGGGTTTCTCCGGAAGGTGGTTTCTGAGTGGGCTATGTGTATGGCCTTGGACTGTGAGTTCAGTCACCTAGCCTGGGGTTGGAGGCTTCTCGAGTTCCCTTTCTAGGCAATTGGTCTCGACAGTTGTGGACCGCCTCGTGAGTTATCATACCGAGGTTTCTGACCCTAGGGTTAGGGCACATTGAGGGTATGGAGCTATCTCTGTACGACGGTCTTGACTCGAGTCATGTGACTCAAAGGCCGTTAGATTCGATAAGTCTAGGTGACTGTCCCAAGTCCGGTGGCCCCGAGCCCCCTTTTACTTTGCATTACTCACGTTGGGTGGGTGTGTAATTTTCGATGTCCGCGTTAGTGACCCCCCACTAGTTGTGGCTTTCCTGCGCACGCTGGTGCGGACCCACTTGGGAGTGGTGGAGAACTTTTTCGGTGTGACGATTTTTAGGCTGGTTACTGTAGGGCCCCTCGCCTTTAGAGCCTGAGTCTGGGCTGGGGGGGAAACAAGCTAGAGGACCCGACTTAGAGCGCATAGTCTGTGTGTGCAGGTGGTTGAGGGCTACAGACCCACACTGACGAGCGCGACCCCAGCTAGTCCTTGTTCTGTGGTAATGGTACAGTGTCTTAGTTCCCGCTGGGCCAAAGGAAGACACCTGAGGCGCAGACTAAGACGTCAATAGATGCATCCGACCTTGCTTCTAGTGGACAGGTACTCCCGTCACGTGAAGTGAGCTTGTCGTGACTCGGGTTTTCATTTTTCATCTACGAGACGTGATTTTACATACAATTTTTGGGTGTTTTCCCGATGTAGAGGTCTAGGGTTCTGGTAAGCGTTATCGAGAATTTTTCCCTAGATAGTGTAGGGTTCTGTGGACGTGCAAAATCGCACGCCCATTTGTCCCCGCCGGTCCAACAAACAACAGCAAACTTTCAACCGAAGAGACCCTGGAGGACACGTCCCGTCCGGACCCTCCGAAGAGACAACATGCTAGCGTGAAACCGTCCCCGGAATCACGACAGCGAAGAGAAACCAACCCCTGGGGAGTCCACCGTTCGTGGGCCCCCGAAGAGAACCAAGATCACCTGGAGGGTTGGGTGGTTTTTAAACCCCTATGGAAGGGCAAAAAAATAGGTTTGGTGTGTGCGTGTATTTCAGAGGAGGAGTTATTTTTGAAAGAATTATGCGATGCTATGTGAGAATCAACACGAATTAAGAAGACACAAAAAGTGGGGAAATGAAGAACATGGAAGAACAAGAGAAAAGTCCTAAATACTCCCTTAGATGACAGGAGGGTGAGGGATCAAAGATCCTCAATGAAGCATGGCCTCACCCTCTCTCCTGTGGTTGGCTCTCCAGAGTTGCATCCTCCTCGATCGATGGTCAAGTGTGAAATTTTATAGATGAATATGAAGATCGAAATCCAAGAGATCTAAGGATTGGAGGCCCAAAACAAGGCAATCCTGTCGATTAATGAGGGGGAAAGACTCTTAGTAGGATTAGGAACCTTCCTTGATCAATTCGAGCTCGAAACCTTCCCAAAATAGGGATCAAAAATCGGAAAGGACAAGTTTCGGTCGGACAGGATTTCCAACTGAGAATGTGGTCATGGTAAGCACCACGCTCATGTTAACGCGCTTCCACGATAAGCCGCGATAGATATTGACTGGTCAAAGCTGGTTGGTCAAAGAACCAAAAGTTTCTTAAGAACGCGCCCTACATAAGGGCCGCAATAATCATTAACGCGGTAACCAGATATGTCGCGTTCCAGTTGAACTGGCCAAGGCCTCGAGCCTATATCCAATGTACAAAAGTTGAATTCAAGGGCAGAAAATAGATAGAAATACCTTACAAATAGACCCAAAAGTCAACCAATTGAGGATCAATTGGGGCGTCAACTTAGGAGAACAAGAAAAATGGCTCAGCTCATGAGTCAAAAATAGGTGTCTACAAATGCCTCTCCTTGATGTCTACTTTACAGGGGAGAAAGCGGAGATGAAACAGAGGTGAGGTGGAGATGACACAAAGTGTTGGCAAAGCAGATGTGAAGTGAAAATGTAGTGAAGTGGATTGATAAGTGGACATCAAGGTAAGAAGACACCCGCCTCTACCGACAAGTGATAGGAATAATCCAGGGCGCTTCGAGCCAACCACAAGGTCAAGCTAGCACGGATGATCCTTGCCTGGAACGATAGACAGGAAAAAAGGAAAAGGAGAATGATCAACCTCTTGCACAAAAGAGGCACCCCAGCACGTAGCAACTGTGGGCTTCACTCAGTTAGTGGAATAGATGCGAGCCCAACAGATATGTCGACGCCATCGTGTGGTTCACAACTAATGAGTGGATCAAGAAAGGATAACTGAAGTTGGATTGAAATGAAATAGAAAATTCCAAACAAAGGTCACACTAACCACCAAGATCGAGTAGCCAACCCAGAGTAGACTTTCAAATTTCGAGTGGAATGTGATTTCTTATTCAGGAATTTAAGCATGATTGATCACCAATTAGAGAGAAAATGGGGCAATTTGCGAATCATGAATGCTCAAAGATGACATGATGTGTGTAGGGCTAAAATAAAAGAAATCATCAAAATGAATTCAAAGAAAGATTAAAATATAAAATACTCAAAGATAATATTATTAAATTAAGTAAATCTGGGTCAAGAATCATCTGCAACCACAGCGTGCGAGATGGAGTCTATCGTCCCCAAATTTGTCCAATCTAACGGCCTATTCGGCGATCAACTGTGTATCCCTAGATCGTCACTATTTTTGGTAGAGGGGAACTCAAATCCCAGAACACACAAAGAACCAGTTGGTCCTTGAGATGATATAATAGTATAAATAGCATATAGTAATGCAACAAAGGGCAAAGACAATGAGATGCTTACATGAGGGCGTGCCAATTCCATGATTTTTTTGCTCTTTTTCTTCAAAAATCCATCAATTTTTTTATTTTTAGTTTATGCATGGATGGGAAAGGGGGGTTCGTGCCCCTGGCACGTTGTAGAGGGCGAAATGCCCATGGAAATTGCCCTGGGAGAAGAGGAACCGTCGGTGGTCGACTGGGAGAGAACGCGGTGCTAACAGGCGCTGCGTTAATTAATGCGACGCCACGACCCAACGCATTAACAAAAATGTTTTTTTTGTGTTTTTTGTGTATTTTTTTTGTTTGATTTTGGTAAAATAAAGACTGCCCCGCTCTCTCTTTTGTTTGTTAAATGACGCAGGGCGCGACGCGTACCCAGATTTCATGGACTCTCGTCCGGGCCGTCTTCCTTGCATTGCCAAAGTTTCAACAGACTCACCTCCGCTAGATAGGGTTTGGTGAGTTTTTGGACATAGAGGTGCTGAGGATAGATGTGGGGTTGATCCAGGCCCTAAAGGCCAGATGGGACGTTGAGTGCAAGGCCTTCATCTTCCCGTGGGGTCACATGATCCCGACTCTAGAGGATGTCACTCTCATTACAGGGTTGTGAGTGCACGGGGAGACAGTGAGCGGTTTCACGTACCCCTACTATCGAGAGATGGCACATAGGTTGATAGGATTGGAGTTGGAGGGTACAGGATGGACCTCTCTAGTTCCCAGGGTAGCCCAACCCTACAGGAGAGTCTGGGTCTGTACCACACACAAAGGGAGGTAGGGGAGTCCACAGTAGACTATTTCAGTAGGTTGGTGAGCGAGGTGAGAAGGAGCTTTTCTACAGAGGCGGGACCTCAGGCTGACATGGAGTTATGCCGGTTCCTCGTTCTACTGATTGGGAGATTGCTACTAGGACCACGGGGTGATGCTGTGAGCTACTGGTTCCTACCCCTGCTTGAGGACTTAGAGAGAGTCGGATAGTACACCTGGGGTGCGGCAGTGCTAGCCTACCTATTTGATAGTTTGGGTATCTCCACTCGCCTATCCTCTCTTGGTGGCTTCTACCCTCTGCTCAGGTAAACTCTAAACCCTTAAAGTTGGTGAATTTTACACTTATTTGTTTATGTTAATCAAATGTGAAATGCTTTTCAGGTTTGGAGCTACTTGTACTTACCCACCCTTGAGCGCGGCTTGAAGGATCGAGGAGAGCTACTTCCCTTGGCGCGATGGTAGACCCCATGGTAAGATAATCAGTCAATGGAGGACCAGGTTACCTGCATCTAGGACATGATAGATGTGATGCCATACATAGAGGTAAGAATTTTTTTTTTTAGAATTTCAAATTCTTGTTATTATATGATGGCATGAACACTAATAATCTTTCTTGTAGGTGGTGTGGACTCCCTATCGGAGGGAGATTGGGGAGATGCCATGGGTAGAGCCTACCGTCCCCTACTTCGGAAGAGATCTGGCTGCACGCCCTTAACCTGGTGGAGCCGCTACACTATAGATTGATCAGGAGGACATTGGGGATCCACCAGGCGGTGGTTGAGTTCCCGACTAGGGGGACAGTTCCTCAACCTGTGTGGAGGTTTCGCGGCCTCCATGGAGTGGACGACTGGCATTGGTTCGCGCATGACCAGCTAGTCGACTGGGAGCAGTGTGGATGACCAGTCCCTATGGGAGCAGATTCAGACGAGGCCTACCTTCGGGCCTACACACAGACTTACGGCACTCAGATCTACTGCGGCACCCGCTGACAGGTGAGTTCATTTATTCAGCATTCTCCAAACCTTAAAGATTCATGATTATGTGATTAACATTTTGTGTTGTTTTCACAGTTTGACCTAGAGGGTAGACTAGCCATGTTGTAGGGGCTCCTCGACTCCACAGTCTAGCAGTGTGATGACCTCCAGTGCATGGTGGAGGAGTTGGTAAAACCCTCACTTACAGCTTTGTGATGATTTTTAGGCTTGATTGTTAACTGATGTTAATCCTTTTATTTTAGAAAGAAGAGCTAGAGAGGGTCTAATCTTCCTATGGTGCCTCCTCTTCGACGCAGCCTACCTGTGACCACACTGACTTTGAGAGTCAACTAGCCAGTGTGAAAGCTCGTGCCGAGGCAACTGAGGCCTCCCTCTAGGAGAGAGTAAGCAACCTACCCCATTGGCTTAGTCTCAAAAGATTTATTGATATTGTTCATTGACCAAGATTTCGGGTGCAAGAGCGAGAGCTACGGACGGCGGAGGTGGAGCTGAGGCGTCATGACGCAGAGGAGCTTTCCCAAGATGCGATAGAGTTGTGCGCCCTCCTCAACGTGGAGAGGAGAGAGAGGATGAGTGAGAGGGAGGAGCGTGAGAGATAGAGAGAGATGGGAGAGGGAGAGGGAGAGATTAAAGCGGGAGATGGAGAGGGTGCAACTGAGCACCAAACTAGGGATTGCCGAGCAACGCGTGAGAGACGCAGAGGACTGCTATCGGCAAGGGCACAAGTGTGCTTAGCGTGAGTGACACCCTAGTGCCTACTCGAGCACAGACTATCTTGTTACCTCCTCTGAGCATCAGAGGAATGTAGACGCTGAGAGGAGAGCACCGGGCGACAGGAGTGCCACCTCCCGGGGAGCGATGGCTCCACCTAGGCTTCCTCCTCAGGGTGGAGGACAGGGAGAGGCTGAGAGTTCACATAGAGGGGGAGATGAGGAGGGTGGAGAAGAGAGTTAGAGAGAGATACTTGTACATCCACCCTCATTTTTTATACATTCGACAAATATTAGTGGAATGGAACAGATTTTACCACTCTTGTGTTTGTTTTGCTTTGCTTGTGTACCTGTCCCTATGGAACACTTTATAAAATGGGTTAGTTCCTCTGCTCCGACTTGACCTCTTGCTCAATAAGTAGGAGGTTTCAACCCTGTCCTTGAGGGTGAGTTAAGAGGCCAAGCCTTTATCAAGTAAGGTAGAATGAAGAATGCAAATGCAACATGCTAGTACTCATGCATTTTTTTAAAGCAAAGTGAAGGATGAAAATGCAACATGCAAAATAGAACACCACTCTCAAATGATGCACATGCTCCTCAGCAGACCGCGAATACACAAGGATGTCATCCACGAACACGACCACAAACTGGTCTAAGTATGGACGGAACACCCTATGTATCAAATCCATGAACATTGCAGGGGCATTGGCGAGCCCAAACGGCATCACCAAGAACTCATAGTGCACATACCTCGATCGAAATGCCGTCTTCTCCACATCAGACTCTCGAATCCGCAACTGATAGTAGCCCGATCTCAAATCGATCCTCGAAAACACCTAGACTGACTCAAGCTGATCGAACAAGTCATCAATCTGAGGCAACGGATACTTGTTCTTAACAGTCGCCTGGCTCAACTGATGACAGTCGACGTACAGTCTCAAACTACCATCCTTCTTCTTCACGAATAATACCGGCGCACTCCATGGGGAATAACTAGGATGAATATACCCCTTTGCCAGCAGCTCCTGCAACTACGCCTTTAGCTCTCGCAACTCCGCAGGTGCCATCCGATAAGGGGCCTTCGACATAGGCACCGTACCAGGTACTACTTCAATCACAAAATCAATCTCTCGCTGCGGTGGTAACCCTCGTAACTCCTTGGGAAAAACATCGGGAAACTCGCACACGATAGGGATGTCCTCCACATCCGGACACTGTCGATCAACCAAAATGACAGAAGCAAGGAAACCCTGACAACCCGCGTCAAGCATACGACGAGCCCTAATAGTTGAAATAAGCAAGCGGGAAGAGGAAGATCAAATACCTCGATAACAGAAGGTGGGTCCGCGAAGCTGCCGGAATTAGACCTTCTTCGAGTCGCAATCCACCAAAGCATGATGAGTCTCGAGCCAATCCATTCCCAAGATCACATCAAAGTCCTGAAGCGGTAATGCATAGAGCCTGGCCAGCAAGCTCAGCCCTTCCACCCACACAGGTACCTTCTCAAAGCAATACGGGACGTGCACGAAATCACCGGTAGGTAACTCCACCGCCATGTCATAGGACATCTCGACCACCGGGTCCTCCACGCTCTGAGCAAAATGAATGAATGAGAAGCACCCGAATCGAACAACACACGAGCCGTACAACCCAAAATCGAAAGAGTACCTTCCACCAACTGCGACGCCTCAACCTCTGCTCTGGTCATGTGGGTCACTCTGCCTCGGGATCTCTGCCTCCCTACAGTAGCTGACCGAGACAACTGAGGAAACTGCTCCTATCGCTGGTACTGTGGCGACTGTGCTGGCACTTGTTGGGGCTGTAACTGCTGTTGCTGCTGAAACCCGGACGGCTGACTCGGCCTCTGCGGACAGTCACGTGCCATGTGCCCTGGTTGGTCACACCTGAAGCAAACTACGAGCGATGAACACGGCCTGTCTGGATGAGAGCCGCTGCACCTGGGACACCCGTCCTGAGCACCACTCACTGAACTCCGACGCTGCAAAGTTACCGGCTGCTGAACACTGCCTACCGACTCCTGCTGCGGCTGCCCCTTGCGACCTAGATGCTTCCCACCAAAGTCTGCATCCTTGAGCAGCTTCTTGAGCCTCGAGCTAAAGGACGACGACTCTGACACGGGAGCCACAGACTGCACTGTCACGGAACCACCTGCCGAGAGCTGGACAGTACTCTGCTGCTGAACCTCCATCGGCTGACCAAAACCTACCCGGACCTGACCAGCACTGCCCTGCCCTCGAATCTTCTGTAGATCTCTCTCTAATGCCGGCGCTGCCTTGCATGCCGCATCCAAAGTGGTCAAACCTGACGCAAGAAGATGGTGCCTTAGCTCGACCCTCAAACCACTAATGAACTGATCGGTCTTCACTTTCTCATCCGTCATGATGTGCGACGCATAACGGCCCAACTCGACAAACCTGGCACGGTACTGCATCACTGGCATGTCACCCAGGGTCAACTCCATGAACTCGCGTAGCCTCTACGTCCTGATGAAAGACGGATAGAAGGCACGCTCAAATGCCACAATGAACTCCTGCCATGTGATCTATCGAAGGGGACGAGACTGGAATGTTGCCTCCCACTCTGACGTCCACCAAGTACGGATCGCTCCCTGAAGGTGATGCATATCCAACACCACCTGATCCTCCTCAGCACACTCCATCGCACTGAAGATCCTCTGCAAATCACCCAGCCACTCTCTAGCCCGGCTTAGACATAAAGTCATGACGCCGTATAACTTGGCTTAGGCGGAAGGCCATGACGCCAAGGCAGAATATTTACCGGCTTAGGCGGAAGGCCATGATGCCGGATAATGTTTACTGACTTAGGCGAAAAGTCATGACGCCAGACAAGGATATTTAACAGCTTAGACATAAAGTCATGACACCGTATAACTTGACTTAGGCAAAAGGCCATGACGCCAAGACAAAATATTTACCGGCTTAGGTGGAAGGCCATGACGCCAGACAATGTTTACTGGCTTAGGCAAAAAGTCATGACGTCAGACAAGGATATTTAATGGCTTAGACATAAAGTCATGACGCCGTACAACTTAGCTTAGGCAGAAGGCCATGATGTTAAGACAGAATACTTACCGGCTTAGGCAGAAGGCCATGACGCAGTACAATATTTACTGGCTTAGGTGAAAAGTCATGACCCCAGACAAGGATATTTAACGGCTTAGACATAAAGTCATGACGTCGTACAACTTGGTTTAGGCGGAAGGCCATGACGCCAAGGCAGAATATTTACCGACTTAGGCGGAAGGCCATAATGTCGGACAATGTTTACTGGCTTGGGCAGAAAGCCATGACGGCAGACAAGGATATTTAACAGTTTAGACATAAAGTCATGATGCCGTATAACTTGGCTTTGGCAGAAGGCCATGATGCCAAGACAGACTATTTACCAGCTTAGGCGGAAGCCATGACGCCGGACAATATTTATTGGCTTAGGCGGAAAGCCATGACGTCGGACAAGGATATTTAACAGCTTAGACATAAAGTCATGACGCCGTACAACTTAGCTTAGGCGGAAGGCCATGACGTTAAGGCAGAATATTTACCGGCTTAGGTGAAAGGCCATGACGTCGGATAATATTTGCTGGCTTAGGCGGAAAGCCATAACGCCAGACAAAGATATTTAACGTCTTAGACGTAAAGTCATGACGACGTACAACTTGGCTTAGGCAGAAGGCCATGATGTCAAGGCAGAATATTTACCGGCATAGGTGGAAGGCCATGACGCCGGACAATGTTTACTGGCTTAGGCGGAAAGCCATGACACCAGACAAGGATATTTAACAGCTTAGACGTAAAGTTGTGACGCCGTACAACTTGGCTTAGGCGGAAGGCCATGACGCCAAGACAGAATATTTACCTACTTAGGTGGGAGGCCATGACGCCGGACAATGATATTTTATTGGTTTACGTGCCAACCTAGATGAAAGGTCATGATGCTAGTGATAGAAGTGATCTTTTATCTACCAATCTGGATAGAAGGGCAAAGCCACAGGTAGAAAGGATTTTTTTTCATTGACTGGTCAGACGGGAGGTCCGAACCAGAGGTAAAAGGGTCTTTTTGTTGACTGGTCAGATGGGCTGTCCGAACCAGAGGTAGAAATTTTTTGTTGTCTGGCTGGACGAAGGATCCAAGCCAGGGGTAGAAGGGTCTTTTATTGACTGGTCAGACGGGAGGCCTGAACCATAGGTGAAATATTAATGTCGACCCGACGGGGTGTCGGAGTCAACAAACCTTGCTCAGACAGTATGTCCAGAACAAGGGCCGAAACAGACGTTATCGACGTCTCATCACGATGCCGAAACCAACTATCCTGGGAGAGGCGTAGGGTCTGGGCCAGGGTGAAATATGGTTGTTGACTTGACAGGCAGTCAAAGTCAACCAACTTGGCTAAGACGTGGGGCCTAAGCCAAGGGAGGAGTATAGGAGGTACATTGACCCGACGATCATGTCGAAGCCAATGAACTTGGCAGAGACGTGGGGCCTAAGCCAAGGATATAATGCAGGATAGTTGCTGACTCGACGTCATGTCGAAGTCAACGAACTTGACAGAGACGTGTGGCCTAAGCCAAGGGTGGAATATGGGATGAGTGTTGGCTCGATGTCCTGTCGAAGCCAACAAACTTGACAGAGGCATGAGGCCTAAGCCAAGGGTAGAATATGGAATATGCGTTGACTCGTCGTCGTGTCGAAGCCAACGAACTTGGCAGAGGCGTGAGGCCTGAGCCAATGGTAGAATATAGAATAGGTGTTGACTCGACGTCGTGTCGAAGCCAACGAACTTGGCAGAGGCGTAAGGCCTAAGCCAAGGGTAGAATGTGGGATAGGTGTTGACCTGACGTGTTTTTCAGAAAATGTGGACTACACATGATAAATTCAAGCAATTTGTTAGTGATACTTGGAACCAGGCTGACTGTATTCATCCAAACCCCCTGGTGCGTTTTGGGCTAAAGCTGAAGGTGATGAAAAAAGCTTTAGTAGGTTGGAACAAGGAGGTCTTTGGTGATATCCATGTTGCTGTTGTCTCTGCCAGAGCTACTATGGAATCCCAACAGGATCTGTTTGATATGGACCCTTCTGCTAGCAACAAGGAGCAGTTAAATTTAGCAAATGCCCTGTATCGGCAAGCCCTTCACAGGGAAGAGCTTTTCTGGCATCAGAAGTCAAGAGTGAATTGGCTGGATAATGGAGACAGAAACACTGCTTTCTATCATGCCACTGTTCAAAGTAACAGAAGAAGGAACAATATCAGTAGATTGAAACTTGATGGCTCAGATGATTGGTGTGATGATCAGGAACTTCTGAAACACAGTGCTGGTGTTTTCTTCCAAGGATTATTTTCTTCTGAGGAGCATATTGTGGATCCAGATCTCCTGAGCTGCATTCCCCGGCTTGTAACTGAAGCCCAGAACACCTCCCTCTGTGCAATCCCTAGCAGAGAAGAAGTATTAGAGGCTGTTAATAATCTCAGTGGATCCAGCTCCCCTGGGCCTGATGGCTTTACTGGGATTTTCTACACAGAAGCTTGGGACACCATTGGCCAGGACCTATGTGACGCTGTGCAAGGGTTCTTCCAGGGCCCCTAAAACAACGGCGACACAGAAAGCAGCAACTACAGCAAGAACAGTAAACACGGTAGCAGGTAAAACCTCAGCTCTACAGCTACTCCTACTGTACCGAAACTCAACGCTTCGATCCCACAGTCGGGAGACTACCAGAACACGGACCACCATAGTCACGCTACTCGAAAAATGCCACGACACATCTATCGTGGAGGCCTCTGCTCACATGTGAAGGCCCACTCCGAAACTACGCGGTTCGAAAACACGGTCACGATCTCGCCGTCGTGAACTTTATGCAGTCTAGGGGAAAGCCCTCCGTGACGCTCACCAGAAACCCTAGACCTCGGCTCCAGGAAAATGCCCGAACTACACACGAAACCCTGTCTTGCAGATGGGAAACAGAAACCCGTGACACTATAACTCACGTCATGTGACGGGAGTACCACCCACCAGAAGCAAGGTCGGATGCGTCCACCGACGTCTTAGTCCTCGCCTCAGGTGTCTCCCTCCGGCCTAGCGAGAACTGAGACACCGTACTAGTAACACAGAACAGGACTAGCTGGGGTCACGCTCGTCAGTGTGTGTCCTCTGCCCCCAGCTACGCATGCACACACAAGCCATCAGCTCTAGGTCAAATCCTCTAGCTGGTTTTCCCCCTAGTCGGACTCAGGCGGCAAAGGCAAGGGGTCCTATGGTAACCAGCGTAAAATCATCTCACTCGGGTCACGCTCTCCACTACTCCCAAGTGGGTCTGCACCTGCGTGCGTAGAAAAGCTACGACTAGTGGGGGCTCATAAAACGTGAACACTAAAAACCACGCACGCACCCATCTCGAGTAACACGAAGAAACAGGTGGCCTGCAGCCACCAGACTCTGAACAGCCCACTGGACCTAATAACCCAACGGTCCTTGAGTTATGAGACTCGGGTCAAGACTGCTGCATGTGATGGCACAACGCCGTCAATCCGGCCTAATCCCTAGGTCTGAAACCACGGTGACACGATTCTCAAGGTAGTTCACAAGTCGCTGAGTGGATCTCTCATCCACAGAACACACGAAAAACCTCCAGCCCCAGGCTGGTTAACTGGACTCACAGTCCAAGGCCATACACACGGCCCACTCGAAAATCACTTTCCGCAGAAACTCACGTAGCACGGGGAAGATCCTCCGTACTCATGCCGACTCATGGCGACTTGATTTAACGCAATCACGAAAGCTCAGAACACAAGAGGGTCGTCTGGACCCTTAAACCCACGAGCACACTAATTGAGTAAATACGGTACCTCCGGACACCCAAAAAATATAGTCACGGTCCTCACGGGACGTCTGGACACTCACGGGGTCATAGGTCGGTCATTGGGTCTCAACCAGATAGACCGAAGACCAACACAATGCAAAACGGACACGGCGAGCACGAAAAATCACCTAGCGGTCCTGCACGGGGGGGAAACTTTGCATTCCAAAGTTTCAAGTTGAAATAATCAGTTCCCTGACCCTTAAAGAATCTATAGGTTGACTTAATATCAAAGCTGCCCGAATAGGAGAAAGACCAAATAGGAATATCATCCCCCTCATGCAGGTTAAACCTTTGTATTGCAGATTTCAGTCTATTATTCACCATTTTGAACCAGATGGGATGTTGAGAGTTCACCAAGGCATCATGCACCGAACAATTTTCAATACAACCCTCATGTTCATTAATGCCCTCCGATAAAAGCATCCCTTGGAACCACCTGTCTTTGAGAAAATTGGTCCGCTTGCCATTGCCAACACTCATCTTCATACCAGCCATCAATATACCTTTGGCTTTGTAAAAATCTCTATGTTTAATACCCGCAGGAAACGGCAGATTACAGTCTGAAATATGCTGCTCCTGAATGTATTTCTGCCTTGTGTACTTAGCCCATAGTGAAGTGCCATACAGAGATTGCCATATTTGCTTAACATAAGAACATATCTGCAAGTCACGTATGCTTCTCAGACCCAAGCCCCCACTGATTTTAGGACAACAGATCAAGTCCCATTTAACCCAATGCCTTCTCTGACCATGATCCAAGCCTTGCCAAAAGAAGTTAGCACATATACAATCCACCTGATTACTGATACTGTAAGGAATAGATGAAGAACTAATCGTATAGATAGGGATGGCAGTCAGAACCGATTTAATCAAAGAAATTCTACCAGCCTGGGATAAAAATTTACTTTGCCAGCCCATCAATTTGGCATTAATTTTTTCCAGTAAGAATTTGAAATGCCGAACCTTGTGACGACCCTTAAAAAGGGGAATCCCAAGGTAAACCAAACAGTCAGTCTTATGCTGAAAGCCAGTGCAATTATGAATCCTCTCAATGGCCTGAGTGGACATGTTTTTAGCAGTAATATAAGAGCTTTTCGTGGAGTTTATTCTCTGACCAGAACTCTCCTCATATTTCTTCAAGAACTTGAGTAAAGCTTTTATAGAGTGTATACTCCCATTCATAAAGATGATGGTATCATCTGCAAAAAGAATATGAGAAACAGGGGAGACACTGCGGGCAACATGCAAATGCTGACATTGACCAGATGCAAAAAGGTGGAGCAGACCCCTACTCAACACTTCCTCTGCTAAGATAAATAATGCTGGAGCAATAGGATCACCCTGTTTAACACCTCTAGTGGATTTGAAATATCCAGAAATCTGACCATTCAAGGCTATAGAGAACCAACAGTTCATCATCAATTGAGCAATAAGTGAAGTAAACCTGTTAGAAAAACCAAACCTGCGTAACACATGCAGGATAAAATCCCATTCCAAGCGATCATACGCCTTAGCCATATCCAGTTTAATAAGGATATTGTGACCACGAACAGGTCTGTCAAGCTCCATAAACTGTTCCTTGGCCAGAAGAAAATTATCAGTTATACTCCTGCCTTGGACAAAACCACTTTGATTCTCCGAAATAAGTACTGGCAAAATACTCCTCAATCTGTTACTGAGAACTTTAGAGACCACCTTGTATATAAAATTGCACAGGCTAATGGGTCTAAAATCACCATAAGAGGATGGATGCTTAACCTTAGGAATCAAACAAAGAATGGAGGAGGTCACACCTTTAGGGATACCCCACCCCTGATAAAAACTCTGCACTGCTGCAATTACATCCTCCCCCACAATGTCCCAGCAAGAGGTAAAGAAGTAACCAGAAAAACCATCCGGTCCCGGGGAGCTATTTCCTGGCAAAGAGTGGATAATGTCTTTGATCTCCTCTTGGGAAGGAATTGCACATAACCAAGAATTCTGCTCCGGAGATACCATCTGAGGAATACATTCCATGAGCTGTTCATTGATAGAATGACTCTCAGAGCCAAAGAGTGCTTTAAAATAATCAACAGCACCAGCCAATAACAAAGATTGATCCTCAACCCAACTACCATTAATCTGAAGCCCAGAAATGTGTGCTCTTTGTCTTCGCACTTTAGTAAAGTTATGAAAAAATCTGGTGTTTCGGTCTCCATGATGAAGCCATTGAACTCTGGATTTCTGAAACCAAAATATCTCCTCCCTATGAAGTGCTTGCCTCAACTCCGCATTAGCTTTTGACAGCTTCAATCAGGAAGGAGGAGGGATCCGTGGATGTGCCATGGAGATGATGAACGCGAGGATACCTTGGCCTTTTTATAGAGACACGAGGCATTCTCCGTGATGCAGACAGGAATTAGTATGATGACGCCCTCTCTCTCTCTCTCTCTCTCAGAGCTGGTGGGTACGTGTTTGTATTTGTAGTCTAGGCAAGTTATGATGCATGTTTCGGGCCCTCCAGCCTGCCAAAACAAACTGTGGGTCTGTGGATCCCTTAATACCCCTCAGGGTAGGATCAAACTCATGTGACTAATCATGTAGGATGCTTTAACCCTTTTTTGTTTGCACAGAAACTTCTCTAGATCAAATCTGTCGTGTACTAAAGAAAATTGAACATGCAAATAAATTAGTATGGTTAGATTATAATCAAATTCCAGCTAAGTTTAGATTAGCCGATGGGTGGTTGATATTAAGATTTGCACTCTCTAGAGCCTTATCCCACCGTATTAATTATGTCATTGGGTTGGCGTCCCAATCTCATCAAAATCAGAACAGCTAAATCAGACCCACTTGCTTGGTCCTCACCATGATGATGAAGACCACCCCATCTATAATTAGCCCTCAGCTCCATATGGGTCTATGATGATGTGTGATTCACCTTGGATGGAAATTGGAAATGCTTGGAGAATAATGATAGAAGGGAAGAGGAGAGGAGAGCAGAGCTTTTAAGGCAAGAAATTACGCGGTTGCACCCCGCCAAGGAAGAGGTGGGGGGGGAGGAGGTACTCCATTCTCTACTTGAAATTTTGGGGTTTGTGTTGGCCATCCCAATTAGTGATATTTGGTTTGCTGAAAACGAAGGAGATTTTTGTGAGGCGTGGAGGCCTGGGACATAATAAAACTACTCGTTACCTAATTAAAGAAGAGAACGACCTTGGGAGACATTGTTGCCCATATACAAATTAAGGTCAAATTGTGCATGGTAGGCCCCTTCGCCCTTTTTCTTCCTATACCATCAATTGCATTCGCTATGTTTCTTCCACATCGATGGGGTGGCTGAGCCTTCATTTCTTCTCTCTCTCTCTCTCTCTCTCTCTCTCTCTCTCTCTCTCTCTCTCTCTCTCTCTCTCTCTCTCTCTCTCTCTCTCTCACACACACAGACACAGAGACACACACACACTCATGGGGTGTCTAGACCTTAAGGTGGAGGGGTGAGACAGAGGGGTGTTTGGGGGCACGAGAAGCTTGTCCATAGCGTGAGAGCAGGTACTCTCCAACACAGCCTACGGTGTTTTGTAAACGAAGGAACAATTACCGCGTTATCGTTCGTTGGAACTGAGCGGCCTACCCTGCGAGATCGATCAATCAAGGGCCCAAACAGCTTGGTGATATGATGGATGGCACATGCCCTCACATGATCCCTGTGCTGCCCCCCTCTTGCCACTGTGTTTGGACACTTTCCATCCTCTTCCTTCGGGAATAACCGCGTCCTCATTTCTGATCATTTTGATTTTTGAACTCATGGAAAAACAAGATTCCGTACACTGTGGCACAGTGTGCTTGATTATTTGGAGAGCAGCACAGAGCGGCAGTGATGCATGGTGTAGAAAGAATCTTATCTTAACATGAATTCACCTAGATGGCAATCATCTATGATCAGTATGTTAAATTAGTCTCATATTCAAAAAAAAAAACTCCACTATTACAAGTATATTGGGTGGGACATCCAAGTTATTGAGCGCCCAAGATCAGGCTAAGGCTCCTTAGTGCTCGGATCGAGAGATTGAGCTCCAACTGTCAACGACTCGTGATAGGGTCGAGATCGCCGACGTAATGACATTGGTTACATGATCGAGACTTTCTGTTGGCTCGTGACTCGAGCTGTTGCACCACTAAACTAGCGCTGAAAATTAGACGAGCGGGAGAGAAAGGAGTAGCGCCGCCGGTGGCGACGGCAACACTTGCACTAGTGGCGACGACATCTACACCACCACCACCGGCGGCAGTGGCGGCGGCGACACCCGCACCAGCTGAAGCCGTCAGCTTGCTCACGGTTGCACAAGCGGAGTCACCGACAGAGCCTAACCATGTTTATGTCTGTCGACTTTTGAATAGGTGTTAGCTGAATTCAATTTTATATGAGACCGTAGATGATCTGCATTCCTTTTCCGAACGAAACTTCTTCCAAGAGTTGCCGTCCATTTTATGAACTACTAAAGGTGGGGGTCAAATTTGAATGGAATCATGATTGTCAAAAGGCCTATGAGGATTTGAAGGTTTATTTGTCCAATCCCCCAATTTTGTAGCCTCCTGTCCCTAGGAAACCCCTGATCTTGTACATTTCTGTCATTGAGGACTCCCTTGGAGCTATCCTGGTGCAAGTGGATGACAAAGGCAAAGAAAGGGTAGCTTATTATCTCTCTAGGTTATTTAACCCAGCAGAGGCCAACTACACTGCCATCGAGAAGACTTGTGCATCATTAGTTTCGGTAGCTCAGAAGTTGAAGCACTATTTCCTAGCCCACCAAGTTAGGCTAATCTCTAGAATGGACCCGATCCATTATCTCTTAGAAAAGCCTGTCCTGTCTAGCAGGTTAGCTCGCTGGTAGAGCTTCCTCTCTCAGTTCGATATCACCTTAGTCGTTTAGAAGGAAATCAAAGTATATGCCATCGTTGAGCACCTTGTCCATCTACCCATTCCTTGCATTGATTCCATTCAGGATGAGTTCCCCAATGAGCATCTTGTTTTCCTTACCCATCAACCCTTCTGGTCTCTGCACTTTGATAGTGCGCTTAACTTGCAAGGCCGAGGGATAGGCACTGTTCTCCTCGCTCCAGAAGGAGTGACGATTCCTCTTGTATACCAGCTCTCTTTCCTTGCTACCAACAATATCGCCGAGTATGAGGCTCTCCTAGTCGAATTGAAGCATGCCTACCTATTAGGCACGTGCTACTTGAACATCATAGGAGATTCTCTCCTTGTCTTGCGCCAGGTCCTATCCACATACCGCACTCATGACCCAAAGCTTAAGCCATACTAAGATTTGGTCACTCTCTTGGCTAGGCAGTTCTGCAAGCTGATCTACATTCACACTCCTTGATCTCAGAATATCCTCGCTGACGCACTGGCATTGCCGATTTCCTCCCTATCTTTTCCTCTCAGTCGCAGAACTAAGACTATCATCATCCAGAGACTGGACGCTCCTTCTCTTTAGGATCCTTGGTTCGATAACCTTAGGAAATCGTAGAGGTGAAGGCTGAGAAGAAAGATGTGAAGGAGGTCTCCCTAACAGAACTAGAGGAGATTTTGAAAGAGGAGGAATTGTCGTGGTATCATGAAATAGAGCTATACTATAGAGATGGATCATTCCCAGAAACGATGAATGCCGAGCAGCGCAAGGCCATTAGAAGGGCCGCCTCGAGGTACACAATCATTGCTGGAGAATTGTGTTGTGAGGATTGAATAGATCTAGAGGGGGGGTGAATAGATCTTTCCCCCTTTTTCAACTTAACTCAACAGACCATTCAAACTAATGCTATAAACAACCTGACTCACTGGACGTTCGATAACCCTTGACTATTCAATAGGTCGCTAACAGAAGCTAATAAGCAATAAAGACAATCACACCAAGAATCATCACACATGCAAGATGATTTTTAGGTGGTTCAGTCTCTGCACGAGACTTACGTCCACCCCCCACTCAACTTGAGTGAGGCTTCACTATCAAGACACCCTTGTGTCTAGCAATTCTGCTGACTCACAGCTTGTACAATCGCTGACTAACAGCTTGTTCCCACGCTGACACACAGCTTGAGCGCTGCCTCACAGCTTGATGTAAACAGAATGAATAGATGATGTGAATGAATGAAATGCAGAGCAGATGGAAGGAGAAAGACTTCAGATATGATAGTAAATCAAATGCAGAGAACTGCTGGCGTAGTGAGAGCACGATCTCTGAACTGGGAATCCTGCAACCGGAATGGCTCTTGCACAGCAGGGTCTTCTTCTTCTTTTTGCCAAGCGTCTTCTCCTTTTCAAGAACAGCACACAGTTATATATATTTCTTTTTGATCTCCCTCTCCTTTTTCGATTTTCAAACAATGGCGCGAAGCAACTGACAATCAGATGACGCGGAGGTTCGCTGCGGATTCCTAGGGCAAATCACCATTTTTGGTGTTTCTCATCTTGATCTATTTCCTCCAACTGATGCAGCAACAGATCTACTAGAACCCACATATCTTGCCATGATTCTCGTGCCAGCTTAACCAACCTTCCAGCTTTTCAGGGATTCCAACGGCGGTCCACGTGAAGAAGACTGAAGCTAAGCAGGGCGTCCACTCAGTCTAGATCACTTTCCTGAAAATATTTTCCTAGTGCCTTAAGACTATTGGTGATCAGTGAGAGCCTAGCATACATCTCAGATATGGTTTCATCGTGTTTCATCTTAAACAATTCATAATCACAGGTGACCATGTTTACCTTAGTGGCTCTCACCTGGGAAGTTCCTTCATAGATCAGCTCTAGCTCGTCCCATATCTTCTTGGTAGTTTTACAAGCAGAGATCCAAGAGTATTCCTATGGATACACAGCACATTGCATAATGTTTAGAGCTGTCCAATTGATGGTTGACAATTGGATCTGCTCCTTGGTCCAAGCACTTTCATCTTCAGGGAGTTCAAATGGTTTGGTGGTGACGACTCTCTGCAACTCATGACTTAGAGCTCGCAAGAATACCTCCATCCCGTTCTTCCAATACAGGTAGTTAGCACTATCGAAGAATGGGGGTCTATTTATTGAATGCCCTTCAGCTATGAAACTGCGAGCATTGCTAGTTCCAGGTCTTCCCTGTTCGTTTAACAACATTGTGGAAAACTTGCTCTGATATAAATTGATAAACGAGAATGATAGATCTAGAAGGGGGGGGATGAATAGATCTATCCCCAAAATTGAACAAATTAAACTCCAAGAGTAATGCAGACAAAGCGCCAACAACAATACCAATTTGAACCCACGCACTAGATCAAATAAACCAACAACAATTTAGTGTGCAGAGAGTAGTGCAGTGAACTTAGCGTGCGCAAACAAAGAAATCGATAGTGAGAACTCTCACTTAGCAGCCAAGCATGCTAATATCGACTGACATCGATACGTGGTGGAGGTTTGATCCAAAGATCTCCTCACGCAAGGGACAACATTCTAGATAGGCCTGACCTATCCTTCCAACTACATCTTTTGATATACTGATTAGTCGAAGTAGCACACACTGAATGCCAAGCCAAGCAAATCACACAGTGGACAATAGAACTTTTTAGGTGGTTCGATTGCGATCCGCAATCTACATCCACCCCTCACTCTCCCAGAGTGAGGCTTCCTTGCTCAACAAAGCAATCAGCAGACTCAGTCTACATCAATGACTGTAACCACAAATTCACCCCAAGGAACACTCTCCTCACTTCTTCTGGAAATCCAGAAGCAACCCGGAGGATCCCTATCCTCCCCAAAAAAGAGCACACCTCTCAAATCTAATCAACCCAAAAACCCTTACCCAACCCACCTTCCACTCCCAACCCCAATCCTACCTCAACCTAAGCCTCCACTACTTCCCCTACCAATTCCAACCCAAGTTCGGCCGCGCTCACCACCCCGAGTACACCATACACCAACCTACATCACCCCACCCTCAAAGGACCTCCCCACCGCCTTGGTAGTGGATCCCACACCCGACCCCATAGCGGTAAACACTCCGAACCCAATCCCCACCATAGAGACCACCCATGTCCAAATAGGAGAGGAAACCCCACATAGTGGCCTTCACCTTGCACCACCCTCCCTAGTTGGGACCAAGTTCATCATAGGTGAACCACTCATTAGTTGGCTAAGAGAGAGCCCAATAAGAGAAATCATGACCCATGCTTGCCCTCCTATAGAGCAAAACCTACCTCTAGTGACCTTGTCCTATCGCACCACCATCCAATCATCCTACCAAGTGGAGACTCTAGAGGATCTTCTTAAGGGCCTAGCATGGCAAATCGAGCTCACTAGCATGTTGACCCCTATGGCCGAACAACCTAGGAGCCTTGACCTCCTACACCTTTGTGTTGGGTCTATCACCTCGATATACACCATTGGTTGCTACACTAGCGACCTTCTCCTTTTCCTCCCCACACCCGATGAGCCCGACCTTCTCCTCAATATGGGGCAACATATATCGGGTAGAAAGTCAAGCCCTCCCCTCATGGCCGACCCACTCACCAAGAACTTCGGCCCAATTATTTCATTAGAGGAGGATGACCCACCACCATTAGAGGACCTTGAGGACATAGAGTTCTCTCTTGGTAACCCCTTCCTTGATCCATTTGATCCCTTCCAATGGGGGTCAAAGAACCCATGGGACCCAACCACCTTGCCCACCACCCACCTTCTTCAACCCCAACTCACCATGTTTGGCTCAATCCACCAAGTCTTTGACTTGGGTCAAACCTTGGGAGCCTTGACCTTGGTGTCAGAGGGCTGAATCCTCGGATCACGTGTCCTCATCATTGGTGGACAATTCTTCCAGCGGGTCAAGAGGTACCTACTTCAATGTAATACACCAATAGACAAACATCTTGTCGGATATCACAAAAACATACACGAGGTAGGTCTATTAAGAGAAAGGCACGCGTGTAGAAGTTTCGGCACAAAGATGGCTCAAGGAAGAGCACGAGGTATGACAGATGTTTTGAGCAAGAAGAAATGGAGACTGCAACGCTCGAGGTAAGATATTAAGGAAGAAGACAGCACGAGGTATGGCAAGAAACGACACGAGATATGTCTTTTGAAAATAGCTCAAGGTAAGACGTTCGAAAAGAGAGCACGAGGTATGCTTCTTGAAAAGAATGCACGAGGTATGCATTTCAAAAGAATGCACGAGGTATGCATTTGAAAAGAATGCACGAGGTATGCATTTTCAAAAGAATGCACGAAGTATGCATTTTGAAAAGAATGCACGAAGTATGCTTTTTCGAAAAGAATGCACGAGATATGCTTTTTCAAAAAGATGCACGAGATATGCTTTTCGAAAAACTACACGAAGTACGCTTCTCGAAAGCAAAACCTGCTTGAGGTATGCTTTTTGAAAAACTGCACGAGGTAAGTTTTTCGAAGGCACAGCTTGCACGAGGTATGCTTTTTGAAAAACTGCACGAGGTAAGCTTTTCGAAGGCACAGCCTGCACGAGGTATGCTTTTCAAAAAACTGCACGAGGTAAGTTTTTTGAAGGCACAGCCTGCACGAAGTACATTTTTTAAAAGTAAAACCTGTTCGAGGTATGTTTTTCGAAAAACTACACAAAGTATATTTTTCGAAAGCAAAAAACCTGCTCGAGGTGAAAAAGTAAAACCTGCAAGAAGTGGAAAGAAGCACAAAGGAGAGCCTTATTGAAAAAGTGCTCGAAGTGAGTTTTTGAAAAATGACACGAGGTACGTTCTCCAGAAATCTGCTCGAGGTATGCAAGATCAACACGAGGAATGCTAACCCCTAAAAAGTGCATGAGGCACGAATACGACAGGCTAAACCTTCACGGGGTATGACTCCATTAGGTGAAACCTGCACGGGGTATGAAGTTGGAAAAATGACACGGGGTAAGCGAAAAGAAGCACGAGGTATGGTATGAGACAAAACAACTCGAAGTAGAAAAACTGGAAAGAAGCACGAGGTATGAACACTGTTCATACTCGAAGTGTGAAGAACAGAAACTGCACGAGGTTAAGAGCAACACGAACTATGAACTTCGTGAAACAACAACTCGACTGTCTGAAAAACTGCACGAACCATTACATGGAAAAATCAGCACGAGGCATAAAAAGAAACAAGACCTGTTCATGGTTAAACAAGATATGCACGAGGTATACAAGACATGACTAAGAAGTGTTTGAAGAGCAACAACATGCTCGAACTACAGAACAGACATCCTCGTACGATATGTTGCTTCTAACAGGAGGAAAAACTCAAACAGAAACTTTGAGACATAGTAAGCAGCAGTTTCATTGACTATAGAAGCATAACCTCATTGACTCATGGTGTTTGCTAACATCAAAACGTAGGGACACAACAATCTCCCCCTTTTTGATGATGGCAACACTATGAGTCATATGAACAATGAAAGCACATATGAGCAAATGAGCAATGACTAAAATGTGCAATGAGTAATGAACAATGAACAAATCAGTATGTCTCCCCCTTTGTCAACAACAAAAAGGGGTGTGAGACAATAAAAAATATGGAGAAAATAGTTCAGCAGAAGCACATCAGCACACAAATATGATCAAATGAGAAGTATGAGAATAGAGGTCATTGAAAGTAGCATGAATATCTTGAGGATGCTCCTCTCCGTCTGGGTAGAGGTTGCGGAGCTCGAGAACTGGAACTAGGATCTGGGTTGAGCTGGAGAAGGTTGAGTTCTTGGAGGTGGCTGGACGGGAGGTGGCACTGGAGGCAGGTCAGCTTGTCTGGCACTTGATGATGCTCTAGGAGTAGGAGTGCTAGAGAGCCAGTACAGATAAAAAGAAATAATAAAAGTACAACATGAAGCTCAACCCCGCTAAATGCATCTTCAGAGTCAGGTCTGGGAAATTTTTAGGTTTCCTGGTAACTCAGCATGGGATTGAGGCCAACCTCGACAAGGTTCAGGCCATCCTAAACATGCGGCCACCCACCTGCATCAAGGACGTCCAGCACCTTACCAGGCGCATCACGGTGCTCAATCATTTCCTATCCCGGGTGGCTGAACGATGCCTACCCTTCTTCAAATTGTTGAGGGGGCCCAAAATGGCGTCTGCCACGTTCGCTTGGGACGAGAAATGTCAGAAGGCATTTACAAAACTCAAGGGATTCCTGGCCTCACCCCCGGTATTATCAAAACTGGTCCTGGGTGAAGCATTGCACCTTTATCTCTTAGCGACTCCTTCTACAGTAAGCTCGGTCTTAGTCCGAGACGACGCAGGAGTCGAGAGGCCGGTCTACTACACCAGCAAGGTGCTTAACGAGGCCGAAAGAAGGTATCCTGCAACCGAGAAACTCGTGCTAGCATTGGTAACCTCGGCCAAGCACCTCCGGCCTTATTTCCAAGGGCACTTCATCGTCATGTTAACTAGCAAACCCTTGAAGAAGATCCTCTCTCATACTGAAGCCTCGGGGCGCCTCGTCAAGTGGGCCATCATGCTTGGGGCCTATGATATCTCTTACCGCCCCCGCTCAGCCATCAAGGGACAAGCCCTCGCTGACTTCATCGCAGAGAGCACCGTCCCGACCGAGGAAACCCTTCCGTGCACGCATGGGCCCACTTGGGACTTGTTCATCGATGGGCCTTCCAACTCGACTGGCAGCGGCCTCGGTGTCCTCCTCAAGTCCCCCGAGGGGGCAGAGCTACAGTATGCTTTGAAGTTCAACTTTTCGACGTCTAATAATGCCTCCGAGTATGAGGCCCTCATATCGGGAGCCCGGATGGCGCGACGACTAGGGGCCGAGCGAGTCAGGATCCACGCTGACTCCCAATTGGTTGCCAACCAGGTCAATGGTGACTATGAAGCTCGAGAAGCACCAATGATCAAGTACCTCCTAATGGTCAGAGGGTTGGCCCAACTATTCGAGAGTTTTGAGACAGTTCGAATAGCTCAGGAGAAAAACTCCCAGGTGGACGCCCTCTCTCATCTAGCCTCCTCTCTCGGCCCCGAAGGTACTCGGTCGGTCTTTCTTGAGGAGCTAGAATGATCGTGCATTGAATCCAAGATCAAGATCGTTGACCCGGCACCCCCGAGCGATTGGTAGACTCCCTACATATCCTGGCTCTGGGACTCCCAAGAGCCCCCCAGCCGTCGGGAAGCTCAAAGATTGAAGTACCAAGCCCGACACTTCATCATCCTAGACGACACCCTGTACTGTAGGTCTTTCTTCGGTCCCCTCCTTAAATGCCTCGGTGCCGACGAAGCCAGCCGAGCAATCTAAGAAGTTCACGAAGGCATCTGTGGTGCGCATCAAGGAGGATGATCGCTCGCCAGGATCTTACTTCGGCAGGGTTATTGGTGGCCCACTATTCAGTGCGACTGCTCGATCTACGTGTAAAAATGCGGCCAATGCCAATGCTTCGACCACCTGATCCACCAGCCTACCTCGGAGCTCGTCACCCTTACTGAGCCGTATCCCTTCGCTCGGTAGGGAATCGACATCCTGGGGCCATTCCCTATTGCTCAGGCCCAGAAGAAGTTATTCATCATCACCATCGACTACTTCACAAAGTGGATTGAAGCTGAAGCCACTGCCAAGATTACTGAGTCGATCGTGTGGAGCTTCATGTGGAAGTCGATCATTTGTCGTTATAGTACCCCGCTGGTGATTGTGAGTGACAATGGTCGGTAATTTGATTCTCACTAACCTAAATATTCACAACCACTTCACTTTGAAAGCCCACCCTTAGGCCAACGGACTGGTCAAAAATGCCAACAAAGCTATATTAAAAGGCATTAAAATCAGGCTCGACAAGGCCAAGGGAAGCTAGCTCGAGGAATTACCAAGCGTACTATGGTCACACCGAACTACTCCAAGAACGGCCACCGGTGAAACCCCTTTCTAATTGGTGTATGGCATGGAAGCCGTAGATCCGTTGGAGATTGGCAACCCCTCTCTCTGAGCCACCAACTTCTCGCCCAAGGTGAATGAGCAGAAACTACTGGAGAACCTCGATTTGGCGAGTGAGATCCGAGAGATCGCCAGCATTCGAGCCACGAAATACCAGCGGTGCCTCACTCAATACTACAATGCAGAGTCTGAGATAGACACTTCCAGCCAGGAGACTTCATCCTAAGGAAAGTCGAAGCCTCTCGACCACTAGAGGCGGTGGGCAAGTTGGCCCCTAACTGGGAAGGCCCCTACCAAGTGGTCAAGACGCTTGGGAAAGGAGCATACCGACTGTCCACCATGGAAGGAACACCTATCCCTCGGACGTGGAATGCAACAACGCTACACTCTGGAATATCAAATGGACCTTATGCAATCAGAACCCATAGATTTGAATCTACTGAGTTCACATAATCCCTGAATCTTCCTAGCCAAATGTAGAAATTGGAGGCCATGAAAACAAATTTAAATCAGAGAATAGAAAACAATGGATGCACCAAAAAGGCTGGATCAGATCTATAGATCGTTGGATCTGATATCACAGAAACCTGCTCTGATACCAATTGATAGTATTGGTGATCCGATCTGATAACGGGTGAAATGATTGGAGCGTGCACGGCTGAGATCCAAAGGGGGTGCCCAATGAAAACTTTTGCAGAATTAAAAAATTAAACGAGTCTAGTCGATCTCGAGTCTCGCGGGTCCGTCCCGCATCACTTTTACTCCTAACTTGTTGTTCTAGCCATCCACGAGATAACTTACATCTAGAAGTGCTCCTATGAATAGAATTTTCGAGTGGAAGAAGATCCTAGTTTCTATACGTCCTGTGCTAAACCAGCAACTTCTTATCCCGCGTTCTCCTTAATCTCTTGATATAAATCTATGAAATTTGGAGGGTAGGTAGAAGATAGAAAGAGAAACAAAAAGTTCTAAAGACACAACTCGAACTAACCTCATCTAGGGCTTCTAATCTCTTGATTTTTATCGAATCGGTGCACTGCTTCCTGTGCAACCTGTAGCAAACTGTGACTTGCAGACGCCCTAAGTCTCCAACGGATGGGTCTTCTAGCACGAAAATTGGAGGGTTGTTAGTTAAAACTAAGGGGAACATAAAGTTCTCAAGAACCAACCCGAAATAATGTCTCCTTACCATTGAACTACGTGAGCCAAACTAAGGGTTCACACAGGTCAAACCTAAATTCTATTTATAGGATTTACCTAGGGTTTAAGAGATTAGGTCGAACTTACAGTCCTATATTGGGGTAGAATTGATCCCTAGAGAGTTCTAGAGAGTCTTCCATCCCAGGTAGCTTCGATCTAAGGTGATTAGGTTGCCAAAGATCTAAGCTTTTCACGTTTCACCTCGACCCATTCTCAAAACGTGCTCGCAGTCATCTCTGGACCGCCTGAAGGCATTAGCGGTCGTGCGATAGACCGTTTTCAGGCTTTTAATCTGAATTTTTTATATTTTTATATTTATCATCTAATTAACTTATTTATCACCCTTTTTAATTCTGAAATCAATCCTAATTACGTTTCTTTAATTGGGCTAGGGCCAAAGAGGTGAAGTTTTGAGTCTTTTGGGCCTATCTAAGCCTTTAAATAATTCCGTCGTCTGCTATGGGAGTTGTGAGTACAGTCGAAGGCATGCAGAGGGGCGATGGCGGGGGTGGGTGTAGGGAAGGCCCGGACAGTATGGGCAGGAATCAAGAGGGAGGGAGGGGGACGGGATAGCAGGGGAGGGCGTAAGAGGAGAGGCAGAGAAGGTGAGGGGAGTGTTGGGGGTTATGGTTCCAGAAGTGAGTGCGGAGTTGGGGAGAGGGGAGGAAGGGGAGGGAGATTTGGGACAGAAGTACATCTGTCTGAAATCCTTCCCTAATTTGACACAGATTTGGAATGGAAGGATTTTTCATCAAAAACAATAAAAATATTTTTGACAAAAACTACTTCTATCCCAAATCCTTCCCAAATTAGGAACGAATTTGTGACGGAACTATGAGCCATTAGAAATATCAAGAATCATAATTTCCTATTATTTTCGACGGATCATAGTTCTGTACCAAATCCACCCCTAATTTAGGATGGATTTGGGATAGAAGTATAGCCTGTCAAAAATATTATTATTTCTTCTAGTTAAAAATCTTTTCATCCCAAATTTGTCCCAAATTAAGGATAGATTTGGGACAGAGTTATCTTCGTCGAAAATCTGTCCCAAATTTACGTGACGAAGCTGGCCTTCTTCATGTCCTCGAAGGACATAGGACGTGGTCGAGGGAGGGACAACGAGGAGGTGGGGGAGCCTTTGTCAAGTGGTGATGAGGGAGGTATCTAGGAAGCTGAAAATTAAGAGGAGGCATGCTCAGTCGAGGACTCCAAGCGAGGTTTGTTTGATATTGGAGTTGGTCTCCACTTTCCTTCTCAGGCTCACCAATGTCTGTCGCTCCCAATTCCTCCCCCATCTCTAACCGCACCCCCGATCCGCATTTTATTTTTATAGAAATGGGTTGAAAAAGGAGGAGTAAAAATGGGAAATAGCTACACCCCCTCCCAACCCCCACTACATGAAGAACCTCGCAGGTTCCCAGCAAAGGGCCCAGATCGAACGAGGTAGAGAGGGGTTGGGAGGGCACTATAGAAGTATTTGTTGTCATGAGAGAGAGTGAGAGTGAGAGTGTGTGCATGTGAGAGAGAGAGAGGTTGGGGGGCTGTAGAAGTCATCCTCATCTACTATGAGAGTTGTTAGTGCAGTCCGAGGCATGTAGAGGGGCAGTGGTGGGGTTGGGTGCACCAGTGGCCCAGAGGGGATGGGCAGAGATCAGGAGGGAGGGGAGCCGCGACGGCGAGGTTTTTCTCTTGGGAACGGCCATGTCGTGAACTCTTTTGGGCGGCGGACGGCATGCAGCCGCCCTCTAGGCGAGTTGAGTGAGCGCGGGTGTATGCCGCAAAACCCCCGAGACTTCAAGCCTTCGGGTGCGCGCTCGCCCGCCAGCGATAATAGGCCCGCGGCAAGGACCACTCCGGCCGATCCTCGACCCGCTCGCGCACGAAGCCCTCACGCTCGTACCAGGCCCAGGCCTTGCGGTTGCCGGTGGAGGTCCGCAGCCAGATCTCGTCCGGCATCAGCGCCCGCGCATACTGCAGGAGCCGTGCGCCGAGGCCTCGCCCCTGGAAGTCGGGCGACACGAAAAGCTGGTCCAGATGGCGGTCTTCCAGGCGAACCGCCAGCATCGCGGCGATCGTTCCGTCGGCGTCCGCGACGAACAATCGCCAGCCGGCGGCGATTTCCTGGGGAATCCGCTCGCGCAATTCCTCGAAGGTCGAATCACCGGCAACCGACAGGCCGGTCGATTCCCAGCTGGCCATCCAGACCCGGGTGACTTCGTCGAAGTCCTCTTCCATGGCCGGCCGGATCAGGATGTCGGCGCTCATGGCAGCAACCGCTTCGGCGCGACGCGGGCCCAGGCCATCTTGAGCAGCGATTCGATCAGACCCGGGTCGGCGCGCTCGTACCAGACGAAGGTCGATCCCTTGAGGCCCCAGGACCCCGGCACAGGCTCGACCACCCCAGGGTGGCCTTCCGCCAGGTTCCGTTGATCCTCCGGATCCAGTTTCACCATCATGCGGGGATGCTGCACATGGATCGTGGAGAAGATCTTCCCGCCGACCCGGAACGACGGCATGCCGTGGTGGTCGGCCTCGATGGCCTCGGGCAGGACCAGAGCCCATTGGCGGATATCGTCCGGCGTCGGCATCGCCCTGCCCCCGTTTCAACCCTGCTGCGCCCGGGAAAGCCGCTTTGGCGCCACGTGCGTCCAGGCCAGCCGCAAGAGGAGCGCCATCAGCGCCGCATCGCAAGCCCGCGGGTCGACATAGGTCCAGCCGTGGTGGCTGTAGAGCCGCGCGGGGCGCACCACGCCGGGATGGCCCTCGATCAGGTTCAACTGGTCCTCGCGCTCCAGCTTTATCGTGATGTGGTCCGCGCCCGCCGGCATGATGCAGAAGATCCGCTCATGCACCCAGAACGTCGGCTGGCGCCGGTGCGGCCGCTCATAGGCCTCCGGCAGGGCCAGGGCGAGCGCGCGGATCGCCTCGCCGTCCATCACGGCGCCTTGGTCGCCGGTTGCCCCGGCGGCGGCTGGCCGAGCGAGCGCAGCCAGGTCACGGCGATCACCACATAGGAGCGATCGCGGCCGAGCGGCGAGACATGGCTGGCGCCCAGCACGCTGAGGGTCCAGCCTCTCACCGAACGGTCGGCGGGGGCCATCTCCGCGTCCCGCCAGCCAAACCGACTGAGCAGGTCCGCCTTGCTCGCGGAGATCACCACCACGGTCGGAATCTGCCGCGGCGAGCCGCCGAGGTCGCGCGCCGTCTGCAGTCCCGGGGTGACCATGCGGTCCTCGTCGCGACCGATCTGCAGGCTGCACAGCGACGTCAGCGACTCGCGCTTGCGCTCGGCCGCATCGCCGCTGAGGTTCTCGTGACGGATCACGAAGCCGGAGATGATCGGCGCCAGATGCATCCGCCCGGCGACGAACGCCAGGCCGGCGATGCGCCGCTCGTCGTCGAGGGCGTTCATCAGCACCTTGTGGTCCAGGTCGTCGCTGCCGACCCCGTTGACGTAGACCAGCCCGGCGACCCGATCCGGCCACATCGCCGCGAAGGTCTCAGCGTAGAGGGCGCCGTTGGAGTGGCCGACCAGGATCACCGGCGCGGTCTCCCCCATGCCGTCCAGCAGATCGGCTAGCTCGTGGGCGATGGAGACCACGTCCTCGCCGCCGGGGCGCCGGGGCGAGCGCCCGAGCCCGCCACGATCGTAGGCGCAGACCCTGCCCTCCTTGGACAGGTCGGTGAGCAGACGGTCCCAGTCGGCGGACATGCCGAAGGCGCCGGACTCCAGGATCACCGTGGGCGAGGCGGTCTTTTCACCCCGGCAGTCGACCCACAGCTCGCGGCCGGACGCGGTGCGCTGCAGGCCGGCGGCCTGCACGGGGAGGGGTTTAGGCAGACTAGACCTAGCCCCTGGGTTGGTCTGCCTAAACCCCCCTCCCCCACTCTGTCAATAAAATAAAATAAAATAAAATAATTTTCCCAAGGGTTTACCCAGACCAAGTTCTACCCTTAACTTGGTCTGCCTAAACCCCCTGACCCTTCATATTCTCCTATAAAACCCCCTTAGAAGCTCAAGGGGCATATACACATGGAGACACACAGACATGTAGATGCTAACGAACACCATTTAGACTTCCGCATGCACCTAGAAAGCAAGGACGAACGCAAGGAGATAAGTGTGCGTAGTTGGCTTGTTGATCATCTTACACACACTGAGGGTATGTCACTCACACTTCCCTCGTACCGCATCTAGCCATCTCACACAAGTCCTTCCCCATTGCATATATGGCATTATGACATCAGCAAAAAAACACCCACATCTCGAGTCTGCCCGTGTATGACAACCTATGATGGCCACACTTGCTCCATGATGCTGCACCTACCTCCATCATGGGATCGCGTGCCCCTCACTTGCCTCAAGCTGCCACCAACCTCTTTAACTAATGATTCGAGCTAACCGGACCTTGGCCCAGGAGTAACATTCCTAGGACCGGCCTCGACTTCCCACCATGAAGATACTCGCCTCTCAGGATCCGTAATCGACTGCTCATCCCGAGCCACATCCGGGCCTCCTCCAGACGTCAACTAGTATCTCCCCCTATCATCCAGTCTAGCCCTCCCTCAGCAAATCGGGCATGTCCCTAGCTCCTTGCGGAGAGCCTCTGTAAAAACATGCAGATGTCCACCTTATTATGCATTGACCCGGGGATCGACCCACGTGTCGAAATTGTCCTGCGGCTTGCACCAATTGTAATTTGGCTTCCTCGACCCATTTGTAAAGCCCACGTGGCTCTCGTAAAGTATGAAACCAGTTAAACCCATATACCCATATCCAGGTCTTAGCTCGCCTCTACACTACTCCGTGTGTGTCGAGTATCTCCCACTCTAGTAACTTGAAACCTCCCAGTCAAGTGCACCCTTATAGCTGCGGGATGCCCCCGACCCTCTATCCATGTCTTTAGACCTATCTAGACTTCTCTCCAGCACAGAACAAAGGTGTTTGGATTCAATCCGATGTAAATAAACATTGACTAGTTACAATCGGTAGGAAAAGACGTCCAGTATACGATTCCCCACAACCGCCTGCGCACTCACACCCATGGAACCCTCTCTCTCTCCACATGTCACCCGATCTCCCGAGCCCACGTGCCACGTCCTAGCTACGCTCCCCAGTCACCTTTAAATCCTGGGACGAGGCCACATCCAGAATGAGAAAATCCACCAGGAAATAACACTCATGTACTTTCACAATCACATCCTCCAACAGACCCCTTGGAGTTTTCACCGATCTATCCACCAATTGAAGGATTATTGAAGTTGGTTTTAATTCTCCCAGATCAAACTTCTCGTAGATAAAGGTGGGTAATAGATTTACACTAGCTCCTAGATCCAGTAATGCCCGATCAAAAGTAACACCACCTATGTCACAAGAAATCAACGGGGCTCCGAGGTCCTTCAATTTCTTTGGTAAGAGATTCATCAAATAACACTCATATCCTCAGACAAGCGGATCTTTTGAGTTGATGCCCTCAGTTCCCTCTTTGGTGTACATAGCTCTTTCAAAAATTTTACATAAGTCAGCACATGCTTGATTGCATCCAATAATAAAATATTAATGTTCACCTGCTTAAATAATTCCATTATTTCTTTTTATTGGACTAGCATTTTCTTGTGAGCCTTCGACTTTAAAGCATCAGGAAAAGGGGCCTTTGGCACATAATCTTGGGGTCTTTCATCAACTTTTGTCTTTCCTTTATCCAACTTCTTCTCTTCACCCTTCGGCTTCTTTTGCTCTTGTACAATCACCGGCTCCTCTTCCTCACTATCACTTTTCACTTGGGCTTCTTGGCCCGAACTGCTACCAACTCCCCTAGCATGATAAGGGTCTTCTAAAATCTTCTCGCTCTTAAGGGTAGATATAGTCTTGGCGTTCTCAAATTGAGGGCCCATAGGAGGAGGAGGCTGAGGTTGGGTTGGTTGAGGAAGTATAGGAGCTCTTTGGGGGAAGCCTGGAGGTTGGTTCCTAGGATTGGCCAGAGGGGTCGAGATTGACCCCCTCAAAATAAAAGCCATCCAGGAGCTGACACCTTTGAAGAACCTGGGAGAACTAAGGTCCCTGCAAGGCCAGCTAGCTTATATCCGTAGGTTTATCTCTAACTTATCGGGACGCTGCCAGCCATTCCATAAACTGATGATGAAGAATGCACCGTTCAGCTGGGGGGATGAATGCTAGCATGCCTTCGACCGACTGAAGGATTATTTGAAAACCCCACCTGTGCTGGGGGCACCTGTCAAAGGCAAGCCGCTCATCCTTTACATAGTGTCTACCGAATATTCACTGGGGGTAATGCTTGCCCAGAACAATGACGAGGCCTAATTATATCGGATAATTAGAGTATAATTATAGGAGGAATTTGACCAAAATTTAAATTCTGGCACCCAGGGCAAGTCGCGGTCAGTCACGCGACCGCGTCTTGGTAATAGCGGTCAAGGGGTGACCACTACCTGCTTCCAAAAATGGGATCTGTAGAGGCATGGAAAACTTAGATTTTTACCCATCCAAACGCCATGGATCAATGTGATCTGGCATGGGAACTAATCTAGAACTATCAAGGGATCGAATTGATGCCCTATAGGACTTCTAATTCGACCTAATCCCTCAGCCCTAGGTCATTCACTATAAATAGAGCCCATATTTGATCTGCGCGAATCCTAATTTTGGCTCGCGTGGTTCGAAGGTAGGGTATTGGTATTACATGTTAGTCCTTCAGAAGTTTTTGTTCCCCTTAGCATCTTCTAACCCTCTGCAAACTTTCATGTTAGGAGGTCAATAGCTTAAGGAGGTAGAACACCGGGAAGTTGCTAGTTCCACACAGAACGTGCAGGAACAAGGCTGTTGTTCCGGCAAAAAAATTGAAGTCTAGAGCCAATTCTAGAGGTAAGTTATCTCATGAATGGCTTAAACATCAAGATAGGAACAAAATTCCTCTGTTTTCTCATGATTTCATACACTATATATGGAGTATTTAGCGTTCTTCTATGACTGCACATCCATGTCCTTCTCTGCATATTATCCATACACCCCTTAAATAAAAGATGGAAAGTTGATTTATTTCATGCCTCTTTCATGCCATAAACTTGCCTTAAGCATGCCCCCATATGTTATCTTTCAGTTCCATGTAGTTTCCATGCATATTTTGCCTTGGAATAGTCCCTGCAAACCAGTTTTCATCTCTGTCTGCAACAACTAGAAGGCAGTCTTATAGAGACCGCTACTTGAAGGCAGTCTTATAAAGACCACTACTTTTAAGTAGCAGTCCCCGACCGACCTCTACCTAGTTCCTGTAACCAGCCCGAACCTTGGTTATTTTCTGCTTATATATGTGATAATAAGCATACCTTATTTCGTTTATTTTTACCCTGAATCATGTCATGCCTTAGTTTCTGGTTCTTAATCATGTTATGAGTTCATTTTGATGTAAGCATGCTTTAAAGACTAAATTTCTCTATATGTTATTTTCTTGCCCAAAATCATATAGCATTGTATGTAAGGAATTTTCATGCGTTATGTGAAGTTTTATCGTCCCTTTCTCATCCCCTTTCTGTTTTATAAGTTCACACATTGCACGTATTCCAGTATGTTGCTATTAGGTCACATACACTTGATAGGAACACCTCTTAGACTTGAGATCCTCTCTGTCGGATATTCCTTATGTCGGATTAGGTGATCATATTTCAAGGCCTCCGTAAGTCTCCGCGAGCCTAGAATTCTCACTAGGACGTCGAGCTGGTTGTACCCTAAAAATCCATTGGTCTAGAAAGCACTTGAGTTTTTCAGATTTTCTGCACTCAGGACTGATCATGGCCCTCCTGAGATCGCCACCTTCTAGTAGCGGTCCAGATCTAACCACGTTCTGCCTGCAACTACACTACGTCGACCTCTTTCCCTTCTGGCGTCGACCCTGCTTGATTACGGTATTGACTCGACCGCCATCTTGAGGAAACGGTCCAGGCACGACCGCATTTTGTCTAAGTGCTGCCCAACCCGTGGTTTGACCCAAGGGTTGTGTCTATTCTGTTTTTAGATAGTCTACTAATTATCTAAAACTTAACATCTGATTTAATAAGTCATTTAATAAATTATGAAAATTAATGAATGTACTGTTATGCTGCCAGATTCCTTCCGTAGCATGACAAAAAAACAAAAAACAAAAAAAATAAGATAAACAAGAACGACAAAACCCCTTTTAAAAATCCAAACTATTGTCTTCAAATGCACAGCAGCAGTGTCTTCCACCCAAAAAATACTTGAATGGCCAATCCTCACATATTCCCTTGATTCTGTTTCGTGGTTGTAATACTAGTCAAACTAAGAATATCACAACTTCATACATCCCAATCGAAAATTTAAGTGTAGCAGAAACATGGGGACTAAGAAAATGATAGCTGATGATGTAGAAAGAACAACTTGAATCATCATATATCCAAACCACAACAATAATGAGAACCAGGTTTGCTACCTGGTTTCTCGTCAAACAGAGTATTGTGATTTTTCTCATAGACCTAGCTAGTTTCCTCTGAGTAGATTGTAAATTGCAGACTTCAAGAATAAATGGTAACAGTACATCCAAAGTTACCAAAATCAAGTTCTGGCTTTCCTTCCCATACATTATATATATAGATATACGAGGTGAGTGCCATTGCAACCAGTGGCAACTAAAAGCGGTGCCAGCTACTCCAATACCAAATGATGTGATCTCCGATTTTCAATCATAGGATGGCTAATTAGATCTGGAGCTATGACAAAGGCAATAGCTAACGTTCAAGGGCATACATGAAGCCACAAGATGAGCAGAGGAAGGGAGAGACCTGCCAAGTTCTCAGGAAAGGACGGTGGCTGAGGTTCAGTCTTTTCTTCAGTCCCTCCTCCATAGTCTCGTGGAAAGCATGTTTAGAGAGGGGAAGGGCATCATGATTTATGAACTGTCATATCCCGAGATCTCTCTCTCTGTGAGGTTTCTGCCTCTCAGGGTCCCCAGATAAAATTAAGACCCAACCAAAACGAGATAGGAGGACAAACAAGACGTAAAAGCAGGAGAAGAGGTGGCAATGACCAAATGACAATGATGACAGTGGTGGCTGCCTGCAGTGGTGGAGAGAAGAGGTGATGGTGGTGGTGGAAGAGGTGCGGATGAAATTAAAGCAGACAGACAAAGGAAGAGAAAGGGATGGAGGATGAAAAGAGAAATATAAGAAACAAAGGAAAAAGAACTTAATAAGAGTATGAAGAACGAGGAAGAGGAGAATTAAGCAATAAAATTACCTTTTCAGATCCCTCAAAATAACTCCTCTTTGACCTGCCAATGGTGTGGGGATCCAATAAGGCAACCCATATTGTGGCAGACGCAAGATCTAAAGAATGATCCCATAAGAAGACTCCTATATAAATGAGGTTCCAGCATGATAGCAGTTTCCGATGTTTTAGCAAACAATTGGCGGCTGCATGAGTGGGTTTAAATAGTGGAGGAAGAAGCCAACACACATGGTTAGGAAAGGGAACAGCAATTTAAGTAGCAACTTGAGGAGGAATAGGTATTCAACCAGCAGACAGGGGGTCACTTGGTGAATGGAGGACAATCCAGCCAGACTGCTATCTCTTCCCAAAGGCAAAATGAGATGGGTCAATGAGCACTGATTAGTGTTATGTCCATAAGGGAGTGAAAATTACCAACTCCTGTGGGAAGGCACTAGGAACAAAACTAGCAAGATGAAGAGATAGTAGTGAACAATGTGTGTTTAACCTACGGTCATGGTTGTACGATGCATTCCTCCATAAAGAAATGAACTTTAGAGATGGGAAGGAGTTATGACTTGCTAGGCTTCTTGAAATTCTCAGTAATTGACGTAATCCAGGCAGCAAGCTTGGCTTAAAACTAATGGTAATACCAAAAATTCCCTCAGCCACAGAAGCCAATAAGAAAGTTGTCAAGACAAGGATGCACGGGCAAAGTTATAGCCATGTGAAAGAAGCAAGGAATATAGAAGGTAAAATTAACTAAGAAAAATAATCCAAGGGGGATGGTGTCAGCTCTCAAATAAGAGTTAACAAAAACAAAGAGTCAACTGCAATGTTTCCATTACTAAAATTACAATGCATAAATTCGGACTTGGTCCTACTAATTTTAAAACCTTTAGACTCAAAGGCAAGTCTCCAATGCTCTTACTTAACATTTAAAGCATCAATACTCTCATCAATTAAGACAATATCATCTGCAAATAGCATACACCAAGGGATATCCTCATACAATTGTTTTGTTACTTCATCCATAACTAAGACAAAGAGATACGGCGTACTGCTTAGTACAGTGTTACTAATTCTACTGGGGTAGAATCAGGTATGTGCTTCTGTAGTTTGTTGAGCACAGTTTCTCTCTGAAGAGTCAGAGGAAGGGAGGAGGTTGTTCCTCCGGTGATAAGCTATGTAATCAGCCATTGTAGCGGATTGATCCGCAGTGTTTTTGCTTGTGCATGGGAAGCCTCACCCTGATCAGGTGAGGGGTGGACGTAGATTTCTGAAAGCAATCAAACCACCAAAAATTCGATGTGCATTGTGTGGATTGATTTTCTTATATCCTACCACTATCCTCAAGTAAACTAGAGTGGTATATCAAAAGGCGTAGCTGGAAAGATAGGTCAAGCCTATCCGGAACGCTGCCCCTTGCGTAAGGAGATCCCTGGATCAAACCTCTGCCACGTACCTATTCTAGTCTGCCAGTTCTTATTGCTTAAGCCTTGCTGCGTTGTAAATTTCCCTCAATTGATTTTTGTCTGATCAACGTATATACAAAGCTTCACTTCTTCTTGCTGATCTGGTGCTTGTTACTTGGTCTAGTCTGTTTCTAGTGCTCGGATTATTGCATCTTCTCTGTAACAGTTAGTATAGTGGGATCTAAATTTTATTTTTGGGCTATTAAGAGAAGAGATCTATTCATCCCCCTTTCTAGATCTGTATCTCCTTTTTCATCAGTTGTGTTGCATCCCCAAGTTGATATTGATGCTTGGTTTTAATGATAGCAAATGGAGTGTGCTTGTGTATGTGTTTTATTGAGCAACATATGTGCAACTTATTTAATGTGCTAAAGGATGGCTTCAAAATAAGTTTCTGTGAAAATAGATTGTTAGCCTATTGAGTATTTCTAAATGAGAGTTCTTATTGAGCAAGTTGATTTAAGAACTCTTAACATTTATTCAAACTAATGGGTTATCTTGGCTTGCAGGATTAAAATCTATTATTCACACTTGGAACTCAAAGGAATGCATCAATTCAATTTTTCCGCTAAAAGGAGTTGACCCACTCATTGCATTACGTCGACTCCTTCTATGTTCCATGCATTTCATCAATAGGTTTTCAAAGTCTTGAATGGGTATTTCATGCATTTACAACATGAGACTTTTGGGCTTGAAATATGCTTAGTATATTTACTTGAAACATGATGGAATGTAGTTTGAAAGATGTCCATACTTTGGTTAAGTGCATGGCTAATTGCTCTTGACTCTTCGTTGCGGAAAGCTAAGCTTTGGTTATGTTTCATGTATTCTCTTCATGGCTTTTGAGGTTCATTTTGTGCTTAAGGATCTTATATATAAGTCTTGGTAGAAACCGGGTTGAAAGATGCTCATTCATTGAAATGGATGCATGGTTTGATAGCCTCATAGATTTGCTTGGATGATTGATATTTTCATTCCAATCCTGAGTTGTGTGAAATTACGTAATATGCATCTTGATAGTTGTGAAGATTGTGAAGAAGGGTCTTTTTGCAATTGAAGATTTTATGGGTATTTTGTAAAGCTTTGAATGCTTTCCATACGTATTTTTCATGAGGAGTTAAAAGTCATGATGGTGAGTATTGGTTAAGATTTTCACATGAATCTTGATAGGCTAGGATATACTCATTTCTTATGCACATGCATGTTCTTCATAGGATTCTTGAGCTAGTGTTCTATTCTATTCATGAGAATCTTGGTGGGGAGTGGTTGATATGTGGTTTTATATTGTTTAAACTCCAAGGAATACTTGGTTGTTTGTTTTATCAACTAACCCTTTCATGTTTCCATTGAGCTTTCAGTTATAGGACTGAACTGCATGCTATCTAGAATTGTAGCAGAATTCGGTCGATCGACCTGGGCATTTCGGTCGACCGAAATTGCCAGTGTTGGCAACTCTGAAATGTTTCAGAGTTTAGTCGACCGGCCCTCAATTTCGATCGACCAATTCCATCGGGCTACGATTCCGGCTTCACGAAACTCATCCAAAACCCATTCTACTCAATCCATTTGGGTCCTATCTTTCACCCATTTGCCCCTAGGTTCTTGATAGACATATTAGGGTCATTTTGGAGGGCTCTAGAAGGGCTATATGGGTATTTTGCACTCTCTTATATATACTTCTACGTGAGTTACAAATTTACACAAGAGAAACCCTTATGTACTTATGTTCTCTATCTTGTGCAAAGTTTTGTCATAATCAAAACATTATTCAACACGATGGGTAATTTGAGGTCTAGGATCAATCCAAGAGGTAGGTTGTCTCATGATTGGCTTAAACATGATGTTAGGGATAAAAGCCCTCTATTCTCTCTCGATTTCATCCTTCTTGCACGTAGTGTTTTGAGTTTCACCATGATCGCGCATTAGGGTTCTAGTTCATGCTGTATATGTCCATGCAACATTAATGGAAAGATAATAACTTTGGTTGATTGCATGCCCTTTTTATTGCGTTATTTACGTGCTAGCATGATTTCCTTTTAGTTTTGTACGAGTTTGCATTTTAATTTGCCATAGAAAAGTGCTCTGCAAGGCCAGATGTCTTTCTGTCTTACTCCAGGAAGATAGCGGTCTAGTAGAAATCGTGACTTGAAGTAGCGATTACTTGATCAACTACGATCTGGCTACTGTTCATGCCAAATAGCAACTAGATCAGCCTTCATGATTTCCTGTTATGGATAATTATCTATGCTATATTTCATTTTATTTCGTTATGTTTATGTTCTACTATATCATGTTTTGAAAGGGATATATTTTGTGCCATACCATGCTTTAATGGACTATTTTTACATATGCTAATTTCACAAATACACCTGATAGTTTTGTACTAAAGGGACTTTCAATCTTTGGTTAAAACTTGCACATCGGTCTATGTTTCACTTTTGTTTTCTATCCTTCTTGGTTACTTGTACATAGCCCGTACTCTGGTACGTTCGCTATTAGTCACTGGCATTCGATAGGAACACCCTCTTGGACATTGAATGCTTCTCCATTGGATATTCCTTCTGTCAGACTAGGTATTCGTGTTTCAAGACCTCCGTAAGTCTCCGCGAGCCTGAGATTCCCATTAGGACGTCAAGCTAATTGTACCCTAAAATTCCAAAAGCTAGATGAGCACTTCATGATTTTCTGTGTTCTATCCTGATCGCGGCCATCCTGAAACCGCATTCTGTAGATTGCGGCTGGCCAACGACCACATTCTTCTAGTGTGTTGGCTAATTTTTCAGTCGATGGATCTTCTATTTCCAGTTGACCGATTCTTGTTTTCAGTCGACAGATCCTTAAATTAGTCGACTGAGTTTTTTAGGGTTGACAGACTTCTGATCGCGGACCCCTACCAGACTGCATTCTCAAGATAGCGGTCGCCTTCAAATCGTGTTATATCAAAACCTGTCCAACCCGAAGGCTTGACCAAAGGGTTGATTGTGCTCTGACCCAGACGATCTTCTAGCTATCTGAAACCTGAAACATTACTTATCAAGTCATTAATGAACTGTGAAATTAATAAAGATGCCGTTATGCTGCCAAAATCTTTCTGTAGCACAACGTCCTTTTAATTCGTTCCTGACCTCTTTTTCAACGAATTTGGTACGTTCTTGCCTTGCTTACTATCGACTCAAAGGCATTATTGAACTTAGCATTCTTTGTCGAACTTATTGACATTCTCATAGAAATAACTAGATTCATAACTTGAAGATGAAAGTGTGAGCACGGATGGTGTCCAAGGGCTCCAGTCTAGCCCCCTCGACAAATAGCCAAAAATATACTGTAAATCATGGGATATAATAATTACTGGCACCACATTACACTGGAATTATTTTCTTTATAAACTAGATGATTTCATGAGGCAATTCATGAAATTTACTTACTTGCTTGAAAAGTACATTCTCGTTACATATTTGTGCATAGCATTCTTAAGGTTATGAAATAGTATATTCTCATTACATGATAATACATTCTTGATTGAAACGTCAATTTCTATTCTTACTTCATCGTGCTCGTATATTCTTGAAATATCATATCGCACTCTACATCGAATCTTGTTACTTTTTACTATTATTTTATTGTATGATTTATCGCACCTTATTTCTTTATTGCATCTTCTAGAGCTAAAACATTAATCAAGTAAACTATGCCGCCATGTTGACACGAAGATATCTACTGAGCGAGTGCACTCACTTCCTATTTTCTCCAACTTTTCAGGAAGCTCTAGTGGATCATTATCGGATCATTCTAATGATGGTTCCAGGAGTGATTGAAGATCGAGAGAAGCCTTAGATAGAGTGTCTTGAGTCATTTATGTTAATTCAGGATCGTTCACTGTAATAGACGGTAAAGTTTTAAATAGACAAATAAAACATGCCAACAAACTAAAAGAAAATTTGAACGAAAAGTGTGTCCACACCCAGTGACTCTTCGATGTCCTCGTCGAGAGGGGGCAAATCATGCCCCACAATCTGTTAACAGACTACGCCCAATGGGACTTCAGTCACCCCCAGTACTACTCTTTCCATGCCAGAATCTGCCATGCGATCGAGTCCTGCGAGGAAGTTCAGTACTTAATCTAGGAACAGATCCAGTGGGAGCAAATCAATGCTAAGGAAAACTCCATCGCACTCCTGAGACTTCGACAAGCCATCGAAGAAACCATGAGCATCGCCAGGAATGCACCAGGATGACCAGATCCTCCTCAGGTAAATGGGCACGAGCAACCTTATCAACATATCCCAGAATGGCTCAAGTTTCGAACTGATGATCGAGAAGCCCTTGAGCTATTGCGAAGGCGTAAGGAGCGGGACACCAGTCAGGAGACTGGGCCGAGTGATTTCACGGTCAATGTCATCCATCCTCCTGCCTCCTCGGCTCCTCTAGACTCCCAGACATCGCCAACCAGCTGGCCAGCCCCTGTCACTTTGACCGTGCAATGGCGGCCTTGGCAAGAGCTGGAGTCTCTCCCCTTCTCCAAAGAGGATACCGCCAGGCTACTCTGAGTCCTTATCGGCCGAGAGGATGTCCTGGTGGGCAAGATGATGATGGGCTCCCCAAGTTCCTCTTGCTCTTCCCTTACCCTGCGCCCATCTCCAATATCAGGGGATTGGAAGGGGAAGCAAAAATAGGGAAAGGTTTCGACCCGGTCGTGTCACGCCACCTCGATCGACGAGCTGTTAGGTCCTCTTCGCATGCCCTGCAACCTAGTATAGATTATAAAGAAGACATCTTCAGTGCCCTCAGCGACTCTGGCTCACGAGTCAAGCCCGCCACCACAAGGCCTGCTCGACATGGGAAATCAGGGCGACTACCTGGAGTGAAAATACCCTATGATGTCTTCAACTGTCACCAAACCCTACTCAGCCAGATCACAAAGGCAACGCTAAGGAGCAGGACGCCAAGCATGTCTCCCAGTCCGTCTCTCAACAAAAGACCTTACCACCACCCATAAGGCATCAAACCGTGCAAACGTCTTTGGACGTCGGCCTCAGAGTACCAGTTCAGTGGGAGATACCTCCCTTGTTACCGCGGGTAAGGCATCAAACCACGCAAGCGTCTTTGGACGCTGGCCCCAGTGCACTAGCTAAGCGGGAGATACCTCCCTCGCCACCACAGGTAAGGCATCAAACTATGCACACATTTTCAGATCCCACCCCCAGCATTCTAGCATACCAGGAGTTACCACCTGAGGTCACCGAGCAGGCGATCAATGCCACCTTCCAGATACAACAAGCGGAAGGTGCTTGGATTGAAATTCAGGCAAAGAAAAGTCGTCGACCTCACTCTGCCAAGGCATCAGCTAGGAGATATCCTCACGGGGATTTATTAACTCCAGCCCCAACACTTCCTCCTCTTACTCCCCTGGAGGTAGCCATCACCAAGAAACATGAGAGGAATAGGAGGAAGAACCTCAAAAGAAGGCTCAAGAAACAGGCTCAGCAAGCAGCCGCCTTACAATCCCCAGCCAAGCCAATGCCTCTCCAAAGGTTACAACGGCTCATCGATGACCTGGAGGAATACATCCCTCCTCGCCCTACCGGTGCTGTCCCACTCGACAGCTATATCCCGTGGGAAGAAATGTAGAAGCGAGCTCACCTCAGAAGCTAGGTCCAAGACATGATCCAGAAGATCAAGAACGGCGAAAGACTCCTGATCCCAGAAGTGCTCTCCTTGTGCTATAAAGACAAGGAGATCACAACAGAGCAGCTGGAAGAAATGCTTTGGGGCTGTACCTACAACATGGTGGCTATTCCACTCCCTGACAGCATCAACGCTTCTCGACGATGCGAGCTAGTGCCCCCTCGAATCAGACAAAGGACAACTACTCCGCTCGGACTCCAGCCAGCCCCAGAATACACAGGCCATGGCCGAGGTCATGGTCGAGGACGTGGTAGAGGTCGCAGAAGGATTCCCGGGCCACCTTTTCATCCGTCCATCTTTGACTCGGAGTGAATTATCCTCTTTCGAGGAGAGGAACCCGCCCCCATTCCAGAGGTGAAGATTCGAAAGGGACCTAGCATCTTCGATCCTTTCGGCATGGAGGAGATCACCGCCAGCATCCCAATCCTTGCGCCAGCTCCTTCCCCTCCTGCAGAACAAGCAGGGCTGGCCGGCAAGGATGATCCAGCCCTCCAGCCACCCCCAGAAGAGCCATCATTGGCGCCCCTGTTCTAGGAATCCACGGGTGATTTGAGTTAGCCTGATCCGAACAGTAAAGGCAAGGCAGTATAACTCCCCAACAGGGAACAACGTGGTAGCCCACAGAAAGCTTAGCCCGACATACTACCATCATCGGAGGATGCTAGAGCTCACACTGACTGAAAAGTCCTCAACCAGATGAAGCGCTTCCCCACCAGCATCACAATCTGGGAAGCCATTGCTTGGAGGAAAGAGTTGAGAGAAACTCTTATCAAGATCCTCCAAGAGTCAGAAGTCTATAAGGCACACATGGCAAAAATGAAGGCCGCCACATATGAAGCCTTTGTCGCCACTTTCACATTCATGGAGAATGACTTGTTGCTCTCCCCTCCATGTCACAACCACCCTCTATACATGAGGGGGAAAATCAATGGGCATGAGATAAATCGGATCCTGGTGGATGCCAGTGCCGCTGTCAACATCATGCCCCTGAAGACATTCAAGACTCTATATCTAACCCCCTACCTCCAGAAGGTTCAGGTTGTCAAGATATCTAGTTTCAATCAAGATACCGAGGATGTCCTCAGCCAAGTGGCTGTCGACTTGGTGCTCGATGATTTCACCTCCAAGGTGACCTTCTACATCATCGACGCTAACACATCTTACAAAGTGCTGCTGGGCAGGACCTGACTCCATGAAAATTGGGTCGTCCCTTCTACCCTCCACCAATGCATCAAATATGCCAAGGGTGGGGAACAACACATGGTCTTCGCAGACCTATCTCCGTTCACTCTAGTAGAATGCAACCTTACTGATACTACGATTTATTTTGGGGGAATCAATCCATACCCCATAATCAAGAGCAAAAGCAACGGCTGGCTCTCAAAAGAAGATGAGGATGACCTCTTCTTAATTGACGAGGAGAAGGCCAAGCTTCATTGGCTACGCCTTAACTCCAAGTCAACCCCAGATCGTCCCAAGAGGCACAAAATCGATTTCGAGGCTAATCTTATTAGCTGAGCTATCGACAAAAGCATATACTTGCCACCAGACTACATCCAGCTCGTGTGTGCATCAGAGGAACACAAGGTGGAGCAACTGACGACATTTGTCATTACTTACAAATGACAACTGAGAAGTACGAAGAAGGCTAACTGGGATAAGCCCATTGTCTTCTAAAAGGGAGACATGGTCCCTCAAGCCCCACCAGAGGATGACTTTGGCTGGTCTAAGCAAGTCGACAATACCCCAGAAGCTGTCCAAGTATTAGATGACCTGCCGCCACATATCCGAGAGATGTGACTTAAGCAGCACATTCCCCAATGGCAAGGTTCCGCACGGCGGGAATACTTCCTCCGACTGTGGACTCCTTCCCAGGTCCGGGGGCAACCCCCGTTCTCCCACAAAGATACTAGGGGACTTGGCTAGGAGCAAGACCTGGACTTCTGCGTCTACTACGTAGTCAATGTCGTGGGCCCGGCTCAGCCAGTCGGTGACCATGCTAATGTCGACACCAAATTTGATAGTTTCGGGGACAAGGAAGAGGACATTCTAATCTCGCTCCTTGCCAGGGCCAATACCTCAGTTCAAGAAGTCAGTGAGTCTTCACCGTCCACCTACAAGGACATTGGGGCTGAGGAAGCTTCCAGTGTCTCCCATCTAGTCAAAGAGCTCAGTTTGGCAATTTCTCCCTATGAGGAAGGTTCTCATAGCAATGACCATGAAGTGTTGCCAGCTTTAGCAGGCAACTCCAACTAAGCTTCGATGGCACCAGTTGATGACTGGGGGCATTTGTTGACACTGAAAATGTTCTTAATATTTCCTAACTTCTGCTTCTCCATGTCTTAAGTTCTGATCGAGTGTTCCTGTGTGGACAAAGAAGAAAAGAAAGAAAAGAAGAAAAAGAATGGCGAAAGCCGAACGAAAGATGAGACCAATAAAAAGAAGAAAAGAAAAGATGCTCGGCTCCAACGGATAGCCGCCAAAGTAAGACCCGAGTGCTCAGAAGAGTATTCGGGACCATCCCCGAAGAAGCAATAAAAAATCTACAAATAAAAGTGAAGCCGACCCGGCATCACAAACCATAGTGCCGAAGGCCATGTCAGTGAAAAATCTGAGCGTCCGAACTAAAGGCACAAACGGTTCCGGAATTGGCTATTCAGTGGCCTGAAGGCTTTACCAATACTTCTCGTTGCGATTTTACAAAACCGCAATGAGATGAAGGACCAAGTCAACTCCTGGAGCCAGTCTAGGGCACACCGTCTGACCCGTGTCAAACAAACGCGCCAAAAAAAGCTTAATCCGACGCACCCCCTTACCCGATGCGTCGTCTTCTCCGGCGCCCCCCCGGCGCGCAAAAACACTTTGTTGAAGCCTTTGACGGCACGCCTTCTCCACACCGGGAGAGTCCCCGCCTATATAAGTGTCCAAGTGATTGGAAAGAAGAAAAGAGGGGAGAGAGCGCAAAGATGGAGAAAAAGAGAGAAGCCAGAGGCGGCCAATGGTCTGAGAGGAAAAAGGCTTGGGAAAGAAGAAAGGGCTCTTCCGTAGGAAAGGGCGCCTTGCTCTGGGGTGGAGAGAAAGGGGGGGGGGGTGGCCCAGTCAGGAAACTTTGGATGCCTGGCCCAGAGTTCGCCCCATGTAACTATTTATAGACTCCTTGATTTTTCACAAAAATTCTCATAAGTCCATAATTGCACAAATACTCTCGCTGTCTATAACCCTTAGGTGTGTGGCGCTCCAGATTCAATGCCAGTCTGACTTTAGGCCCATTAAGCTTAAAAACTTCTTCTTAACTGCTTCATATTAATATTTAACATAGACTTAATTATTTAATCATGTCATGACTTAAATAATTAATTTATTATCTTAGGATGGATAATCATCTCGTGATTATTCCTTTATTGGGCTTTTTTGCCATAGTAAGTACCAAGTAACACTCCGTGACCTCAGAAGACAAAGGGGGTTTATAAAACTACTTTAGGACTTTTTTGCGTACAGTTACCACATAGTTATAGTCTTTCATTCATGCGCAATGCCACTGGTCATAATTAAATGTATGATCATACTGTCAAACTCTTCTTAATTATGACTTGATGAACTCCGTACTCTTTGTCCCAATGGAAAACTCTTTTTCTAGGGAACTCTCTACCTTGGCCAAAGATTTAATCGAGTACAGTTCATAGAGCATTCTCTCTCGTGCTATATCTGAGAGTGAATGATCCACTCCTGTCATTCTATCACCTTCGTATATATTCCGCTCTATTCAAATATCTGAGCACCCAGAACTTATGACTAGAGTCCCTTTGCCAGGAATCAATATATAGAAGTGCTCATAGGTATCTTTGGTGACTAATGTTCAAGGACCAACTGTACTACTGTGACTGAAGAATCTCTTGATTGACAGTTAGATATAATTACCATCCAAAGATTCATAAATGGATCAGTTCAATGAACCCTATTCTTGTAATGGGCATCCCTGTACATATATCTTAGTGTCTCCGCATTAGTGACTATGAGATCAGCCACCCTCATCATATGAGAGGATATTATGTGTACTGGTATATCCAGATTCTTCAATGTCCCATCTCAAAGATCCTATGACCAGGCACGTTTAGAACACATGCATCTGGAAAGTTGATCTCATTATCATAATCTCATTATAATCCAACCTTCATAACATGCATTCAAGGACTTCATCATCTCACGCAGTAATACACATTATAATAAATGAGATATAATGATAAAAATGTCATAAATATTATTAATATGAATGAAAATATACAAGAAATGATGTCATCACTTCACAAGTGATTGGCTTACAGGGGATACACTTCTTTCATTCTCCCACTTGCACTAAAGTCAATCACCTACATGTTTGATCTCCATCAGCCCCTAGTGACGCTCAAACACATTTTAAGTTAACAACTTAGTTAGTAGATCTACAATGCTATTTACGGAAGAAACTCTTTCTATAGTGACATCTCCTCTAGCTATAATCTCTCCGATAAGGTGGAATTGCCACAGAATGTGCTTCAATTTCTGATGAGACCTTCGCTCCTTAGTTTGCGCAATGGCTCCATTGTTATCGCAAAACAAGGAGACCAGATTAGAGGCACTTGGACAACTTCCAACTCGATGATGAACTTCTTCATCCACACAGCTTCTTTCGCAGCCTCCGCACCAGCGATGTACTCTGCTTTAGCTGTCGAATCGATAGTTATCTCTTGTTTGAAACTTTTCCAACTAATTGCCATGCCATTCTAGGTAAATACAAACCTTGAAATTGACTTGTTGTTATCTACGTCTGACTGGAAACTCGAGTCAGTCTAACCCCGAAGTTTCAAGTCATCTCTTTTATACACCAGAAACATATCCTTAACTCTTCTCAAGTATTGAGGATATATGTCACAGCATTCTAATGTTGTTCACATGGATTTGTCTGATATCTACTCGTAACACTTAAAGTATGCGCTACATTAGGCCTCATATACAATATAGCATATATGATGGATCCTATGGCAGAAGCATGGGGAACCCTACTCATTCATTCCCTCTCCTCAAGAGTTTCAGGGGACATCTTCTTAGAAAGGTAAATTCCATGTCTCATCGGTATGAGGCCCCTCTTAAAAATTTTCATGGCAAATCTTTTGACAATGATGTCTATCTACATAGATTGGGTTAAGCCAAGCATCCTCCCATCAGTGCAGCCTTCATAGTAAAATTTTACTTTTTAGATGTATCATAAGTAATAACTCCATCTGTCCATAAAAATTTCAGCTCATCAATCAAGGGTCTGAGATATATGTCTAATTTTTTTCTGGACTTTTTAGACCACGAATTATTGAGGATAAAAATAGATTTTCTTGCTTCATGCACATGTCCGACAGAAGGTTATACGGTGTCATGAACATTGGCCAACAAGAGTAAGACGTCACTGAACCACCAAATGGATTAAAACTATCTATGCATAAACCTAGCCCAACATTACATGGCTCATTTGAGAAAGCAGAATGAGTACGGCTGAAGTGAGTCCAAGCTTTGCCATCGATAAGATGACTGGTTATATATATCATCAGCATGGCATACTCTTTCCACGTGCCATGTCATTTGTTGAGTTATCTTTGAGGACATATACAACAGATGTAGTCTAGGCATAAGAGGGAAGTATCGTAATGTCTTGTAAGGTGCATCTTTTTCTGTTGAATTATCCCCTCTCTTAGGTTTGAGTATGTCATGATGACAAATAGAACATAATCTCTTACATACATCCTCTTTGTAATATAACATATAGTGATTCAAGTATGTATCTATTTTTACATATTCAAGCCCTAACTCATTGACCATCTTCTTTGCACGATAAAATTTTTCAGACAACTTCTTGTCTCGAGACAACATACTCTTGATGAGGAGGAGATGGTCAAAACAATTCTCACTGATGTGAAATTTAGATTTCAAGTTCAACAATTGTGAGACCGCAGACAATCGAACATACTTTTCACAACCATCCCACAACGGCTCATCAGCATCCCTACGTAGTTGGTAAAATCTTTCGACTGTCCTATTCGGCGCTTCTTCCATATATGCATGCTCCTCATGAACATTAAAATTGGGACCAACAGCATCTACAACCATATCCATGTATCCACTTATGCTTGCAATATTGTCGGGCTCATACGACAAGACATACTCACCATGACACGTCCAATTTATATAACCTTCAAATGATATTACACATGCAATGGTGAACGCCACCTCAAGTTTCTACAGCCTTGTTGACACCCGTTTTTAGCCCGCAACTTGCGTCGTTTCTCTTATTCATCATTTTTGATGTCCCGAATTATCCATTATTTTGGAGCCTTCCTTGGATAGATTTCGAGCCCATTTCATTATTACATTCCCTTTGAGCCTTGAAAATCATGATTTCTTAGAGTCCTGGGGCTTATTTTATCGGCTTCCGACCTTCCAAGTCGACTCACGGCCCATTTAGGTCGAGTTCCCTCAAACATTCGGCTCCTCTCGCTGCGCAGTCTTGAAAACTGGCCCTTTTTCTTCCCATTTCGTTCCTATATTCATTAGGTGTCCTTCACTAAATTGTTCATTTTTGAAAGCCCTACATTTTCTTCTTCTACGCCGTTAGCCAATTCTTCACCGATTTCAAGTTATTCGTATTTTTTTGGCGTGCTATGCTGTTCACCTATGTCCCGACATTTTTTCTCTCTGTTCGCATCCCATTTTTTCTTTCTTCTGATCATCTTCTCATCTTTCTCCCTTCATGAAAGTTGTTCATTTTTCAGTTATCTACAATTTCTTCTTCTACTATTTTCACTAATTCTACACAATTTTTGAGATATTCTCTGATTTCAAAAGTCACGTGAGCCTAATAGCCATCTTGAAGAAAGTGGTCAACTATTGACCGCTCATTGAAGAAAATGGTCAACTGTTGACCACCATAAATAGTAACTTTTTTATTTTTTTTAATTTTTATTTTATTTTTATTATTTTTAAAATGTCAAAAAATGATCTTCTTGAGACCGCCACTATCAAAAAATGGTCTTTGGATGACCATTTCTTCAATTTTTGGGCCAGAAGCCACCCGGTCACCCCCAGTCACCTGGAGGTCACCCCATGATCATTTCTATTCAAATGGCGGTCCTCCCTAGACCGTTTTCTTCATGAAACGGCCGTGCAATAGATCGTTTCACGGACAGAGAGTCTAGATGATCCTGAACTCTGATTTCTTCGCCGCTGGACTCTAAGGCTTATTTCTATTCAATAGGGCTTCCTTGTTAGGGCTCTATCTTTTGGAATACTCCACAAAATTGAGCCCCGTTTGTTTCTATCTCTTGCCCTTTAAGCATTTAAGGAATCATATAGAAAATTGCACAAGCATTTTTAGAAACCAAATCATACCTGAAGTTGTGGGGAGAATCCACCTAGCATAGTCCGCCGGCTGGTGGAGCTAGGGGTGTCGAAGAGAAAGGTGAGTATGGCCACACCCCATGCGTACTCACCAACCTTGTCTACCTCCTCGAGTAAGGATAGTAGCCGGCAGCTCACTCCATCTGCCCTGGTGGCGAACAGCAAATTCCCAAACAGTAGCATCAAAAACCTCCGTAGGATGACGTCCGCCTCGAGTCCTGGATCCGCTGCCACCTGCCTCCGTGCCCGGTCCGTCAGGCATTTCAAGTGTTGCTCGGGCAGCTCTCCAACCGCGATCCCGGCTCCCCTCAAGCCCAGGCTCTCCTGCAGCCTCGCTCTAGGAAGGATTGTCGACTGGTGCTCTGGTGTCTGCGGCTCCACGCCCAGCAGCCTCTGGGCCAGCTCTCGATAGTCTATCAGGGTCCTCCCACTCACCGGTGCTCTGTGTACCCATAGCCCGATAATGCGCGCTACGTCCTCTAGCGTCAGGATCATATGACCCCACGGGAACAAGAACTCTCAGCTGACCGGGTCCCACCGGTCGTGCAGCCTATAGAGGAAGGCGGTGTCTAGCCTCTCTACCTCCATGCCTAGGAACTCCCCGAATCCCATGGCAATGAGCCACTCCCTCTAGAAGTCTGGCAGTGCCAAGTACACTGCCCAGACCTGGAGCCATGAGATTCGTGTCCGGTGCTTTCCCTACATGCATTTTAACAATTTACATCAATCATTCATTTCATAATAGTTATGCATTGCATAAAAAAAATAAAAAAAATGTGTAGTCTATCAAGTTAGCAACCACCACAGGGCTATTTCTATCCCTCTAGCGGTCTGTTGCTGACCGTTTAAATTTTCCAGCAGCCCCTATCAGGCTATTTTCCTATCATTGCTCTGAAGTCTTATGGTCATCCTATGACCATTTTTTTCTCTCTAATGGACGGTCTGATGAAGACCGTTCAGTTCTCTAGGCGGCCCAGTTCAGACCGTCTAGTTCTCTCAACGGTCTACCTTAGACCGTTTTCATTCCCTCAATGCCCCAGCTGTTCAAATCCTTTTGAACGGTCACCCGTGGACCATCTTAGGGACATGAGCGGCCTGGTTTGGGCCATTTTTATTCCAACGGTCGTAGGCAAGCCGTTTTATTTTTGCCTAGGAGGCTTTTGTCAGACCGCTTTTTACTCGCCATGCCCGACGCCATCCTACCCCCTCCCCCACCATTGGCAATGGCCCCAAGCGCCCTACAACTACTCCTGAGTGGTGGGTATGCCCCTCCTTCCTCGTCTAGACCACATGCAAGCATTAAAATGAAATGGGGGGTTGGGGCTTACCTCAAAGGTTTTGGCTGGCCTCTCCACTGCCTCTGCCGCCGCCTCCGACGGTGCTTCTGCCTCCTCATCCACTCCGATGACTATCGCAGTTGCCTCGCCCTCGATCGCAAGCGGTGGAGGCCCCTCTACGGCTACCTCCGACAACGGCGCCTGGGTCCCCTCTGAGGGGTTCATCGGTGGCGGTGTAGCTCCTTCTCCGACCATCCGACAGGCTAGGCGATTTAGGACTTGTCTCTTGAAGTGCATATGAGTCGCTAGGAGATGGTGGAGTGGCCCTCGGTGCAATGGGAACAAAGAGAGAGGGGGAGGGGCGGTGAGCTCTGTTCGTTGTTCGGTGGAGGGAGAGATGAGAGTTCGAAGGAGGAAGATAATGGGGAGTTGATTTATTTTTTTCAAATCAACTATCTAAATGCTGTCAATCGGTGGACCATTTTCCTCATTAGGGCAGTCTAGATCAGACCGTATTTTTAGTAATAACCCACCCGCCTTTAAACGGTCTCTCCACGATCGTGTATCAATTTGGCGGTCTCCCATGGGACCGTATTAAAATCATGATAAGGTTCAAATTCTCATTGCCTTCGTGGTCCTGTTTGGACCGTTTCTTGATTTATGGCAGCCTATAGTTGACTATTTTTACGTTACCTTTGACTAAAATAATGAATGATCCTTTTGGTCCTTTTCTACTACATTATGTGCCTAATCTTGTGGCCCAATTGACTTATTTTCATGACGTGTGGTTGCAAAACTCAGTTCATAATCTCTTATTAGTTTGTTGATTAGTTATTTATTTTATTTTTTATTATTATTTTTTCTCTCTCTTTTCTTCTTTTTTGGTTTATGGTAGATCAGGGGAGGGGAGGATATAGTTGCGTCGACGCAAGTTGATGGCTGCGCCGACACAGGGACTCAGCCCCCACCCTTTTCTTGCTTTTCTTTCTTCCCTTTTTTTATTTTTTATCTTTTGTTTGATGGATGCTGAGTCGACGTAGGGACTGCCTGCGTCGATGCAGCATAAAGGGGGAAGCTACCTTGGGAGCCAGGGAGAGGCTACGTCGACACAAGGGGGCTATCTGCGTCGACTCTGTGCACAATAGGGGGATCAGCCTTGCGAGCCAGGGAGTGGCTGCATCAACGCTGGGAGATGCCCGCGTCGACCCAGTGCATAAACGAGAGCAGCCTGGGAGCTGGGGAGTGGATGCGTCGATGCAAGGGGCTGCCTGCGTCGACTCTGCGCACAACGGAGGTGAATCAGCCCTAAGAGCTAGGGAGAGGCGGCATCGATGCAAGGGGGCTGCCTGCGTCGACACACCCCTCCTTATCATTTTATTTCTTTGTTGTTTTGTTGTTGTCTTCTCTCTCTTTTTTGCAGAAATGGGGGGTTCGGTCGACCGAAAATTTAGTTTGGTCGACTGATCCTCCTAGGGATGGGGGCCTACTGAAAGGGTAGACCTTAACAGCGTGGAGCGTCGACTCCACTACTGACCGGTCGACCGATGGAGGGTTTCAGTCGACCAATTCTGAGATGCAATTTTTCTTTGAAAAGCATCAATTGTTCATGAATAATATGCACACTCTATGCACATATCCATGCAATTGGTTCCCTACTTCTTTTTCTCTCTCTCTCTCTTTTTTAATTCTCTTCTTGCAAACGAGCAGAACAAAGCAATATGCACATACATGCGTACGGGGGGAATTGAGTACCCTGGGTAGGGGTGCGTCGACGCACTGTGTTCAGTGCGTTGATGCACTCCTCATGCCCGCAAGGGTCAAGTGAGGTTCTGTTTCAAGGTGTTCGGGCTGATCCAATGCCTTGGGCACGTGCAGAGGCAAGTATGCAATTCCAGGAATGCATGAATGATTTTGGCAGGCCAAATGCATATGGCATCCAAGGATTTAATGTTGTTTTCATGCAAGGTGACCCTCCCAGGTACATGGCAGAGTATTCCACTCACGCATAATGAGGGTTTCCATTCGGACATAATCCGAACATTCACCATTCACCATTTAATATACCCAAAGGGTCATGGCATACAAGGACTCAAAAAAAATGAAATGAGCATGAAGTTTCTATTTGGATTCATGAATCATTGCATATATGGGATGCAATCGCCATGCATACTTATGAATTATGTGTTCATGCAGTATAAGGTCATTCTCATGAAGGACTCGGTGAGATTTATCATGTTCATGAAGTTTCGATAGAAATTCTTCTATGCATAAGGTATCATGCAGATGCACCTGCTACCTTCTCTGTCCTTTTTTATCTTGTTCAACCATGTTTCAACAATTTTTTGAGATTAAGGTCATCTTGGTATCTTGTTATCTATTCATAGTCATTAGTTAGGTTTACTGCACGTCTGCCATGCAGAGCTCTTTTAAGTTTGGTGATCATTTCTTTTATATCATTAATCTTCAAATTTTTCGGTGAAAATCCAGCAGCACCTCCCCTAGACTCGAAGCTTTGGGGGGTGTTAATTAGGTACGCGTCCACAGAGAAACTCCGAGACAGCCCCAAACTAAGAAAGGTGTGCACAGAAGTGGTAACACCCAAGGATGCACACGGAAGTGACAACATCCCATAACCCAATTTGGGTATGAAAATCCTGAGGACTAGCCTACAAGGGAATATGATGACCCATGGGCTGCCACAATCACATTTTTGAGATGTGGACTTAGATTATTGCCACACTATATGGCCATTAATATTCACCCCTTTAAGGGAGATCACCTCAGGGGCCATGCTATGAGGAAGCAAGCCCCCACAGATCCCGAAATGGTCGAAAAACTTTGGAAGTGAGCCATGGAGAGTTAAGGAAAATTGGGAAGCGGCCCAATAAGAGCCCGAAAGGGTGTGAATCCCGAGTCATATTTATAGGGTGTGTAAACCCGGGACCCTTCCTATAGGTTATTCTTTGCATTTCATAGAGTCCTTCCGAGCTGGCTTTCATCTTTTTGTGCACCCTTTCTTTGAGTCTATCCTCCACCACTATGGTCGGTGCCTAGGGGAGCTTTCCTCCAATTCTTGGCGCATCTTGTATGGTTATGTTTTAGTCTGCAACCAAGTTTTGGTTGTCCCAAACATCTTCCTCTTTCGACAGTTCTACACCCTTTAGTGCTATCCTAGCGACACGTCGTCTTTTTATTTCTGGGCCAGGAAGGACAGGAGCATCATCCGCGTCACTTCCTTGGTGTCTAACCTTAAGCACTGGTACGAGCACTTTTGCCTTCATTACAAAGGTAGGGGGTAGCAGTCATCCGAGTGATTGGAGTTTCGCCGCAAGTTTTTGTCCTTCTAGGGCTGATAGGCTGCCCCCGTCGACCGCTGAGGAGGCCAAGGCGATTAAAGCCTTTCTTCGCTACCCCCTCCTTGACACCGACACCAGGCTGACCCCGGCGATGCTTTGGGAGCTGTAGTTGAGCCCCCCATTGCCCCATAGTACTAACTTTGTCGCTTCTTATGCTTCTCTGGTTGTTTGTCGAACTGATCCTCTTGATGCTCTTCTGTAGGGGTGTTGGAGTTGTCAGAGCTGCGATACTAGACGATCGAGTTGCCGGTGTTCACTCCTCATCCCATCGACAACATAGAGCCGGGCACTGTCCAAGTGACTATCGCTGCTCCCCGGGAGGCACTTCTCTTGGCGTCGGGGCACTAGCCCTATCCTCTCCCGATAGCACTTTCGACAGAGTGCTCGTGCCTCCGACAGAGTGCTCGCGCCCGCCCCTTGCATCACTGTCTACCGCGCCTGCGGCCAGCGTTGGTTTGAGTGCTTGATGGGATACTTCTGAAGGTACGGCGAGCACACCCGAGGAGATTTCCACCATGCCGAGTGGTCAGTGTCCCCGAGTGGACCTGGATGTGGTAGTGGCACTAGACAACCAATGTTGCCAAAGGAAGAGGAAGAGGCCTACCACCGGGGAAAGCAGTAAGGTGCCTTCTCCCCCCTGGTCTGTTGATCCTCCTGCACCGACGCCAGTTGAAGTGTTGGCTCTTGCTCCGCCTGCCTCGGTCCCTGTGGGGGATGTTCCTGAGAAGGGCAAGGCCTCCTTCCTTGAAAAAATCATCCACTACCTGGTCCCCGAGGAGATCCCCTAGATCACTTCTAGTTCGCAGGAGGCCTTCATCCTAATGGACAAGGGCATGTGGACGAACGATCGTACCAGGATCTTTGCTCCAGAAGCCCATGGGGAATTGTATGGCCTAGCGGCCAAGAACTTTTGTTTGGTTGCTAGGGCCTTTGGCTTGTAGGGATGTCATTTCTCTGGCCTTGCTCAACGGTTGACAGAGAGCTAGTCTGGACGAAAGGAGCTGGAGGGCCAATGCACCAAGCTTCAAGGGCACTTGGCATCCCAGGGGTAGGCCCTGGCAGAGGCCGAGTGGGATCGGGACACCTTCTCGGTCTAGGCCCAGGCATTGGAGGGGTCGCTTCGTGAAGTGACTGGGCGAGCCGATGCTACAGATGCTTGGGTGAATGCCACTGAAGGGAGAGCCCAAGCGACAGAAGCCTAGACCGAGCGGCTGAAGGAAGCAATGGCCACCATCGGGTTAGAGGCTGTGGAGTGCTTCCGCTCATCCTTGGATTATCAGGACGAGTTGAATGCGACAGTCTTCGAGGTCTACCGCTCGGCCAGGGACTGTGGTTTCCATGAAGGCTAGTTGGTCGCTCCCTAGGTCGCAGCTGATAGCCTGGGTGTCTCGGTGCTGACCCTGCCACCTCCACTAACACCATTTGGACCGGAGGCCAGTGATGGCAAGGAGGAGCTC